>CM055117.1:460183492-460783492 GCA_029206835.1 Rana muscosa
AACATGGAGCAACATGCAAGTTCTGAGAATACAATAATAGGAACACATGAGAAGTACTTACTTTTTTCTAGCATTCTCTTAATACTCCTTAACTGCTCCGGCTCTCTCAGTTTCAGGTGAGACCACCTCTTTCTAAGCTGCTCCTTTGATCTTCGTACCCCGAAATTCTTCTTCAGACTTTTCACTACTTTCTTCATGATTTTGACCTTCCTTAGATTAGGGTGTGTATACGGCCCATGCTTGCCATCATAATCCGACTTTCTCAATATGTCCACTAGCTCCGCGAAGGACATATTAGATGCCTTGAATCTCCTCCTTGATCGTGACGTTTCACGCTCCGAGCTTGTCTCGTCGTTATTAGATGAATTACCAGACACCTGCTGTGACTCCGCCATATCGTCTGTGCGCCGAAAGAGAAGGGGCGGAGAAAAGTTGATAATGTGAACGTCATGGGGGGGGCGACGTGTGCGGAGGAAAAGTGACGAACGTCAGACCGAAGGTATGATTTTTATACTTTGTGAAATCGGTGGCCTATACTGCATAGAGATTGTTTGAGGATATATATGGGGATAATTATTTATTCGAGTTTAGACTGACTGACATTACTAATTTTGGCTTGTGTTTTGTCTTGCAGACAAAATGAATGCTTTTTAGGATAAAGACTTCCTCTGGGAATTTATTGATCGGGTAAGGGAGCTGCCCGCTGTGTGGGAGACCAAAAACCCCATTCACCGTAAAAGAGGAGTAAGGGCAGCAGCGCTGGAGAGCCTGCTCCCGTTTCTGCATACCAGGATACCCACAGCAACCACACAACAGGTGGATAGTAAAATTGGGAGCTTGAGAGGCACATACAGGACTGAGCGCTTTAGGGTACTGGCTTCTCAGAGGTCAGGAGCAGCAGCAAAAGATGTATATGTCCCAAAGTTGTGGTACTACAGCAGGATGTCCTTTCTGAATGACCACCTTGAGGCAAGGCCATCACTGTCCAGTCTTCCCTCCAGCCTTCCCTGAAGCCAACTTGAGCCTTCTCTGGAGCAAGAGGAGGATGCCATCCTGGAAGAACCGGATTTGGACATCTGGAGCCAGGTATAGTATTTTATAAACATTTATTGTGATAAAATTAATGCAGCAAAAAGATGTTAATATGGAAAAAAATAAAAAATAATTTTGATCAAAAAGTGTTTTAAATATCAATAGACAGTAGTGGCCCAAAAAGTTGGGAAGAATGAAAACTGCTGGGGTCATGATGATAGTCTTTTCTATTTATTTACATTTAATTTGCAACAGTCATGAGCTGAAAATTGTGTGTGATTGATGAACCAAAAACTCAAACTATGTCCCTTTTTCATACACAGGATGACATCAACCAGGATGAGGGTCAGGAAAGTGTCAGGCAGGAGGAGGCAGGGCCCACTGTGAGCCAGGAGGAGGCAGGGCCCACTGTGAGCCAGGAGGAGGCAGGGACCAGTGGCACACAGGAGGAGGCAGGGCCCAGTGGCACACAGGAGGTGGCCGGGCCAAGTAGCAGGACCAGATCGCAGGTGCCTCCCATCTGCCTTTCAAGAAGGACCAGGAGGGAGAGGAGCACCAGCAGGCAGCAATGGCCCTTATAAGAGAGGCACATGCCACCCTCCAGGAGCCAACAACTACAGAAGAGGCCTATGCCGGCCTAGTTGGGGCAAAATTTAAAGCAATGAGCATGGAACAACGCCTCCTATGTGAGCCCCTGCTGCTCAGCTTACTAGACAAGGGGGTGATGGGGAGAATTACCCCCAATACGGCCATATGTAAGGTCGCCCAGCTTACACAACCTCAACCTCCTCCACCTCCTTCTTTTCTCCTCCACCCCCTTCTCCTCCACCTCCTTCTCCTCCTCCTCCTGACACGAGTACACTGCCAGTGGCACAGCCTCCAGCCACACGCAGAAGGAAGGCTGCAGGGAAGGCTACCAAGAAGACCAGGAAGTGATGGCCTTGCTTCAATGTGGTCTGACAGAAGGCAACCTGTTGTAGTACCACAGACTTGGGACATGTATATCACCTGCTGCTGTTCCTGACCTCTGGGAGTTCAGGACCAGATTGTGCTCACAACTGATGTGCTTCTCAAGCTCCCAATTTTATTGTCCACACAGGGTTGATGTGTGCTCTGGGGTCCCATGGATGCACAAATGGCAGCAGGTTCTCCAGTGCTGCCTTCTATTTATTTTGTTAGATACCATAATAAATTGATTTTTTTTTTAGGCCTGGTTCACACTGGGGTGACAAACGCTCCGACATTGGGAGCTCATGTCGCATGACGTGTGAAAATCAATGTTTCCCTATGGGAGCCGTCCTAACTGGTCCGACACATGTCGGTCCGACTTTGAAAATGCTCCCTGTACTACTTTGGTCCGACTTTGATCCGACTTCAGCCCATTGACTATCATTGAAGTCGGATCAAAGTCGGACCGCAGTCTTGCATGGTCCGACATTGGCATGCGACTTATGCTGTGCTGCTCTTGAGGGGGAACTCCAGGCCAAATTTTAAATAAAAACCCGGCGTGGGTTCCCCTCCAGAGGCATACCAGGCCCTTGGGTCTGGTCTGGATTTGAACAGGCGCCCCTACGCCGAAAAAGCGGCGTGAGGGTCCCCCCAAAATCCAAACCAGACCCTTATCCGAGCACACAACCTGGCAGGCCGCAGGGGAAGAGGGGGGGACTAGAGAGCGGCCCCCCCTCCCTCCTGAACCGTACCAGGCCGCATGCCCTCAACATGGGGGGTTTGGTGCTCTGGGGCAGGGGGGCGACCTGCGGCCCCCCCACCCCAGAGCACCCTGCCCCCATGTTGATGAGGACAGGGCCTCTTCCCGACAACCCTGGCCGTTGGTTGTCGGGGTCTGCGGGCGGGGGGCTTATCGGAATCCGGGAGCCCCCTTCACTAAGGGGGCCCCCGGATCCCGGCCCCCCCCACCCAATGTGAATCCCAATGTGAATGAGTATGGGGTACATCGTACCCCTACCCATTCACCTGGTGGAAAAAAATTGCAATAAAAAAACACTACACAGGTTTTCAAAGTAATTTATTGCACAGCTCCGGGGGTCTTCTTCCGACTTCCGGGGGTCTTCTTCCAACTTCCGGGGGTCTTCTTCCAACTTCCGGGGGTCTTTTCCGACTTCGAGGGTCTCCGGTGTCGTCTCCCGCTCTCCGGTTCTTTCTTCCGCCGGGCCTCCGCTAACTTCTTTTTAGCTCTCTTGCTAACAGAGGCGCGGTCTTCCCGTTATCTCGTCCGGCTCTTCGTTGTCCTTCTGCCGGCCCCTCCACTAACTTCTTGGTAGCTCTTTCGCTAGTGGAGGGGTCGGTCCTCCCGTCGCCGTCGGCTTCTTCTTCCCTCTTCTCCTCCTCGATGTTGACGCGTCGCTTCCTCTCGCTGAGGAACGCACTGGTCCTGGGTTTTTTTTACAGCTTACAAACGCCTATGCTCTTTACAGCTCAAAAACGCCTAGGTGGGCATGAAGCTATAGACTAACATGGACAGGTGTTTTTAAGCTGTAAAAAACGCTCAAAAACGCGGCTGAAAAAACGCCCGTGGGCATGAGGCCTAAATGTCGGACCGACTTGTGTCGGACCAGTTAAGACGGCTCTCATAGGGATTCATTGATTTTCACACGTCATGCGACATGATCGCCTAATGTCGGAGCGTTTGTCGGACAAGTGTGAACCAGGCCTAATACTTGTTTCTGTGTTTTTCTAAAAATATAACAATTAGCTTTGGAGTAGGCAGATACATTTATAAAAAATAATAAAATAAAAGGGACAGATAACACAAAACAATCTCCTTGAAGGTCAAAAAATACAAGATAATATTATTAATTTGGTAAACTTGACACAACAAAATTAAAATTCTAATCATAGAGATCACTAGAAATTAAATAATCATTTAAAATGAAGATCTGTATTCAAAATAAAAATATAAATAATTAATTAAATATTAAGGAGATCTTGCTCTATATAATACAACAAAATATTCATGAGATCAGCATGAAAAATGTTTCAAAAAGTTAGTCAGAACTTGAATATCAGAAGCAAAACAAGTTCATTATTTTTCATTATTATACAATTCTAAAGATTTAAATGCGCAACATTTAAACGATGCAATAATTTACAGCGGGACGAATGTGCTTTCTCCATTGCGAACGCTTGTTTTACCAGAAGAAGCGCTCCCGTCTCATACTTGATTCTGAGCATGCGCGTTTTTTTAAGACTCGGAAAAGCATACACATGACCGGTTTTCTCGTCAGGAAACAGACCGACGAGAATCCCGACGAGAAAAACGAGAATCCTGACTAGAAAATAGAGAGCAGGTTCTCTATTTTTCTCGTCGAGATTCCCGGCAGTTTTCTTGACGAGAAACCGTACACACGAACGGTTTTCTCGGCAAGAAAGCTCTCACAACAGTTTTCTTGTAGTTTCTTGCTGAGAAAACCGGTCGTGTATACGAGGCCTTAAGGCCCGTACACACGATCGGACTTTTTGACAACAAACCTCCGACGGACCTGTTTGATCGGACAATACGACCGTGTGTACGCTCCATCGGACAAACTTTTTCACTTTTTCATCGGACAAATGTTCGCTGTTAGAACAGACAAACTTTCCGGCAACAAATGTCCTACGCCGGCTAATTCGATCGTGTTTACACAAGTCCATTGGACTAAAGTCCAAAGTATAAACACGCATGCTCAGAACCAATGCTAAAGATCAGACAACAATAGCAGAAGTTGCCCAAAGGGTGGCGGTAAAGAGCTGAAAAACCACGAAGTACGTCAATTACGTCACTGCATTCGTGTTTGTTGGCTGAAAAAGCACTGCCGTGTGTATGCATACCAAGTACACGGCCAACGCCCCTTCGGACCAAAATCCACGGTAAAGTCCGTTGGAAGTCCGATCGTGTGTATGAGGCTATAGAGTCTACAAATATATACACTATATTACCAAAAGTATTGAGAGGCCTGCCGCACATGAACTTCAATGGCATCCCAGTCTTAAGGCCCATACACACGATAGGACTTTTTGACAGCAAACGTCCGACGGACCTGTTTTAGCGGACAATCCGACAGTGTGCATGCTCCATCGGACAAACTTTTTCACTTTTTCATCGGCCAAATGTTCACTATGAGAACAGACAAACTTTCCGGCAAGAAATGTCCGATGGAGCAAAATCCTATCGTGTGTACACAAGTCCATCGGACTAAAGTCCAAAGTACAAACACGCATGCTCAGAACCAATTCTAAAGATCAGCCAACAATAGCAGAAGTTGCCCACAGGGTGGCGGTAAAGAGCTGAAAAAACACGTGATTTGGTGAAAGTTGGCTGAAAAGTTCCTGCCGTGTGTATGCATACCAAGTTCATGGGCAACTCCCTTCAGAGCAAAATCCATATTTTTTTTTCTTTTTAAATGTTATGGTAGCTGTGAAAAAACACACCTTATACATTTTATTTTTATTTGGCACTCTTTTTCTCCTCTAACACTGTCTTTGTGCCCAGCAGATATGGAACCCAAGCAAACACACTGTGGACAAGTTTGTTTCGCCTTTTGGTCTTTTTGGCCTTTTCTTGTGGGTACCAGATACAATTGGAGATGTGTGCAACGGATGTGAACAGGTTTTCCTTTTCCTACTAGAGGCATATCCCAAAAGGATTAGTACATGCCTAATCATGGTACCTGCCAAGCAAACAGGATTTACAGGAGAGAACATGTGAAGATATTCATGGTAAAAAGAAGCCCCAATGCTAATATGTTGTCAGAGATCCAGTTGACAAAGCAAGTGTACACTTGCAGCCATATTAGTCCAAAAATAATAGGATAATCCAATTTAGAGCCTAACTAAAAAAAAAATGATTACCTCATGTCGGAAAGCACCAGCATACAGGGTAATGTGAAATTGGCTTGGTTCCTGGAATAACAAAAATAAATGAAGGTCCTTGGCCTCCCAGTTTCCGGGGCTACCTAGTGCTTTCTGTGCCTATATGCAAGGGGTTTAGTGTCTGCTGTAACTGCCAAAGGGGTTAACTGTGTATCACAATACATTGGTAATACTGTACTTGTGTAACTGCAATGTTCTGTGTTGTTAAAAAAATTGTATTTGAATAAATAAATAAATGAAAGGACAAGTCCAACCAAAGCTTGTTTGGCTGTACTTCTCCTATAGATCACAGGAGTGCAGTTAGTTTTGCACTCCCGTGACAGTCTTCAGCTCTCTGCTCACGGAGCTCTGAAAACCGAGCGATCAGCGGTGTTCAATCACTTGGTTTTCAGTGTGGAGGCGCTGAGGGACAGATGCAGCATCTGACCAATGCTGCATCCACGTGATAAGTATGATTGGGGAATAAAAAACGCTTTATATCTCTTTAAAGGAAACAGGAATGCTTTGTTTATTTGGATAAAAGAATTCCAGAACACTTACATTCCATAGGCCAGTGTTTCTCAACTCCAGTCCTTAAGGCGCCCCAACAGGTCATGTTTTGAGGCTTCCCATTATTTTGCACAGGTGATTTGATCAGTTTCACTGCCTTAGTAATTACCACATCTGTTTCATCTGAGGGAAATCCTGAAAACATGACCTGTTGGGGCGCCTTGAGGACTGGAGTTGAGAAACACTGTCATAGACCAATCTGTGAAATTTCTAGCAGGGCCAGAATAAAGAGATGGCTAATGTCCCATACACACGAGCCGAAATTCCGTCTGAAAAACCTTGGATTGTTTTTCTGATAGAATTCCGCTCAAGCTTGGCTTGCATACACACGGTCACAGAAAAGTTCTCTGAACTTTCGACCGTCAAGAACGCGGTGACGTACAACCCTACGACAAGCCGAGAAAATTAAGTTCAATGCTTCCGAGCATGCGTCGAATTGTTTCCAAGCATGCGTCGGAATTTTGCGTGTCGGAATTGCTACAGACGATCGGAATTTTTTCCGTCTGAAAAATTGAGAACCTGCTGTCAATCTTTTGCTGGTGGAAATTCCGACAGCAAAAGTCCGATGGAGCATACACACGGTCGGAATTTCCAACCAAAAGCTCACATCGGACTTTTGCTGGCGGAAATTCCGACCGTGTGCACGTGGCATTATTCCAAAAACTGCTCTGTTTGACAGAGCGGAGTAATTCAAAAGTGATTTAGACAAAAAGTAGCAGGACCTAGGCAACTGTCACCTTATCATTGCAGACTTGGAAATGTACATACATCTCTGAACAATTCATATCCTTTACAATCATAACCGTGTAGCGATAACCCCACAAGACCTGTTTGGTAATTGGGGTTCTCTGTTCCAAGCCTCAACTCAAAGAACAACCCTAGCCCCTCTGACACACCTGGTTCAATAAAAGTTACTGCAAGCACTTATAAGGACACAAGCATAAATACCTTTAACTTATTAGTGAATTAGTGCCAGGAAATAGACACAAGACCTTTTAGTGGTAAATTAACTCAATAAGGTCAGGGTTAGAATAAATGGTGGTTTAAGCATAAATGAGCACACAGAAGGTAAGTTCAGACACAGTTCACTAGACAGTATATTCACTATGCCGTGGTAACTTAGAAAAGTGTTCTGTACTGGGCTGGAATTAATCAGCAAAGTCAGCAATAAACACTGCATAAACACCTTAACTGAAATGTAAATAATAGTACTATAACTAGTTTAGAGTGCACTCTGGCTAGGATATAGTGTAATGCACCCTGAGAGGTACCTCTTAGCATAAGCAATAGGTAAATATCGCTGTAGCATCTGCAAAGGGGAAGTCTTTAATTTTAACTCTTTAGCCGGCAAGTGCTGGGGCACAGTTGTACCATTGGTACACATAAGTACAGTCCCAGCCACACCTGCAGGCAGTAAATAAGGCTACTAGATGACTGTATTGTCAGTTCCTAAAGGATTCAGGCTCTTCCTTTAGCAGCAGATTGTAAATCCCCACAGCAGTGAATCCCAACCCTCCCAATGATATTGCAGCTCACCATCCAGTCACAAACAGTGATTAGTCCACTCTCTGCTCTGTACACAGGTGACTCTGTCGGCACCCCCAAACTCAGCACTCTGAATCCCGCTCAGGCCAGGGATATGCAGCAGTGATGGTGGATCTCAGACAGCAATGTGCATTCTCCAGTCTCCCTCGTGGCAAGAGGAAGCTCTGTCCTGTACAGCCTGGGAAACTGCACCTCTTTCCCCCTCCTCTCAGCCATATCCTTTCTGGGGAATGTAGTTCAAAAGCTCTTGATTGAAACAGTGGAGTCTCTTATCAGGGCTCCAAATCCCACAGTGCATTGCTGCCTATCTCAGTCTATTGAACTCTTCCTGCGCAGCAGCTTCCTCCTTTTGCTGAAATAGCTCTTAACCAGTTCAGCATTGCAGGGCAGCAGCTACAGACAACAGCTGCAGCCAGTGTTTCTCCCACTCTCATTCTTAGGCAAGCACCTGGCTACACACTCCCCCCACCAAAAATATTTGTTCCCCAAAGAAGGGGCAAAGTCCAATGGCTTATAATGTACATATCTTTAGATTAACACTTAATCTTAGGTAGCTATACCAATGTGTGTCCATTCACAAGAGGACCGCACTTAGCAGAAATGTATATAATTGTGTCGGAGAGGAGGGATGGCAACTCTCATGGCGCGTGCTGCAGAAAAATTACTGCCTCACGTACAGCCAATTTTGCCCCTCCTGCCCTGAAATGAAGTCACGCGTGGGATAACCACGGGACATTGCCATATTCAAAATACCCATTTATCAAGCCAATGTGGGATAACCACAGGCACAATCCCAAATGGTTAGGAGGAATACCAAAAAGCCAACTTATGCATATAATAATATTATTATATACTAATGTTGGGAAATGAACACACAGTGTGATAGCCACCTAGGATTAACTTTATGGACCCCCTTTTCTAATTATTCTAATTATTCCCCTTTTGTATATTTTTTTCATTTCACAGGTTTTTTCAGTACCTATTAAGTAATTTGATATTGTTTGTGTGAATGAATAACTCCTGCGCTGTCTGAGAATAAAACTAAAATCTAGGGGGTGCTGCTGCAAACACCTGAAAATCTGATCCTAAACAGAATAAAAGGGGGTAAATTAATAAATGGTGGTATTTGCGCTGCAAAGAAAAGGGGAGAGAGTGATGGAAAGCAAACAATATTGTAGGTGTATAAAAAAGTGTCCGTCTATAACAATAAATGCAATGTGATGAATACTACGTGAAAGGAACGTGACCGGTTAGATGATCCAGTAGAAAAGTCTGTGTCACAATACAAATAGATAAGTGATAAATCCAGTAAACTCAGTGTCTAGTAAACAATCAATGTATACAAACTACATTAGTATAAACCTTCATACATAACGTAATGGATAGAGCATAATTAAGCATGAAAACCACGAGCGCCGAGCTCGTATCCTTCCGTCAGCTGTGAATGTACCTAGTGCTCCAATCCTGACGCGTATCATCACATCACGTGATTTCATCAGAGCTCGTGGTTTGCTGCACTTTCTTCCATTACAAATGTGAGTTTGTTTTTTATATTGTTGGTTTAATAAACTGATTTTACCATGGGATTACGCTATGGGCACCTCTCTTTCTTAATTTACCTCATATATATATATCGAGCCTGGGCTGGAGGAAGTTTGGATTTCAAGGCAGCGTAAGGACTTTATGCAGAGGCTTACGATCTCAGCATTTGTGGATTGTAGTCCCTGTTATATTCTCTAAAAGTGAGTGTATCTCTGTTGGGTCAGCTGCCATCCATTCCGCTCTTGTCTATCATATGGAATTGTGCCATGAGCCTTTCTAGGTTTTTTTCCTATGTTCACACTCATCATTGAGAGTTGAAAAAAACCAAGACCACCATAAACAGGAAGACATCATTGCATCCTGCACCTGAGACCATTTATGCTGTATACCTTACGGCAGTAAGGTGAGCGGCTTGCAGACACATAGGTGTCATCACTGAAGATCCTAGGTTTTCAAGCACTTACCCTTTCTCTGGTGATGGGATTGATCTTACATATATGACACAGATTTTTGTTGGACTTACTTTCCACCACTTTGTACTGTGCAACGGACTCTTCTACTGGATCACTGTTTCATTTTATTTCTATTTTTATGTGGTCATGTTTCTTTCACATTTATTTATGCTCTATCCATTACGTTATATATGAAGGTTTATACTAATATAGTTTGTATACATTGATTGTTTACTTGACACTGATTTTACTGGATTTATCACTTATCTATTTGTATTGTGACACAGACTTTTCTACTGGATGATCTAACCGGTCACGTTTTTTTTCCACGTAGTATTCATCACGTTGTATTTATTGTTGTATTTTTGTTGGACTCACTTTCCACCACTTTGTTAGTGCAACTGACTTTTCTACTGGATCACTGTTTAATTTTATTCCTGTTTTTATTTTTATGTGGTTAAGTTTCTTTCACGTTTAAATTTGCTCTATCCATTACGTTATGTATGAAGGTTTATACTAATGTACTGTGTATACTCGAGTATAAGCCGAGTTTTTAAGCACTTTTTTTGTGCTGAAAATGCCCCCCTCGGCTTATACTCGAGTCACTTTTTTGTGCCTGATCTCCCGGACTTTGGGGACCCGTTTGTTGTCCGGGGGACCTATGGCCGGGGAGCACCGATTTTTCAAAACCGGGCAGCCCTTCCATAGACTCCCATGTTAAACGGTCATTTCTCTGATAACTTTGGGGGCCCGGTACTGGCCGGTCGTAGGTCCCCTGGATCCCAAACTTGGCACACATGTAGCCCCATTTCTCCTCTATAAGTGTGCAACGTTTTTTGTCTGGGAGACCTACAGCCGGGGTGCACCAATTTTTCAAAACCGGGCACCCCTTCCATAGACTCCCATGTTAAATGTCAGTCTAGTCATGGACACAGTGAGGCATGGGAACAGTGAGGCATGGACACAGTGAGGCATGGGCACAGTGAGGCATTGACACAGTGAGGCATGGGCACAGTGAGGCATGCACATGGTCACAATGAGGCAAAGTGAGGCACAGTGAGGCATGCAGATGGACACCCTAGGCTTATACTCGAGTCAATACGTTTTCCCAGTTTTTTGTGGTAAAATTTAGTGCCTCGGCTTATATTCGGGTCGGCTTATACTCGAGTATATACGGTAGTTTGTATACATTGATATACATTTCCATTTGGACAAGCAGACTGCAACATAGACAGGACCCATGCAGCTAAACAAAACATCTTTCAGTGATCCCCAATAAAAGGATAGACATTTGGACTGAATTTTCTTACAGACCATATCCTTGATGATATGCACTGTTAGAAGGAGACTGCAACTAAGTAGCAGGGAAATTATACACACCTAAACACTTTTGAAAATAGCCTATAAAAAGGCAGATCCTGGTCTCTTCGCTTCTTCTTGCTGGTTGGTCCGCATGGAGAAATTATCCACCATGTTTTTAAATACTATGGTTTAGCACATATGGTATTTCACGTAAGATGTCTACATGATACCCAGAGGAAGATCATCACATTAGTAAAGATCGAAACGCGTCGGGGTCCATATACATGCCAACCCATAGTGGTGACCTATATATGGTTATTGTGACACATGACTGTAATACAGTTATAATTTGTACACCAGAGCTCTTATTGTTGTTCCCTTCTATGTAATTGGATCCATTCCCCAATCCCTCTTTTTTACTTGTACTTTTCTAATGAGTTTGTAAATTCGATATCCACGTATAATAAAATTATCTAATACTTTTATCAGGAGTCAATACATCATTCAAGCTGCGCACAAGCCACTGGGAGTTTCTTTCCTTTTTATTTAAACGTATACATTGATTGTTTATTTGACACTGAGTTTACTGGATTTATCACTTACCTATTTTTATTGTGACACAGACTTTTCTACTGGATCATCTAACCGGTCACGTTCCTTTCACGTAGTATTCATCACGTTGATATTGTTTGTACCTCCCTGGATAAAAATATCTATGCATGGATTACAGGCTCATGTAACTTTCAGACCCATTTTTTGGTATGTTAATTTTCCATTTCATCTTATCAAATATATATATTTTTATGGGGGGAGGTCTTGCCTGCATAAACACTGTCTAGTTTTCTGTTTCAATATTTTAATCAACAATGAAGATGTTAAGCAATACACAATTTCCACAATATGAAGTGCTCCTATATCAAACAATACAAAAAGTTTGCATTATCATTCAAAAAAAAAAGAAAAAGAGCAGGAGGCGCTCTTTGGCATACCTGAGGCACTTCGGTGCTGGCATATAAATAATTCTCAAGCAGTATCGGTTAAACAATTATATCTTACAAAGAGCCTACAAATACCCAGTCAACTCAATATGGCAAATCGTTGGCATAAAATCAATTTGGATTGATGGAGTTCAGGATTAGCCCTCCACTTATGGAAGAGAAGGTTCCCTCCTGTAAGGGGAGGGGAAAATCTATTTTTCATTACTGGCATTGCATATGTAGAATATTTCAAACACTCAAATAAGAAAGGAGAGAGAAAAACGAGAAAGAGAGGGGAAAGGAAAGGGGGAGAGAGACCCGGCGCTCTGGCATGCGTCACCTGAAGGCTTACTAGTCAGGTATAGTCCGGGGATCATTAGTCAAGTATCTGATCCACGGACTCCAGACTTTATCAAACACTTTAATTTTGTCATTTAGAACTGCCGAGAGCCTTTCATTGATCATGAGCCAGGAAAGCTTGTGCTGGTCAAATGGATCGGCAGTCGACTTCCAATTTCTAGCTAAGGTAATATTAGCGGATACATAAATGAAAGTGAGGAGTTGTCTCTGGTTTTTCGAGGCTTTATCCACCTTGCAACCCAACAGGGCATGTTTTGGAGATTTGGTTATATTGATTTGAGTGAGGGTAAAGATGAAATTGTAAACTCTGATTCAAAATCGCCTTACTTTTCCACCATATGTGGTATGCCGGTCCTTCCTGACCACAGCCTCGAAAACACTTTGGAGAAGCTCCCAGGACATAAGTAGCCAATCTGGCCAGCACCATGTACCATCTCAAGAGTACCTTATAGTTTGCTTCAATAATGGAAGTATTGATGAGTGATTTCGATGCTGTCTGTGCAATCGAGTGCCACTCCTCAGATTCAAAGCTTTCCTGGATGCCTTGCTCCCATTTGATCATGTAATCCTGTTTGGCTGAGGTATGGGTTAGAATAGTATACAGTTCAGATATATGATCCCTAACCTTATCAAATTTATGACATACCATAGATATTACATGGGTGTCAGTGCAGTATATTGTAGTGTGTCTGTGTAGTGAGTGCTCAAGTTAAAGTGCACCAAACACCACTTCCCATTATTAAAGTGCATCCATGTACACATTTCCTCATCTTTATCACATTTTGTTAATAAACACCCCCCCCCACCCCACATCATGTCTGGGAGCCTACAAGGAGAGGCAGACGTTCCTATGGCACTGGGAGGGGGCCATCAGTGTCTGTGTCCACAGGCAAACGTTGACGTGATTAGTCCTCAGGCAGGGCATAGTTTCTTCTGTTTTTTTTTTTAAAGTTTTTTTTTTTAGATTTTACAGAAATAGAACATGAAAGAGAACAACTCAGACACCCAATATACTTAGGAGGAATGTAGATAATTGCCATTACACTTGCATGAACTACATCCACACATACACATTCATACCAGCACCACATACATTCCCCATACATCAGCGCCATGAGCCCTACCATACTCCAACTTGGATGATAAACCAAAGTAAAACAGTGCAAAGCAAAATTTAACAACGACCCTTTGTGTTTGCCACACCAATGTACATCAGTGGAGAGAAATTGATTAAGATAGCTGCAATGATAAGACATCTCACCAAAAAGCCTAAAAGACATCCAACCATGGTTACCATACCTTGGTAAATTTCTTAGGGCATGACCTACTTTTATATACCAGTTTGAATTTGGGTAGATCACCATGAACGTTACAAAAGAAAGCATGAGCTGTGAGAGGTCCAGCTTCCTTCCAGTGTAGCAGAGTCCGAGCATGTGTCCGGTTGACAAAATCATTGAGAACACCTAAAAGTCCAACTTCCGGGGTTCTAGGTATTGGAAGATTCAGTTTGTGCTCAAAGAAACTAAATAGATCCTTTCAATAGAAAGATAAGCCAGGGCAGTTCCAGAACATATGAAAAAAAATTTCAGCAACAATATCACATCTAGAGCAAGCAATATCCGAACCCAATCCCATACGAACCAGCTTGGCTGGAGTATAGTGTAAGTGGTGGACAAACTTACATTGAATCAACTGGTCAGCCGTGCTGATTAGATCCTGAAAGCAAACCTCTGTAGCCTCTTCCCAGTCCTCCTCAGAGAGCTCAGGCAGCAGCAATAGCCACTTGCAGTGGGAATTCTGAAAAGGGTCAGCCCCCATCAACTGAAGACGACCATAAAAGGTCATCACCAATTTGGAGATTTCAGGGTACGCCAAGAGGTCTTCAATGGAAGATTCCTTGAGCTCGCTTGTCAAGGACCCAAACTGTGTCCGAATGTCATGCCGAAGTAGGAGATATTTAAAAAAATTTTTTTTAGCAATGCCATATCTATGTCTTAAGCCCCGTACACACGATCGGATAACCTATGGATTTTCGTCCGATGGATTTGTCCATCGGGATCCGATTAAACTGTTTTCCATCAGTCTTGGCCACACACCATCAGTCAAAAAACTGACCGTTCCAAACGCGGTGACGTAAAACACTCCGATGAGCCGAGAAAAATGAAGTTTAATGCTTCTGAGCATGCGTCGACTTGATTCTGAGCATGCGTGGGTTTTTTAACCGATGGACTTGCCCATAGATGATCGGAAATTCCCATCGGTTTTTTATCCATCGGAAAATTTTAACACAAGTTCTATTTTTTACAACCGATGGAAAAAAGACCGATGGGTACCATACACGATCGGTTGGTCTGATGAAAACCATCCATCGGACGGTTTTCATCAGTCAAACTGATCGTGTGTACGGGGCTTCAGTGTTTCAAAGGACACAAAAATGTTATCATTAACTATGTGAGAGAGGTGAGCAATACCAAGACGACCCCACCAGGTTGAGTCTGGGTGACCAAAGAGCTCAAGAAGATTTTGATCCCCCCATAAGGGGGCTTGTGGTGACATCCCTGGAGAGGACTGCGTAAGTATTTTTCCCCCCTCCCTCCATGCCATGAAACCTACTTCTATAGGAGGGGATCCTGAACCTCTAGCTCCTTTTGACCTGTGTAGTACATCCCTGAGAGAGGTGGAGAGTCTGGGGTTCAGAGTGTAACCATTCATAAACATATGTGAGTTGGGAAGCAATAAAGTAATTTCGTAAATTTAGGCAAGCCAGTCCTCCAACGGTCTTAGCTGCTTGTAGAGAAGACCTGGTTATAAGGGGTTGATTACCATTCCTAAGGGACGACGATAAGGTAGATTCAACCTGTGTGAAGAGTTTTTTGGGGAGAAAAACCGGAGCAGCTCTAAAGCAGTAAATGAATTTAGGTAAAAAGATCATCTTGAAAATATTTATAAGGCCAATTAAGTTAAGGGGCAATGATGTCCAGGTATTAAGCTTGTCCGCTATTTGCTTGACTATTGGGGTAACATTTAAATTTTCATACCTGGAAAGCTCACCATGAATTTGAATGCCCAGGTACTTAAAGGACGGTGTGATTTTCAGGTTGGACCTCTGTATATAAGCAATAGGTACGGGAGGGTCTATAAGAAAGGTCTGGGATTTTTTCCACCCCATCTGTAAACCAGAGACCTTCCCAAAATCCTTGACCTTACCATCTAGATAGATGAGGGCATCATCTGCATAAAGAGATATCTTCTCCTCCAATTGACCATAGCAGATGCCCCCAATCTCCAACGTCTGATGCACTGCCAGAGCCAAAGGCTCAATAGCAAGTGCAAACAGTAGTGGAGAGAGAGGGCAGCCCTGTCTGGCACCTCTCTTCAAGGAGAACGGCAGAGAGATATCTTTATTGGTGCGGACCCTGGCCCGTAGGTCTGCATACAACAGATGAACCCACTGGACAAAGTGTGGGACAAAGCCCATCTGCGACAAAAAGGACCAGCGTACAGTGTCAATAGCTTTTTAATACATCTAATGAAAGAACGAACCCACTACGTTTTTCGTGACTGATGCATTATGGACATGTAGGAATAACCTGTGAATATTGTCAAAAGTGCTCCTGCCAGGCATGAATCCTGATTGGTCAGGTGGTATAGGAGAGAAAATAACCTTCTGCAATCTGAGGGCAAGAATCTTTGCTAGTATTTTGACATCATTATTTAGGAGAGATATGGGATGATAGGGCCCGCACAATAGCTTACTTTTGTCAGGTTTGGGTATAACGACTGTTGCATGACCATAACACATCTAATGAAAGAACGAACCCACTACGTTTCGTGACCGATGCATTATGGACATGTAGGAATAACCTGTGAATATTGTCAAAAGTGCTCCTACCAGGCATGAATCCTGATTGGTCAGGTGGTATAGGAGAGAAAATAACCTTCTGCAATCTGAGGGCAAGAATCTTTGCTAGTATTTTGACATCATTATTTAGGAGAGATATGGGATGATAGGGCCCGCACAATAGCTTACCTTTGTCAGGTTTGGGTATAACGACTGTTGCATGACCATGCTCAAGAGACTCCCGGAAGGTTTTGAGGAGTTTAGGAGCCAATTCTTCTATATATGCCTGATACCACTCGGAAGGAAGGCCATCCAAGCCTGGAGTTTTACTCAATGGTAATAAGCGAATGGCAGTTGTCACCTCTTCTATTGTTAGATATTTATCTAGCAGGAGTTGCTGGGGAGCACTACGTGTGGGAAAATCCATTTGGGGCAAAAGAAAACCCCTGCAAAGGTAGTTTCAGTAGGAGCCACCACATCCTCATACAACTTTCCATAAAATTATGCAAACGCCTGGTTAATAGTTAATGCATCTGAGGTAAGGGACCAATCAAGGAGTTGAAGTTCAGGAATCGAACTGTCCTGAAAGTCCGTTTGGGCGAGATACGCAAGAAGCCTACCATCCCCCCCCCATGTTTGTGAATACGAGCAAAGTGGTATAATTGCTGCTTTTTGGTTAGATCTACTATATGAAGTTGTAATGCCCTATGGGCATCTGTCAACATACCCCGAGTGTCAGAGAATGGATTATCCAAAGCTTTTTGTAACGCCTCTTGTGTGGCCCGCCCGAAAGATCTATAATGTTTGATATGAGAAATATAGGAGCCCCGGACCACTGCCTTAAAGGCATCCCAGACAGATCCTGCAGCAGTGAGTCAGCGTTAGAGGAACAGTAATTAGCCATATCATTCAGAATGGAATCATGAATTTCTGGTGTGGAGATCCAGAAGGGACTGAGCCACCAAACCCGATCATTTCCTCCGTTTAGTGATACTGCCCATGCTACCCATCTACAGCATGCAGAGGAGGTTGTGGACTGGCTTACTAAGCCATCCTCATCCTACACCAAGCAGAGACTAGTATGCAGTCCACCACAACTGCCAGAGTGGCTTATTCTGCCTCCTTGTCCACAGCTACTCCTGCCAAAGTCCCAGCCTCAGGTATGGAGGAGTCAGCTAAGTTATTTGAACACAGCGTCAGCCACTTGCTGCTTGACGATGCACAGCCATTACTTGATCCATTCAGTACCTTTATAGTGTTTTGGTGTGAAGGCACCACCAACTCCCAAAGCCCAATTTTTCCACACCTGTTACTATCCAAAGTCTGCGAAACAGACACCAGAATGTATCCAAAAAAAATCTCTAATCTTCTTCTGAGTGTAAATAAATTGTGGCCTCATCATACAGACTGGCTCCCTAAGTCGTTGTTTATAAAATAAAGTTTGCAGGGAAAATGTCATTTTTCTGGCTTTATACTTTATAAATGTCATTAATGCTGCAGCAGGTTATATACACGGTAAAGATGTGCCACTTTACAGGCAGACTAAGGGGGCCCCCGAGGCACTATATTTAAAGGAATTGTTAATTTTTATGGTTTCACTTTAAGCATTAGAAAATCACTGCTCACTTTAATAACTATGTTTTTTTACAAACTTTTTTTTCATTGATACATGTCCCCCAGGGCAGTACCCAGATCCCTATACCCTGTATGCCCAATAACTTGCATATAAGCCTTCAAGTGGCACTTTTGATTATTTCAGTTCGGGTCACATTGACTTCAATGGGGTTCATTATTTGGTTCTGAACTTTTGCGATGTTTGAAAGTTCTGCCATGAACCAAACCGCGGGGGACTAGCTGTAAGCCATAATTATCAAAATTAAAATAAAGAAATTATTGAAATATATCACACTGTGTGTAACAAATCTATATAATATATGAGTTTCACTTTTGAATTGAATTACTCAAATAAAATTAACTTTTTGATGATATTCTACTCTTCTGAGATGCACCTGTATATTATGCAGCAAACAGTAAAAGAATGTCTTTCTTTTACTGTAAAGTCCAATAAAAAATATATTCTTATCTTAAAAATTGTGTGTGTTTTGGCACCTTAACCACTTCGCATCCGGGCCAATTCTGACACTTCGCTCCTACATGTAAAAAGCCAAATTTTTTTGCTAGAGAATTACATATAACCCCCAAACACTATATATGTTTTTTTAGCAAAGACCCTAGAGAATACAATGGCGGTCATTGCAACTTTTTATCTCGCACGGTATTTGCGCAATAATTTTTCAAACGCATTTTTTTGGGAAAAAAAACGGTTTCATGAATTAAAAAATATTAAAACATTAAAGTTAGCCCAATTTTTTTGCATAATGTGAAAGATGAAGTTACGCCAAGTAAATAGATACCTAACATGTCACCCTTCAAAATTGTACACGCTCGTGGAATGGCGCCAAACTTCGGTACTTAAACATCCTCATGGGCGACGCTTAAATTTTTTTTATTGGTTACATGTTTTGACTTACAGAGGAGGTCTAGGGCTAGAATTATTGCTCTCGCTCTAACGTTCGCTACGATACCTCACATGTGTGTTCTGAACACCGTTTTAATATGTGGGCGGGACTTACGTATGCGTTCGCTTCTGCATACGAGCTACCGGGGACAGGGGCGCTTTACATTTTTTTTATTTTTATTTATTGTTCATTTTACACTTAACTTTTTACTTTGACAGTTAGAAGAAAAAAAAATGATCACTTTTATTCCTATTACAAGGAATGTAAACATCCCTTGTAATAGGAATAAGCATGACAGGTCCTCTTTACAGTGAGATATGGGGTCAATAAGACCCCACATCTCACCTCTAGGCTGAGAAGCCTGAAATAAAAAAAATAAAAAAACGATCACCGCTTCCTAGCCAAAGCGGCGCCGTTTTTTTGAATGCAGAGGCCGGGCGTGACGTCATAACATCGCGCCCGGCCTCCGAACGATCATAGAGACTCCGGCGACCATCTGGTCCGCTGGAAATCTCTATGGTTAGAAGCCGGGGCCGGTGGATCCTGTCACTGACTCACCGATCGCTCAGGTGAGTCGGTAGAAGCACCGGAGGGCGGCAGGAGGGGGGGGACGTCCCCTCTCGCCGCCTGTAAGGATAATCAAGCGGTGGAACAGCCGCTATGATCATTCTTACGGTACGCAGGATCGCCGGCTCTAAAAAACGATATCTGAATGATGCCTGTAGCTGCAGGCATCATTCAGATATCCCGGCTGAAAGTCAAGGACGTCCATGGACGTCCTTAGGCGCGAAGTGGTTAAAATCAAACTTAACCGTTTGCAGACCAGCCGCCGTCATTATACTGCGGCAGGTTGGCACAGCGAATTGCTGTAGGTGTATGTCGGACGCTTTATAAGCTCTAGGCGGCGCCGGAAGCCGATGCGTGTGGCCGGCGCCCGCGACCCGCGATCGCTCCTAGGAGAGCCAGAATGGGGATCTGTCAATGTAAACAGACAGATCCCCGTTCTGTCAGGGAAATAGGAACAGCGATCTCTCGCCTCCTCTAGTCACTACACTGCCCGATGCTGTTAATCAAATCCAATGACGCGGGCGCCGGGGGGCGGGCCGAGTCATACATTCAGCGGCTATGGACACCAAATGAATGTCTCGGGAGCGCGCCCGCAAGGTAACCCACTCGGGAGAATGCTTCCCAGAGGGCGTTACCTAATGCGGGGAGGAGCCGCGAGAGCTGCCGTGGGACCCCAGAACAGGTGGATCGGGGCCACTCTGTGCAAAACGAACTGCACAGTGGAGGTAGGTATGACATGTTTATTTAAAAAAAAGGAACCTTTAGTGTCACTTTAAGTCTCTTTGAAAGCGAGGGTAGGCCTTCATCCCTCACTTCAAAAAGGTCACAGAAGTATTTTGGGGACACCTTTGGGGACACCTGCAAATGACTCCAATGGACTCAGTCCCTGGTGCTCTTTTGGCTGATGCTTTACTCTAGCACGCAAGGCTTGAATCTCTTCCGATGTCAGTTGAGTTCACTCTTTGGAGGAAGTCCCTGGATCATAGGGTCTTTTTGACAAGGCATCAGTGTCTCTGTTCCCAACCCCTGGATGGTAATTAAGACTGGAGCAGACCCCTGATATGGCGGTTAACAACTTAACAACTTGGCTGTGGTAAGTAAATATTTGAGCAGATTATTGTCAGTTTTGACCGCAAAGTCTGAACCATACAAATCATCTTTCAGTTTATTCACCACTGTCCACTGCAGGGCAAGGAACGCCAGCTTTTGGGTGGGATAATTCTTAGTCAGGGGCAAGGCTTCTGCTCACATAGGCAACAGGTCACAGGTGCCCATCCTACTCTTGATACAACACCCTATATAGCCCCTTTCAACTGGCTACAACATGTAGTTCGTAAGGTTTGGTTGGACCGACGTAGGCCAGAACATGGGCATACATTAAGCTTCTCTTCAACTGATGGAAGGCTTGTTCACACTGATCAGTCCACTGGTTTAGGACAATTTTAGCGAATTCCTTGATGAATCTAACATATGAGCAGAACCCCAGGAATGACCTAAGCTCAGTCACATTGGTAGGTCTTGGCCAGGAGGTTACAGCTTCCAGTTCTTGGGGTCAGTGGTCAGTAATGATGAGCCGAACACCCCCCGGTTCGGTTCGCACCAGAACCTGCGAACGGACCGAAAGTTTGCGCGAACGTTAGAACCCTATTAAATGCAATGGACGCGAACGTTCGAAATCTAAAGTGCTAATCATAACGGCTAATATGCATGTTATTGTCCTAAAAAGGGTTTGGGGACCCGGGTTCTGCCCCAGGGGACATGTATCAATGCAAAAGGAAGTTTTAAAAATGGCTGTTTTTTCGGGAGCAGTCATTTTATTGATGCGTAAAGTGAAAAAACAAAGTGAAATATTCCTTTAAATATCGTACCTGGGGGGTGTCTAAAGTATGCCTGTGAAGTGGCATGTGTTTCCCGTGTTTAGAACTGTCCCTGCACAAAATGACATTTCTAAAGGAAAAAAAGCCATTTAAAACTGCTTGCGGCTTTAATGTCATGTCTGGTCCCGGTAATATGGATGAAAATCTTTGAGAAAAATGGCATGGCTACCCCATCACCCCCCCCCCCCTACCCCAGCCCATTATCAGCCCCTTTGGGTCTTGTATGGATATTAAGGGGAACCCCGCACCCAAAATAAAAAAAGGCCCTATATACTCTGAACAGGTTTGTTCTTAAGTAGAATCTGTTTGTAATTTTGAACAGGTACATTGTTTAAGTGTAGCTCCAGCCAAAAAATATATTTTTAAGGTTTTTGGAAAACATAGGGAAGGGTTATCACCCCTGTAACATTTGTTTTGCTGTCTGTGCACCTGTTCAGAACATTTCACCTCACTTTCCGTCCCAATGACAAATGTTTTTGGAAAAGTGGGGTTTTTATTGAAACAAGGATTGGTGATAAAGCATCAGTAGAGAGGAGACACCTTTTTACCATATTAACTCTTACAGGAGAGAATTTACCTTCCTAGGGGTAGATTTCCTCTCACTTCCTGTTGTCTCCTTCCGTTTGCAAGTAGAAGTCGTTTTTAAGTTGGATGTTTGAAAGTAGGGGCCTGCCGTATATACTCTGCTGAAATTTGCCCCTTAGATGTTGGTGTTGCCACAACACTGTGAGCCCTCACAGTTACTCTTGGTGGGCGCTGGAATGCCCTGCTGTGAACTATTATATCAGTAATTGTAATTACATTCCATTTTTGAACAGTGGTAGGAAAAATTGGGCCTTTGGTGGTGGTGCCTGTGCTACAACACTGTCAGCCCTTACAGTTACTCTTGGTGGGCGCATGAATGGGCCCTGCTGTGAATTATTAGATCAAGAATTGTAATTACATGCCCCTGTTGAACAGGGGCAGAAAATTGGGCCTTTGGTGGTGGTGGTGGTGTTGCTACAACACTGTAAGCCCTCACAGTTACTCTTGGTGGGCGCAGGAATGGGCCCTGCTGTGAATTATTAGATCAAGAATTGTAATTACATGCCCCTGTTGAACAGGGGCAGAAAAATTGGGTCTTTGGTGGTGGTGGTGGTGGTGGTGGTGTTGCCACAACACTGTAAGCCCTCACAGTTACTCTTGGTGGGCGCAGGAATGGGCCCTGCTGTGAATTATTCGATCAAGAATTGTAATTACATGCCCCTGTTAAACAGGGGCTGAAAAATTGGGCCTTAGGCACTAGTGCTGGTGCCACGACACTGCAACCTCTCCCAGATACTCTAATTGGAGTGCAGGAATGAGCCCTGCTGCAAAGCATTGCATAAAAAATTGTAATTACACGCCCCTGTTAAACAGGGGCTGAAAAATTGGGCCTTAGGCACTGGTGCCACAACACTGCAACCCCTCACAGATACTGTACTTGGAGCACAGCAATGAGCCCTGTTGAAAAGTATTGCATCAAAAATTGTAATTACACGCCCCTGTTAAACAGGGGCTGAAAAATTGGGCCTTAGGCACTGGTGCTGGTGCCACGACACTGCAACCTCTCCCAGATACTCTAGTTGGAGAGCAGGAATGAGCCCTGCTGCAAAGGATTGCATAAAAATTTGTAATTACATGCCCCTGTTAAACAGGGGCTGAAAAATTGGGCCTTAGCCACTGGTGGCGGCACCCAGAAACAAAAATGTTCTTCCAAGCTATCATCAGGAATCGGATCATTGAGGAGGAGGAGGAGGATAGTCAGTCAACATAACAGGACAGTCACTCAGCATCAGCATAGGCAGTCTTGAAGGGATGTGACATTTCAAAATAAATTATTCTGTTACATCAGCTTCAGGTGCTGGGTAGCTGGTAGTGATCCAAGACTGGTTCATCTTTATGAAGGTCAGTCGATCAACCGAGTCGGTGGACAGGCGCACCCTGTGATCCGTGACAAAGCCTCCAGCAGCAATGAATGTGCGTTCCGAAAGAACGCTGAATGCAGGACAGGCCAGTAGCTCAATTGCATACTGTGCAAGCTCTGGCCAGTGATCCATCCTCAAGACCCAGTAAGCCAGAGGATTTTCGGTGGGAAAGGTGACCAAGTCTGACCTTGCCCCTAGGTATTCCTGCACCATGTATATCAGACGCTGAAAAAAAAACTTAATAAAAAATCTACCTTTAAAAAAAAAATATATATATATCAGACGCTGGCGATGGTTGCTGAAACCGATCATACCTTGGGGCTGCGGACTAAAAAATTGTCTGAACACATCGGTCAGACGGCCACCTTCTCCACCGCTACTTCTGCTACTGACCGAAGCCTCAGCAACTCGTTGTCCAGGACCAGGAGTTTGTAACCTCCCAGTCTCTGGGAACGCGTTGCACAGACCTTTCTGCAAGGCCTCCCGGAGATGTCTCATCCTCTGCTCCCTCTGCGACGGCAAGATAAGGTCCGCAACCTTATCCTTGTACCGTGGATCAAGGAGAGTGGCCATCCAGTAATGGTCCCTCTCCTTGATCCGAAGAATACGAGGATCCTTCCGCAGACTTTGCAGGATCAGGGAGGCCATGCAGCGTAGGTTAGCTGAGGCGTTCAGTCCGGAGTCCTCTGGGTCACTAAGGACGACATGATCCGCAACCACCTCCTCCCAGCCACGTACAAGTCCACAGGTTTCTTGGTACTGTAAATCATCCCTAAAAGATCATGCCCCACTGGCGTGGTGAAAAAAACCAGAACTCCCCTGACCCTGTCCTGGTGCCGTAGTCGCACAGGTACTCAGCCGCTGCAGCATGGCCAACGTTGAGTTCCACCTGGTGGGCATGTCACATATAAGGCGGTTCTTGGGGAGGTTCAACTCATTTTGCAGCTCAGCCAGCCGAGCACTGGCATTATATGATCTGCGGATCAGACTTTCCTGGCCTGCCTTAGGACATCCTGTAAGCCCGGGTACCTGCCCAAGAACCGCTGCACCACCAGGTTAAGGACGTGAGCCACACAGGGCACATGGGTCAGTTGTCCCCGTCGGAGGGCGGAGAGGAGGTTGGTGCCATTGTCGCAAACCACCATTCCTGGCTTAAACTGGCGTGGCGTCAACCACCTCTCGGCCTGCCCCTGCAGAGCTGACAGAACCTCTGCCCCAGTGTGGCTCCTGTCCCCCAAACACACTAGCGCAAGCACGGCATGGCATCTTTTTGCCGGCGTACTTGCGTAGCCCCTTGAACGCCTACGGAGCACCACTGGTTCCGAGGACAAAGCACAGGAAGAGGCCATGGAGCAAGAAGAAGAGGAGGGGGTGGAGGAGAGAGGTGTGTCACAACCAGTAGTAGCATTTTGGAGGCGTGATGGCGGAACAACCTCCAACACTACTGCACCTTGTCCTACATCCTTCCCAGCTGCCAAAAGAGTGACCCAATGGGCCGTGAAAGAAAGGTAACGTCCCTGTCCATGCCTGCTGGACCATGAGTCAGCGGTAATATGCACCTTACCGCTGACCGCCCTGTCCAGCGAGGCATGGACACTGCCTTCCACATGCCGGTAGAGAGCCGGAATCGCCTTCTGTGAGAAAAAGTGGCGTTTGGGAACCTGCCACTGAGGAGCCGCACATTGCATAAACTCACGGAAGGGGGCCGAGTCTACCAACTGAAAAGGCAGCAGTTGAATTGCTAGCAATTTAGCCAAGCTAGCATTCAACAGCTGGGCATGTGGATGGCTGGGAGTGAACTTCTTTCGACGGTCCAGCAGCTGGGGCAGGGAAATTTGCCTGCTAGAATCGGACGTCGGTGTACTGCTAGCAGAGTGCCCGCAAGTACTTGGCTGTGACACACCTAATTCTACACCTTCATTCCTCTCAGTGCAGGTTTCAGAGAGGACTGAAGGTATAGTGGGGTTGGAGATCCCAGCTGATGAGGAGCAAGGAGAGGTTTGCTTTGTTCTTTGGTGTGAGTCTTTAAGGTACGCTTGCCAATGAGCTGCATGGCAGGTCAACATATGTCTGGTCAAGCATGTGGTGCCCAAGCGGCTGATGTTTTGGCCACGCGAGATACGCTTGAGACATATGTTGCAAATAGCAGCGGTGCGATCTGATGCACTCGACTCAAAAAAGGCCCACACCAAAGAACTTTTGGAATAACGGGCAGAGGCAGCGGCCTGCACAGGCGGAGCTCTGCGGTGTGATTCAGTCGGTGTGCTGCCCTTACGCTGGCCCCCGGAGGGCATCCTGCCTCGTTGGAGATGTGCCTCCTCCTCATCCTCCTCCTCCTCCTCTCTCCTATCAGGCACCCACGTGGAGTCAGTGACCTCATCATCCCCTCCCTCCTCATCACTGGAGCCAATCTGGCAGTATGCTGCAGCTGCTGGAACATGACTGCCAGATTGCTGTCCTTCTTGAGCATCCCCTCTCTCTGCACTCACGCTACTGCCTTCCTCTAGCTGGGTATCATCATCAGACCCTTCAAAACGCTGGGCAACCTCCTGGAGCATGTACCCAACACTGTGCTCAAACAGTTCGGGGGACTCCTCAGGAGGACATGGTGGGTCTAGGGAAGGAGTGACTGATGATGACATTGATACGAGGGAAGAGGACGCTTTGGCAGCTGCTTTGCCAGTACCCTGAGCCTGGGTGAGAGAGGATGAGGAGGATGAGGAGGGCTTGGTCATCCACTCTACCAAGTCTTCGGCATGATTCGGCTCAACACGTCCAGCTGCCGAAAATAAGGACAAACGTGTCCCATGGCCACGTGCTGATGACGATGCACTGCGTCCACGACCAGCACTGTTGTCTCTATACACAGAGCCTGCTTTCCCTCTTTTATTTGCTTGTGGCTGTCTGCCTCTCCTTGTTGGCCTTCCAGACATAGTAATGGCCTGCAGGGAGATGGGAAAACCAGCAATTGGGTAGTGTATATTGTGCTGGAGGCACATAACACCCACTAACTCCAGCATATGCCTTTATTAGAGAACAGTAATGACGGGTATATACAGGTGTATACTGTGCCACTAACTCCTGCAGATGCCTGTATTAGAGAACAGTAATGACGGGTATATACAGGTGTACACTGTGCCACTAACTCCTGCAGATGCCCGTATTAGAGAACACCAGCAATAAAGGGTAGATACAGGTGTATACTGTGCCGTGCTGGAGGCACACAACACCCACTAACTCCTGCAGATGCCTTTATTAGAGAACACCAGCAAAAAATGGTAGATACAGGTGTATACTGTGCTGTGCTGGAGGCACACAACACCCACTAACTCCTGCAGATGCCTTTATTAGAGAACACCAGCAAAAAAGGGTAGATACAGGTGTATACTGTGCTGGAGGCACACAACACCCACTAACTCCTGCAGATGCCTGTATTAGAGAACAGCAATAAAGTGTAGATACAGGTGTATACTGTGCTGGGGCACACAACACCCACTAACTCCTGCAGATGCCTGTATTAGAGAACAGCAATAAAGTGTAGATACAGGTGTATACTGTGCTGGGGCACACAACACCCACTAACTCCTGTAGATGCCTGTATTAGGGAACAGCAATAACGGGCATATACAGGTGTATACTGTGCTGGGGCACACAACACCCACTAACTCCTGCAGATGCCTGAGAAAAGAACACACTGTCCCTGCCTATCTAGCTTAGAGAACAGCAATAAAGGGTAGATACAGGTGTATACTGTGCTGGAGGCACACAACACCCATTAACTCCTGCAGATGCCTGAGAAAAGAACACACTGTAGAACACACTGTCCCTGCCTATCAAGCTTTTTCCCTGCACGCCGGAACACACTACACAAGGCCGCCGCGCTGGCGGCCTTTTATAGTGTGGGGCATGTACTAAACCCCCCTGAGCTATAATTGGCCACAGGCATCCTGCCTATGGCCAATTATGGCTCTCCTCGCTGCCGGCGCTGTGATTGGCCAAGCATGCGGGGTCACAGTGCATGCTTGGCCAATCACAGCGCCGGCAATGCAGTGCAATGGCGCAGTGCATTGTGGGCCGTTCGCGTCACACGAATTTGGCGCGAACGGCCCACAAAGTTCTGCTTTCGCCGAACAGGCGATGTTCGAGTCAAACATGCGTTCGACTCGAACACCGAGCTCATCCCTAGTGGTCAGTCCCTCAGCTGAGACGTGTCCGAGGTAAGTGACAGAAGGCTGGCAGAACTGACATTTCTTTAGGGACAACAACTTCATAAAGTCTCTTTAGGACAATCTCCAGGCGCTCCTCATGCTCTTCAAAGACATGCTAAAGAAAATAATGTAATCTAGGTACACCAGCATTTTGATCAGGTTAGTGTTCCCTACGGTCTTCTCCATCAATCTTTAAAAGGTCACTGGAGCTCCCAACAGACCTTGGGGAATTTTATCAAATATGAAGAACTATAGCGGACAGATGTAGGCCATCTTTTCTCTGTCTTCCAGATGCATAGGGATCTGTTAGTACCCATTCTTGAGGTCTAATATACTAAACCACTTCACCACCCAACACACAGATGGAACTTGCACAAACAGTTCACATCCTGCTTAGTGGCAAAGTCTTTATAGATGGTTACTGTTGTCAAAAGCGTTTGTCTCCTCTTCCAACATGCTTATGGTTAACGTCAGGACAGGTAATACTCAGACTGTCTGTCCAACATTTCAGAATTAACAACAGTGCCCACAGCCCATTTATGAACAGGCAAATCAATGGTCACTAGTGGCCTGGCCTATCGCTAAAAGAAAAACTCAGATTTCTACGTTAGCAGGTTAAATATTTTTTCAGGTACATTACCCATCTATTACAAACTCTGCACTGTTCTACATCCAGACCAAACTTAGTAGTATAACAATATAAAACAAATGATTCATTTAGTACAGGATTGTAATCACTGTAAGAATGTCAGGAACCCATGAATCAGACAGACAGAAGTGCAGCAAAAAAAATCACACTTTCTTTTTCGTACATCACGGGACACAGAGCGACATAGTCATTACTAATGGGTTATATAGTTACCGTCAGGTGCTGGCACTGGCAACTTCCAAAACCGGAAGTACCCTCCCCTATATAAGCCCCTCCCATCCGGGAGCACCTCAGTTTTTTTGCCAGTGTCTAAGGTGTTGGCCAAGAAGAAACATGTGTTTTTCACTGAGCTTGCGTACAGGTTCTTTTGGGCCTCAGTAAGCTATTCCGGATCCGACCAAAAAAGCTTCATAGCTAAACGGTCGGTACCCGGGCCTTGCAGAGAAGAGCAAGGTTCTGCCTGTAATGCTTCTCTTAGGAGAGCTGGACCCTGGGATCCAGAGCTCTGGTCATACCCACGACCAAGATGTTTTCTGTGCAGGGTGCTATACAGGTCCAGGGGAGTGGAATCCTTGGGAACCCGGTCCCTGAAGGTTTGATTACAATGCCTGCCGTGATAGGTGAAGTTTGGGCTTTTGTGGACCAAACAAAGTCCTGCGGCGGGGAACAGGTAAGTGGGGGCCCCCAGGAACTTGGTTCTATTGGGGGACCCCCAAGCCTAATTTGTCTTTCTGTCTGTTACCTAATGGTATTCCCGCTAATATCTGTGCATGCCTGTAACTACTAAAAAAATGTAATAATTTTTAATAGTGGTCAAGAAAAAAAAAAAAAAAAAGAATGTTTTTTTATATATGTTTAGTATATTAAACTGCGGTGCCTGTGTTTGTCCACTAGAGGCCGCTGTGGAATGTTTTTCTTGTCATATGGACTAGTTTCTTCTCAGAGAGCAAAGTCCAGGCAGCTGGTGAGTTCTCCTACAGGAAACTGTTTCCTCTGCCATGTTGCAGTGTTCGTCTATCCCCCGGCCTGCGGCAAAAGGGGCCCTGGCTCCTGTCCCTGGTTTCCATGTTTGAAAATTAGCGCCGAGGCGCACGTGGCCGCGCGCGTGCGCGTGCACGCGCCTCTATATATAGAGGTGGCCGGAAAAAGGGGCGGGGCCTGGGGGATGACGCTCTGTGCGCGCCGCAGCGCTTCTGCGCATGTGCGGGCGTCCCAGCAGGTTTTAAAAAGCCACATTATTGCAGTAAGCTGGCTATGAAGTACAGAGACAGAGCTGACAACATTTAAAGGCATACAGCAAGCGGTTGATACAGGCATCCCCTAGAAAGGCACATTAGTAGACACCAACTGTTTATTATAGCAGCATTTATGCTAGACTATTATCAGTAACTGGTGTATTTTCGGCTGGAATACCTCAGCTTTGTGGCTTAGGAATATGCCGTCTAAAAACTCCGGGACTAGAAATTCCAGGAGGAATAGGGGGTCTCCATCGGGCTCTGAGGATCTTGGGCATGCTTTGGCTGCACCAGTCTCCCCTGAAGAATCAGAGGTTAGTGACCGTAGGGCACCCCCAGGAGTACCTGGTACTGTGGCTGTCCCCAGTTCACCTGCTCCTGTGTATGTAACAGAGGAGGTTTTTTCCTCAGCTCTGGGAGGGCTGGAAGAGAGATTGTCAGCACTAATTGCTGCTTCCCTGTCACAGGAGAAAAGTGCTCGATCTCCGTCTCCTCCCTCAGAGTGCCTGTTAACAGAGCAACAGTCCCATACAGAGGTCGACCTACCTGAGGGGGATCAGGATGAGGTTGATTCAGTTGTAGAGGAATCAACAGTGGAGGAGCCGTTCTCAGCATCACATGCTGAGAGGTTATGGGTTCAGTCCCTGACTAATATGGTCCGATCAGCATTTAAAATGCCACTTGCGGAGCCATCCTCCTCTTCTGTCTCCTCGTTGGGGTCGCTAAAAGCTCCCCAGACTGTTTGTTCTTTCCCGATCCATCCTTTATTGGAGGGGCTCATTTACCAGGATTGGGAGCATCCTGACAAAATATTTACTCCCCCCAAGAGATTTCCGGTGGTCTATCCTATGGAGGATAAGTTCGTCAGAAAATGGAAGGTCCCTACAGTGGACGCAGCCATCTCTTGTGTGAATAAATCACTGACATGTCCGGTGGAAAATTGTCCAAATGTTCAAGGACCCAATAGATAAAAAATTGGAGTCCTTATTGAAATCTGCTTTTTCTACAGCAGGATTGGTGACACAACCAGCAGTGGCAGCTATAGGGGTCTGCCAAGCAGTGAAGGATCAGTTGAAACAGGTCTTAAGGGACGTGCCAGATCAGCAGGCGCTTGCTCTAGCTGATCTACCTAGAGCCTTATGCTTTGCGGTGGGCGCTATAAAGGATTCAATCCATCAGGCCTCCCGCCTTACGCTGTCTGTAGTACATATGCGCAGGCTTCTATGGCTCAAAAACTGGTCTGCTGAAGCTCCCTGTAAAAAATTGCTGGTCAGCTTCCCATTTCATGGGGAGCGTTTATTCGGGGAAGACCTGGACAAGTATATCCAGAGAATTTCCAGCGGTAAAAGTACACTCTTGCCGGTCAAAAATAGAGTTAGAGGTCCCTCTTTTAAGAGGCCGGCTTCTCCAGTCCCTAGGACATCGGCTGTGAAACAGTTCCGACGGCCTCCCCGGTCAAATCCCGGAGGTAAAAATCAGGGACAGTTGCAGGGTAACAAGAAGCCCTGGAGCAGGAGAGGTACAAAACCTCCCCCAAAGTCAAATGCATGAAGGGTTGCCCCCACCCAATCGGGTGGGGGGAAGACTTCAGTTGTTCACAGAAACCTGGCGGGACACGATCCGAGACAGATGGGTGCTCTCCGCAGTAAATTTGGGATACAAATTGGAGTTAAAAAACTCCCCTCCTTCCCGCTTTATAAGGTCGAACGTGCCAAGGGATCCCCAGAAGAGAGGATCCCTCCTGTTGGCACTGGAACAATTATTGCTTCAAGCAGTAATTATAGAGGTCCCCCTGGAAGAATGGGGGTTCGGGTTTTACTCAAACCTCTTTACAGTTCCGAAGCCAAACGGGGACGTGAGGCCCATATTAAATCTAAAAGGGCTAAACAAATTCCTGCATATCAGGACTTTCCGGATGGAGTCGATCCGATCGGTAGCCACTGCCCTACAAGGGGAGGAATGGTTAGCCTCGATCGACATCAAAGATGCGTATTTGCACATCCCCATCTTTCCAGCCCACCAAAAATTTCTACGCTTTGCGATAGAAGGGCGCCATTTTCAGTTCAGAGCCTTACCCTTCGGTCTGGCCACAGCACCAAGAGTGTTCACAAAAATTCTGGCCCCATTATTGGCCAATCTAAGAACACGAGGTGTAACGATAATGGCATATCTAGACGACTTGTTGCTGATAGACCACTCAGTGGAAAAACTAGAAGTGGTTGTTCACGAGACAATCAAGTATCTGGAATATCACGGTTGGATTATCAACCGAGACAAGTCAGCCCTAGAACCAGTCAAAAGTCTGGAATACTTGGGGCTAAGGCTGGATTCAGACCAGAGAAAAATTTTCTTGCCTCAAGAAAAGGGGTCGTCTTTGAGAGATTTGATCCACTTAGTGGGTTCAAAAAGACAGCCATCCATACGCCTGTGCATGAGGCTGCTGGGAAAAATGGTGGCATCATTCGAAGCAGTACCCTACGGTCAATTCCATTCAAGGAAGTTGCAAAGGGCCATACTGTCAGCCTGGAACAAAAAAGTTCAGGCTCTGGACGTACCAATGTCCTTGTCCCCTTCCGTTCGCAGAAGCCTCCGTTGGTGGTTGGTTCCCCGGAATCTGGAAAGAGGGAAATCCTTCAGTCCGATTTCCTGGAAGGTGGTCACTACAGATGCCAGCCTTTTAGGCTGGGGAGCAGTACTGGAGCAATGGTCTCTCCAGGGCAGATGGTCGGATGCGGAAAAGGCCCTGCCCATCAATCTCTTAGAGATACGAGCAGCCCGGTATGCCCTAGTAGCATGGACATCCAAACTCCAAGGGTCCCCTGTCAGAGTTCAGTCAGACAATGCCACAGCAGTGGCATATATCAATCGTCAGGGGGGCACCAGGAGTCGTGCAGCCCAAAGGGAAGTAAATTACATCCTGAGATGGGCAGAAAGATATGTCCCAGCCATATCTGCGGTATTCATTCCAGGGGTGGAGAATTGGAAGGCGGACTTTCTAAGTCGCCAACAATTATGCCCAGGGGGATGGTCCCTTCATCCCGAGGTTTTCCGGACAATATGTCAGCGGTGGGGAACACCGGATGTAGATCTGCTAGCATCCAGGTTCAACACGAAAGTGGACAGGTTTGTCTCTTGGACAAGGGATCCCCTAGCGTGCGGCTCGGATTCCCTAGTGTTCCCTTGGGATCAGTTCAAGCTGATATATGCATTCCCACCGCCACAATTGTTACCTCGATTACTCCGCAGAATCAGGGTAGAAAAGAAACCAGTGATTCTGGTGGCTCCAGCGTGGCCCCGAAGAGCATGGTACGCGGAGATCGTAAAAATGTCTGTGGGGAGTCCTTGGACCCTCCCACATCGTCCGGACCTGCTTTCGCAGGGACCAATATACCACCCTTCCTTACCAGCCCTAGGTTTGACGGCCTGGCTATTGAAGCCCACATTCTAAAAAAGAGAGGGCTCTCTAATGCTGTGGTGTCTACCATGATCAATGCCAGGAAACCGGTATCCAGGCAGATCTACTATAGAATCTGGAAGGCGTACATCGCCTGGTGTGAAGCCAAGAAATGGCATCCACGTAAATACGTAATAGGTAGAATTCTGGACTTCCTACAATGGGCTGTAGATAGGAAGCTTGCCTTGAGTACTATCAAAGGTCAGATTTCGGCCTTGTCAATATTTTTTCAAAGGCCCTTGGCTTCGCATTCACTAGTCAAAGCCTTTATACAAGGAGTGATGCGTATTAGTCCTCCGGTTAATATTCCCATATGTCCATGGGATCTAAACTTGGTTCTGTCGGTTCTACAGAAACAACCATTTGAACCATTACAGCATATTTCCTTGGTGCTTCTCACCAGGAAATTGATTTTTCTAGTAGCCATTTGTTCGGCTAAAAGAGTATCGGAATTAGCAGCTATGTCCTGTAAGGAGCCATATCTGGTTATCCATAAGGACAGAGTAGTGTTACGTCCTCATCCAGCCTTTCTTCCTAAGGTGGTATCGAGGTTTCATTTGAACCAAGATGTGGTTCTTCCTTCTTTTTTCCCCAAACCTACTTCGGTAGAGGAAAAGTTATTGCATTCTTTGGATGTAGTAAGAGCAGTTAAAGCTTATCTAAAAGCCACTGCTCAGATTCGCAGAACGGATACTTTGTTTATACTGCCGGAAGGCCCCAGAAAGGGTCAGGCAGCGTCAAAATCTACTTTAGCCAAGTGGATTCGACAGGTCATTATGCAAGCTTATGGCTTGAGAAGGAGACCGCCTCCGTTCGAAGTTAGAGCGCACTCCACGAGAGCAGTTGGAACTTCATGGGCAGTGCATCACCAGGCCTCCCTGGCTCAAATCTGTAAGGCCGCAACATGGTCTTCAGTACACACGTTTACTAGGTTCTACCAGGTGGACGTTAGAAGTCAGGAGGATGTCGCCTTTGGGCGCAGTGTGTTGCAGGCCGCAAAAGATCCTCATGTCTGATAGCGCTCAGCTTATATATGGTGTATCCCCCCCCTCATTTGGCATTGCTTTAGGACATCCCATTAGTAATGACTATGTCGCTCTGTGTCCCGTGATGTACGAAAAAGAAAATAGGATTTTTATAACAGCTTACCTGTAAAATCCTTTTCTTGGAGTACATCACGGGACACAGAGCTCCCGCCCCTCTTTGGGGACACTTATTGCTTTGCTACAAAACTGAGGTGCTCCCGGATGGGAGGGGCTTATATAGGGGAGGGTACTTCCGGTTTTGGAAGTTGCCAGTGCCAGCACCTGACGGTAACTATATAACCCATTAGTAATGACTATGTCGCTCTGTGTCCCGTGATGTACTCCAAGAAAAGGATTTTACAGGTAAGCTGTTATAAAAATCCTATTATTTATTAAAATAGTAAAATGGTATAAACAGTGCAAACGTAGTCAAAACATAGCCAGGAGTTCGGTAACCAGGACAGGTAGTCAGAACAAGCCAAAGAAACAGGAGACCAGAGATCCACGAAGTCTGGTGCAGCAAACAGGATCAGGAACCAGAAGGGAAGTCAGCCAAGCAAAAAGTCTTTCACAGGAAAACACAGCAGAGAGAGTCTGGATATGTTGACTTAGGCAAAGGCACAGAAGATCTAATCCAAGGAGTTTATATAACCAGCAGATCTAGCCGACGAGCAGGAAATGAAGACCAGGTGAGTCACTGTGGAGGGAAGAGTTTTTGCCAATTAACCATCAGCTGAGTACAGAGGTCTGAGATGGAAGGGCTGAGCCCAGCCCTGACAAAGAACTACTTAACGTGCATTTCTTCTGTTTACTCCGGTCCCCTCCAACACTCTAAAGCCTCATACACACGATCGAATTTTCCACGGACAAAGCGTAGGACTTTTGCCTGAAGGGCGTTGGCCGTGAATTTTTCTTGCATACAAACGGCAAAGAATTGTCATCCAGCAAACACGAAACTACGTGTTTTTTCGTTATAAATATGTTGGGGTTTGGGGGAAGGGAATATTCGCAAGTTCCACTAGTAAGTAAGTGATCAAATGAGTCACCTGCTATAGATCGTTTACCTTGTGGGGTATTGTTGCTGTAACCATTCAAGCATACAAATTGGGTAAAGGGGGAAGGGATCAACCTGTTTAGGACAGGCAAAAGGGGTTACTTAAGCAACAAATTGTGGATCAAAAGACGGGAATAGTATAAAATTAATTATTTATTCCTATAATCATTATTACATTTATATAATATATTAAGGTGCAGTGTAGGTACCCAAACGGTAAATAAACTTACAAATCATTGGTTAAATAAAGAACATCAATGGACAAACAGGATTTACAAATGACTATACATGTAACAAAATACAAGTCCGGACGTGTGGTTCAGCCTTATGTAATAAGCGACCTTCACCCAATTTGTATACGTGTTTTTTCGGCTCTTTAGCGCCACCCTTTGGGCAACTTCTGCTAATGTCTTATGGTTAGCATTGCTTCTGAGCATGCGTTTGTACTTTGGATTTTTTTCCGACGGACTTGTATACACACGATCGGACTCATTTGTTGTCGGAAAGTTTTAAAGCATGCTATCCCACATTTGTTGTCGGAAATTCCGACAACAATTAATCCGATGGAGCATACAAACGGTCCGATTTTCCGACAAAAGCCTGCCATCACACAATTCCCGTTGGAAAATCTGATTGTGTGTGCGAGGCTTAAGGCCTGATTCACACCTATGCATTTTTAGTGCATTTTGCAGATTTGCACTACAGAACGTGTTGCATAGGAAACCATGTTAAATGCACTGTAGTGCAAATCTGCAAAAAGCACTAAAAATGCATAGGTGTGAATCAGGCCTAAAGACATCCCGATAGGCTAACTGGCTCCAGTATGTGCGTATAAACTGCCCGTGCATATGTGTTACCATACTCTACATGCCAGTCCCAAAACCAAGCAATTGGGAGGATTGAGGAAAAACCTGAAAAACAGTTCACCAAGAAAATTGTATGAATACTCAAGTCAAGTGTATCGAACTATTACCAAGTTTCTTGTAAATCAATATCTATTAAAAACTTAAATTACATCCTGTTGAGTGCATGGTAGCCGATACAAAATAAGAATGGTTCCCTGAGGATGTGTATTACCACTATGGGGAAGGCATCAGGCATCTGTGACTCAAATGATGCCCATCCTCTTCAACTCTGCCAGTTGCACATGAAGATCTTCCAGATCACCCAGTGTAACCTATTGGACTCTCTCTGAATGGCTTTTTCTCATGAAGGCAAATTCGGTGCTGGGCACTCTTTGCACACCTCAAATCAAAATCACTCTTCAAAGACATTTCCCTCCATCTCAGAAGCTGGGGTTCGACTCAGATGAGAGTGGGGTGTTCTGCAGGTAGAACCTCCCTACAGGAATATCATCTTCTGCTCATCCCACCAAATCAGAGGGCGAGACTGGGGTAGCTGGATTCACTTGTCTTAAAAGCATTTAGGCCGTATTTTCACTGGCGAATCACAGACTGGAATCTTCCCATGACTTCAAAGCAAGACCCTAGTCAACACTGCTTCAGGGATCACCTCACCCTGTGTCTTTTCCTCAAGAAACGGCTTCAAGGACAACAAAGGGTCCTGGCTGATTCCAATTGAACTTGACTAAAACTTAAAAACATACCACTTCCCCTGGCTGCAGTATGTTCTCATCCCTGTCTAGTCACCACAACTTCTTCCGCTGGGGCTTTCTGTTCCTGAACCAGGCATTGATGCACTTGCTGTAGCATGGGGTGTACACTCTTAGTTGGCGTGTCATGCTTTGAGAGAAGAGGAGCGAGTAGTCTCCTGACCAGGACAGTGTTGGTTCTTACTATTAGGGAACTTATGTTGGCTGCAGGCAGGCGAGGGCACACAAACAGCTAATGTATCAAATGTCTGCTTGTCCAAGCATGTGGAGGGGTCAAATTTCCACTTGATCAACATATACTCATCATATGGGAAGTTCTGAGAGCCCATATTTCTAGCTCTATCAACCTATATAGGAGAAGGTGCTTGAGGGGTTTGTCAAATGTCCTGGTATAGCAGGGTCACCTGTGCTCCTGTATCCAGAAGGTTCTTTGTATAGATGCTTTTACTTGGACTGGTACAATGGGAGAAGGTCCTACTAACTTCTCAGGGGTTTTGCTTGGAGCAGCTGGGGCAGTAGGTCCTGCTGTCTGTATTTGTGCCCCCAACTTGGTTAGCTGCCCTGTCTGTTGGTGTCCTGGTCGAGTTACAGGAGGCTGGTGTGCACCAACTCTCCAAAGCTGCATGTCAGAGGTCAAGGAGAGAGAGAGTTGGACGGTTGCTCAGAAACAGCAAGGTTAGGGACCCTTAGTCTTTGGACCTCCGTTGTGGTTTTCTCGCGTTTGAGTTTGGAGCTAGCTGTTGTAGGTGGGAACCAAGCTGGCTACTTCACCCCAGGGCCCTCTGAAGTTTCTTACCGGTTTTGGGCACTGGCTGAGTTTGGCGGGCTTGGACAGTTGCATTGATAATGTCCCACTCCTCCAGTTGAAGCAAACCCTTGATTTACTGGTTCTTAACCTGACGAGCCGTAGAGTTCAAAGACTGTTTGGGTCCTGAAAAACTCATCAGGCAATGTGACCACTTTGGTAGCCAGTAGAGTCATCATTCCCATTAGCTGGGCCATCTGTGCATTCTAAAGCTCTATCTCTGGGTTGCCACTGGCTGCACTAGCTACTCTGATCTCAGCAAGAGGTTGTTATTGGGCTTTTCCTGCTCTCCAGCATGGTTTCTTCTGCTCTCACAATCCTGATTAATTCAGTGAATTCCACCATCTCCTCGAAGTTTAACTGGATCATGATAGGATCTAAAGGATGAGCTCCCCTTAAAAATGTTGTGTCTGAACTGTCTACTGAGCTGGGATCTATAAATTTCTTTGGCAACACCTGATGCATTATCTTGTCAAGACATCATATAATCACATAGCTTCTCCCCCTCATTCTAGTAGGTATATGTTCAAACTGGTGAGGTTGGAGGCCTTTTCTGTTCTCACGAATACATCTTGCAAGATACTTAAGAAGTCATAGATAGCACAGTCCTGTTTGAAAGTTTCAGGTTGCAAATAGCTTCTGAGGCATGCCCCCTTAAGCTCTCAGTGATCCTCTGTTTTTTCTGGGCCTTGGGGATGTCCCATTTATTCAAGGTTTGCATGGCTTGCTCCAGCCATTTCTCAAAACTCTCTCCAGCGGCAGGCACTGGCCGTTTCCCTGAAACGACTCAATTTCTGGTACCCAGACCCAGTGTATGCTGGGTTATTCTTTGAGCATTAAGTCTCCCAAAGCAGTAATTAGTTCAGGTCCTATCATGGCTAAACGTGCTGGCAGAGAGGCTCCTTCTGTTGAGTTGCCCAACTTGTTGTTAGTGAGTTGCAGACTAGCCCCTTGGAAGCATGCAGGGATTCCCTTTCCCCAATCTATACTGGACTTAAAACCAGATCAAGGAACCACTTGCATCCTACTAAACACTCTGATTGGGGCGTGGCTTGGACGTTCATGTGAGCAGACGTGCCTCACACTAGCTCCGGCATCCTGATCCACAATATCCTGAAGTGAGCCAGATTTACCACCGCAATAGACCGGACACTCTGCTCCCGGTGTGGAGCCACCCCTACAGCGGCTCCCGGTCGCAGCACACCCAAAACGGGGATGACGAAACAGCAGGGAGAGAGCTTCCCCGCCGACAAGCAGGCCCAAAATGGCAGAGCCCCGCTTCCCCAGCGTGCGGGGAAGGATTCCTATGCCTCGGCGGTGGCCAGGCTGGGACAGTATGCACATGATCTTGGCAGCCCTAAGACCGCGCAACAGCCCCACACATCCTACGCAGCAAAAGCTGCAAATAATGCTGCCGCTGTGAAGCCTCCTCAATCAGCTCGCCATGAGGCAGAGAAAATGGTGCCCACAGCTCCAGGGACCGCAGTAAGTACTTCGTCCTCCCCCTCCATACTTCTAGCACAGCTAGCCCCTCTGATTCTGAGCACAGTGAGCCTTCCCTACAAGATGTACTCACAGCAGTACACACTTATGGCTCCTCTATTACTGAACTATCTGCTGAAGTTAAGAGCATGAAGGAAGGCATACTGCATATCAGACAGGACATGCAGAAAATCAGAGAAAGGGCCACTGCTCTGGAGGGACGGGAGAGCTCTCTTGAGGATGAATTACCCCCTCTTACTCAGGAAGTTCACATAACATCAGCTAAAACCACTGAAACAGCAGCTAGAGTTGAGGACATGGAGAACAGGCTTAGAAGATCTAATATTCGCATTGTCGGTGACCACCGCCACCAGGGGGCAATGACAAACCATTTTTGCTAAAGCTCCTACACTACAAGGATAGAGACATTATTCTCCGTCTGGCTAGGCAGAAGGCTGATATGGAAATACAGGGCTCCAAAGTGTCCATATACCCCGACTTCTCTGCTGCTGTACAAAAACAGAGGGCAAAATTTACAGAGGTGAAAAAGAGAATGCGTGCAATCCCACTCATATACTCCATGCTTTACCCTGCCAAACTACGCGTGGTGGCTGACGGATCGGTGCACTTTTTTGAAAACCCGACGGTAGCTACTAACTGGCTCGACCGCCATGAGAGGCAATTGCGGGGAGCTGCTCGGGGACATGAACCAGGCTAAAGAACCACACAACCTGCACACTTAAACTCCTGTTGCTCACCTTACTAGGAAAGGAGATCACGGAGAGGCACTGTTGACTTTTTTGTTACCTCTCGTTCATCACCAGCAACTCTTGTGTTTTGACTTTAAGGGCACGAGGTCATTGCCCTCATTACTACCCCCCCAACTAGCGAAACAAAAAAGTGTAGCGCTAAAAATGAGTAAGAACTGCCCACAATTAAGGAGCAGTGTATAACAGTGATATATAATTAGATAAACAATATAACATCTCTGCTAAACGAACTGAATAAATGAAATATTCAAAAAGTCCTCAGTAATGTGACATCTTAGCCAAACAAACTGAATAAAATAAAGTGTTCAAAGAGTCCAAAGAGTCCTCAGTGATGCAAATTAAATGCCACAATGGACACCAAAAATACTGAGTTCATAATAAAAACAAATAGAACATATATTGATGAAAGGTGAGTGACAATCAAATTATGGTGCTCATAAGTAAACTTGATGTGAAGAGAGTGCACTCAAAGTGACCACCACCAATCGGTTGTAAGAAAGGCTTACCAGAAAGAGTGGACCCCAAAAACCTACGTTCAGAGGGTCAACCAAGCATAGGTAAGCCGCTGTGGACAGCAAATCTCCAACTGCGATTCAAATGGGGGACATCAAACTTCAATCCAGTCCAAAGGATAGAAAAAAATATCTCTCATATCCAGATGACAATGGGGCTTGTATGCAGTGCCCGATTAGAATCAGGTAGCGATGCCGAGTAGATTGCAGAATTTAGAAGGAAAGAAAAGGCACATAGTGTGATACTGTATACAAAGGGGTATTTAATGTAGGTAGGTACACTTACATTTAGATGAATATAACAGCGCTTTGTCAAAATGATCAATGGCAACAGTAGGGTCTCCCGACGCGTTTTGCATCCAAATGCATCATCTGGGGTGATCTCCCACTGTTGCCCTCCATGAATATATAGGTATTATGACCCCTAATTAGGAGGCCATCCCCTGGGCGTCCATGTGTTGAATAATCACTTCCTGGTTGAACCAAAATGGAGTCCCAGTGTGTGTTCCAAACCTCGATTTGGGTAACATTGTATGTATTAAAAAAGTCTATAAAGGTCAGGGTGTACCAATATGGATATTCCCCTTGAGTATCAAGCCTCCATCTGGATTGACCTGATGGATTGGGTAACCTATTTAGATCTTCCATAAAGCTAAGTGAGTTGGATGTTAGTAAACTCAACTCATGAATGTGTATGGTTAATCATACATTGTGACAATTAAACAGAATGAATCTATGTCTATCTATGCATATAATAGCCGTAATATAAGCCCGGCGAATAAATGAATTTGTTTGATTTTGAGTTTCAAGCCTCTTTCTGGTGGCCGGATGAGCGTCAAGCCTCACTCTGGTATCCTAGACATAGGAAGGATTCGGCTTGTGTATCAAGCCTCCTTCTCGCTAACGATCGCGCTCCGCGCCTCGTTCTGACATATAAGAGGTCACCTGACACAGCTTGTGTGTCAAGCCTCGATCTGGTATACGGGCGCGGTCCACGCCTCGATGGTCTCCTGGACATAGGGAAGGTTCGGCTTGTGTGTCAAGCCTCCTTCTGGTTGACGATCCCGCTCTGCGCCTCGTTCTAATATATAAGAGGTCATCTGACACAGCTTGTGTGTCAAGCCTCGATCTAATATACAGGCGCGCTCCACGCCTCGATGTGACGTCCCGGCCGTCACTTAATAATAGAGTGAGCAGCGCCGAGCTCCTTATGTTTATGTGAAAACACATCTATAGAGGGGATAAGTTACATCATGATCGTGAATGGAGTCCTATGGTGATGTTCAAAATACTATAGGGATATTACCCCCAGCTAACCTAAACACATTTAGAATCATAATGGGACACACCATTAGGTCAAAATGTAAAGTGATTACCGTATTTATCGGCGTATAACACACACTTTTTTCCCCTTAAAATCAGGGGAAAATCGTGGGTGCGTGTTATACGCCGATACTCCGAATTCCCCTACTGAAAACGAGCGAGAGGAGCGAGCGGAGCCGAAGCCGAAGTACAATCAGCTTTACTCGGCTCCTCTCGCAGTCCCGCCCATCTCTGACTGCGCCGCTGACGGAGAAAGCCGAGTGTACTTCGCCTAGTCTCGGCTCCTCTCGCAGTCCTGCCTGTGACTGTGAGCAGACACGAGTCTAGGCGAAGTACACTCGGCTTTCTCCGTCAGCGGCGCAGTCAGTGGAGATGGGCGGAACTGCGAGAGGAGCCGAGTCCAGCCGAAGTACACTCGGCCCCGCTCGCTCCTCTCCACAGAAATCGGCGCCAAATTTTAAAAACCGCCGGGACTGACACGATCGCAAAGGCACTGGGCACGGCTGCAGATGGACAGATGAACACTGGGCACGGCTGCAGATGGACAGATGGACACTGGGCATGGCTGCAGATGGACAGATGGACACTGGGCAAGGCTACAGATGGACACTGGGCACGGCTGCAGATGGACAGATGGACACTGGGCAAGGCTGCAGATGGACAGATGGACACTGGGCAAGGCTACAGATGGACACTGGGCACGGCTGCAGATGGACAGATGGACACTGGGCACGGCTGCAGATGGACAGATGGACACTGGGCAAGGCTGCAGATGGACACTGGGCAAGGCTGCATGCTGCATTTAAATGTAAGTTTTTTTTCCTTGAATTTCCCTCCTAAAAGTTTTTTTCCTTAAAATTCCCTCCTAAACTTGGGGTGCGTGTTATACGCCGGTGCGTGTTATACGCCGATAAATACGGTAGTTAGTTATTTATATATTTTTATGAAGGGTTAATCTACAGGAGTGACCTAAAGACTGACAATAGTATGTCATTCCACCCGAATGAAAATTTTAAAACAACTTGTAAAATATGACACCAGTATAATTCATTCATCAATAAATCCTAGTTAGCAGTGGGCCCATTAAAGTTCTCTCCTTTGTACATACATTTTTTATTTTGGCGCAATACATATATATGTTTTTTACCATTCTATCCTGTATTCATTTATATGGTTATTCTTTGTATAGATTGTATGTGAATCTGACATTCATACAATTCTAATGTATATATGATGTAATTGTGAACCCTGTGGGAGTGCATTCCATGTGCGTGGTTTATATCTACTAGAACACATGAGGGTTTTTCTCACCCACACAATCACATTACATGTAAACCACTTCCATAAATTGACATAGTTCCGCTTAGTATGGGGATTCTTAGTTTATTCTTTGAATTAGTCCCATACACCTCAAACATTATTCAGCGGATACTATCATGGTTCCTTTATTTAATATTTTTAATTTTTTAATTTTGCATTAAAATTGATACTTACTATCTTGTTTATATCACATCAGGTATACTGGTGTCATATTTTACAAGTTGTTTTAAATTTTTCATTCGGGTGGAATGACATACTATTGTCAGTCTTTAGGTCACTCCTGTAGATTAACCCTTCATAAAAATATATAAATAACTAACTAATCACTTTACATTTTGACCTAATGGTGTGTCCCATTATGATTCTAAATGTGTTTAGGTTAGCTGGGGGTAATATCCCTATAGTATTTTGAACATCACCATAGGACTCCATTCACGATCACGATGTAACTTATCCCCTCTATAGATGTGTTTTCACATAAACATAAGGAGCTCGGCGCTGCTCACTCTATTATTAAGTGACGGCTGGGACGTCACATCGAGGCGTGGAGCGCGCCTGTATATTAGATAGAGGCTTGACACACAAGCTGTGTCAGATGACCTCTTATATATTAGAACGAGGCGCGGAGCGGGATCGTCAACCAGAAGGAGGCTTGACACACAAGCCGAACCTTCCCTATGTCCAGGAGACCATCGAGGCGTGGACCGCGCCCGTATACCAGATCGAGGCTTGACACACAAGCTGTGTCAGGTGACCTCTTATATGTCAGAACGAGGCGCGGAGCGCGATCGTTAGCGAGAAGGAGGCTTGATACACAAGCCGAATCCTTCCTATGTCTAGGATACCAGAGTGAGGCTTGACGCTCATCCGGCCACCAGAAAGAGGCTTGAAACTCAAAATCAAACAGATTCATTTATTCGCCGGGCTTATATTACGGCTATTATATGCATAGATAGACATAGATTCATTCTGTTTAATTGTCACAATGTATGATTAACCATACACATTCATGAGTTGAGTTTACTAACATCCAACTCACTTAGCTTTATGGAAGATCTAAATAGGTTACCCAATCCATCGGGTCAATCCAGATGGAGGCTTGATACTCAAGGGGAATATCCATATTGGTACACCCTAACCTTTATAGACTTTTTTAATACATACAATGTTACCCAAATCGAGGTTTGGAACACACACTGGGACTCCATTTTGGTTCAACCAGGAAGTGATTATTCAACACATGGACACCCAGGGGATGGCCTCCTAATTAGGGGTCATAATACCTATATATTCATGGAGGGCAACAGTGGGGGATCACCCCAGATGATGCATTTGGATGCGAAACGCGTCGGGAGACCCTACTGTTGCCATTGATCATTTTGACAAAGCGCTGTTATATTCATCTAAATGTAAGTGTACCTACCTACATTAAATACCCCTTTTTATACAGTATCACACTATGTGCCTTTTCTTTCCTTCTAAATTCTGCAATCTACTCGGCATCGCTACCTGATTCTAATCGGGCACTGCATACAAGCCCCATTGTCATCTGGATATGAGAGATATTTTTTTCTATCCTTTGGACTGGATTGAAGTTTGATGTCCCCCATTTGAATCGCAGTTGGAGATTTGCTGTCCACAGCGGCTTACCTATGCTTGGTTGACCCTCTGAACGTAGGTTTTTGGGGTCCACTCTTTCTGGTAAGCCTTTCTTACAACCGATTGGTGGTGGTCACTTTGAGTGCACTCTCTTCACGTCAAGTTTACTTATGAGCACCATAATTTGATTGTCACTCACCTTTCATCAATATATGTTCTATTTGTTTTTATTATGAACTCAGTATTTTTGGTGTCCATTGTGGCATTTAATTTGCATCACTGAGGACTCTTTGGACTCTTTGAACACTTAATTTTATTCAGTTTGTTTGGCTAAGATGTCACATTACTGAGGACTTTTTGAATATTTCATTTATTCAGTTCGTTTAGCAGAGATGTTATATTGTTTATCTAATTATATATCACTGTTATACACTGCTCCTTAATTGTGGCAGTTCTTACTCATTTTTAGCGCTACACTTTTTTGTTTCGTTTGTTTTCCACCATTTTTCAATTGGTTGTGTGAGCGGCGATTTATCAGGCAGCGCGGAATTCCTTTTGTATTTATTTTACCCCCCCCAACTAGCCCTGCGGGGCACAAGCAGAAGGGTTTCTGATGGGACTTCCTAAGCTCGTTTTTATTTTTTTCTGTTTCCCAGCTTGGACTGATTGGGCTGTGCATTTTTAATTTACACTGTTATTCTGTTTTTTCACTGGATATTGAACTTAAGAGCAAGATAGCTAGTACTAAATACCTGAGGTACTGTCTACATTTTGGCCACATTGCCCATTTGGGCCTATTACAGGGGCAACATGCGGAGATGCAGGTCCCTCTTGAATATACAGGGTCATGAGTAATCGATAGGACTCAATCCTCTCCTGGAATGTGAGAGGCCTGCATAACCCTAAGAAAAGAACTGCCGTATTTACCTCTTTTGCACCAGGCTCCTGCGGTCATTTGCCTGCAAGAGACGCACCTTACTAAGGACACTACTAATTTACTGCACCATAGGAAATACCCCACTCAATATCATTCTACACATACCCGGTACTCTAGGGGTGTTAGTGTGCGGGTTTCCAGGACTGCCTCATTTACAAAAATTGATGCACTAAATGATACTAAGGGTAGATTTATTTTTTTGATGGGTACTTGGGAATCGCATGCATGTGTGATTGCAAATGTCTATATACCACCGCCATTTAATTTAACGGTGTTACAATGTCTTTCCAGGTTTTTAGCTAAACATCCTCAGGTTCCAGTATATGTTCTGGGTATTTCAAGAGTGCTGTAGATATGTCACTTGACGCGTACAAGAAATACTGCCCACAGGGCCCCAGAGCAGATACAACTCTTGCTAAATTTATGACAGAAATTGGGTTGTTTGATCTCTGGAGGTGTAAATTCCCTCTCAAAGCACAATTTTCCTGTCATTCATTAACTCATTCCTCCCTGTCCCATATAGATTTTGCCATGGGTAACGCCCTAACACATACAGTGGGTACGGAAAGTATTCAGACCCCCTTACATTTTTCACTCTTTGTTATATTGCAGCCATTTCCTAAAATCATTTAGGTTCATTTTTTGTCCTCATTAATGTACACACAGCACCCCATATTGACAGAAAAACACAGAATTGTTGACATTTTTGCAGATTTATTAAAAAAGAAAAACTGAAATATCACATGGTCCTAAGTATTTAGACCCTTTGCTGTGAAACTTATATATTTAACTCAGGTGCTGTCCATTTCTTCTGATCATCCTTGAGATGGTTCTACACCTTCATTTGAGTCCAGCTGTGTTTAATTATACTGACTGGACTTGATTAGGAAAGCCACACACCTGTCTATATAAGACCTTACAGCTCACAGTGCATGTCAGAGCAAATGAGAATCATGAGGTCAAAGGAACTGCCTGAAGAGCTCAGAGACAGAATTGTGGCAAGGCACAGACAGATCTGGCCAAGGTTACAAAAAAAAATTCTGCTGCACTTAAGGTTCCTAAGAGCACAGTGGAAGATGTTTGGGACGACCAGAACCCTTCCTAGAGCTGGCCATCTGGCCAAACTGAGCTATCGGGGGAGAAGAGCCTTGGTGAGAGAGGTAAAGAAGAACCCAAAGATCACTGTGGCTGAGCTCCAGAGATGCAGTCGGGAGATGGGAGAAAGTTGTAGAAAGTCAACCATCACTGCAGCCCTCCACCAGTCGGGGGGCTTTATGGCAGAATGGCCCAACGGAAGCCTCTCCTCAGTGCAAGACACATGAAAGCCTGCATGGAGTATTCTAAAAAAAAAAAAAAAAAAAAAAACACCTGAAGGTCTCCAAGATGGTGAGAAATAAGATTCTCTGGTCTGATGAGACCAAGATAGATCCTTTTGGCCTTAATTCTAAGCGGTATGTGTGGAGAAAACCAGGCACTGCTCATCACCTGACCAATACAGTCCCAACAGTGAAGCATGGTGGTGACAGCAGCATGCTGTGGGGGTGTTTTTCAGCTGCAGGGACAGGACAGGACAACTGGTTGCAATCGAGGGAAAGACGAATGCGGCCAAGTACAGGGATATCCTGGACGAAAACCATCTCCAGAGTGCTCAGGACCTCAGACTGGGCCGAAGGTTTACCTTCCAAAAAGACAATGACCCTAAGCACACAGCTAAAATAACGAAGGAGTGGCTTCACAACAACTCAGTGACTGTTCTTGAATGGCCCAGTCAGAGCCCTGACTTAAACCCAATTGAGCATCTCTGGAGAGACCTAAAAATGGCCGTCCACCAACGTTTACCATCCAACCTGACAGAACTGGAGTGGATCTGCAAGGAGGAATGGCAGAGGATCCCCAAATCCAGGTGTGAAAAACTTGTTGCATCTTTCCCAAAAAGACTCATGGCTGTATTAGATCAAAAGGGTGCAAATACTATATACTGAGCAAAGGGTCTGAATACTTAGGACCATGTGATATTTCAGTTTTTATTTTTTAATAAATCTGCAAAAATGTCAACAATTCTGTGTTTTTCTGTCAATATGGGGTGCTGTGTGTACATTAATGAGAAAAAAAAATGAACTTAAATGATTTTAGCAAATGGCTGCAATATAACAAAGAGTGAAAAATTTAAGGGGGTCTGAATACTTTCCGTACCCACTGTACATATGACCCTACGGTTTCCTATCTTGCCAGAGGTCTCTCTGACCACTCTCCTGTAATGCTTAGTCTACATTTCAACACAGTTAAGCTCCCCCTTCACTGGAAGATGAATCCCTTCTGGATCCCCTCATTCACGGACATTAAACACGTGCAAGTACAAATTCTGCACTTTCTGCAGGATAACAAGCATTCTGCAGTCTGGTTTGGTGTGGGACACACTAAAGGCCTTTATTAGGGGCATGTGCATCAAGGAATTAGCTATCATTAAAACCAGCAGTAGACAGTGGGCCGTAGACGCCAGTGCAGCAGTGGATAAGGCGGAGGAACATTTTTTACGAACACCCACGCCTGATAGTAAGAGAAAATGCAAAGATGCACAACAACTGTATCGCACCATACATAAACAACAAGCTGAACACAAACGTTTCTTCACCTCCCAAATGTATTTTGAGGAGGGGGGAAAAACGGGTCATATGTTATCTGTGATAGCCAAGTCGCAACAGCCACCCCCAGTCATACACAGCTTAGCGGTGTCACCGACACAGGTGGTTACAGATACTCCATCAATTATGAGGGGATTCTGTACCTTCTTCCAGGATCTTTACTCCTCGAAAGTATGCTATCCCGAAACTTCCTTAACTCAATTCATAGATGACATTACCCTCCCGACAATTCAGGGGGAGGATAAAAATATATTGAATTCACCATTATTATCCCTAGAGGAGCTGCAGCTCGCCCTGGCAACGTTCCCTAACTCTAAGGCACTGGGTAATGATGGCCTCCCTATTGAGACGTACAAGAAATTTGGAGGTATACTTCTTCAAGAGTTGCTCCATACGATTATGGTTGCACAGGTTCACGATTTCTTGCCAGGTTCCACAGTGGTAGTGGTTATTTTAAAACCTGGCAAGGACCCGGCCCACCCGGAGTCGTACAGGCCAGTATCTCTCATGAATAATGATTTAAAGTTGCTTACCAAAGTCCTGGCTATGAGGTTGTCCAAAGTAGTAACTAAAATAGTGCACCCAGATCAGTCGGGATTCATACCCAACGGGTCCACAGCCCATAATCTCTGCAGATTGTATCTGAACATGCAGATCCCAGCAGATAACCAAGGCCATAGAGCTATACTCTCGCTAGATGCCGCTAAAAGCATTTGATAGTGTAGAATGGAACTAATTGTGGAGGGTGCTGGAAAAATTTTACTTGGGCGAAACCTTTATTTTCTGGATTAAATTATTGTACAGGGCACCGAAAGCTTGCATCAGAATCAATAATACATTATCTCTTTTCTTTACTCTTCATCGGGGAACGAGACAGGGCTGCCCACTATCCCCACTACTTTTTGCTCTGGCTATAGAGCCTCTGACAGCCGCCATTAGGAGGAATGCGGAGATATGTGGCTTTAAACAGGGAGACAGAGGATAAAATAGCTCTGTATCCGGATGACACGCTCCTTTTTTTGGGTGACACGTCAACCTCTTTGTCAACCCTCATGGATTTAATACATAGGTTTGGGACCTTTTTGGGGTTCACAATTAATTGGGACAAGTCCACGCTCCTCTCCTCCCCCCCCCCCCAACAGCAGAACAAATCAAGGTGGTGGACACATTTCGGTATTTGGGTATAGTTATTCACCCCAACTTAGACCAGTATGTTAGACTTAATATAGATCCACCGATTCATAAATAAAAAATAAAAAAAACAGCGAGCTGGATTAAATTACCCCTATTAGTGGTGGGCCGCTGTAACCTAATAAAGATGATCTGGAGCCCACAGCTACTGTATGCACTCCCCAATGCACCCATCTGGATTCCCATCCACGTATTAAACTTTATGAATACTATACTACTACTTGGCACAGACAAACACACGTGGATTTCTTCAGAATAATAATAAAAAAAAAAAGTAGGAATCTGCAACAAAGGTTATTATAGTGCACAGTATATTTGCCTTCAGTAAATCAACCCCACAGTATGCTAGTTAGCGGTTAGGAACAGAATGAGACCCAACTAAAGACATAAATGTCTTGTGATTTTTGATAATAAATTACGTCTCAGTATTCTAGGGTTGCACCGATACCAATACTAGTATCGGTGCCGATACAGAGTATTTGCAGGGAGTACTTGTACTCGTGCAAATGCTCCTGATGCCTGGACACTCAGGGACGATCTCCTTGTGTGGCTTTTAATAAAGTAGCTGACAGCCACTTCTCTCTCCTCCACAGCTTTCAGATGCTTTATTGAAAGCCACAGGGAAATTGGTGACTAACTTCCCCCACCGCCACACCGATCATCCCTAGTGTCCCCTGCATCCTTCCCCTGTGCTCCTCCGGTCTCTCCTCCACCGGTCGACCTCCCCCGATCCTCCGGTGCTCCTACAGCCCCCCAGATCTTTTAGGATGGAGAAGGAAGGAAGGAGTCGGTAAATATGTCATTTACTGGCTCCTTCCTTTTCTGAATGCACAGAGTCAGCGATTACGGACTCTTTCCATTCATAACTGAGCATCGTAAACTGTGTTTGTGATGCTTCAAGTTTATGAATGGAGAGGAGCCTCTGTCTCCTGTCCATTCATCTCCAGTGCAGCTGAGGCTGCTGAGAAAGGGACTGAGGAATCTCCAACCTCAGTCACTTTCCATGTCTCAAAGGTGAGATGTCAGGGGTCTGTTAACTCCCCCAAAAAAAGAAAGCATTGTGTGTGTGTGTGTGTGTGTAACTGTTATAACTGAACCTATTACTCCAATAGATGCAATCCTACACAACCTACCACATGACCAGTCACTATGCTATGCCCCATCTACTAGAATACAATTTTTATACCTACTTATTTTTTCAGATGGGACATACCCTTGTGATTTAAACTACTCTCACAATCCATGGGGTAACTACCTTTGGAACGCCCTTCCCCTAGTGGTTCCTCCATCTCTGTTTTGGGGCTTGCCGCCTCAGCTTCCGGGGCGGACTGATTTCCCAGCCTGCCTCCAGTTTCCAGGTCCATGCCCAGACTCTGATTTGACTTGCAAGTATGAGTGAAAGACTTTATTTTTCTACAGTCTCAACTACGTTTTTACATGACCATTCATTATTATATCTATTTCCAATATCTATAGACAATTTCTCTGCATCTGCTCCTGAAGAGTAGCGCTACAGCTCCGAAACACGTCAAGCTAATAGATGCCTTTCCCTGTTATCCTTTTTATCCAAGCTACCATTATTACGGTTCACTGGAATATACCAATATATATCCTACTATGGAAATAAGTTGCAACTAGTCTGTTGTGTTTTTAATGTGTTATTACTGTGGCTCTAGGCCAGTATGCTATTCTGTTATTACTATGTATCATGTCATGGAATAAAAGTTTTTTACTTTACTATGATGGCTACTACATGTTTATGCATTTACTATATGGCACTATTACCAGACAGCATTATAGTACCATGCAATGTTATTTCCCTGGCTGCACACTTCATTTCAAAGTCCCAAATTGTGTTCTTTCCATTCAACTTATCAGAGATGGAGGTACATCTAGTTGGATATACCCCAAAATGTCCCCCCTTTGTTTGAACCAAAGATAGTGGGTCCCCCCAGGGGGAAACAAGACGGCTACTATTGGCAGTGTTGGGCAATAAAAAAACAAAAATGTAAAAACAGGATTTTTATAACAGCTTACCTGTAAAATCCTTTTCTTGGAGTACACCACGGGACACAGAGCCAGTCATTACATAATGGGTTATGGGTCACCAGCGGTGATGGACACTGGCACAACCAATTGAATGCAGTTCCCCTCCATATAACCCCTCCCATCAGGGGAGTTCCTCAGTTTTTGTAGCAAAGCAGTAAGGTTCCCATAAGAAGGGGGGGGGGGGACCTCTGTGTCCCGTGGTGTACTCCAAGAAAAGGATTTTACAGGTAAGCTGTTATAAAAATCCTGTTTTCTTTATCGTACACCACGGGACACAGAGCCAGTCATTACATAATGGGACGTCCCAGAGCAATGCTCAATATGAAGGGTGGGAGACACAGATCAAGCAGGCCGCTTGCGGACAAGAAGCCATATACTGCTGCCTGCAGCACACTTCGCACGAAGGTGGAATCCTCATGTCCCTTCACATCTATTTGATAGAATGTGGACTGAAGACCAAGTTGCAGCTTTACAGATCTGAGCCATCGAAGCCTGGTGGTGCACTGCCCATGAAGCACTTATCGCCCTGGTAGAGTGCACCTTAACAGAAAAAGGAGGAGTCCTGTTTTTTAAACCATAAGCTTGAACAATTACTTGTCGAATCCACCTGGAAATGGTGGATTTTGATGCCGCTTGGCCCTTCTTGGGACCATCTGGCAAAATAAATAAAACATCTGTTTTATGTATCTGAACGGTTGCCTGCAGATACACCTTTACAGCTCTCACTAGATCTAGAGAGTGCAATAACTTTACCCCCGCCGTCCGCGGGTCTGGAAAAAAGGAAGGCAGAACAATGTCTTGATTCAAAAAAGCCGACACCACCTTAGGTAAAAAGGCAGGATGGGGTCGTAGTACAATTTTGTCTTTGTGACAAATTAGATAAGGCTCTTTACAAGAAAGAGCTGCTAGTTCTGATACTCTTCTAGCAGAAGCAATAGCAATCAAAAAGGCCAATCTCCTACTAAAATAATTAAAGGAATATGGCGAATAGGTTCAAAAGGTTGCTTTTGCAACACTGACAATACCAAATTCAAATCCCATGGGCACAAGGGAGACCTGACTGGCGGATTTATCCTCAGTACCCCCTGAATGAACGCCCGAACTAGGGAATGAGATGCCAATGGTCTCTGAAAGAAGACTGATAGTACCATCAAGGGTCAAATATCGGCTCTGAGTGCTTATTTCATATCCACTCCTAACTGGCAAAAAGGCAAGAATCCTGCTTATTTCATATTTCTGAGGATTCCATCTTCTGGATTCACACCAGGAAACGTATGCTTTCCAGACTCTATAGTAGATAAGTCTGGAGGCTGGCTTTCTAGCATTAATGAGCGTAGAAAGAACTGGACCAGAGACCCCTCGTTTCTTCAAAATGTGGGTCTCAGCAGCCAGACTGTCAAATTTAGCTTTTGTAAGGAAGGATGGAATACTGGACCCTGCGACAGCAGGTCGTGTCGCAGCGGAAGCTTCCAGGGTCTTCCTACCATCATCTTTACTATTTCGGCGTACCAAGGCCTCCTGGGCCAATTTGGGGCACCTAGGATTACTGGTATTCCCTCCTTTTTGATCCTGCAAAGTAGTCTTTGTAAGAGAGGTATCGGGGGGAATGCATAGATCAGTGAGAACTGATTCCAGGGAATTATTAGAGCATCTGTTCCGTAGGCTAGAGGATCTCTTGTCCTGGACACAAAGTTGTCCAACTTCTTGTTGAACTTGGAAGCTAGCAAGTCTACATCCGGGGTCCCCAATCTCTGGCATATGGCCTGAAAGATATCTGGGTGGAGAGACCACTCTCCTGGTGATAGCTGCTGGCGACTTAGATAGTCCGCTTGCCAGTTTTCTATCCCTGGGATGAAGATTGCAGATAGACAAGGAACATGATCTTCTGCCCATGCTAAAATTTGCTTCACCTCCTTCTGAGCACCCCGACTGCGGGTGCCTCCTTGGTGATTGATGTAAGCTACTGCAGTAGCATTGTCGGATTGAATCCAAACCGGGTGGCCCTGTAACCTGTGTGTCCAGGTTTTGAGGGCTAGATATACTGTCCGGATCTCCAGTACGTTGATGGGCAGGCTCTTTTGTGTCTTGGCCCAGGTTCCCTGGGCTGAAGCTTCTTCGAACACTGCTCCCCAGCCCAATAGGCTGGCATCCGTAGACACCACCTTCCAGGTGACTGGGAGGAAGGATCTTCCCTTCCGTAGGTTCTTTGTCTCTAGCCACCAGTTGAAACTTTGGCGCACTTGTGGAGACAGGCACATGGGAACATCCAGAGCTTGAATCTTTTTTGTTCCAGGTAGTTAAGATACTGCCTTTGCAGTAGTCTCGAATGAAACTGGGCGTAAGGGACAGCCTCGAACAAGGCCACCAACTTCCCTAGTAGCCTCATGCAAAGGCGAATTGATTGCCCCTTTTTTGCCTTGATCTTGTGGATCAGGTCTATCAGAGACTGTATCTTTGGCTCTGGTAGGAATACTCTCCTTTGGGCTGTGTCTATGATCAGGCCAAGTACTCTACCCTTCTTTGGGCTTGCAGAGCGGATTTTTGTAGGTTTACAATCCATCCTAAATGCTCCAGATACTTTACTGTAGTGAGCACAGCGCAATTTAATCCTGCCACCGACTGATCTATTACAAGTAGATCGTCTAGATAGGCTGTTACCGCTATGCCCTGTGTCCTCAGATTTGCCAACAGAGGAGCTAGGACCTTTGTAAATACTCTGGGCACAGTAGCCACACCAAAGGGCAGAGCCACAAATTGGAAGTGGCGATGTTCTACCGCAAACCTTAAGAATTTTTGGTGAGCGGGATGTATCGGTATATGTAAATATGCGTCCTTGATGTCTATGGGCGCCATGCATTGTACGCCTTGTAGGGAGGCGACCACGGATCCAACCGTTTCCATTCGAAAATGGCGTATGTTCAGAAACCGATTTAGAGATCTTAGATCCAAGATGGGTCTGACGTGTCCATTTGGTTTTGGAATCACAAAGAGGTTTGAATAAAAACCTGAACCTTGCTCTTTTAGGGGTACTTCTGTAACCACCCCTTGAGACAGTAAGTGATCAAAAACCTTTGAAGAAGGATCCTCTTTTTTGTGGATCTTTGGAGAGTCTTGAACTTCGGAACTGAGAAGATGGGATCTCTCGAAATTCCAGTTTGTACCCTGAGGATATTGTAGATACTACCCACTTGTCTTGGATTTCTGTCTGCCGTGCCGCTGAAAACTGACAAAGCCTTCCCCCCACTCGGCCGAGCGGGGGCGCCCCTTCACAGAGAGGCTTTGGAGTCTTGCTTGTTGGCTCTTGAACCCCACGGCTTCTTGTTCTTCTGAGCCCGATTTCCTTTGGCTTTTGTGGCTGGCTGAAAATGCCGCCGCCACTGGCTGGAGGCAGGTTTCCCTGGAGGCGGGGAAAGAGAACGTTTAAAACAAGGCCTCTTGTTTTTCTTTCTCTCAGGTAAAAGAGTGGTTTTACCGCTTGATATCTTTTGGGGAAACTGGCCAAGAGTCTTTTGCATGGAGCTTCTGCTGACCAATGCTTTAACCAAAGAACTCTGCGCATATGCACCAGCTGGAGTGTAAGGCGTGATGCTTGTAGAATAGAATCTCTCATGGCATCCACTGTAAAACATAAGGGTTTAGGCAAATTCTCCCATAATTTGGCCTGTTCCTGAGGCAGATCATTCAGCCCCTGTTTTACCTGCTGTCTGATGACCTGACACATCCCCACTGCTGCTGCAGCAGGCTGGGTAACTGAGCCGGCTAAAAGAAAGGAAGATTTAAGTAAAGATTCCAACTTTTTCTCAGAAGGATCTTTAAACACTTGTACATTGTCCACCGGACACGTCAGGTTCTTATTTACACAAGAAATAGCTGCGTCTACAGAAGGCAGGCTCCATTTCTTTGAAAACTTCTCCTCCATAGGATAAAGAATGTCAAACTTTTTTGGAGGTGAGAAACGCTTATCTGGGTGTTGCCAGTCTGCGTAAATCAGATCCTCTAGTAATGGATGAACCGGGAAAGAGCATGCACCCTGCAGGGATCTTAATGAACCCAGGGAGGAGACAGGTGATTCAGTTACCTCCGAAGAGGGTAACTTAAATGCAGACTTCAGAATCTGGGATGCAGAGAAAGGCTCATCTGATATCCCTGATCTGTCCGACTCCTCATCCTCTGCCGGTGTAGCATCCTCTTCATCCTCCTCATTCTCAGATTCTTCTGAAAGGAGGTCAACCACCGAAGGAGATCTGCTTCGCTTTCTGTCCTTTTTAGAAGACTTAGCGATTAATGTGGCGATTCTCTCTTCTAGGTTATTTAGGGCTGCTGACAAAGTGTCCTCAGACATACGCAGGCCCAGGCTTCACTGGGGAAGCTGCCATACCTGATAGTGGTAATGGCTCATCCTGTACAGCTGCGTCAGATAATACAGGAGAGAAAGGTACCGAGTCAGCACAGCTAGAGCCTCCTGTCTCAGGCGGCGGTGCTTTTTTATCTCTTTTGTCAGAATTTCTTCCCCTGGAAGGCATACTGCTAAGAAAAAACCAAGGTACCAAAAATGCATATACTACTGTGCTAAGTTTAGCAATCTACATAAAGTATGCAACTTTAAACACACAGTTTTATGCACAAAAGTGGGTGTCTGTCTCGGTAGTACCCAGCCTGTCCACATGGAGCCTTACGTCCCTGTAATGCTGCTGTATCCCAAAAGGAGTGAGCTTGCTGGTCACTGCAGACCTTTATGCCTTTGTAAACAGGCGCCGTTTTCACGTGCCTGCGCGCGCTCACGTGCCCGCGCACGTGCATGCTCGCGACCTCCCGTCCCTCCTGCCACCGATAAAGCGTGCCCACGTGAGCGCGTGCGGCTCCTAGAGCTCAATGGCGGCGACTACGGTGCAAGGGAAGCTCCCTTATCCAGCACCCTGCCATCCTTACCTGCTTCTGCAGGTGTCTGGTCGGCCATTCGAGAGGAGGAGGGAGGTGGCCAAGCAAGACTCTGCAGCAGAGGAAACTCACAGTGTGCTTGTCCCAGGAAACAGACACTGAACAGAGCGAGGTGAGTTAACACTCAGCTCTTTACTCCCCCCAGTGGCGGCATAAGAGAAGACATCCACTTATCCTTAGGAAAGGTCCTTAAACGTAATTCTAGGACTCTAACCTCTTACCTTTATCCTCGCCGCAGGCTCTTTTCTGCTGAAAATCAGACAGATACCAATCTTCACCCATCACGGCGGGCTGTGTGTGCCAACCTTCAGGGATATGGGTTCCTATTTAAAGGATGCCTCTCCCCTGGGCCTTGTAAAAGACTCTTACCAGGACTTTTAGCGAAGTAGCGAAAGTGCTGGATCTTAGAGCCCAGTCCTCCGAAGAGAGACATTACAGGCGACGCCTCACTCGTGAGGCCCGGATCCCATCCAGTTTTGGCTTACTTTAGGCATCTTGGATGGGTCCAAAAGCATAGCTCTTTTACCCCCAGAGAGTCTCCTTGGCAGAGCTTTCCTTTAGCATATCCTATCACGTCCAACACCTTTAGACACTGGTGAAAAAACGGAGGAACTCCCCTGATGGGAGGGGTTATATGGAGGGGAACTGCATTCAATTGGTTGTGCCAGTGTCCAATCACCGCTGGTGACCCTTAACCCATTATGTAATGACTGGCTCTGTGTCCCGTGGTGTACGATAAAGAAATAATGATTTAAGGTATTGTTGTTTAATGTATGTGTATTGTTTGCATTTGTCCTTGTGTATGTCTGTTTTTGCACCCACTGTAATTGTTCTTCCACATGGTGCGATGTTGACTGCTATTTAGCTGGACTGGTCTTTACTAGCCCTAGTTTAGAGCAGGATTTTATACTTTGTATGTGACAATAATAATTTGATACCTTAATAAAAAATCATTATTTTACATTTTTGTTTTTTTATTGCCCAACACTGCCAATAGTAGCCGTCGTTGTTTCCCCCTGGGGGGACCACTATCTTTGGTTCAAACAAAGAGGGAAAATCTTTTGGTATATGCAGCAATTTTGGCTACGGCAGAAACCCACACTGGGTAGAGGCAGAGAACCATTTGTCACCTACTTTATGACTATCATACAGTGAAAGTTAGGCGCTATTTTTCTTTATGCAGTACATCTAGTTGGCCTCATCAAAAAATAGGATTTTTTTATACTCACCGTAAAATCCTTTTCTCTGACATCCATGGACTGACACGGCGTCTCTTTACACTTTACACGTGGGTTATGTCCCTACTTGCAGGAGAAGACCTAGGCAGAATGTGAGATGTTATACATACATTCTAAAAGCCAGCGCTGAACAGCCCCACCCAGGGGGCGGTCCCTCCAGACATAACCCTCCCACTGCAGTCAGCAGACCTCAGTTCGTAACAAAGCAGTACAAACTTAAAAGGAAGGGTGGGTGCCGTGTCAGTCCATGGATGTCAGAGAAAAGGATTTTACGGTGAGTATAAAAAATCCTATTTTCTCTTATCATCCATGGACTGACACAGCGTCTCTTTACACTTTACACGTGGGATGTCCCAAAGCAGTGTCAAGAGGGATAGGAGCAGTATAAATGGAAAAAACAAAAACTTCACTCCAAACAAGGCGGAGCCCCTCAACGGAGGAGTTGCAGCTTTAAACAGCGGCCTGCAGTACCTTGCGGCCGAAGGAAGCATCCAAAGATGCAGCCACATCAACCTTATAAAAACTTCGAAAAGGTATGAACGGCCGACGAGGTCGCCGCCTTGCACACTTGTGCAACCGACGCTTGATGTCAGAAAGCCCAGGAAGCACCAATTGCCCTGGTGGAATGCGCCGTAACCGGAAATGGAGGCGCCCGCCCCTTGAGAGCATAGACTTGAATGACGGTTTTGTCTGATCCACCTAGAAATGGTGGCCGACGAATCCGCTTGGCCCTGTTTTGGACCAGAGACAGTCACAAACAGTGAGTCAGACTTCCGAATAGGAGCAGTAGCAGACAGGTACACCCGCAAGGCTCGTACCACATCCATTGTGTGAAGCGCAAACTCTCTGGGATGCGATGGGTGAGGACACAAAGACGGGAGGACAATGTCCTCATTTAGGTGAAAGGCCGAGACCACCTTTGGCAAAAAAGAAGGACGCGGACGCAACACCGCCTTATCCTTAAGGATGACTAAATATGACTGGCGACTCAGATAGTCCGCCTGCCCATTGCCTATGCCCGGAATGTAAACGGCCGACAGAGCCGTCACGTTTTTTTTTTTCGACCAACTTCAGGATACGGGCTACCTCGGAAGCTGCAGCTGAGCTCGGAGTCCCCCCTTGATGGTTTACATACGCCACCGCTCTGGCGTTGTCTGACTGGATCCTGATGGAGCGACCCTGTAATCTCTCAGACCACGAGGAGAGGCACAGTCTGATTGCCCGTATTTCCAGAGCAGTGATTGGTAAACGGGCTTCGTCCGGAGTCCAAAGCCCTTGGGCCGACAGGACTCCCCAGACTCCACCCCAGCCCGTCAGGCTGGCGTCCGTCGTGAGTACCGTCCATTGGATGGGGAGGAACGACCTCTCGGACCGAAAAGCCAGGGATCTCAACCACCATGTCAGGGACGCCCTGACCAGGTGACTCACCTGGATCTGAAGATCCAAAGACAATGGGGATTCGTCCCAGGTGGACAAGATCTCCTCCTGCAATGCCCTGGTGTGTGATAGGGCATACGGAACGGCCGCGAAGGAGGCCACCACGAGTCCCGGGACTCTCATGCAAAAACGGATTGACGAAAATTTTCGGGACGTCAGCACCCGCACTGCAGACTGAAGTGTCAGCAACTTCTCCGGAGGTAGGATACCTTTGCCTCCAAGGAGTCCAGAATCAGACCCAGATACTCCAGATGCCGAGTCGGGACCAGGACTGACTTCTGAATGATCAGGAACCACCCGAAGTCCCTGAGGGTCTAAGTGACGATAGTCACACTTGCTTCCAAATTCTGAGCCACTTTCTGCTCTTAGCAGAAGATCGACCAGATAGCCCACAACAGCAATGCCTCGCTGTCTCAGTAAAGCTAGAACCGGAGCAATCACCTTGGTGAACACCCTCGGTGCCGAGGCTAGGCCGAAAGGAAGAGCCCCAAATTGATAGTGGACTTCGCCGATCGCAAAGCGCAGAAACTTCTGGTGACTTGCGCAGCTCGGAACATGAAAGTAGGCGTCCTCGATGTCCAAGGACGCCAGAAAAAAACCCCTTGATGGAGTGTAGCGATCACCGTGCGAATGGATTCCATGCGGAATTTTTGCACCTTCATGAAGGCATTCAAGGCCTTGAGGTCCAGGATAGGCCGAACCCTGTCCATTTTTGAGACGACAAACAGATTCGAGTAGAATCCCTGAAAACTCTCCTGTGACGGAACCGGCACAATCACTCCGGACCTGATCAAATCCTGTACAGCCCCCAAGAGGGCTGCCCGATGGGTAGGAAGGAGAGGAAGATTCGAGGGAAAGAATCTGTCTGGGGGCCAGGATCGGATTCTATCCTGTATCCTGAGGTGACCACCTCGCACACCCACCGGTCGGAGATTCGGGAGGTCCACCAATGCGTGACCTGCGAAATCGTCCCCCCACCCCAGAGTCGGGCGGGGGCAAGACTTCACGCGGAGGCGGGCTTGAGAGCCAGGTTGTTTGGCTTACGCACCCAGGGGCGCTTGTGTCCACCAACCGCACTGCTGTCAGTCTGGGAGACCCGTGGACTCTAACTGATGGAAAAAAACCTTTTTTGCTGGAAAGGAAGGACCCTGTTTGCGGCGGGCCCCCTTACCCTTGCTAGTCTGAGGAAGAAGAGTGCTTTTACCTCCCGTGACATCCTTGATGATGTTATCCAGACCAGCACCGAAAGGTCTACCACCTTTAAAATGGTAGATCCGTCAGGAGCTTCTTAGAGGCTAGGTCAGCAGACCAGCATTTCAACCAGATAAGACGACGCAATACCACCGCCGAGACAGAGGCCCTGGATATTAAAGGGGCCGTGTCCAACGTGGCGTCGCACACATAAACCAGGCCCTGCACCAGTTGGTGGGCCAGAGCAACTGTGTCTAGAGGAAGATTATGCTCCTGTACAGCTAGGTGCAACATTTTTGCCCAACCTGTAAGTGTTTAAGACACAAGGGTCACCGCTACCACAGGCCGTAGGGCGGATCCCAACAAGGCAACATGGCTCTGCTCACCACTTCTGACCTCCTGTCAGTGGGGTCCTCAAATGTAGGAGTCCCCTCCATCGGGGGAGTGATGGCCTTGTTCAACCGGGCGACTGGAGGGAGAAGCCCACTTTTTAAGTAGGGCATCTTCAAAGGGGTATCTGATAGACAAACGCCGCGGGACCATAAAAATCTTCTGCGGCTTTTCCCAGACCTTATCAATGAGCTGGTCAAAGAAAGTTACATATGGAAAAACCTCTTTAGAAGGCCTGGCCTTAAAAGAACCAAAGGAGACTGTATCCGCCTGAGGTTCTGCATCTGCAGCATTTAGCTTGGGAGTGTCCCTCACCGCAGTCATGAGTACACTAACAAGCACCCTGTCATTTACTGACTCAGAACTGGAGTCTTCCTCATAAGGAATGTCCTGTTCAAAACCATCCAATACATTCAGAGCTAGGGTCCTGAGCGGTAGTGGCTAGGCCCATATCTGAATCAGCGCGATGCCCTTGTGTAGATAAAGTGGGGGGAGGGCGCTTTTTTGCTCCCTTGCGCTCGCACACAGCTCCCATCCTGGTCAGAAATGATTCCAGGACTGCCCACAACTGGTCCATAGGGACCGCAGGTGCTGAAGCACTGCCTGTTGTCCACTGACATGTTAGGGGAAGCTGGCAACACAGACTCCATATTGTCCCCCTCTGAGAGACTCCTCAGATAAAAAGTCCACCCACGGGCTGTGCTGACTGAGGAGAGGGCGCCCAGGGGACTCACCAAACCGGACCAGGGACCGCTCAGTTACGCTGTCTGTACCGCGCTGTGTCAGCGCTGGGGAGCTGTGAGGAGATTCGTGCTGTTACAGCAGCGCTAGAGGCCAAAACTAGTGCTGAAAAGCACGCGGGCTACAAGAAAATGGCCGCCGCACTTCACTGAGGCGATCCACGACAAGATGGCCGCCATGACGCAGTTAATGTGAAAACAGCACACACACAGCGGCGCTCAGGCCCCAAAACACACAAAAAGGCCCCAAGCATATATGCAGACCAGCATGAGCCCCCCCCCCACACAGTACAGCGCCAGCAATGGGGAAAGAGAGTGACAATAAAATACAGGGGGAGACAGGGAAAATCCCCCACAGAGAAACACATAGCCTTTTGTACTCACCTGCAGGCAGGAGAGACTACTTACCCGTCCACTGAGGGACACACTGGTGTGTTTCTGACAGGACTATCACAGTGCAGTACTGAGTAGCTGTCGGCCCGGTCCACCGCGAAAGATACAGTCAGTCAGGAACTGTTCAGTCTTGAGAGGACGGTGGGAGCATGAAAGCAAACCCGGCCACCCCTGGAGTCATGGGGTATGTCGTGAACTGAGTCTCACGCACACAAGGCGAGGATCAGCACGCTCGATGGTCGGACAGGGAAGACTACGAGGATATCTTGTACCCAACCTGTTGCCCAACCGACAGTTGATAGAAGATTCTCAAAAATAAAATAAAAAAGAATTCCAAAAAAGGAATAAAAATAGGTCAGGAGACTGGCTCCTGAGAGAGCCACGTCTTCTGCTTCTGCTAGGCAGAAAAAAACTGAGGTCTGCTGACTGCAGTGGGAGGGTTATGTCCGGAAAGACCACCCCCTGGGTGGGGCTGTTCAGCTCATCTCACATTCTGCCTAGGTCTTCTCCTGCAAGCAGGGACATAACCCACGTGTAAAGTGTAAAGAGACGCCGTGTCAGTCCATGGATGATAAGAGAAAGTCCCATTTCCCTTTTCCCAATTTTATTACGTTATGTCGGAGATGGAAGCGTGCACCAATCTACAATATTTGCTACCATCTGGTGTATTCTAATGCTAGCACCTATAGGGTGCCTTTTTAAATGTTCTACTTTATCATGATATTCTTCATGTTAAGATTATAGACAGGTGACAGAGACTGTTTAGAACTTATCTGTATAACCCCTTTTCGGTCACTACAATTTATTAACCCTTTCCTCTTTGCATGCAATCTTGGTGCTGCTAGCGGGACCACTGGTCTGTATGGCGTGGCCGGCTCTGTTGGCCCCGGAACCTGCGATCGGCTCCAGGAGTCCTCCCCTTCCCCTCCTCCTGTGTTGCGGGGGTGGGGGCGGGCGTCCTGCTGCCGATCGACATCACGCCTCCTCCACGCCGTACGTGCTACATCATCATTGATGCCGTTGGTGCGTCGGCGTGGTATCCATAACACCAGCGCTACACACCCAGTGATGTGTGGTCGGCAGGCGAGTACCACGCTCCACTCGTCTGTTGGCTCTGTCCCCCTTGTGTGCTGGTGGCGGCTACCCCCATACACTGAAGTCTCTGTACTTCAGTCCACCCTAGGAAGCTTTCTCTGGGACTTCCCTCATGTACACCTCGTGCCACTATTTGGACTTAAACTTTCACATAGGCTCGTGCCACTATTTGGACTTAAACTTTCACATAGGCTGCTCATTTGTAATTTATATGTTTTAGCATGGATATCCTATATGATTTTTCATTGGAATGTGCCTTGTCACCTGAAAAAATTAAATATATTTTTCCTGTGAAAAAAAAAAAAAACACTTTCACATAGGCGACCCAGGTATGACATTGCTACAATCTCACTTTTTATCTCTATTGTTTTTTCTTCTCTAATCCCCCTTTTTGCAGTGCTTTGGGGGGGGGGCTTGGCCCCCTCTCTGTTTCACCAAGGGCAATTGTTGTTAATTTATTGGCAACTATTGTTACCACTATCTCACTATAATTTTTAACACGAGCCCTGTTATAACTGCAAAATGAAAAAGAAAAAAACTGCGCTAGTGAAATAAAAATTAAAGCTGCAACCAACAATGTTATACTACACCAAACAGATAACAAAAGGAAAAAAAAGTTGCGCTATTGAAAATATCACCAGTACAGCAACTGGTGACAGTGTAAAAATGAGCCAAAAGGCTCACACAGTAACTATGTGACACAAAATAATGAAAGTGAGTGATGCGAACGTGTGATACAAAATCACATAGACCAAAAACCACAGAAGTTGTCGCATATAGTCCAAACAGTAAAGTTCATATGCACAAAGGATGCTCCTCCACCGTGCTGGTTGTGATCCAATGTATTACACCACGAGCAAGTGTAAGATAGGACAGCCTCCACCAATAGATTTACTGCCTCTTCCCGAAAATGATGGATCCCTTGTCACAGGGGATCAAAGAAAGCCTGTGGCTATTCCCCAGCCAAGGGTATGGGGCAGGCAGCGTCTCATTGACCAGGAGATCCGCAACTCGATAGGAAACACGGTCCCCGTAAATAAAGAAAAGGATATACTATAGTGTAAAACCTTTTAACACGTTTAATAAAAAAAGACGAATGCACACTTACATGAATGCAGATAAAAAAGAGTGAAAATAAGCCGGCCGGCTCTTAGACATAAAACAGCCCGTATGCCTCTGGGTAGCATGGGCGCGATGACGTCAGAACGTGGCTCCTCCCTATGCGTTTCGTCATCAAAGACGTGTTCACGGGATACGGGCGGCGTTCTGACGTACCGCTCTAATATAACCATCTCAATCAGCCAAGCCTCGATGTGAACCGCCGGATGCCGAAGCACCGCCATTTTGACTGAGGGAAAGGATATCACTAGATGCTATGAAGGGATTGGCAAACCCAAAGCAAATAGTGATTAATGTGCGCAGAGAAATAAGAATTGCATTATTAAACACAATCTATTTAAAAAAATAAAAAAGGGGGGGGCAAAGCGACAAACGGTCTAAAAACCATTAAATGTAAAGCAACTACATATAGAGGTTAATCCTCTATTGCTGAAAAATAACAACCAAAGGGAGGAGAGAACCTCATCCAATGGAAAAGGCGAACTGGATCATTCCCAAGATTCACATCGAGTGTACAAGAACACAAGGAATTACCCAAGGCTAGTACAGTATGCCACCATCGTGAACCTGATCCTAAAAAATTGTTATAAAATAAAAACTATAAATAAAAACAACACCCTAACAATATATTAACAATAATTTGGACACTGTACCAAAATTGTATATATATTAACTAAATTAAACATGACACTTTATAATCCAAAAGTGGAGTCTCGGCTCCATCCTCCTTCACATAAACCCAATTAGCCCATTGAGGTCTAGACCCAAACCTATGAAAGGGGAAGAGGGAATAATACAAAGTGCATATAAAGGAGGGGGGGGAGGAGGGGAAAAGGGAGGGAAAATATACAAAATAAATAAATAAGGAATCACACTGATCTAGACAGAACACTCTTCCCTACCTCAATTTGTACATTCTAACTGGTCGGCATAGAGGTCAAGAATTGTCTATGAAACAATTCACATCTACATCTATGTTAAGACCAAAGGGGGTGTAGCTCTTAATCCTATGCACCCACGACATCTCCAACCTAGAGATGCTCTGGACCAGATTGCTACCCCTCCAATGAGGGCTATATTTATCGATTCCCAAAAAGATAGTACCCTTAGGGTTCCGATCATGCACAGCCAGATAGTGTTTCGACACAGAGTCCTTCTGGTCCTGGACGTGGCCGCTCTCCTGTGAGAGGTCCGCCTTTCCAGGCTCAGTCACGACCTGGCAATCGACCCAATACTTACAACAATGGAGGATGGGGAAAAAATGGCCCCCCCTCTCGACCCCCAGGACATGGCCAATACCAACAAGGCTCCGTTGGGCCACCACGTAATCAGGGACGAGGATGGAATCAGGGCTCATTACCTCTACCCCCTAGGGGCCGACCGACTGTTGCACAATCTAGGTCGAGTTACTATGATGGACAGGGTGCCTGCCCTCGTGGTCAGTGGTATGATTTGCCTCATGCCTATAAGCAACAATTTGCACACTATGAGGGGGATTTTGATGATGGTTTCAGTGTCCCTACTCAGAATAGTTTCTTTCCTCTAAGAGACCTGGCACATGTAGACCAAGGGGTCCCTCGACCCACCTATGATGTGAGTAGTAATGGTATGTCAGGTGGATATTACTTGCCTGGGCAGGAGGATCCTCATGAAGTGGACCGTAACGTTAGATATGATCACCAGAATTGGGGTTTTCCCGTCCCAGCCAAGGATTAAAAAGAGTGGTCGAGTTAAGAGAGGAACTAGAGGGGGGAGGAGAGCTCAGTCCAAAAAGAGCAAAGATGTAGGTGATGCTGGAATTTTTAATTTAAGCTCTCACACACTAACGGTACCAGAATTAACTGTTCTGGACAAAGGTCTGAAGTTTGCTCCACCTCAAAATATGAGCAAATTTCAGACCTACATGGACATTCATAAATATGTCCGTAAATTTAATGTCCAGAGGTATCTGGCTTCCAACCCTTTCAGTTCTTCTGTCAATCTTACTGATCACATCTCCCATTCCGGGCTTTCGAATGCTTCACTTTTCAACCCTCCAGGTCATCTGTCTCCCTCTTTGAGGGTTTTTAGAGACTTGGCACTAAAAGAGTTAGATGCCATGCAGATCAGAGTACACAAAAATAAAAGGGATATAGAGCTGGGTTTGAATTCTTTGTGCTCCAACAAAAATGTTGTCATCCGACCGGCTGACAAGGGGGGGGTGGGGTATAGTCGTATTGAATAAATGCGACTATATGCAAGAAATGCACCGCATCTTAAGTGATACGGCCACTTATACCCCATTAACCTCCAATCCTAATTCAAAATACAAGGCACGTTTGGAGGTTATTGTCCAAAGAGGTTCGGATGACGGGATCCTCAATAAGAAGGAACGGTTATTTTTGGTGCCACCGCGAATTCCGATAATATATTATCTACCCAAGGTGCATAAGAGTCTGACTTGCCCCCCGGGACGTCCCATTGTTAGCGGGATAGACTCCATCACGTCCCGGGTGGGCAAGTACATAGACTTCTTTTTGCAGCCCATAGTGCGGAAAATCCCTTCCTTTTTAAAGGATACCCGCCATGTGATCAACCTCCTTTCTGAAATAACATCTAGTGAAGGTATTTGGCTGGTCACAGCGGATGTCACATCCCTGTATACTGTGATCCCCCATCAATTGGGTTTGGACGCAGTTCGCCATTATATGGATCGCGACTCCGACTTACTCCCGGACCAAATCAGCTTTATTATGGAGTTATTAGAGTATGCAGCTACTCATAACTTCTTTTGGTTCGATGGGGAGTTTTAGAGGCAGGACAGAGGTGTCGCCATGGGGGCTAAATATGCCCCCAGTTTGGCGAACCTTTTTATGGCCAAATGGGAGGAGGATGTCGTCTGTGCTGACACCAGGCCCGATGTGGCCCTGTGGGCTCGTTACATAGACGACATCCTCCTCCTATGGAGGGGTAGCCACCCTGACCTTTTAGACTTCATGGATTCTCTCAATAACAACTCTAGAGGTATCCATTTAAGTTATGTGGCTAGTCAGGATCGGATCAATTTTTTCGATCTGACTATTTCGGTGGGTGATCGGGGTTTTACCACTTCAACCTTTTTTAAACCTACTGATAGGAATTCATTCATTCCCAAAGGTAGTTGTCATTATGCCCCCTGGTTGGGTGCTGTGCCTAAGAGTCAGTTTCTAAGATTAAAAAGAAATTGTTCGGACCACACCACCTTCTTAGCACAGTCCGATATCCTAACCAGAAGATTTATAGATAAGGGTTACTCTCCTAAGTCCCTTAAAGCTACCCTTGATTCGGTCAGTTGTGTGGACCGTGCTGTTTTGTTAAAAGAGAAAGTTAAGGTGGATGCTGGGTCGTCATTTCGCAGCCCTTTTATTACCAACTTTTCTTGCCAACATTCTCAGATTAGGCACATTGTTAACCACTTAAGGCCCGGACCATTTGGTAGCTAAAGGACCAGAGGTGTTTTCAGAATTTTGCACTGTGCTGCTTTAACTGGAAATTGTGCGGACATGCAATGTTGTACCCAAACGAAATTTGCGTCCTTTTCTTCCCACAAATAGAGCTTTCTTTTAATGGTATTTGATTGCCTCTGCGATTTTTATTTTTTGCGATATAAACGGAAAAAGACCAAAAATTTTGAAAAAAAATTATATTTTCTACTTTTTGTTATAAGAAAAATCGAATAAACTCAATTTTAGTCATACATTTAGGCCAAAATGTATTCAGCCACATGTCTTTAGTAAAAAAAATGTCAATAAGCGTATATTTATTGGTTTGCGCAAAAGTTATAGCGTTTACAAACTAGGGTACATTTTCTGGAATTTACACAGCTTTAAATTTATGACTGCCTATCTCATTTCTTGAGGTGCTAAAATGGCAGGGCAGTACAAACCCCCCCCCAAATTACCCCATTTTAGAAAGTAGACACCCCAAGGAAATTGCTGAGAGGCATGTTGAGCCCATTGAATATTTTTTTTTTTTTGTCCCAAGTGATTGAATAATGACAAAAAATAAAAATAAAAAATTACAAAAAGTTGTCACTAAATGATATATTGCTCACACATGCCATGGTTATATGTGGAATTGCACCCCAAAACACATTCTGCTGCTTCTCCTGAGTACGGGGATACCACATGTGTGGGACTTTTTAGGAGCCTAGCCACGTACGGGACCCCGGAAACCAAGCACCGCCTTCAGGATTTCTAAGGGCGCAAATTTTTGATTTCACTCCTCACTACCTATCACAGTTTTGAAGGCCATAAAATGCCAAAATAGCACAAAACCCCCCCAAATGACCCCATTTTGGAAAGTAGACACCCCAAGCTGTTTGCCGAGAGGCATGGTGAGTATTTTACAGCTCTCATTTGTTTTTGAAAATTAAGAAAGAACATTTTTTTTTTCTTTTTTTTTTTCAATTTTCAAAACTTTGTGAAAAAAAGCGAGATCTGCAAAATACTCACAATACCTCTCAGCAAATAGCTTGGGGTGTCTACTTTCCAAAATGGGGTCATTTGGGGGGGGTTTTGTGCCATCTGGGCATTCCATGGCCTCCGAAACTGTGATAGGCAGTGAGAAGTGAAATCAAAAATTGACACCCTTAGAAAGCCAGAAGGCGGTGATTGGTTTTTGGGGTCCCGTACGCGGCTAGGCTCCCAAAAAGTCTCACACATGTGGTATCCCCGTACTCAGGAGAAGCAACAGAATGTATTTTGGGGTGTAATTCCACATATGCCCATGGCATGTTTGAGCAATATATCATTTAGTGACAACTTTGTGCAAAAAAATAAAATAAAAATTGTCTTTTTTCCGCAACTTGTGTCAACATATAAAATATTCCATGGATTCGACATGCCTCTCAGTATATAGCTTGGGGTGTCTACTTTCCAAAATGGGGTCATTTGGGGGGGTTTTGAACTGTTCTGGCATTTTATACACAACATTAGGAAGCTTACATCCACTCTTCTAACCACTTGAAGACAAAGCCCTTTTTGACACTTTTTGTTTACATGAAAACATATTTTTTTTTTGCAAGAAAATTATGTTGAACCCCCAAACATTATATATATTTTTAAAGCAAAGGCCCTACAGAATAAAATGGTGGGTGTTGCATTTTTTTTTTTCTACACAGTATTTGCGCAGTGATTTTTCAAACGCATTTTTTGGGGAAAAAATACACTTTTTTAAATTTTAATGCACTAAAACACACTATATTGCCCAAATGTTTGATGAAATAAAAAAGATGATCTTAGGCCGAGTACATAGATACCAAACACGACATGCTTTAAAATTTCGCACAAACGCGCATTGGCGACAAACTACATACATTTTTAAAAGCATTTAAAAGCCTTTACAGGTTACCCCGTTAGATTTACAGAGGAGGTCTACTGCTAAAATTACTGCCCTCGATCTGACCTTTGCGGTGATACCTCACATGCATGGTGCAATTGCTGTTTACATATGACGCCAGACCGACGCTTGCGTTCGCCATTGGGAAAGAGCAGGGCAGGACAGGGGTGCTTTTTTTTTTTTTTTTTTTTTTATTATTAATTTTGCCTTTTTATTTTATTTTTAAACTGTTGCTTCCATATATATTTTTTTTTTATCATTTTTATTTTTATCTCAGGGAATGTAAATATCCCCTATGATAGCAATAGGTAATGACAGGTACTCTTTTTTGAAAAAACTGGGGTCTATTGGACCCTAGATCTTTCCTCTGCCCTCAAAGCAGCTGACCACACCAAGATTGGTGTGATAAAATGCTTTCCCAATTTCCCAATGGCGCTTTTTATATCCGGGGGGGGGACATTCCCTCCCACTGCTTGTAAAAGCAGTCCAGAGGCTAATTAGCCACTAGGATTGCTTTTACATGAAAGCCGGCCGCTGGCTGAAAAGAATGATACCAAGATGATACCTAAACCCGCAGGCATCATTCTGGTATAAACATTCAAAGTCCAGCAACATACCAGTACATTTCTGGTCCTTGTTGGACATGTATTGTAATCTTTTTTTTCATGCAGCCTGTTGGCTGAACGAAAAAAAAAGATTGATCGGTGGGTATGCCCACCATTAGAATACCGCCCTTCATCCACCCACTTCTAATGATGGGCATACATGCACCATTTATATATGCCGAAGCATGGGGGCATCTTCCCGCAAAAGTTATGCCGCGTACACATGGTCAGACTTTTCCACGGGCAAGCCGTCGGAATTTTGACCGTATGTACGTGGCATTAGGAGCAAAATCGCTCCTCCGCCCCTGCTGCCCCAATGCTTCGGCATATATGCTTTTTTTTTTTTTTAACTGTGGTGGTGAAATCACCTCCTACAGCACTGGAGTCGCAGGGATCAGGCCTGTCTCTGCGAACGCTGCAGTTATGTGTGTTGTGTTTTGTAAGTGACAGTGATCGATCGATACTGCACTTGGGTGGCCTGGGCTGGACGGAGGGGCAAAACGCAGGTGCCAGCAGGTATCTGGGCTGATCCCGCTAACACTGCGTTTTTGGGAACCCTAAACTGCTGGGGACGCTAGTATAGATGTAATCAGATCAGATATTGATCTGTTCAGATACTATACCACTAAGGGGGGTGTATGCTTAACGCGTGGGTGTTAGCGCTACTGGCACTAACCTGACGCTGCCTGGGGTGTGACGCAGACCCTCTCTGATGCTAAAACCTAATTGATATCACCCGCCGGGCGATCAGGGGGTTAAACCTTTATTGGGTTATATATACGGCGGGTGCCCTGACACTATAAAAAGCAAACTAACTAACCAGCGTCACCCGTAACACTTATATGATGATCACTGGTGAAAGGGTTAACTAGGGACAATTAGGGGGTTAAAACCTTTATTAGGTAATATATGGGGGTACCTGACGCTATATAAAAACCTGACGGCGAACCTAAAAAAAAATTACTGGCTACCGATCAGCATCACCGACGCTAAGACATCGATCAGAAAAATGATCGCATAGCGACGGCGGTGCTAGGGGGTGAAAGGGTTACCTGGGGGGTGATCAAGGGGGTTAAACCTTTATTAGGTAATATATGGGGGTACCCGACGCTATAAAAACCTGCGGCGAACCTAAAAAAAATTACTGGCTACCGATCAGCATCGCCGACGCTAAGACATCGATCAGAAAAATTATCGCTTAGTGACAGTGGTGATAGGGGGTGAAAGGGTTACCTGGGGGGTGATCAAGGGGGTTAAACCTTTATTTGGTAATATATGGGGGTACCCGACGCTATAAAAACCTGCGGCGAACCTAAAAAAAATTACTGGCTACCGATCAGCATCACCGACGCTAAGACATCGATCAGAAAAATTATCGCTTAGTGACGGCGGTGCTAGGGGGTGAAAGGGTTATCTCGGGGGTGATCAGGGGGTTAAACCTTTATTGGGGGGGGGGGTTAGGGGGCTACACTGGACCTAAAACTAAATGTAGTGACACTTTTACAGTCGCAAATGTCACCGATTGTAGTGATCACTAAATAAATGGTCACTGCAATCAGTGACACTGTGACTGGGGGCTGATCTGGGGGTGTCTGGGGGGGCGATTTATGTGCCTATGTGTCCTGGTGTCAGTGTAGTGTTTTGTGTACTAACCTGCATCTTCTCCTGTACGGCGCTCGGTATATGTGAGCGCCGCAGGAGAGATTACATCACTTCCTCCTGCCTGGCAGGCAGGGGAAGCTCTCTCATTCGCCGGGAGCGATCGAGAGGGGGGGGGGGCAGGAATCGAACGGCCGTCCCCTCAGGCCGGATCGCTCCCGAAGGTAAAACGACCACCCACTGTAAAGAAGGGGGGTCCGATCGGACCCCCCAACTATACAAAGGCAATCACGTATATGTACGTGATTCTGCCTGTCGGTGCCATTCTGCCGACGTATATTTACAGTGGGTGGTCGTTAAGTGGTTAATAAACACTGGCATATTCTGAAGAATGATAGGGTCCTCAATACCATTTTGCCAGATAGACCTCAAGTGGTTTTTAGAGGAGCTCCGGCTCTGAGGGACAGACTTGCACCCAACATTATGGATCCACCCATGATTAGACCCACCTTCTTTCCCAATCTCACTGGTTATTATCAGTGCAGGAGGTGTCAAGTATGCTCTTTGAATGGGTGTAGATCTAGGAGAACTACTCAATTTAGCTCCACTTGTAATTCCAGAACTTTCGACATCAAACCTTTTATTACCTGTTCGACGGAGGGCGTGGTCTATTTACTGCAATGCCCGTGTGGGTTGCAGTATGTGGGCAGGACCAAATGCCCACTTCAGGTACGCCTGAACGAACATATTGGTAATATTAGAAGAGGGTTCACAAAACACTCTGTGTCGAAACACTATCTGGCTGTGCATGATCGGAACCCTAAGGGTACTATCTTTTTGGGAATCGATAAATATAGCCCTCATTGGAGGGGTAGCAATCTGGTCCAGAGCATCTCTAGGTTGGAGATGTCGTGGGTGCATAGGATTAAGAGCTACACCCCCTTTGGTCTTAACATAGATGTAGATGTGAATTGTTTCATAGACAATTCTTGACCTCTATGCCGACCAGTTAAAATGTACAAACTGAGGTAGGGAAGAGTGTTCTGTCTAGATCAGTGTGATTCCTTATTTATTTATTTTGTATATTTCCCCTCCCTTTTCCCCTCCCCCCCTCCTTTATATGCACTTTGTATTATTCCCTCTTCCCCTTTCATAGGTTTGGGTCTAGACCTCAATGGGCTAATTGGGTTTATGTGAAGGAGGATGGAGCAGAGACTCCACTTTTGGATTACAAAGTGTCATGTTTAATTTAGTTAATATATATACAATTTTGGTACAGTGTCCAAATTATTGTTAATATATTGTTAGGGTGTTGTTTTTATTTATAGTTTTTATTTTATAACAATTTTTTAGGATCAGGTTCACGATGGTGGCATACTGTACTAGTCTTGGGTAATTCCTTGTGTTCTTGTACACTCGATGTGAATCTTGGGAATGATCCAGTTCGCCTTTTCCATTGGATGAGGTTCTCTCCTCCCTTTGGTTGTTATTTTTCAGCAATAGAGGATTAACCTCTATATGTAGTTGCTTTACATTTAATGGTTTTTAGACCGCTTTGCCCCCCCCCCTTTTTTTTTTTTTTTTAAATATATTGTGTTTAATAATGCAATTCTTATTTCTCTGCGCACATTAATCACTATTTGCTTTGGGTTTGCCAATCCCTTCATAGCATCTAGTGATATCCTTTCCCTCAGTCAAAATGGCGGTGCTTCGGCATCCCGCGGTTCACATCGAGGCTTGGCTGATTGAGATGGTTATATTAGAGCGGTACGTCAGAACGCGCCCGTATCCCGTGAACACGTCTTTGATGACGAAACGCGTAGGGAGGAGCCACGTTCTGACGTCATCGCGCCAACGCTACCCGGAGGCATACGGGCTGTTTTATGTCTAAGAGCCGGCCGGCTTATTTTCGCTCTTTTTTATCTGCATTCATGTAAGTGTGCATTCGTCTTTTTTTATTAAACGTGTTAAAAGGTTTTACACTATAGTATAGCCTTCTCTTTATTTACGGGGACCGTGTTTCCTATCATTGAGAGTTGCGGATCTCCTGGTCAATGAGACGCTGCCTGCCCCATACCCTTGGCTGGGGAATAGCCACAGGCTTTCTTTGATCCCCTGTGACAAGGGATCCATCATTTTCGGGAAGAGGCAGTAAATCTATTGGTGGAGGCTGTCCGATCTTACACTTGCTCGTGGTGTAATACATTGGATCACAACCGGCACGGTGGAGGAGCATTCTTTGTGCATATGAACTTTACTGTTTGGACTATATGCGACAACTTCTGTGGTTTTTGGTCTATGTGATTTTGTATCACACGTTCGCATCACTCACTTTCATTATTTTGTGTCACATAGTTACTGTGTGAGCCTTTTGGCTCATTTTTACACTGTCACCAGTTGCTGTACTGGTGATATTTTCAATAGCGCAACTTTTTTTTCCTTTTATTACCTGTTATAACTGCACCTATTACTCCAATAGATGCAATCATACACAACCTACCACATGACCAGTCACTATGCTATGCACCATCTACTAGAATACAATTTTTATACCTACTTATTATTTTTTCAGATGGGACATACCCTTGTGATTTACACTACTCTCACAATCCATGGGGTAACGACCTTTGGAACGGCCTTCCCCTAGTGGTTCCTCCATCTCTGTTTTGGGGCTTGCCGCCTCAGTTTCCGGGGCGGACTGATTTCCCGGCCTGCCTCCAGTTTCCAGGTCCATGCCCAGACTCCGATTTGACTTGCAAGTATGAGTAACAGACTATTTATTTTTCTACAGTCTCAACTACGTTTTTACATGACCATTCATTATTATATCTATTTCCAATATCTATAGACAATTTCTCTGCATCTGCTCCTGAAGAGTAGTGCTACAGCTACGAAACACATCGAGCTAATAGATGCCTTTACCTGTTAGCCTTTTTATCCAAGCTACCATTATTACGGTTCACTGGAATATACCAATATATAACCTACTGTGGAAATACGTTGCAATTAGTCTGGTGTGTTTTTAATATGTTATTACTGTGGCTCTAGGCCAGCATGCTATCATTGTGTCATCATGCTATTCTGTTATTTATTACTATGTATCATGTCATGGAATAAAAGTTTTTTACTTTACTATGATGAATACTACATGTTTATGCATTTACTATATGGCACTATTGATGGCTCTATCACCAGAAAGCATTATAGTACCATGGCTGCATTTCCCTGGCTGCACGCTTCATTTCAAAGTCCCAAATTTTGTTCTTTCCTTTCAACTTATCGGGGATGGAGGTACATCTAGTTGGCCTCATCAAAAAGTCCAATTTCCCTTTTCCCAATTTTATTGCTTTAAAGCTTAGTCCAGGGGTTGCAGAACAGGCTGTTTTACTTACCCGACTCCCTGCTTCAGCAGGCTCCCTCAATTTATGAGACGGGTCAAGCACAGCTTCCTCTGCAAGCCATTCTTGCATGTGGATGTACCTTCGCAGCCACCACATACAATAACCCTGCACTGTATGATGAGACCAAGGCTCCACAGAGACCTGCACTTTGGGGAAAAAAGGAGAAGAGTACCAGAGCAGGGAGGAAGGGCTGCAATACTTTTTTTTTTTTACTTTAAAAGTCCAACTTCATGCCCCACCCCCCCCCTTCCCCATTCAAACTTTTGTTCTCCAATTCTCTACACCTTTTTCAGAGGTCTTCTGCCAGGTACATGTGACACTGGGGTCCTCTTATTCGGTATTGGTCTCAAAGCAGTGAATGGTCCTGGATGAAAAGGCAGCCTGCTCTGCATCAATCAGTACATTGCTGAGTGTCATGCTGAAGCAGAACCAGGACATTCTGGATTCATAGCTTTTTCTCCATCTTCCAGGTTGCGGACCCTGGATTTCTTTTAACCCAGAAGACTGAGGACATCTTGTGGCAAAGAAAAAGTACTGCAGAGGGCAGCCCAGGATTCAAGACAAGTATTGCAGAGCTGCTTTTTAAACCTCCATTTAGCCTGTATATGGGTTTTAGGTCTGCACTCTGTTTGTAGCCAATCAAGTAGTAAAATGTATGTTTATGAACAGCACATGCATAGGAGAAAAAAAAAAAAAGTCAGACACCAAAAGTATTTACAATAATCCATTTAATTCTAAAATGAAAATAAAGATCATTTGAGAACCATATGCTTAAAATCTATTTGGCTTTATCTCGTATACAATCATATCAACTTTCCAGTGAATGCCACTGGCAACTTAAAATGATACAGCAGAGTGGCTCACTTGACTTGCATTGTATTGCAAGAGGTTTTTGACATGTATGCTTACAATTCGGCATTTATTCTCAGCCCTTCCAAAACTGCTGAAAGTTTGTTTCTAGATTCCCAAGCATTTGGACTTTTAGTGCATACAGCAGTGGTTCATAGTTCTTAAGCGGTGAAACAGGAGTGGGAGTAAAAACAAAAAACACAAGAGTAACACTGAAATCCGGGTATTTCTTGCACTTTTTATTGCATTTTTTAGTTTGCGTATTAATGCAATACAAGTAGTTTGTTTCTTTTTAACATTCTGCAAGGTCTTTCTGTATGGAGACATTAATCTGTGCTTGGTTTTCAACGGAGTATCTGTTAACAGATTTAAAATTATTCTCCATTTGAGGGAAACCTATTGTTTAATCTCCCAAAACCTGGCATGGTCCAACAATATTCATTACATCATTTAAAATAAACCTATCACCAACTTGAAATTCCACTGCGTGCCTAAAGGAGACTAACCTAAACCTAGATTTAGATTTGGCAGATTTCAGAAACCTAGAGATAACATTACCCCACCGCATTACATAATGTCACACAGGTGACGCCATGGAGCCAAAGTGGACCCACTGCATTACATGATAACAATACAAATCACTCCGTGAAGCTAAAGACCCCTCCACATTACATGGTGCCATGCCGATGGCTCTAGAGCCAAACTGATGTCACTGCTTACATAATGCCAATACTCACTGTATTACATATTACCAATAAAAACCCTGTGTCAAAATACAGAGGAATTATAGACTACTAGCAGATAGTAATAGTGATATCTGGTAATAGTGGTACCCAAGTGTCTTCTTTCATACACACCACTAGGTTTTATCTTCATATCGGTGAACTGTAAACTCTTCATAGCCAACCAGATTATAAACAAGCAATATCACAACTGCAGTGTATTCACAAGCAGGGGTGCTGACATTCTAGCATTAAAAAATAAAATCTTTCTGCAAGTTTAACAAGCATAAATTTTGAATTTACAGGTTGCCCCATATGTAAATAAAATGAAGGACAGTTTGTCAGCATGTTACTCAAAGTAACTAATAACTCCTTTACTTTCTAGACAATGTTTAATATTAAAAAGCGACTTCCTATGTATAAGGCAATACTGACACTTCCTTCACTTTTAGAAGTATGGGCCTAATGTCAGTTTTGGGGAGGTCAGGGATGGTTTAGAACTGTCTAGAGGACTAGAATTATGCCTTATGGTCTCCCATTACTCAGAACTTCTATTTGAATTGCCCAAGCAATATGGCCTCAGCAAGAACCATATAGGACCCAAATTGAAATTAATTGGTGTGTTTCAAAACCACCCATTTCCTGAGGACTGTGTAAAACTGCAGACATCACATTTTATTGGTTAGTAGACATTGCCAATTCTAAATACAGGAAAATTGTGGCCATCAAGTAGACAATTTCTTCTTAGCCACTAATCTGCACACATTCACACTAACCATACAACAATCTTTTAATTAAAAAAAAATGCTTAAAATATTATGGAATAATTTTGTTAAGAAGCATAACATTAAAGCAAGTCCAGAAACCATTTCTATCTTGGCTACAGTCATCATGTCACTAATGACTATTAAATAACTATTAAAATTTACATCAATATAGTAAAAAATCTGATAAATCTCCTATTTAACTTCAGCACATGAACGGATTTACCTGACTTTGAATGAAAAACACTGCACTGAGCAAATTGTTGCCTGAAGCAGGATTAAGAAAATCCTGGTTTGAAAATATTCATTCAAATTAAACAAGAGGGGGAAAAAAGGGGTGAATGCCTTAGGTGCTGGAAATCTACTAGTGTGTCCTTGATTCATTTGATGATCATCATCATAAATTAAAAACTGCAGGCATATAAAAATAAATACGTACAAAAATAAAAATTCAAATACAGGATTATGGCTTTGTGCCAACCAGTATTTTCCTAAAAGGGGGGAACAAAAAAAGGCTGGGACAGTTACAGGTGTTGGAAACTATAGTACCAAATAAAATCTGCATAAAAAATAAACATATACAAACAAAGCCTGTAACTCTGGCAAGCAGTCTAGTGGATGTTGCCGGTGTACAAAATTAGATCATTCATAGTTCATGGAAATTCAAATGAGTTGTGCCATTTACAAAGAAGGGAGAAAAAAACAAAAAACAAAACACACACACACACACACACACACACACACACACACACATAGAAAACAAGTGCTCAATCAATAGTTCATCTTCTCACAAGTCATGAATTCAGTCTCACCGCAAATTTGGAAGGAAACCATGTACATCCAAAGTCTGTTATGAAAGTAATATAGCCATAGAATAAATGATAGGTAAAAGTGCTTCTCCTTTAAACCCATGCCTTTGAAAAGGATCACATGATTGAAAGACCTGCCATTGCGACTCTCCAAGGTTATAACCTTTACAAAGGTAACATTGCTCTTCTTAACATCAAGCCGTCTCACTCATGGTTTGCTGCTGTTTGTATTGAAAGTTATGAAACTGGTATGGAGTATTTGGAAATTACAGGAATGAAGTCAGTCCGTTATAAAACTATAACTTCACATCAAAATTTAAAAAATAGGCTTAAGAAACAAAATAGAATACAAAATAAAAAATTTCCAAATATCATATCTACAAATCTGACTGATGAGTGTTAAGAGTTTGTGTGGAAGGAGTTGGTGCTACAAAAGGTCCTTGTGTTGTTAGAGAGAGGGGAGTCTCCCCTGGCTCTATTTTTATACTGGTGGACCGAGTTTCTGGAAGAGCCTCAGTGGAGTTGTGTTCTGTTTCTGCAGGCTGTCCTCCTTCCTTATTGTAGCTGTACTGCTTCAGCCTTATGTGCCATGCCAAACTGCACACTGCCGATACGGTTTTGAACTGGTGAATAACATTGCGAGGGATAAAATAGATGTCGTTGTCACACAACTGAATGCGTGCATACCGGATTCCCTCCCGCCGCATTTGGTTTAGCTTTGCTTCATCCACCCACTGAACACACTAAGAAGAAAAAAAAAAAAAAAAAAAAAGGAAAAAAGTTTTATTAAAAAAACAGTATCAAGTATCAAAGAAAAAACACACAACAGTCTAAAGCTGGATTTATATAATGTGTTTTTCATTAAAAACCATAGAAACATTAAAAACTTATAGGTCTAGACACAGCGACACACATTAACACATGCTGATAGTGAATACAAAGTGCACTGCAACGGTCACAACAATGCAAAGTACACATCAGCAAGAATTTTGATGTGCTTCTACTGTGTCCGTTCACACACAGATCACAGCTCGGCCCCACCCCGCTCTTTCCTCACTGGCTGCGATTCACCGCAGCAGGAGCCAATGGCTCCCGCTGCTGTGTAAGCCAATGAGCAGAGACAGACCCCAGACAGCCACTGCTCTCATGCACATTGCTGGATCAAGATGGGGCTCATGTAAAGGTCAGGGGTTGGCTGGGCCTGCACCCAAAGGGTTTTTTACCTTCATGCATAGAATGCATGAAGATAAAAAACCTTGAGCCATTAGAACCAATTTAAGCTGGCAATAGTCTTTTTTTTTTTTTCATTACTTTCTGATGTAGTGAAGTTAGGCAGGAGACAGGAAGACACACTGTCTTAATTGAGATGAGGTGAAAAGATAAAACTACCTTCTGGAGGAAGGAGGACCTAGGTCTTATCACTATGTGTTTGTTAATAATACAAGGACAAATTACAAGGAAAGGCTGCAAGATTAGAAAATACCTTGCAGAGATGATGGCAACAAAGAATGCAACATATTTTATAAATAAGTGTGGAAAGAGGAATGGCCCTGAAAGTTTCAAAAGGCATTCTTTGAAGAGCCAACAGAACCAAATCCAAATACTACCAGTGGTTGCATAGAGGAGCTACATGAGACAATGTACAAAACGTATTAACCAATCAATAGCAGATGAATGGTCTTTAGAATAGAATCTGAAGGGCCAAGATCTGTTCTTTGATGGTTCAGGTCGATTCTAAAAAAAAATTAAAATAAAAATCCTTTCTTTGCACAAGGCATAGTATGCTTTTCACGCGCAATGGTAGACTTTCTAGCTTTTAACATATTGAGAATTATCGAATCAAAGAGGGCTGTCCCTCCAAATCTGGGCTTTGACAGCCATGTCAAGTCAGTGACTGAAGCAAGGTGATAAACAGCCTTTGGGCTCTTGATGAAATCTGAAGAGCCCACAGGATATTTTCAGTTTGATCATGGGTCCAAACATTACTGGCTGAGGCAACTTGTCAGCCAACTATCCATGCCTGGGATGTGAACAGCCGAGAAGACTTGAATGTGACGTTTTCAAAACAGAATGTTTTCACTATCTTTTGCCAAACAAGACTTCTGGTGCCTCCCTGATGGTTAATATATGCCATTACCATGGTATAGTCCAACTAAATCTGAATCAGGTGAACCCCCGTCACTGTAGAAACTACCAAATAGAGTTTCAGAGTGCACTGTTGATCAGAAGAGAGGATTAGTATGACGTCCAAGTCCCAAGACAAAGGCACTCCTCTCTTCAGCCCTACAGGATCTTCCAAGGCATTGGGAGGAAGGATTTCCCCCAACCCCAGAGCTTTATTCCTGAGCTACCTGACCAAAGATAACTTGGTTCTCAGGTGTGTCCATTTGTCTAAAAAGCAAACAGACTTCTCCTACAATGACAGAAAGTTGAGTTTTAGAGGTCTGTAGTGGAACTTGGTCTCCTCCTGGAACGCTGCATGCAGAAGACAGACCAAATGGTAGGGCTCTAATATTTAGTACTAGACTTGGGCTCAGTTCACACTAATGCAATTTGACTATGTATTGTAAATTTGGTTGGGTTTTGGGTGTGGTCTGCATATTCAATGCAGCCAAATCACTCTGTAAATCGCACCAAAGTAGCACAGGGCTGCCAAATCACATCCCAGCTCCGCTGCATTGATGTGAACAGGCACCATTGTCATGCAATTAACTGCGACACAAGTCACATCTGAAATAGCATCAGAGTAAACCAGGCATCGGGCTTCCTCAGCTAGAACAAATGAGTATGTTATTCCCAACAATTTGTTTTTAATGAGTGTCTCCAAAGAGACGTTCACTCTCAAAAATGCATGCACAGCAAAAACTCTCACTGCCTTTCTGCAGAACATCATTTCAAACCAAAGAGCTCTCTACATATGCACAGGTTGACTAAACTGGGAAATCTGGCAATATCAATTAAACCATGAACTTAATAGTGTGGGCAGCATGTGGTCCAAGCACTCTACCCCCCCCCAAAAAAAAAAAATGGTATGAAGAGAAGCCAGATCCTTTAATACGCGTCTAATCCATTCTCCTAAAGTCTGAAAGACAGTCATCACACATTCATGGCAGGTTGCAATGTAGGGCCTGATAAAGAAACGAGGATCTGGAAAGTTTACCAAACGTTTGTCAATAGAATGTTTTAACGCTGGTGAGTCCGCAACAGGAGTGGTCAGTGCTTTACACTAAAGCAGTGGTCTCAAACCTGCGGCCCTCCAGCTGTTGCGGAACTACAAGTCCCATCATGCCTCTGCCTATGGGAGTCCTGCTTGTAACTGTTTAGCCTTGCAATGCCTCATGGGAATTGTAGTTCTGCAACAGCTGGAGGGCCACCAGTTTGAGACCCCTGCACTAAAGCGTGACACTGCTGGAACAGTGGGTATAGCCAACTTATTGATAAAGACCTCCTCAAGGAGTCTGTAAAACATTGGCAGGTCCAAATAGTTTATTCCTACATAAGCCTGAGGAGGGGGCCACAGTAAATAGAGCAAAGGAAAAATCTAAGGAGTGTATCAAGCACTTAAGCACAGGGCAACTGTTCAAGCTGTTGGTAACAGGTCCATGAGGAGGAGTGACACTGCAGGTGTTAGTGGATCTTGAACTAGAGAGACTTGATACATAGGGACAGCTTTCCCTTGGGCTTGGGAAGTCATAGATGGATTGAAATTCAGGCGATTCGAAAAATTATATTTACTATACTAATTTTAGTGTTATAATTTATGTGTCGGTGTATAAATATTAACATATACCGTATTTTTCGCACCATAAGACGCACCTGACCATAAGACGCACCTAGGTTTTAGAGGAGGAAAACAAGAAAAAAAATATTCTGAACCAAATTGTGTACTAAAATATTTTCCAGTGCCCATTAAATGCAGCCTGACCATTGCCATAGTAAACGCAGAAGGACCATGCCATAGTAAACACAGAGGGACCATGCCATAGTAAACGCAGAGGGACCATGCCATAGTAAACGCAGAGGGACCATGCCATAGTAAACGCAGAGGGACCATGCCACAGTAAACGCAGAGTGACCATGCCATCAGTGGTGTATTTAGGTTTTGTGCTGCCCTAGGCCTGACTAAACTTGCGCACCCCCTAATTTAAATATGACCCACCCCTTCCTGTCAAGGCCCGCCCTGTCATCTTCATGGGAAGAGGACAGAGGGGACGCTGTGGGAAGAGGACAGAGGGTTGCCGTGGGTGAAGGACAAAGGGACACCCTGGGAAGAGGACAGAGTAACGCCCTGGGAGAAGGACGCAGTGGGAAGAGGACAGAGAGGGACGTTGTGGCGGTCAAAAAGGCCTAGAGGATATCAGGTTAGGCACGTCCTAATGGCTCAGTCCCTGGGAACAGTAATGAATAATGGCCAACAGGCCCTCTTACCAGACCCAGCGAAATCGCAACAGTGATCCCTCTGGCTGGACGTTCGCTCACTCTGGGTTGCCTGGGGTGACTCTAGTCAGTAGTGTAGCATGTCTGTATCCTGGCAGTGGCTCGGTCTTTCTCCCTCTCTGGTGGTGCGGGTACAGCGGTTAAAGAGTGGCTCCCTCTCTGGCTGTGCGGGAACAGCGTGGCTCCCTCTCTGGCGGTGCGGGAACAGCGTGGCTCCCTCTCTGGCGGTGCGGGAACAGCGTGGCTCCCTCTCTGGCGGTGCGGGAACAGCGTGGCTCCCTCTCTGGCGGTGCGGGAACAGCGTGGCTCCCTCTCTGGCGGTGCGGGAACAGCGTGGCTCCCTCTCTGGCGGTGCGGGAACAGCGTGGCTCCCTCTCTGGCGGTGCGGGAACAGCGTGGCTCCCTCTCTGGCGGTGCGGGAACAGCGTGGCTCCCTCTCTGGCGGTGCGGGAACAGCGTGGCTCCCTCTCTGGCGGTGCGGGAACAGCCTGGCTCCCTCTCTGGCGGTGCGGGAACAGCGTGGCTCCCTCTCTGGCGGTGCGGGAACAGCGTGGCTCCCTCTCTGGCGGTGCGGGAACAGCGTGGCTCCCTCTCTGGCGGTGCGGGAACAGCGTGGCTCCCTCTCTGGCGGTGCGGGAACAGCGTGGCTCCCTCTCTGGCGGTGCGGGAACAGCGTGGCTCCCTCTCTGGCGGTGCGGGAACAGCGTGGCTCCCTCTCTGGCGGTGCGGGAACAGCGTGGCTCCCTCTCTGGCGGTGCGGGAACAGCGTGGCTCCCTCTCTGGCGGTGCGGGAACAGCGTGGCTCCCTCTCTGGCGGTGCGGGAACAGCGTGGCTCCCTCTCTGGCGGTGCGGGTACAGCGTGGCTCCCTCTCTGGCGGTGCGGGGTACAGCGTGGCTCCCTCTCTGGCGGTGCGGGGTACAGCGTGGCTCCCTCTCTGGCGGTGCGGGGTACAGCGTGGCTCCCTCTCTGGCGGTGCGGGGTACAGCGTGGCTCCCTCTCTGGCGGTGCGGGGTACAGCGTGGCTCCCTCTCTGGCGGTGCGGGGTACAGCGTGGCTCCCTCTCTGGCGGTGCGGGGTACAGCGTGGCTCCCTCTCTGGCGGTGCGGGGTACAGCGTGGCTCCCTCTCTGGCGGTGCGGGGTACAGCGTGGCTCCCTCTCTGGCGGTGCGGGGTACAGCGTGGCTCCCTCTCTGGCGGTGCGGGGTACAGCGTGGCTCCCTCTCTGGCGGTGCGGGGTACAGCGTGGCTCCCTCTCTGGCGGTGCGGGGTACAGCGTGGCTCCCTCTCTGGCGGTGCGGGGTACAGCGTGGCTCCCTCTCTGGCGGTGCGGGGTACAGCGTGGCTCCCTCTCTGGCGGTGCGGGGTACAGCGTGGCTCCCTCTCTGGCGGTGCGGGGTACAGCGTGGCTCCCTCTCTGGCGGTGCGGGGTACAGCGTGGCTCCCTCTCTGGCGGTGCGGGGTACAGCGTGGCTCCCTCTCTGGCGGTGCGGGGTACAGCGTGGCTCCCTCTCTGGCGGTGCGGGGTACAGCGTGGCTCCCTCTCTGGCGGTGCGGGGTACAGCGTGGCTCCCTCTCTGGCGGTGCGGGGTACAGCGTGGCTCCCTCTCTGGCGGTGCGGGGTACAGCGTGGCTCCCTCTCTGGCGGTGCGGGGTACAGCGTGGCTCCCTCTCTGGCGGTGCGGGGTACAGCGTGGCTCCCTCTCTGGCGGTGCGGGGTACAGCGTGGCTCCCTCTCTGGCGGTGCGGGGTACAGCGTGGCTCCCTCTCTGGCGGTGCGGGGTACAGCGTGGCTCCCTCTCTGGCGGTGCGGGGTACAGCGTGGCTCCCTCTCTGGCGGTGCGGGGTACAGCGTGGCTCCCTCTCTGGCGGTGCGGGGTACAGCGTGGCTCCCTCTCTGGCGGTGCGGGGTACAGCGTGGCTCCCTCTCTGGCGGTGCGGGGTACAGCGTGGCTCCCTCTCTGGCGGTGCGGGGTACAGCGTGGCTCCCTCTCTGGCGGTGCGGGGTACAGCGTGGCTCCCTCTCTGGCGGTGCGGGGTACAGCGTGGCTCCCTCTCTGGCGGTGCGGGGTACAGCGTGGCTCCCTCTCTGGCGGTGCGGGGTACAGCGTGGCTCCCTCTCTGGCGGTGCGGGGTACAGCGTGGCTCCCTCTCTGGCGGTGCGGGGTACAGCGTGGCTCCCTCTCTGGCGGTGCGGGGTACAGCGTGGCTCCCTCTCTGGCGGTGCGGGGTACAGCGTGGCTCCCTCTCTGGCGGTGCGGGGTACAGCGTGGCTCCCTCTCTGGCGGTGCGGGGTACAGCGTGGCTCCCTCTCTGGCGGTGCGGGGTACAGCGTGGCTCCCTCTCTGGCGGTGCGGGGTACAGCGTGGCTCCCTCTCTGGCGGTGCGGGGTACAGCGTGGCTCTCTGGCGGTGCGGGGTACAGCGTGGCTCTCTGGCGGTGCGGGGTACAGCGTGGCTCTCTGGCGGTGCGGGGTACAGCGTGGCTCTCTGGCGGTGCGGGGTACAGCGTGGCTCTCTGGCGGTGCGGGGTACAGCGTGGCTCTCTGGCGGTGCGGGGTACAGCGTGGCTCTCTGGCGGTGCGGGGTACAGCGTGGCTCTCTGGCGGTGTCCCCCAGCAGAGTATTCTCTTTTGCTCCTCTTCTAACACCCCCTCCCTCCCCTCCAGCAGAGTGCTTGCATGCTGGGGGAACTGGTGCCATAAACTCTGCAGGGACTTAATTTTCCATGATGCTCCCAGTGTCTTCTGATTGACCCTCTGCTGTGGCCAATCATGGGGGGGAAACAGTGGGCAGGAATCTGGGTGGCGACCCAGCAAATCCAATTAGAGCCGCTCTCTCTTTCTCTTCTCCTTACAGAAAGGGAGGGGGGGCGGCGGGGGATATACAGACAGCCCGCAGCTCTCCTCTCCCTGTCACAGCGCCGCTGCTCTATTTGCCAGAGAACTCGGCAGCGGCGCTGTGACAGGGAGAGGAGAGCTGCGGATATCCTCCGCCGCCCCCTCCCTTTCTGTAAGCAAAAGAGAAAGAGAGAGAGAGCGGCTCTAATTCAAATCGCAAAGCCCCTGACACTGCGGCGGGGGGGCGGAGCCAGTGGCGGCGGTCGGGGGATTCCAGAGGCTGTGAGCGGATGGCAGGGGCGGTGCCAGCGACGGCGGGGCCCCTGTTATGTATTCGGACCATAAGACGCAGGGACATTTTCCCCCATATTTCTGGGGGAAAAAAGTGCGTCTTATAGTCCGAAAAATACGGTAATAGTGCTATACCCCCCCCCTCCTCCTCCTCATGTCTCCCCTTCCCATTTACTCCTACCCAGATCCCCCCACCCTTCCCCCTCCCCATGAAGAAAAATGTATTAATCTTGTTTGTGCAAAAACAAATAGTGACTTTCTACCTTATGCAAAAAACCCAAAATCATATTTCTTTGCATGTATTCAGGCCAAGATCAAGCTTCTGTTGTATGTATACTGTCTTTCATCTTTAGAAGGATAGTTTCATACTTCATATCACTATTATTCCTCTAGCCCGGGGCCTTCCCCCGCCGACTGTGGAGCTAAAGTATAGGTAAAGTCCCAGGGGGGTGTGGGCAGAACAGAGACCTATTTAGGCCACATCTCACCGTGTGTCACCCATATTTCTCCCCCAAAAAATAAAAAAGTACAAAAACACGCAAGGGCGGGAGAGGTGAAGAAGTAGCCTATAAGGGAATGCCCGGGATAGTTATATGTGGAAAGAAGAGCAAAAAATCAAGGAGAGAAGGGAAAAAAGGAAGAAAAAAAAATCCCTTACAGGCAAAATAAAGAATAACTACCAATGTCAATGTCTTTCTTCCCTCCATCTGGGGTGGTAGATAGAAGATTAGCATGGAGAAAAAGTTTACCATATGAACTACGTACGGAAGAGAAAAAATAGTAATGACAAAGAGCTAAAAGTTCCTAGTCCACGGTAGCGTCCCTTATTCCTGTTGGGTAGCTTACTTGGGTGACCAGATGAAGAGATGGGGACCTATATCTAAAAAAAAAAAAAAAAAAGGGAGAGGTGAGACAATGATTTCTCCATTCAGTTCTGTTCTTACGACTCACGATTCTCCCGTCCCCATCTCAGTCTCTGTAGTTGGCTCCTGTCGTCCTCTGCTGGTCTGCGTTGGGACTCCCCTATTTCTCGTCTGTAGACCACCGTTACGTATTACTCCCTCTATTGGTTGCAACCAATCTGGAACCTCAATTCCTTCTATCCCCAAAAAGTTAAATAAATCTGGTAGTTTCGAAGGAAGGGAGAGTAAGAATGAAAGCGATCCTTTCTTCACAAACAAAGACATACTCAACGTACACAAGTTGAATCTTCTAAAAGCAGGCGCATTTGTGCCCTCCGCTGCAAGGTAGCCCGGGAGAGATCTGGTAGTATTTTAATTATCATGCCTTCAAAGAATATTGTACCCGCCTCCCAGGCTTTACGACTCACAATTTCTTTGTGTGTGTGTAGCGATTGAAGCGACCAATGACATCCCTATGTCTAGCGGGATCTGAGGGCCGAGGTCCCAAGGCTCTGTGAAGCCTATCAAATTCTATTTCCTTCGGTGCTGTTACTACCCCAATTTGTTGACAGATTGATATTACCACTTTGTGTAGCGATACCTCCTTAACCTCTTCCGAGATACCTCTAAATCTGAGATTTAACCTCCGGCTACGGTCTTCAATCTCTTCAAATTTTAACTGTATGGAGGGGTTTCTGTGTCTCCTTTAGGGGATGTTTTCTCCCATTTTCCTCCAGCCGCGCAATCCGTTCTTCCATCCTAGCAGTGCGTGCCCCTTCTGCCATGATTTTATCTGACAGGGCCTGCACCTCAGTTCTAATAAGCTGCAATTCCTTCCTATGGCCCTCTTCCAGTCTTGACACCAGTGTTTCCATCTCATCCCGCGTCGGGAGCGTCTGTAGAATAGCCAGCTCATTACGCGTCGGTAATGCTTGCAGAATCGCCATTAAATCTGTACCTCCCAGTATTATATCCATCTTTCCTCTCTGGGCCTCTGCGTGTGTCTCATCCTGCTCTTGTCCCTTCTTCATATCAAAAGACGAGGAGAGACTCATACGAGGGGCTGCTCTTGGAATCTCTACGTATGGAGTCCCCCTTGTTTCAACAACCGAAGCCCGTGCTATTGCTGCCCGCGTCCGCGTAAAATACTCTTTAATCTCGGGCTGTGTTGGCTGCTGCTGCTGCTTAATAGAGGTCTTCTTCACCTGCTTCTTTTCCCCCTTTTTCCTTGCGCTTCTCATCCCTTGAGACACTCTAGGATGTGAGACGTCCAGTATTCAGTATTAACATGCAGTACCTGTCTGCTATTAATTACGCACCCCTCACTGTGTATTCAATCACTAAAGTCCAGCACTCATGCAGCCTACACAATAACCCAAACAGGCTCTTTAAACTGATAAAGGGCTTTGTCCATTTATTTATCAAAGTTTCAGTAAACAGAGTCCAGTCCCGGATAGAGAAAAAAGGGGAGAAAAATAAATGTAATATTCACAATATTCACAGCCTGCAATAGTATTGTGCTCGATCCATAGAGCATGGAGAAGTTAAAACTTTAAAGCACGGCTTAATGATTCTTTAGCATGACTATAATATGAACACAGTACCTTGAGATGACTTTAAGCCAGAGACAAACAGGCCGATATGAGGAGGACCCTCCAACACTAGGCACGAGAGACCTAAACTGTAGCACGGCTGGGACGGGAGAGCTACGGGATGGATGACGTCACACCACCATGGCGCTGGCTGTAGTCCCGGGATTCGAGCGGCACTATGCAACAGGTGTACCGCCCAGCACGCTCCTCCAACGCAGGCACCGGTACGCCGCTGCTTCCGCTCTCCAGCGAAGATGCACAGAACCGTCCACTCAATCCAACAAATCCCTTATACACTGGCCGGCTCACAAACACAACTCTGCTGCTGCAGGACTCCTAGACTTTATACATAAGCGCTGTCTTGCTTTCCATACTAGCATACGGTCACAGGGCTGCAGGGTCTCGCTCCTCTCACTGGACGTTTGGAGGGTTTACATGGAGCTCAGCACACAACCTCCCTACTCTACTCCGCCATTGCTAGGCCACTTCCCCAACAACACTCTTTCTATCCTATAATTTTCCGGAGAATAAAGAGGGGGGGGGGGATAAGGAGAAAGTGGGGAAAGAGAAGATTAGGAATAATAATAATAAAAGACACAAAGGGAGGTGGAGGGGGGCGGGGGTTAAGGTATGAAGAGATATTAGAGGTATCTCCCCTTTTTAAGGTGGAATAAGGATGGGAGATATTATTTGGAGAAATAAAGCAACAACTGGTTATATGATATATAATATGAATATTTTCACGAGATGGGGTAGATAGAATGTCTATAGATAGTATATGAAGAAAATATATTGTACATAGTTAAAATAAAGATGGGTAAAATATGGAAGTTTAGTAGAAATTAGAGGTAATTAGACGATCTGGCAATATGCAATTACCTAGGAGGAGACCTAGTCCCCCTATGAAGGAGTAAGAGTTTAATATTATGAAATAAATATGGAGGGGTGAAAGATTGGGATAATAAATATTACAGAGACTGAGAGGGTGGGTAGATATACCCAAACAAAGACATTGGTTGAGATTTATACCTTGGAAAGGGATAGGTGATGAGATAAAATAGAGGATTAGGAATGGGCTGCATTAGAGGGTTAAACAAGGTAAAAACTAACTGGAGGGGCGGGGGGGGGGGGGGGCTCAGCCACTTACACCATTGTAGACCAATACCCCAATTTCAGCATCTACGGGAAAAATTAGAGTTACGCTTACCGGTAACGTCTTTTCCAGTAGTCTTTCAGGACAGCCACAATGAGAGACCTAGGCTCCTCCCTTTCCACAGGAAACACTGCGCCAGCACATATAAATTCTTACTTCCCCTGCCGGCCTTCAGTTTTTCTGAGATCACCTCCGGACAGCTGGGGAGACGCAAGAACACATTAATAGCATACTATTATTATCTCTATCATGCTGCGTTCCGGTCTTTAGTAAGACCCCCCAATTTTTTAGGGTGGGTACTAGGGCTGTCCTGAAAGACTACTGGAAAAGACGTTACCGGTAAGCGTAACTCTAATTTTCCCTATTTGTCTTTCAGGACAGCCACAATGAGAGGATAGACGAGCACTTCCCAACTAGGGTGGGACTACAGCTTGCAAAACCTTTCGCCCAAAGGCTTGCTCACCTGCCGACACCAGATCCACTCTGTAATGCTTAACAAAGGTAGCGTAGCTGGACCAAGTTGCTGCCTTGCATATTTGTTCTGGCGTTGTTCCATCCCTTTCTGCCTGAGAGGTTGCCAGAGATCTGGTGGAGTGTGCCTTTATTCCTGTAGGGACCTCTTTACCCGCTAAGGAATATGCCTGTCCTATGGCTGTTCTGAGCCATCTGGCAATAGTGCGTCGAGACGCCTTGTAACCCTTTCTGGCCCCAGAAAATAAAATAAACAGAGAGTCTGACTTTCTAAAGACTCTTGTCTGTTCAAGATAGTGCAGGATGCATCTCCTGACATCCAAGGTGTGAAATTTCAACTCCCCTTCACCTGAGGGGTTTGGACAAAAAGAAGGCAAGATTACTTCCTGATTCCTGTGGAATTTTGAAGTAACCTTGGGCAAAAATGCCGGATCGGTCTTTAAAACGACCCGATACGGAAAAATAATACAAAAAGGGGGTCTAATGGATAGAGCTTCTAACTCACTGACCCTCCTAGCAGTGGTCACTGCAATCAAAAAAACTGTCTTTAAAGTTAGATCCCTTATTAGACACTTCTCTAAGGGTTCGAAGGGAGCGCCCGTAAGGGTCTGCAAGACCAAAGACAGGTCCCCAACTGGGAAATGGTGGATTCTGAGTTGGTCTAAGTCTTGATAGGGCTCTGAAAAACCTGACAACCCAGGGATCGGAGGCCAGAGGTTTCTCTAAGTAAGCACTGAGATCTGACTTTTAAGGGTAGCTATGGAAAGTCCCTTATCTGCCCCACATTGAAGGAATTCCAGGATGGACGTGGAATTATGGACCGAACAGGAACAGTCCGCACACCACTTGTTAAAGCGGAGCCAGACTCTTCTATAGATCTGGCGAGTCTCCTTTTTCCTACTATTAAGGAGGGTGGTAACTAGCTTTTCTGAAAAGCCCTTGGCTTTTAACATGCCCTCCTCAGTAGCCAAGCCGCTAGCCTCCATCTGTGTACCTGGGGGCAAAGGACTGGACCCTGTGAGAGGAGATCCTCTCGAGGTGGGAGGAAGAAGGGGGGTTCTACAGCCAACTGTTTGAGAACTGAGAACCATGCTCTCTTGGGCCAATGTGGTGCCACTAGAATCAGGGAAGTGTTTTCTACCTGAAACTTCCTTAGAACAGCGCGCAACAGAACCGGTGGTGGGAATGCATAACACATTCTGAATTCCCAACTTTGGGTTAGTGCGTCCACTCCCAACTCTCCCTCTCCCCTGTTTAGAGTGAAGAACCAGGGGGTTTTCGCGTTTTTTCTTGACGCGAAGAGGTCCACCTCTGGTGGGCCCCACCTCCTGGTTAAGAGCAGGAAAACCTCCTGATTGAGGACCCATTCGCTCTCTCTCAGTTGTGTCTGACTGAGGAAGTCTGCTATGACGTTCCTCTCGCCTCTCAGGAAGATTGCTGAGAGTGAGAGTGTGTTGATTTCGGCCCAGCCCAGAATGTCTGCTGCTAGGGCCGACAAGACTCCGCTCCTTGTGCCGCCCTGCTTGTTCAAGTAGGCTACGGCCGAAGAGTTGTCTGACCTCACCTGAGTGTGGTGACCCCAGAGTTGCTCCTGGAAAAACTTGAGCGCTAGACCCACTGCTCTCAGCTCGCTCTCAGCTCTAACTCCCAGGTGCCCTGTACTGGAAGGGATCCCAGGTGTGCCCCCCAGCCTTTGCCACTTGCGTCCGTGGTTATCACCCGAGATACCGGGATAAACCACAGACGCCCCTGCGACAGGTTTGAAACCCTCCTCCACCACCAGAGGGATCTCTTTACCTGAGCAGGTACCTGAACCAGGTTGTCTAGAGCTTCTAGACTGTGGTCCCAAATCTTCAAAACGAAGGCTTGTAGTGGGCGAAAGTGCAGTCCTGCCCATTGGACTGCTGGGAGCGTGGATGTCAACAGACCCAATGTCGACATCAGATATCTTATTGTCACTTGGAGGTTGCTCTGGAGGGACGTCACTGCCCTGTCTAACTTCAGGATCTTCTCCATCGGGAGGAATACTCTCAAAAGAGTTGAGTCCAAAGTGTACCCTAGGTACGTTATCCTCTGTGACGGGACTAGGCTGGACTTCTCTAAATTTAGAAGCCACCCTAGGTCCGTAAGGACACTCCTTGTTTTTTCCAGGTCTCTGGATAGCTGTTCTGGGGATGCTGCGAATAGAAGCAGATCGTCCAGGTAAGCTATGATGGATACTCCCTGAAGTCGCAGAAACGCCAACGGATCCGCCAGAACCTTGGTGAAAATGCGGGGGGACGAGGATAGCCCGAATGGCAGTGCTTTGAACTGTAGGTGCACTACTGTTCCGTCTAGGTTGACTGCTAGACGTAGAAAACGTTGAGAGTTTTCTGCAATTGGGATGTGCAGGTATGCGTCTCTGAGATCCAGAGACACCATGAAGCAATCGGGGGGGAGGAGGGCCCTGACAGAAAAAATCTACTCCATCCGGAATCGTTTGCATACAATTGATCTGTTCAGGGGCTTTAGGTTCAGAATTAATCTGAACTCTCCGGAAGGTTTCTTTACCACAAAAATGTGAGAATAGAATCCCCTTCCCTCCTCTGCTTCTGGAACTCTGCATACTACGTTCTGACTTTCCAGATTTTCCAGAGCTCCCAACAAGGCTTGGGATTTCGCCCTGCACTTGGGAAGAGAAGTGACAAGATATCTCTGGGGGGGGGGGGGCTTGCAAACTCTAAATGGTACCCCCTTCTTATAATCCCCAGAATAAATTGGTTGGGGGAAATTGTCTCCCATAGTGGGAGGAAGATCCCCAGTCTTCCTCCCACTCTGACTAGAGAGTCAGGGGTTTTTCCCGGGCTGTTGAGGAGCGCGAAAAATCGCTCCACCTCTGCCTCTGCCTTTAGGGGTCCAGGTCTTTCTTTGTTTTTCAGGCCTGGGAGCCCCCTTCTGACCCTGCGGACGAAACCCCTTTTTTGAAAATACTGGGGCCTTCCGCTTGGGGGGAAAGGACTTCTTTTTATCTGCCGTCCGGTCCAGAACCGAATCGAGACCGGGGCCGAATAGTAGGTCTCCCGTTAGGGGTATCCCACACAGTTTAGCCTTAGAGGCACTGTCGCCTGGCCAAGTCTTCAGCCAGAGGGCTCTTCTGGCAGAGTTGGCCAGGGCTGCCGATCTGGCAGACATGCGGACAGATTCCGCAGAGGCGTCCGCTATATAAGCAACTCCTTGCAAGATAGTCGGAAAGGAAGCTAGAATTGTTTCTTTAGCCGTCCCAGCCTCAATGTGCTCCTGGATTTTAAGGAGCCAATGTTCCAAGTTGCGGGCCACAACTGTAACGGCCATCTTAGGCCTTAAATTACCCATAGTAGAGTCCCAGGTTTTCTTTAGTAGGGAGTCTATCCTTTTGTCCATGACGTCCGCCAAAGCTCCCATGTCCTCGAACGCTAGGTCCGTGTTCCTAGAGACCTGGGAGAAGGCGGCGTCTAATTTGGGGTTTTTATTCCAAATGGACATTGGGTCATCCGAGAAAGGAAATCTTCTTTTTAGAGATGTAGAAAAGAAGGGCTTCCTCTCAGGGTCCTGCCATTCCCTTTTGACAGTGTCAAGCAGTACTTCATGTACAGGGAAGACCTTTTTCTTCTGTTCACCCAGACCCTTATACATTTTATCATGAAGGGTCAAGGGTTTTTTATCGGTCTGTATACCGAGGGTGGTATAAATTGCTCCCATGAGGTCATCTACCTCATCGAGGGACAACTTATACCTGGAGGTTTTCCTGGACTCCCCATCCTGGGCTTCTCCGTCTGAGTCCTCTTGAGACTCAGAGGTGACACTATCTGGATGTGCCTGTTGTACACCGGAAGGGCCTGCAACCTCCTCTGCCCTTGAAGTAGTGGCAGGGTTAGCCGGTACAGGGCCCTGAGCCGGTGGGGGGGTTGTATCCTGGGAAGTGGGAACAGAGGGGGGTTGAAATCTTTCAAATAAACTTTTGAAAGATGAAAAGGTGGACGAGAGCTCCTTCACGGACGGAAGCTGCCAGTCCAGACTCCTGCTCTGAATCCCTTTCTTTCACCAGGGTGTCAATACAATTTTTACATAAGACCTTCCCCCATGCCTCCTTTAGCGTGTCCCTACAGGAGGCACACTTCTTTTTAGAGGTATGGGTTGATCTCGATTTCTCTGTAGCCTTCTAGAATACAGGAAGACAATAAAATCATACAAAAATATTTAGTACAAAAATATATATATATATATTATATATATATATATATATATATATATATTTTTTTTTTACAAATAAGTACAACCCCCAGAGAGCGCTGAACCTTCTATATGTAAGGCATCAGTGTCTCCCCCCCTGACCACCCAGGGGGATTACCCCCCCATGGACAGGAACCATGCATGGAGGGGTATTCCTAGGTAGAGAGGAACCCACCCCAGGGTACTCTTACCTTAGGAAGGCTGGAGGTGGAGTCAGTGTGTGTCGCTTGAGCCTCTGCTTCCGACATATTGACTGCAGGTGGCTGCCTCCGTTGAATCCCACGCTGCCTGTGCGCGATTTGGACTCTCTCCAGCTTCTGCCTGGGCCCCTATCAGAGCCGCGACCCGGAACCGGAAGTCGCGGTTTAAAGGGAAAGCATCCGCCCTCCGCCGGAAATGACGTCGCCACGTCGTCCGGCCCGCGGGTTCCAAAAATGCGGCATGTATCCATATACACGGAGGGCGGGCTGCCTCCTTGCTGCGGCCCTGTGGACGCGATAGGGGTCCCCCCTCAGCCTTCAGCCGCACTCGACCAGGCTGGGGTGGCTCACGGAAGGTGGGTGACTAACCCACAATAAAACCCTGGAAGCCCCTGCTTCCTTTCAGGTAAGAAATGCCTCAGTCCCCTGACTGATTTAGTCTGGCTCCTTGCACAGTGTCTCCCCTCCGGAGGAAACACTAACAACTGAAGGCCGGCAGGGGAAGTAAGAATTTATATGTGCTGGCGCAGTGTTTCCTGTGGAAAGGGAGGAGCCTAGGTCTCTCATTGTGGCTGTCCTGAAAGACGAATAGGGAAATAGAATTCCTAAGTAGGAGCCGCTCAATAGTCCCCTGACCCCCCTTTCTTTTGGAAGATGGATATAATACGGATTATGTGATTAAATGCTAGGGGGATTAATATCCCCGAAAAACTTAAGATGTTATTGAATGATTTAAAAACACTTAAAGCGGAGTTCCACCCAAAATAACATCCATATATGACCACACTCCTTACACTACAAACATGTACAGTAGCCACTTTTTTTTTTTTTTTTTTTACTGTACATACCGTAATATTGTCATCTAAATTCCGGCTTCCGGGTACTCACTCCCGCGGGAGTAGGCGTTTCTATTCTCCCGCAATGTAATCTGGGAGTTCGCCCAGATGTGACATGTCCTGCAGAAAAAGTTCCCCGGCGGATAAGGTTCCCCCCCTGTACTGCGCATGTGCGGCACGAACCTCAGCGGAGTTTCCGAAAGTAGCCGAACATGTAGAGCTGCGAGTCGGCTCTACACGGCGCCTGCGCAGTCAGCTCTACTTGGCTCCTAGTCATTGCGCAGGCGCCGTGTAGAGCTAACTCGCAGCTCTACATGTTCGGCTACTTTCGGAAACTCCGTTGAGGTTCGTGCCGCGCATGCGCAGTACAGGGGGGGAACCTTATCTGCCGGGGAACTTTTTCTGCAGAACACCGTCCACCGCTACCAGGAAGTCAGTGCTTGTGGGCTTCACAATGCCCACAAGCAAAATGGAAAATTCTGACGGCTGATTTTAAAAGTGCATTTTTTGCCAGAAAAAAGACAGGGGAGGTTAAAAATCACCAAACACGTGAGTACTAATTGGTGAGCTACAAATACTTTGCATGCAAGCTAAAAAAAAAAAAAAGATTTGCCGCGGAACCTCTGCTTTAAATACCGATGTGGGATTTATACAGGAGACACACTTTAAGGAAGGTGCCTTCCCCAACCTCCAAAATAGATATTTCCCAAACGTATATCAAGCCTCGAATCAAGAGGCTAAAACTAAAGGAGTGGCGATTCTAATTTCAAATAGAATACCATGGACACTTACGGATAAATGTTTGGATCCTGGAGGAAAATACCTTTTTCTTAAAAGGTGCTATAGGCAGGGAGAAGGTAACTTTAGCCACTATGTATGTACCAAACGTACATCAAGATAATTTTCTGGCTAAAGTTCTTTAAAAATTGATGGAATTTAGGGGAGGGAAAGTTGATATGCGGAGGAGACTTAAACATGCCCCTAGATCCAAAAGTATACACATCTGGGGGGGCCTCATCGGTACCCAGTGGAACCAGAAGACATATCTTGAGGAAGTTACATGAACTTCAATTGGTAGACGGGTGGCGTATTATACATCCAGAGGAGAGGGATTATACTTACTTTTCAAATCCCCACCAAAAATACTCTCGAATAGATCTTTATTGGTACCCCATCAGTTACTCCAGTCGATACAGGACATATCAATAGGAAATATAACATGGACAGATCACGCACCAGTTACGATGGAGTTAACTTTAAAGGGGGGGATCCAATCAACAGATTGGAGATGGCGTCTAAATGAAAGTTTATTACAGATCCCCGAAATTATAGAAGATTTGATCAATGAAATTAAGTGGCATTTCCAGATAAATGACAATGAAGAGAGCGACCCGGGTATAGTATGGGAGGCCCATAAAGTAGTAATGTAAGGTATCCTAATTAAACATGGATCGCGAGTGAAAAAGGCTAGAGAAGAACAAATAAAAAGATCTATTAGAAAAGATACAGGGACTCGAGTCACAACACAAAAAAAGAATAGAAATAAGTGAAGGGATAGAATTAGCACATCTGAGAAGACAAATAGCAGACCTCCTCCGATATAAGGCCGAAGCGAGTTTACAGTATGGGAGGAGGATAGAGTATGACTCAGGAGACAAATGTGGTAAATTACTAGCAAAAATAAATAAAAACAGACACGTTCATATATACTAATTATTAAAACAAAAGAAGACCAAAAACTCATTACCAAAAGAAATAGCGCAAGAATTTGGGGAATATTATTCTTTGTTATATAATCTGCCAGAGACATCGGTTTCCCCTCTGTCTCTTGAAAAATACGTGTCCTCCTCACAACTGTCCAAATTACCATCGCCAGTCCGCAGGGAATTAGAGAGACCAATTACTATAGAGGAAGTGCAAACAATAATGAAAACAATAAGACATGGTAAAGCACCAGGCCCGGATGGGCTGATCATACAATATTACAAAAGTTTTATTACATATCTGGGACCATATATGACTAAAGGTGTTTAACAAAGTTGGACAAACAGTGGTGCTACCATCCGAGGCCATAACAGCACACATTACAGTTATTCCAAAAGAGGGGGAAGGATCCAGCGAGCTGTAGTAGCTATAGACCAATATCGATGGTAAATGTGTATTTAAATATTTTTACAAAGATTTTAGCATCCCGTATACAGCCTCAGCTTTCAGAAATAGTACACCTGGATCAGGTGGGATTTCTCCCGACAAGAGAGGCAAGAGATAGCACCATAAAAGTGTTAAATCTGATTCATAGGGTAAATCATAAGAAGATACCGAGTGTTTTTTTAAATACGGATGCAGAAAAAGCATTCGACAGAGAAAACTGGAAATTTATGTTTGAGGTCTTAAAACAGATGGGTTTAGGTGAGTGGATGGTCCAATGGATAGCAGGAGTGTATACGGGTCGTCGCACATTGGTAAAAGTAAACAGGGTCTATTCTAGGCCCTTTATTATCACAAATGGAACCTGGCAGGGCTGCCCCCTGTCGCCTCTTATTTGCTTTAACATTAGAACCACTTTTAAATAGGATTCAACAGAATCCAGATATTGTGGGTATAGATGTGGGGGGGAAAGGAATATAAAGCATCGGCATATGCGGATGATATGCTCTTCTCCCTAGCAAGACCACAAATCTCATTACCCAACTTAATGAAAGAAGTAGAATTATATGGGGGACTATGTCAAACCTAAAAATAAATTATGGTAAGTCAGAGGTGATGGGGGTGGCACTTCCAGATTATATCAAAAGTGGACTAGAACATAGTTTCAAGCTTAGATGGACAACTAAAGCATTGAATTATCTAGGAACACGAATGCCCCCAAATTTAATAGATACTTTTGAGTTAAACTTTGTACCATTACTTAGAACAGTTAGAACATTATTGGAAGGCTGGAGTAAAGGCACACACTCATGGTTTGGGAGATGTAATATTTTAAAAAGGAGCGTGGTGCCAAAATACCTTCATCTCTTTCAAGCAGTGCCGGTCAGAATCCCCATGTCTTACTTTAATCAAGTCCGTGGCGTGTTTACTAAATTTATCTGGGCCAGTAAACGGCCAAGGATAAGTAGAACATTGTTGACTTTACCTAAAAGGGCTGGAGGAATATTGGCACCAGATATGTATAAATACTATCAGGCCCAACTTGGTAGGATAGTAGATTGGAGTAGACCTGGGGATTATAAATTGTGGATTACTATGGAGCAGCAAATGTGCCCAGTTCCTCTAAATAGTACTTTATGGTGTTATACAACCTTACTACCATTAGTAAAAAGTCACCCTACGATAGGTGAAACTTTAAGAATAGGAAACAAAGTAAGCCAAAATCCTAAACTCTCTACCAAAAACTCCACCGTTTCCGATTTTAGTAAAACCAGAGTTCCCACCAGGTATGGATTCACAAATACTTAGGAAATTAAGGGAAAAGGGAAGCTTTCAAGCTTCACATTTTTTAGGAGACAGGGGATGGGTATCAATTGGCACGTTAACACAACGAGGAGGGCAATATGAAATCCCCATATGGCAAGCTCGACAGGTTAGACACTATTTAGAAACCCTGGGACCTGCAGGAAGATACAGGCGATCACGAACTAAGTTTGAGGAGTACTGTGAGGGAGAGGAGCCCCTATCTCACGTAATCTCTAAAATGTATATAATCCTGACTGCACCCTCAGAGGACTTTAAAATGGATTGCTTTGCCAAATGGGAGAGAGATTTAGGCCAAACTTTCTCTCCAGCAAAATGCCAGAATATTATAGACCTGTCTTTAAAATCTTCAAGGTGTACGAAAATGCAGGAATCAAATTACAAAATATTAGGGCTGTTACTGATTAAAATTTTCGTGTTCGATTAATCGATTTTTTTTTAATCGATTAATTATAAAACGCACATACAGATCCAACTACTTTTAGCTGATCTCCTTGCAGGCTGATTCCCAGTGCAGCTACCAACCACTGGAAAAATGGATAGCAGGATACAAAAAACACACAAAGGCAGCGCTCGATGGGATTAGGATTAAAACTTTTATAGTCTTCAAGTAGGTAACAAAATAAATATTGCACTGGAGATAAAAATCGATGTAGCTACATAAACTGTAAAAATGGTGCGAGTAATACCAAACGGTAGCAAAAGCAGTCATAAAAACATGTAGCTAAGTATGATACTGGTATAAAAATGTGTACAACGATACCACTGCTGAATCCAGATGAGGAGGGATTAACATCAGTCCGTCGGCATGTAGATGTCCCGTGAAGGGAACTTTCACAACTCCCAGTGGATGGCTGTAGAATCCCAGGTTGATAGAGGGAAGTGATAGAGGGAAGTGTAACACAGCCCTTGCGTGTGGCAGATAGTAAGGTCCCGCCGGCATGCAGATATGAAGGCACAGCAAATGAGCCCTTCAGATGGACACGGCAAGCCCTGCCGGTGTCCGTGACATCACCGGATCTCTGACGGAACTCCCTGAAGCCGGCGGAGAGGCGAGTACCGATCAAAAGAATTTTGATCGATCAAAAGAATGTATTGATTAATCAAGGAATTAATAGTTAATTTCCACAGCCCTACAAAATATTAACACGTTGGTATTATACGCCATCGGCCTTGATTACATTTTTTCCAGAAACATCTGACAGGTGCTGGAGAGCATGTGATGAAAAAGGGACAATGATGCATATTTTTCTGGGCATGCCCAGTGATTAGACAATTTTGGCAAACTGTACAGAGAATTACTCAAATGTTTACTGAACACCAGATTGCAGAAGACCCAGCTCTCTTCCTGCTACACCATACACAAATCCCACCCAAAAAATATTTAAACTTAGTTCTGTGCCACCTAATAAACGCGGCCAAAAGTTGTATTGCAATGCATTGGAAAGACCCTAGTGTTCCTACGATCTCAATGTGGTTAAACAAAGTTAGAAGGGTGGGAATAATGGAAACTCCTACCAATAACGTTGGAGGGAAAAAAACAAATACAAGAAATTTGGGTACGATAGTATGAATTTGCAAAATCAGAAGAAGGGAAGAGGTTATTAAGAGAGTAAAGATAAAAACTAGGCCAACAGGTAGAAAGAACAAGTAGGAGATCTTCAAGAAGTCCCACATTCAAATTACATTATTTTTTTTGGGGGGGTTTTCGCATTGGTGTTTGTTTAATATTCCCCTACGTAAAGCAGGGGTATAGGAAGGAGGAAATTGGGGTCGAAGGGAGGGGATGGGGGGAGGACTAGGGAAAAGGAAGAAGGAGATATAGGGGAAAAAGAAAGGGGGTAATAGGAAGAAGAGGTTAGAAGAAGATAGTAAAATAATGAAAGTGAAATAATATGGTTTAAATAAGGTTGTCTTTATTGATCTATGTGGTCAAAGCACCCTTTTTTTTGTGTTTTTTTTCTAAATGGCAATGTTATACCTGTATACCCTGTTTTAAGAAAATAAAGAATAAAAAAAAAAGAAATTCAGTAGGGATAGGCCAAATTTTGATTAGTGTATGAACGTCCCTGTTCAACAGAAGTCCATCAGGAAAAACTTCTGGCATTAGTGGCTGTAGCCTCTGAAAAGTGTATGCTGACAGTGGAGGAGTAACCTGTTTTAGTACAATGTCCCAGCAAGGATTCCTCCATCTTGCTCCCAGAGCTCCCTGCCAGCTGCTGACATGTTCAGGCAGCCTGCTTCAAGGTATCAATTATTGGCCACTTTTAGGTCTCTTCTGCATTAAAAATCCTGCCTGTTTGCCCATTTCTTTAATTTCTCCCATGAAGTTTCACTTTTATTTAAATGGATAACAGGTACTTGGGTACTTCAGAACCAGCTGCTGAGAGTTTGAGTGGTTTAAATGGCTATTTTTTAGCTAGTAGGAATGTAGTATTAAAAGATGGATAGGCTCCAGGTTTCCACAGCCACACTGTTAAAGTCCGCAAGAGTGGGAAACAGTTCCTTGGACAAAAGATTTGGGCAATATGGCAGATCCCATAAGTCTGCTAGGACCACATCTACCTTGGCTAGTACAGTGTGGTAAGAAATCACTAGAATGCTCACAATCTTGATCCCAACAAGCAGAGGGAGTAGTTTCCGAGAAGGAGGACTAAGCGCTAACTTTTGAGCGAAACGCATCTAACTCTGTCTCCTGCTCCATCTGTCAACCACCTGTTATATGAAGCTTCAATAAAAGGATTATTTTATGTGCAGCTGTCCGGAATCATTTCCTCATATTACACAGCATGTGAGCTGGGCTAGCACCGGACAAATCGGTGTGGGGATTAACTAGAGACTCGCTCAACTGGAGCGGCTTTTTTTGGTTTCATACAGGCTCTGGGAGGAGATGGCATAGAAGTACCTTACATCCGAGTCTGCAATCATTGAAGTGATCTTTTGCATAAAATCAGACATGACCACAGACCTCCCTGGATAATGCAGGGGTAGGGATCAGGCTGGAGGAGCCTGAAGACTCAATCAAGAGATAATGATCCAGGCTGTCGGCATTAGGTCCTTTATCAGGGACACTGCAAACCATCCCAAAGCGGTCAGTGGATTGTGACCTGGAAAGTCCGGCAGAACCACTTACTGTGTGCTTATGATCTGACATACTGCAGTATGTAAACAGTTCAAATGCTCACTAAATGGGTATTAAAAATCCAACTATTGGTTGGGATGGTTTTACGGCCGACTGTCACTGTAAAGCTGCAGCAAGGAAAAACCTGTCGCAGGTTCTTGCTGGGAGTGCTGTGGATATGAGATACTTCAAGCGGAGGATGTGGGAATCTGCATAATTATGCAAGCCTTGGCAACTGCTACAGATTGTGGGGCCTAGGTCAGAATAGTACAAGAATATCTATTGTTCAAGCACCAGACCGTCTCAAGTGGCAGCAGGCTGGGCACGTGCGCATAGGCCTAAGTGACGCAGTGGCATTCCACTGAGCATGCTCCCAACAGCTGCAAGGTAGAACTGGGCTGGTTGTATGCGACAGACGTTAACAATACCAGCCCTGTAACAGAGTGTCTGTAACAATGAAGAGTCAAAGCACCAGTCTCCAAGCATTAACCCCTAGTGGAGAAATAGCAAGAGGACTAAACACAGGCCCAGCTCCATGAAAAGGTGGAACAAGGCCCAATAACTTGCTGCAGTGGTGGTTGGGAGAGCCCCATGTGGCAGCAAAACAGCAACTACAGGAGAGTGTTAGTACAGGACTCCGTAATGTACATCGCATCTCAGAGTCTTTTCCCGTAGGTGGACATATTCCTCAGGGAGTCTTCAGGGACAGGATATGATGACAGCACTCTGTGGCCTACACACTACACAGCAAAAAAATAAAAAATAAATATCTAGTAAAATAGGTTTGCTTTGCTCAAAAGGAGATAAAGCATGATGAGAATGGGATTATATCTGGCCGACTAACAACTTTTCTCTGTCAATGCCCAATCTCCTGTATGTCAAAACCTAACCCACTTGACTTGTAATTCCTTCTGAACCTTAATGAAAGATGAAGAAAAATAGGATTTTTTACTCACTGTAAAATCCTTTTCTCGGAGTTCATGGACCGACACAGCTTCTCTATTGATATAGTCGGTATTATCCGTTAATTAGGAGTGACTAACTAGGCAGAAAAAAAAAAAACTTGTAAAAAGTGTTGCATCACACCTTCTACAGTACCGCCCAGGGGGCGGACCCTCTGGGTATATCCCCTCACTCTGCATCTCGCAGATTAGTTTGTCAAAAAGCAGTACAAAACTTAAAAGGAGGGGTGGGTGCTGTGTCGGTCCATGAACTCAAGAGAAAAGGATTTTACGGTGAGTAAAAAATCCTATTTACTCTTTCGTTCATGGACCTACACAGCTTCTCTATTGACATAGTGGGACCTCCCAAAGCAGTGTTAAAGAAAAAGACGAGGGGTGGTAACAGCATTAAAACAACTTCACCCCAAAACAAAACAGAGCTCCTCAACAGAGGAGTTGCAACTCTAAACAGCCGTCTGCAATAGCTTGCGGCCGAAAGAAGCATCCGAAGATGCGCACACATCAACTTGTAAAGTTTAGTGAAAGTGAACGGACGAGCATGTTGCCGCCTTACACACCTGGTGAAAACAGACGCTTGATGCTCTCAGAGCTCGGACAGCGTCCATGAAATACAACGTAATTTCCTTAAGATTCGACTGATGAGGACACAAGGATGGCAGTACAATGTCTTCCTTGATGGAAGGTCGAAAGACCCTAGGAAGAAGAGAAGGCTGCGGACGCAGCACCACCTATCCTTGTGGAAGATCAGATGAGGAGCCTTGCATGACAAGGCCGCCGGCTCAGAAAACCGTCTGACGTAAACCAAGAGGCATCTCTTGCCCTGGTCGACTGCGCCGGGAAAGAGGTGCCTGACCCTTCATTGCTTAAGCCTGATCACAATCTGTCGGATCCACCTAGAGATGGTGGCTGACGAAACCGCTGGGCCCTACTAGGGACCAGCCACTGAAACAAACAGTGAGCCTGGACTCCGGAACGGAGCAGTGCTAGACAAGCATTCTCTCAGAGTTTGGACAATGTCCAAAGAATGCCACCTCGTCTCCTTAGGATTCGACGGATGAGGACAAGGATGGCAGTACATGTCTTCCATGTACTGTCGAAGACCCTAGGAAGAAGAGAAGGCTGCGGACGCAGCACCACCTATCCTTGTGGAAGATCAGATAAGGAGCCTTGCCCCTATCCTTGTGGAAGATCAGATAGGGAGGCTTGTATGACAAGGCTGCCCGCTCAGAAACCCGTCCTAACTGGCATAACAGCCACCAAAAGGATCACTTTCTAAGGAAGTGTCAACAAGGGAATCTCCCTGATGTCTCAAACTGTGGTTTCTGAGACACTTGGAGGCCATGGCTTTGAAGCCATCGACTGCAGGCAGGATGACATATGGGACCCTGCGCCAGAAGGTCCTCTCATAGTGGTAGACGCCGAAAGGACGTCTGCTACACAAGCCCAACGGAGGTAGTGGAGGGGCCGCCTGCCGAACCCACTGTACAAACATTCTCACTAGAGAGCGAGCCACCAGGGGTCGTTGGAAAAGACAGCAGGGCAGATACCTGCCCCCCAATTGTACTTAAAGTAACATTTTTGGCCCGTTCCCTGCTGAAGAACAGCAGGACTCTGGAACCGCGGATGCCACCTCATCTCCTCGCAATAGGATATGCAGGTCTTCCAAACGCGATGGTAATCTTCCTAGGGGATGATTTCTGAGCACTCCTCATGGAAGCGATCACAGAGTCTGACAGGTCCTGGGTCTCTTAGCACCTGGCTCTCAAGCCATGCCCTCAAGCCAGTGACTGTAAGAACAGTATGGCGTACAGGATCTAGCGACAGCAGGTCCTTCTTACGGTACCTGCCAAAAGGCGTCTGCTACCAGACGCACTAGAGCAGCGTACCAAGGACGCCAAGGCCAATTCAGAGCAATTGGGACCATTGTAATCCTCTCTGCCTCCAGTCTGTGAAGCAGATGAGGAAGGAGCTTCCGAGGAGGAAAGGCATAGATTAGTCGGTACTGACTCTACAGTGCCATCAACGCATCGGTCGTGTTTTGCCCATGGGTCTCATGACCTGGCCACAAACCTAAATACCTTCCGATTGAATCGAGAAGTCAGGAGATATACGACTGGCGTGCTTCCCCTCTGGTAAGGGAGCCCCTTCTGTAACACTCGTGTGAAATAGCGCCTATGGTACCGCCTCGAAGGAGGCTACCATGAGGCCCAGGACTTGCCTGCAAAAGTGGCGTGACAGCCCAACTTTGGGATGTCCACTGCCGCACCGCAGCCCGAAGGGTCCGCAACTTTCCCCTAGGGGGAAAGAAACGTACACCTCTGAGGAGTCCAGAATCAACCCTAGACACACTAGGAGTTGGAAAGGTTTCAATACTGACTTCTGAGTGTTCAGCACCCAACCAAGTATCGGAGGGTCTGACAGGTATAGACACGCTCACTTCTAAATTTAGTTTGAAGTGACCTTCAGAAGAAGATCGTCCAAGTTGCCCCTGATAGCGAAGCCACGCTGTCTTAGTAGGGCCAGAATCGGGGCAAGCACCTTAGTGAACACCCTTGGTGCCAATGCAAGGCCAAAGGGGAGAGCCACCATTGGTAGTGGTCTTCCTTGGCTGCCAACGCAGACATCTCTGATGCCTGGTGCATATGGAGACATGCAGTATGCATCCTTGATGATCAAGGATGCCGAAAATTCCCTGGATGGAGGGCCACGACAACAGAGCGAGCCAACTCCTTACCGGAATCTTTGTACTTTCACAAAGCAGTTGAGGGTCCTGAGATCCAAGATTGGACAAACCCCCTCCAGTACTACGAACAGATTTGAGTAGAATCCCTGAACCCGTTCCTGTACTAAGACAGGAAGGCTACCCTGCGTATCAGCAGGTCTTGTACCGCCCCATATAGGGCTTTCCAACAAGTCGGCAGAAGCTGGCGGTTAAGAGGGAAAAATTCTGTTCGGTAGGCAAGTAAGGTTGGGCTTGCAAACCCAGGGACGCTTGTGTCCCTCAGCAGGCGCTTTATCAGCCTGAGGTCGTTTACTTGCCACACTAGGCGGACGAAGGGACCGTTTGTGTGCGGTGAAGGAGGGCCCTAGCCTATCGCGTGGCTCCTCACCTTCTTTGGATTGCAGAAGCAATGTGCTCCTACCTCCTGTGGCATCTTAAATGAGGTCATCCAGCGAGGCCCCAAAAAAAGGGATTTTTATAACAGCTTACCTGTAAAATCCTTTTCTTGGAGTACATCACGGGACACAGAGCGACTTAGTCATTACTAATGGGTTATATAGATTACCTTCAGGTGTTGGCACTGGCCAATTCCAAACCAGAAGTACCCTCCCCTATATAAGCCCCTCCCACCCGGGAGCACCTCAGTTTTGTAGCCAAGCAATAAGTGTCCCAAAAAGAGGGGTGGGAGCTCTGTGTCCCGTGATGTACTCCAAGAAAAGGATTTTACAGGTAAGCTGTTATAAAAATCCCTTTTTCTTTTTCGTACATCACGGGACACAGAGCGACTTAGTCATTACTAATGGGACGTCCCAAAGCAATGCCAAATGAGGGGAGGGATACATAAGCTGGGCGCCATCAGGCATGAGGCTCTTTTGCGGCCTGCAACACACTGCGCCCAAAGGCGACATCCTCCTGACTTCTGACGTCTACCTGGTAGAATCTAGTAAACGTGTGTACTAAGGACCATGTTGTGGCCTTACAGTACTTGAGCCAGGGAGGCTTGGTGATGCACTGCCCATGAAGTTCCAACTGCTCTTGTGGAGTGCGCCCTAACTTTGAACGGAGGCGGTCTCCTTTTCAAGCCATAGGCTTGTATTATGACCTGTCGAATCCACTTGGCTAAAGTAGATTTCTTTCTCGTACATCATGGGACACAGAGCGACATAGTCATTACTAATGGGTTATATAGTTACCGTCAGGTGCTGGCACTGGCAACTTCCAAAACCGGAAGTACCCTCCCCTATATAAGCCCCTCCCATCCGGGAGCACCTCAGTTTTTTGCCAGTGTCTAAGGTGTTGGCCAAGAAGAAACATGTGTTTTTCACTGAGCTTGCGTACAGGTTCTTTTGGGCCTCAGTAAGCTATTCCGGATCCGACCAAAAAAGCTTCATAGCTAAACGGTCGGTACCCGGGCCTTGCAGAGAAGAGCAAGGTTCTGCCTGTAATGCTTCTCTTAGGAGAGCTGGACCCTGGGATCCAGAGCTCTGGTCATACCCACGACCAAGATGTTTTCTGTGCAGGGTGCTATACAGGTCCAGGGGAGTGGAATCCTTGGGAACCCGGTCCCTGAAGGTTTGATTACAATGCCTGCCGTGATAGGTGAAGTTTGGGCTTTTGTGGACCAAACAAAGTCCTGCGGCGGGGAACAGGTAAGTGGGGGCCCCCAGGAACTTGGTTCTATTGGGGGACCCCCAAGCCTAATTTGTCTTTCTGTCTGTTACCTAACGGTATTCCCGCTAATATCTGTGCATGCCTGTAACTACTAAAAAAATGTAATAATTTTTAATGGTGGTCAAGAAAAAAAAAAAAAAAAGAATGTTTTTTTATATATGTTTAGTATATTAAACTGCGGTACCTGTGTTTGTCCACTAGAGGCCGCTGTGGAATGTTTTTCTTGTCATATGGACTAGTTTCTTCTCAGAGAGCAAAGTCCAGGCAGCTGGTGAGTTCTCCTACAGGAAACTGTTTCCTCTGCCATGTTGCAGTGTTCGTCTATCCCCCGGCCTGCGGCAAAGGGGGCCCTGGCTCCTGTCCCTGGTTTCCATGTTTGAAAATTAGCGCCGAGGCGCACGTGGCCGCGCGCGTGCACGCGCCTCTATATATAGAGGTGGCCGGAAAAAAGGGCGGGGCCTGGGGGATGACGCTCTGTGCGCGCCGCAGCGCTTCTGCGCATGTGCGGGCGTCCCAGCAGGTTTTAAAAAGCCACATTATTGCAGTAAGCTGGCTATGAAGTACAGAGACAAAGCTGACAACATTTAAAGGCATACAGCAAGCGGTTGATACAGGCATCCCCTAGAAAGGCACATTAGTAGACACCAACTGTTTATTATAGCAGCATTTATGCTAGACTATTATCAGTAACTGGTGTATTTTCGGCTGGAATACCTCAGCTTTGTGGCTTAGGAATATGCCGTCTAAAAACTCCGGGACTAGAAATTCCAGGAGGAATAGGGGGTCTCCATCGGGCTCTGAGGATCTTGGGCATGCTTTGGCTGCACCAGTCTCCCCTGAAGAATCAGAGGTTAGTGACCGTAGGGCACCCCCAGGAGTACCTGGTACTGTGGCTGTCCCCAGTTCACCTGCTCCTGTGTATGTAACAGAGGAGGTTTTTTCCTCAGCTCTGGGAGGGCTGGAAGAGAGATTGTCAGCACTAATTGCTGCTTCCCTGTCACAGGAGAAAAGCGCTCGATCTCCGTCTCCTCCCTCAGAGTGCCTGTTAACAGAGCAACAGTCCCATACAGAGGTCGACCTACCTGAGGGGGATCAGGATGAGGTTGATTCGGTTGTAGAGGAATCAACAGTGGAGGAGCCGTTCTCAGCATCACATGCTGAGAGGTTATGGGTTCAGTCCCTGACTAATATGGTCCGATCAGCATTTAAAATGCCACTTGCGGAGCCATCCTCCTCTTCTGTCTCCTCGTTGGGGTCGCTAAAAGCTCCCCAGACTGTTTGTTCTTTCCCGATCCATCCTTTATTGGAGGGGCTCATTTACCAGGATTGGGAGCATCCTGACAAAATATTTACTCCCCCCAAGAGATTTCCGGTGGTCTATCCTATGGAGGATAAGTTCGTCAGAAAATGGAAGGTCCCTACAGTGGACGCAGCCATCTCTTGTGTGAATAAATCACTGACATGTCCGGTGGAAAATGTCCAAATGTTCAAGGACCCAATAGATAAAAAATTGGAGTCCTTATTGAAATCTGCTTTTTCTACAGCAGGATTGGTGACACAACCAGCAGTGGCAGCTATAGGGGTCTGCCAAGCAGTGAAGGATCAGTTGAAACAGGTCTTAAGGGACGTGCCAGATCAGCAGGCTCTTGCTCTAGCTGATCTACCTAGAGCCTTATGCTTTGCGGTGGACGCTATAAAGGATTCAATCCATCAGGCCTCCCGCCTTACGCTGTCTGTAGTACATATGCGCAGGCTTCTATGGCTCAAAAACTGGTCTGCTGAAGCTCCCTGTAAAAAATTGCTGGTCAGCTTCCCATTTCATGGGGAGCGTTTATTCGGGGAAGACCTGGACAAGTATATCCAGAGAATTTCCAGCGGTAAAAGTACACTCTTGCCGGTCAAAAATAGAGTTAGAGGTCCCTCTTTTAAGAGGCCGGCTTCTCCAGTCCCTAGGACATCGGCTGTGAAACAGTTCCGACGGCCTCCCCGGTCAAATCCCGGAGGTAAAAATCAGGGACAGTTGCAGGGTAACAAGAAGCCCTGGAGCAGGAGAGGTACAAAACCTCCCCCAAAGTCAAATGCATGAAGGGTTGCCCCCACCCAATCGGGTGGGGGGAAGACTTCAGTTGTTCACAGAAACCTGGCGGGACACGATCCGAGACAGATGGGTGCTCTCCGCAGTAAATCTGGGATACAAATTGGAGTTAAAAAACTCCCCTCCTTCCCGCTTTATAAGGTCGAACGTGCCAAGGGATCCCCAGAAGAGAGGATCCCTCCTGTTGGCACTGGAACAATTATTGCTTCAAGCAGTAATTATAGAGGTCCCCCTGGAAGAATGGGGGTTCGGGTTTTACTCAAACATCTTTACAGTTCCGAAGCCAAACGGGGACGTGAGGCCCATATTAAATCTAAAAGGGCTAAACAAATTCCTGCATATCAGGACTTTCCGGATGGAGTCGATCCGATCGGTAGCCACTGCCCTACAAGGGGAGGAATGGTTAGCCTCGATCGACATCAAAGATGCGTATTTGCACATCCCCATCTTTCCAGCCCACCAAAAATTTCTACGCTTTGCGATAGAAGGGCGCCATTTTCAGTTCAGAGCCTTACCCTTCGGTCTGGCCACAGCACCAAGAGTGTTCACAAAAATTCTGGCCCCATTATTGGCCAATCTAAGAACACGAGGTGTAACGATAATGGCATATCTAGACGACTTGTTGCTGATAGACCACTCAGTGGAAAAACTAGAAGTGGTTGTTCACGAGACAATCAAGTATCTGGAATATCACGGTTGGATTATCAACCGAGACAAGTCAGCCCTAGAACCAGTCAAAAGTCTGGAATACTTGGGGCTAAGGCTGGATTCAGACCAGAGAAAAATTTTCTTGCCTCGAGAAAAGGGGTCGTCTTTGAGAGATTTGATCCACTTAGTGGGTTCAAAAAGACAGCCATCCATACGCCTGTGCATGAGGCTGCTGGGAAAAATGGTGGCATCATTCGAAGCAGTACCCTACGGTCAATTCCATTCAAGGAAGTTGCAAAGGGCCATACTGTCAGCCTGGAACAAAAAAGTTCAGGCTCTGGACGTACCAATGTCCTTGTCCCCTTCCGTTCGCAGAAGCCTCCGTTGGTGGTTGGTTCCCCGGAATCTGGAAAGAGGGAAATCCTTCAGTCCGATTTCCTGGAAGGTGGTCACTACAGATGCCAGCCTTTTAGGCTGGGGAGCAGTACTGGAGCAATGGTCTCTCCAGGGCAGATGGTCGGATGCGGAAAAGGCCCTGCCCATCAATCTCTTAGAGATACGAGCAGCCCGGTATGCCCTAGTAGCATGGACATCCAAACTCCAAGGGTCCCCTGTCAGAGTTCAGTCAGACAATGCCACAGCAGTGGCATATATCAATCGTCAGGGGGGCACCAGGAGTCGTGCAGCCCAAAGGGAAGTAAATTACATCCTGAGATGGGCAGAAAGATATGTCCCAGCCATATCTGCGGTATTCATTCCAGGGGTGGAGAATTGGAAGGCGGACTTTCTAAGTCGCCAACAATTATGCCCAGGGGAATGGTCCCTTCATCCCGAGGTTTTCCGGACAATATGTCAGCGGTGGGGAACACCGGATGTAGATCTGCTAGCATCCAGGTTCAACACGAAAGTGGACAGGTTTGTCTCTTGGACAAGGGATCCCCTAGCGTGCGGCTCGGATGCCCTAGTGTTCCCTTGGGATCAGTTCAAGCTGATGTATGCATTCCCACCGCCACAATTGTTACCTCGATTACTCCGCAGAATCAGGGTAGAAAAGAAACCAGTGATTCTGGTGGCTCCAGCGTGGCCCCGAAGAGCATGGTACGCGGAGATCGTAAAAATGTCTGTGGGGAGTCCTTGGACCCTCCCACATCGTCCGGACCTGCTTTCGCAGGGACCGATATACCACCCTTCCTTACCAGCCCTAGGTTTGACGGCCTGGCTATTGAAGCCCACATTCTAAAAAAGAGAGGGCTCTCTAATGCTGTGGTGTCTACCATGATCAATGCCAGGAAACCGGTATCCAGGCAGATCTACTATAGAATCTGGAAGGCGTACATCGCCTGGTGTGAAGCCAAGAAATGGCATCCACGTAAATACGTAATAGGTAGAATTCTGGACTTCCTACAATGGGCTGTAGATAGGAAGCTTGCCTTGAGTACTATCAAAGGTCAGATTTCGGCCTTGTCAATATTTTTTCAAAGGCCCTTGGCTTCGCATTCACTAGTCAAAGCCTTTATACAAGGAGTGATGCGTATTAGTCCTCCGGTTAATATTCCCATATGTCCATGGGATCTAAACTTGGTTCTGTCGGTTCTACAGAAACAACCATTTGAACCATTACAGCATATTTCCTTAGTGCTTCTCACCAGGAAATTGATTTTTCTAGTAGCCATTTGTTCGGCTAAAAGAGTATCGGAATTAGCAGCTATGTCCTGTAAGGAGCCATATCTGGTTATCCATAAGGACAGAGTAGTGTTACGTCCTCATCCAGCCTTTCTTCCTAAGGTGGTATCGAGTTTTCATTTGAACCAAGATGTGGTTCTTCCTTCTTTTTTCCCCAAGCCTACTTCGGTAGAGGAAAAGTTATTGCATTCTTTGGATGTAGTAAGAGCAGTTAAAGCTTATCTAAAAGCCACTGCTCAGATTCGCAGAACGGATACTTTGTTTATTCTGCCGGAAGGCCCCAGAAAGGGTCAGGCAGCGTCAAAATCTACTTTAGCCAAGTGGATTCGACAGGTCATAATACAAGCCTATAGCTTGAGAAGTAGACCGCCTCCGTTCAAAGTTAGGGCGCACTCCACGAGAGCAGTTGGAACTTCATGGGCAGTGCATCACCAGGCCTCCCTGGCTCAAGTCTGTAAGGCCGCAACATGGTCTTCAGTACACACGTTTACTAGGTTCTACCAGGTGGACGTTAGAAGTCAGGAGGATGTCGCCTTTGGGCGCAGTGTGTTGCAGGCCGCAAAAGATCCTCATGTCTGATAGCGCTCAGCTTATATATGGTGTATCCCCCCCCCTCATTTGGCATTGCTTTAGGACATCCCATTAGTAATGACTATGTCGCTCTGTGTCCCGTGATGTACGAGAAAGAAAATAGGATTTTTATAACAGCTTACCTGTAAAATCCTTTTCTTGGAGTACATCACGGGACACAGAGCTCCCGCCCCTCTTTGGGGACACTTATTGCTTTGCTACAAAACTGAGGTGCTCCCGGATGGGAGGGGCTTATATAGGGGAGGGTACTTCCGGTTTTGGAAGTTGCCAGTGCCAGCACCTGACGGTAACTATATAACCCATTAGTAATGACTATGTCGCTCTGTGTCCCGTGATGTACTCCAAGAAAAGGATTTTACAGGTAAGCTGTTATAAAAATCCTATTTTTTGATGCTGCCTGACCCTTTCTGGGGCCTTCCGGCAGAACAAACAAAGTATCCGTTCTGCGAATCTGAGCAGTGGCTTTAAGATAAGCTTTAACTGCTCTTACTACATCCAAAGAATGCAATAACTTTTCCTCTACCGAACTAGGTTTGGGGAAAAAGGAAGGAAGAACCACATCTTGGTTCAAATGGAACCTCGATACCACCTTAGGAAGAAGGCTGGATGAGGACGTAATACTACTCTGTCCTTATGGATAACCAGATATGGCTCCTTACAGGACAAGGCGGCTAATTCCGATACTCTTTTAGCCGAACAAATGGCTACTAAGAAAATCAATTTCCTGGTGAAAAGAACCAAGAAAATGTGCCGCAATGGTTCAAATGGTTGTTTCTGTAGAACCGACAGAACCAGGTTTAAGTCCCATGGACATATGGGAATACTAACCGGAGGGCTAATACGCATCACTCCTTGTATGAAAGCTTTGATTAATGAATGCAAAGCCAAGGGCCTTTGAAAAAAAAATATTGACAAGGCCGTCTGACCCTTGATAGTACTCAAGGCAAGCTTCCTATGTACAGCCCAATGTAGGAAGTCCAGAATCCTACCTATTACGTACTTACGTGGATGCCATTTCCTGGCCTCACCCCACGTGATGTACGCCTTCTAGATCCTATAATAGATCTGCCTGGATACCGGCTTCCTGGCATTGATCATGGTAGATACCACAGGATTAGAGAGCCCTCTCTTTTTTAGAATGTGGGCTTCTATAGCCAGGCCGTCAACCTAGGGCTGGTAAGGAAGGGTAGTATATCGGTCCTTGCGAAAGCAGGTCCGGACGATGTGGGAGGGTCCAAGGACTTCCCACTGACATTTTTACAATCTCCGCGTACCATGCCCTTCGGGGCCACGCTGGAGCCACCAGAATCACTGGTTTCTTTTCTACCCTGATTCTGCGGATTAATCGCGGTGGGAATGCATATATCAGCTTGAACTGATCCCAAGGGAACACTAGGGCATCCGAACCGCAAGCTAGGGGATCCTTTGTGCGAGACACAAATCTGTCCACCTTTGCGTTGAATCTGGATGCTAGCAGATCTACATCCGGTGTTCCCCACCGCTGGCATATTGCCTGGAAAACCTCGGGGTGAAGAGACCATTCCCCCGGGCATAATTGCTGGCGACTTAAAAAAGTCCGCTCTCCAATTTTCCACTCCTGGGATGAAAACCGCGGATATGGCTGTGACATACCTTTCTGCCCATTCCAGGATGCATTTCGCTTCCCTCTGGGCTGCACGACTCCTGGTGCCACCCTGGAGATTGATATATGCCACTGCTGTGGCATTGTCTGATTGAATTCTGACAGGTGACCCTTGGAGTTTGGATGTCCATGCTACTAGGGCATACCGGGCTGCTCGTATCTCTAAGAGATTGGTGGGCAGGGCCTTCTCTGCTTCTGACCACTTGCCCTGGAGAGACCATTGCTCCAGTACTGCCCCCCAGCCTATGAGGCTGGCAACTGTAGTGACCACCTTCCAAGAAACCGGACTGAAGGGTTTCCCTTCCCAGATTCTGGGGCACCAACCACCAATGGAGGCTCTTGCGAACGGAAGGGGACAGGGACATTGGTAAGTCTAAAGCCTGAACTTTTTTGTTCCAGGCTGACAGTATGGCCCTCTGCAAGTTCCTTGAATGGAATTGACCGTAGGGTACCGCTTCGAATGAAGCCACCATTTTTCCCAGCAGCCTTATACACAGGCGTATGGATGGTTTTTCTTTTTTGTACCCACTAAGTGGGTCAAATCTTTCAAAGACGACACCTTCTCTGGAGGTAAGAAAATCTTTCTCTGATTTGAATCCAGTCTTAGCCCCCAAGTATTCCAGGCTTTTGACTGGTTTTAGGGCTGACTTGTCTCGGTTGATAATGCAACCGTGAGATTCCAGATACTTGATTATCTTGTGAACGACCACTTCTAGTTTTTTTCACTGAGTGGTCTATCAGCAACAAGTCGTCTAGATATGCCATTATCGTTACACCTTGTGTTCCTAGTTTGGCCAATCGTAGGGCCAGAATTTTTGTGAACACTCGTGGTGCCGTGGCCAGACCGAAAGGTAAGGCTCTGAACTGAAAATGGCGCCCTTCTACTGCAAGGCGTAGAAATTTCTGGTGGGCCGGACAGATGGGAATATGCAAATAAGCATCCCTTATGTCGATCGAGGCTAACCATTCCTGCCCTTGTAGGGCGGTGGCCACCGATCGGATCGACTCCATCCGAAAAAAGTCCTGATATGTAGGAACTTGTTTAGCCCTTTTATATTCAATATGGGCCTCATGTCCCCATTTGGTTTGGGGACTGTGACAAGGTTCGAGTAAAACCCGAACCCGTTTTCTTTCAAGGGAACCTTCATGATTACCCTTGGGGCAATAGTTGCTCTAGTGCCAGAAGGAGGGATCCACTCTTCTGGGGATCGCTTGGCACGTTTGACCTTATAAAATGGGCAGGAGGAATGTCTTTTAACAGCCTGTATCCCAGACTTACTGCGGGGATCACCCATCTCTGATGGTGTCCCGCCAGGTCTCTGTGAGCAACTTAAGTCTTCCCCTCACCCGACTGAGTGGGGGCAACCCTTCATGACTTAGGGGGAGGTTTTGTACCTCTCTTGACCCAGGGTTTCTTGATACCCTGTGATTGTCCCTGATTTCTGCCCCCTGGATCTGACCGCGGAGGCCGTCGGAACTGTTTCACAGCCGATGTGCCAGGGACTGGAGAAGTAGGCCTCTTAAAAGAAGGACTTCTACCCTTGTTCTTAACCGGTAAGAGTGAACTTTTACCGGCAGAAATTTTCTGGATATATTTGTCCAGATCTTCTCCAAATAAGCGTTCTCCATGAAATGGGAAGCTAACCAGCAGTTTTTTACAGGGAGCTTCAGCAGACCAGTTTTTGAGCCACAGAAGCCTGTACTATAGACAGCGTAAAGCGGGAGGCCTGTTGGATTGTATCCTTTATGGCGTCCACCGCAAAACACAAGGCTCTAGGCAGGTCAGCTAGGGCAAGAGCCTGCTGATCTGGCAAGTCCCTTAAGACTTGTTTCAACTGATCTTTCACTGCTTGGCAGACTCCAATCGCTGCTACCGCAGGTTGTGTCACCATGCTTGCTGTAGAGAAAGCAGATTTTAGTAAAGACTCCAATTTTTTATCTATTGGGTCTTTGACATTGGAACATTATCTACTGGACATGTCAGTGATTTGTTAACAGAAGAGATGGCTGTGTCCACTGTAGGGACCCTCCATTTTTTTATGAACTTATCCTCCATGGGATAGATCAACGGAAATCTCTTGGGGGGAGCAAATATTTTATCAGGATGCTCCCAATCCTGGTAAATAAGCCCTTCTAATAAAGGGTGGATTGGGAAGGAACAGACAGCCTGGGGAGCTTTTAGCGACCCCAGCGAGGAAACCGTAGTGGATGGTGGTTCCGCCAGAGGCATTTTAAATGCTGATCGGACCATATTAGTCAGAGACTGAACCCATAATCTTTCAGCCTGAGATGCTGAGAAAGGTTCTTCCACTGTTGATTCCTCCATAACTGAATCAACCTCATCCTGATCCCCTTCAGGTAGGTCGATCTCTGGGACTGTTCCTCCACTAACAGGCACTCTGAAGGAGGAGACGGAGATCGGACGCGCTTTTCCTGAGACAGGGAAGCAGCGATCAATGCTGTTAATCTCTCTTCCAATCCTCCCAGAGTTGAGGATAAAACCTCCTCTGTTATATATACAGGAGCAGGTGGACTGGGGACAGCCGCAGCACCAGGCATTCCTGCGGGGTTTCTACGGCTACTGACCTCTGAATTCTCAGGGGAGATTGGTGCAGTACAAGCATGCCCAATATCCTCAGAGCCCGATGGAGACCCCTTTGGCTTCCTGGAAGATCTATTTCCGGAGCGTCTGGACGACATATCCTTTAAGCACAAAGCTGAGGTATTCCCGTCGTCATACACCAATTTTGCTGGTAATAATCTAACACAGGTGCTGCTATATACCAGCTGGTGTCCACTAAAGTGCCTTTCTATGGGGATGCCTGCATCAACCGCCTCTGTGTGCCACTGTTTGTTGCTAGCTCTGTTTGCATCCAGCTGACACTTGTACTGTGTCTTTTAACTATGCTGGGACGCCCGCACATGCGCAGAAGCGCCGCGGCGCGCATTGAGCGTCATCCACCCGCCCCGCCCCTTTTTTTCATAGGAGGCGCGTGCACGCGCCCGTGCGCCATTGGCGCCCTTTTCGAAATCAAACAGGGGACTAGGAGCCAGGGCCCTTTTTGCCGGAGGGCCTGTGCGGTGGATGAGCGCAGCAACAGGGCAGAGGAAGTGGATTCCCACAGAGAAACTTACCAGCTGCCTGGATCTTTTGACTTGAGAAAACCAAAGATCCACATGACAAGAAAAATGGACTACAGCGGCCTCTAGTGGTTTAACACAGGTACCGCGGTCCCTTTTTTTTTTTTTTTCTTGACTACTATTAAAATTTTACATTTTCAGTAGTTACAGGCAAACACAGATATTTAGCGGGAATACCGTTAGGTAACAGACAGAAAGACAAATTAGGCTTGGGGGTCCCCCAATAGAACCAAGTTCCTGGGGGCCCCCACTTACCTGATCCCCGCCGCAGGACTTTGTTTGGTCCACAGAAGTCCAAACTTCACCTATCACGGCAGGCATTGTAATTAAACCTTCAGGGACCGGGTTCCCAAGGATTCCACTCCCCTGGACCTGTATAGCACCCTGCACAGACAACATCTTGGTCGTGGGTATGACCAGAGCTCTGGATCCCAGGGTCCAGCCCTCCTAAGAGAAGCATTACAGGCAAAACCTTGCTCTTCTGCTGCAAGGCCCGGGTACCGACCGTTTAGCTATGAAGCTTTTTTGGTGGGATCCGGAACAGCTTACTAAGGCCCAAAAGAACCTGTACGCAAGCCCAGTGAAAACACATGTTACTCTTTGGCCAACACCTTAGACACTGGCAAAAAACTGAGGTGCTCCCGGGTGGGAGGGGCTTATATAGGGGAGGGTACTTCCGGTTTGGAATTGGCCAGTGCAAACACCTGAAGGTAATCTATATAACCCATTAGTAATGACTAAGTCGCTCTGTGTCCCGTGATGTACGAAAAAGAAAGTCTGCCGCCCTAAAAGGGCAGATCCAAAAGGGCCTTCTTGGAAGATTGGTCCGCAGACCAGCACCTTAGCCAGATCAGGTGGCGTAGCGCCACCACATAACCCAAGGTCCAAGACAGCAAGGGGATAGTATCCAAGTCTGACTCGCAGACAGGCTCAAGGCCCTGTACCAACTGGTTGGCCAGAGCTACCTCATACGGAGGAGCCTCCTGTGCTTTTAACCCCTGGAGTAGCATCTTGGCCTACTCAGTAAGTGTCTGAGGCATCATAAAACCCAGCCATGCTGGACGTACCTGAGTCCCCCACTGTGTATAGGTAAGCGAGTGTCCCTGAAGACAGGAGCCCCTTCCACTGGAATCGTGGTAACTTGTTAAGTCTGGACAGAGGGGGGGTCCACTATCGGGGGAGAGGTCCATCCTTTCAGGAACTCTGCTCAAGGGGTATCAGACCGCTTTGGGGCTGAAAAAAGAAAAAACCTCAGTGGGTTTTTCCCACTCCTTGTACAAGAGCTTATCAATATAAGACACACAAGGAAATACCTTAGCAGTGCAGGCTGGCTTAAGGGAACCCAAAGGGGGCCGGCGTCTCTGCTGCTTCTGCAGCATTCTCCTATTTGCAGTAAAAAGGTCAGATACCAAAGCCCTCTTGCGTGCTGACCTGGACTTGGAGCATTCTCACTGTCCGATCAGTCACGGTCTGCAGTCTCTGATGCATCAGAATCCGGGCCATGAGCCATAGCTGGGCCTGGTTCTGCATCAGAATTATCCCCGGAAAATTGCAGGGGACGGGGGTGTTTACTACCCCCCCGTGTTCCCGTGTGCCGCTTCCATCCTGGCAACAGACCTAGCGTCCACAGATACATCAGGGGCACCAGCTGCCAAATCAGGTGTTTCAGGGGAAAAAAAACCCCTGCCTCAGATGCCCTGCTGACCCACACGCAGACACCCACAGGGCTCCAGGCAAGGTATCAATAAGGCCACCCTCCTAGCTGAAACAGAGATGAAGGGTCTCCCAGAGGACTCACCACCCTTGGAACGGTACCGCTATGCTGCCGTGTGCTGCGCCTGTGATGCTATCCCATCGCTGCTGTGTTAGTCTGATTCTTTATCAGTGCTTCCTTGTGAATTTTTGCCAGTGCAAATGCACCCTAGAGGCCGGAGACTATGGCAAAATGGTCGCCAAGCGGCTGTATGGAAACACTGTGGGCTCTAAGAAAATGGCCGCCGAGCCGAAAATAGAGGCAAAAGCGGCCGTGGACCACAAAAAGATGGCCGCCGAGTGGCGGTATATACATACAGAGTGAATCCTAGGAAACATGGCCGCCTGAACAGTCGATAGAGGCCAAAGCGGGTGTGAACCACAAGAAAATGGCGCCGAGCAATGATAAACACATATAGGCGGGAAACAACAAGAAAATGGCCGCCGGACAGTCACTAGAGGCCGAAACAGGCATGGACCACCACAAAATAGCCGCCGACAGCATGGAGGGGGAAAAGCACACACAGGTAAGCAGAACATGACATTTTTTAAATGACATCTACAGCCAGCCCTGCTCCAGATGGAACCCCTTAGGTGACCCACAGTACCCAGCAACCTTAGCTCAAAGCCCAGGGAGGAGGGAAGGCAGGGAGAGAGGAAAGAAATGGGCACAACCACTTACTTGGTCTCTCCAGGAATGTCCAGCCAAGTCACCCTGCCGAAGCAGGGGAGCTACTTACCTTTCCTGCGTGTATCCTGCTGGAAGACATTCCACAACAGATCATCATCCGCGCACGGAAGGTGACTGTCGGCCAGGCATCCTGTGATTGGACCCTAGGGAACGATCATATGCATGCCCTGAAGCGCGATGCTCACCGGACAGGCTGCTGCGACTCGACCGTAAGGTCAGCCAAAGTGGAGCGGTCCGATGCAGGCCCTGGAGCGTAGGCTCACCGGCCAACCGTAGAGCGACGGGTATGTCGTGGAAAACCCAGCGCGTAGCTAGGGTCGGCACACGATCGATGGCCGAAACTGGGGGGACTACAAGGATCGAGGATCCAGCCTGTCACCCAGTCGACAGTTGATCGAAGATCGCAGGAAACAAAAAACAAAAATGTAGAAAAATATATTTTTTCCCCGGACCAATGGGCCTGAAGGGAGCCATGTCCTACTCCTTGCTAGACAGAAAAATAGGATTTTTATAACAGCTTACCTGTAAAATCCTTTTCTTGGAGTACACCACGGGACACAGAGCTAGTCATTACATAATGGGTTAAGGGTCACCAGCGGTGATTGGACACTGGCACAAACAATGGAAGACAGTTCCCCTCCATATAACCCCTCCCATCAGGGAAGTACCTCAGTTTTGTAGCAAAGCAGTAAGGTTCCCATAAGAAGGGGGGGACCTCTGTGTCCCGTGGTGTACTCCAAGAAAAGGATTTTACAGGTAAGCTGTTATAAAAATCCTATTTTCTTTATCGTACACCACGGGACACAGAGCTAGTCATTACATAATGGGACGTCCCAGAGCAATGCTCATATGAAGGGGGGGGAGACACAGATCAAAACAGGCCGCTTGCGGACCAGAAGCCCTATACTGCTGCCTGCAGCACACTTCGCCCAAAGGCGGAATCCTCATGTCCTTTCACATCTATTTGATAGAATTTGGAAAATGTATGGACTGAAGACCAAGTTGCAGCTTTACAGATCTGAGCCATCGAAGCCTGGTGGTGCACTGCCCATGAAGCACCTATCGCCCTGGTAGAGTGCGCCTTAACAGGAAAAGGAGGAGTCCTGTTCTTTAAACCATAAGCTTGAATAATTACTTGTCTAATCCACCTGGAAATGGTGGATTTTGATACCACTTGGCCCTTCTTGGGCCCATCTGGTAAAATAAACAAAACATCTGAGCGGTTGCTTGCAGATACACCTTTACCGCTCTCACTGGATCTAGAGAGTGTAATAATTTTTCCCCCGCCGTCCGCGGGTTTGGAAAAAAGGAAGGCAGAACAATGTCTTGATTCAAGTGAAAAGCCGACACCACCTTAGGTAGAAAAGCCGGATGGGGTCGTAGTATGATTTTGTCCTTGTGACAAATTAGATAAGGCTCTTTACAAGAAAGAGCTGCTAGCTCTGATACTCTCCTAGCCGAAGCTATAGCAATCAGAAAGGCCAACTTCCTACTTAATATAATTAAAGGAATATGGCGAATAGTTCAAAAGGTTGCTTTTGCAACACTGACAATACCAAATTCAAATCCCATGGACACAAGGGAGTCCTAACTGGAGGATTTATCCTCAGTACCCCCTTAATGAATGTCCGAACTAGGGAGTGAGATGCCAATGGTCTCTGAAAGAAGACTGATAGAGCCGATATTTGCCCTTTGATGGTGCTAAGGGCTAAATTCATATCCACTCCTAACTGGCAAAAAGCAAGAATCCTACTTATTTCATACTTCTGAGGATTCCAACATCTGGATTCACACCAGGAAACGTATGCTCTCCAGACTCTCTGATAGATGAGTCTGGAGGCTGGCTTTCTAGCATTAATGAGCGTAGAAAGAGCCGGACCAGAGACCCCTCTCTTTTTAAAAATGTGGGTCTCAGCAGCCAGGCCGTCAACTTTAGCCTTTGTAAGGAAGGGTGGAATACTGGACCCTGTGACAGCAGGTCGTGTCGGAGTGGAAACTTCCAGGGCCTTCCTATCGCCGTTTTTACAATCTCGGCGTACCAAGGCCTCCTGGGCCAGTTTGGGGCCACTAGGATTACTGGTATTCCCTCCTCCTTGATCCTGCGAAGCAGTCTTTGTAGAAGAGGGATCGGAGGGAATGCCTAGATCAGTGAGAACTGATTCCATGGAGTTATTAGAGCGTCTGTATTATTAGAGCGTCTGTCCCGTAGGCTAGAGGATCTCTCGTTCTGGACACAAAGTTGTCCAATTTCTTGTTGAACCTGGCAGCTAGCAGGTCTACATCTGGGTTTCCCCATCTCAGACATATGGCCTGAAAGATCTCGGGGTGAAGAGACCACTCCCTGGTAGCAGCTGCTGACGACTCAGGTAGTCTGCTTGCCAATTTTCCATCCCTGGAATGAAGATTGCAGAAAGGCAAGGTACATACTCTTCTGCCCATGCCAGGATCCGGTTCACCTCTCTTTGGGCGACTCTTTGCCCGACTGCGGGTGCCTCCTTGGTGATTGATGTAAGCTACTGCAGTAGCCTTGTCGGATTGAACCCGAACTGGGTAGCCCTGTAACCTGTATGTCCAGGTTTTGAGGGCTAGATATACCGCCCGGATCTCTAGCACATTGATGGGCAGGATCCCCTGAGTCTTGGCCCAGGTTCCCTGGGTAGAAGCCTCCTCGAATACTGCACCCCAGTCCGATAGGCTGGCATCCCTAGATACCACCTTCCAGGCCACTGGGAGGAAGGACTTTCCCTTCCGTAAATTCCTGGCTTCTAGCCACCAATCGAAGCTGTGGCGTACTTGTGAGGACAGGCGCATGGGTATATCCAGAGCTTGGCTCTTCCTGTTCCAGGAAGCTAAAATATTGCCTTGAAGTAGTCTCGAATGAAACTGGGCGTAAGGGACCGCCTCGAAGGAGGCTACCATCTTTCCCAATAGTCTCATGCAAAGGCGAATAGACGGCCTCTTGTTTGCTTTGACCTTGTGGATGAGGTCTTTAAGAGACTGTATCTTCGGTTCTGGCAGGTATACCCCGTTTTGGGCTGTATCTATGATCATGCCCAGGTACCCTATCCTTCTTTGGGCCTGGAGAGAGGATTTTTGTAAATTTATAATCCATCCTAAATGCTCCAGGTATCCTACTGTAGTGTGTACAGCGTGACCCAATCCGTCCTTTGACTGATCTATTACTAGTAGATCGTCCAGATAGGCTGTTACCGCAATGCCCCGTGTTCTTAGGTTTGCTAACAGAGGAGCTAGCACCTTTGTGAATACTATGGGCGCGGTGGCTACACCAAACGGCAGAGCCACAAATTGAAAGTGGCGATCTTCTACCGCAAACCTTAGGAATCTTTGGTGAGCGGGGAGGATGGGTATGTGTAAATGTGCGTCCTTGATATCTATGGGCGCCATGAATTTTCCGCCCTTTAAAGTGGCGGCCACGGATCGGATCGTTTCCATTCGAAAATGGCGATCGTTCAGGAACCGATTTAGGGATTTTAGATCCAGGATGGGTCTGACATCTCCATTTGGCTTTGGAATCACAAAGAGGTTTGAGTAAAAACCTGAACCTCGCTCTTTTTGGGGTACGTCTGTAACTACCCCTTGAGCCATTAAGTGATTCAAACCTTTGAAGAAGGATTCTCTTTTTTGTGGATCCTTGGAGTCTTGAACCTCGGAATTGAGAAGATGGGATCTCTCGAAATTCCAGTTTGTACCCTGAGGATATTGTGGATACTACCCAATTGTCCTGGATTTCTGACCACCAAGTTGCTCAGAACTGACAAAGCCTTCCTCCCACTAGGCCGAGCGGGGGCGCCCCTTCACTGAGAGGCTTTGGGGGCTTGCTTATTAGCTCTTGCACCCCACGGCTTCTTGTTCTTCTGAGCTTGCCCCTTGGCTTTTGTGGGCGGCTAAAACAGGCCGCCGCCACTGGTTGGAGTCAGATTTCCCGGGAGCTGGGGAGAGAGCGTTTAAAACAAGATCTCTTGTTTTTCTTTCTCTCAGGTAAAAGTCGTTTTACCACTTGATCTTCTGTATATATTTTTCTAAATCTTCCCCAAATAGGCGTTCGCCATGGAACGGGAACTTGCCAACAGCTCACCTTATCCACGCCGCAGGTTTTTCTGCTGAAAGATTTCAGACAGATACCAAACTTCACCCTTCACGGTGGGCTATGTGTGCCAACCTTCAGGGATATGGGTTCCTATTTAAAGGATACCTCTCCCCTGGGCCTTGTACAAGACTCTTACCAGGACTTTATAGCGAAATAGCGAAAGTGCTGGATCTTAGAGCCCAGTCCTCCGAAGAGAGACATTACAGGCGACGCCTCATGGATGAGGCCCGGATCCCATCCAGATTCAGCTCATTTGTAGGCGTCTTGGATGGATCCGAAAGCATAGCTCTTTTACCCCCAGAGGGTCTCTTTGGTAGAGCTTTCCTTTAGCACCTCCTAACGCGTCCAACACCTTTCGACACTGGCGAAAAAACTGAGGTACTTCCCTGATGGGAGGGGTTATATGGAGGGGAACTGTCTTCCATTGGTTGTGCCAGTGTCCAATCACCGCTGGTGACCCTTAACCCATTATGTAATGACTAGCTCTGTGTCCCGTGGTGTACGATAAAGAAAAAACTGATCTGCGAGATGCAGAGTGAGGGGATACACCCAGAGGGTCCGCCCCCTGGGCGGTAACTGTAGAAGGTGTGATGCAACACTTTTTACAAGTTTTCTGCCTAGTCACTCCTAATTAACGGATAATACCCAATATGTCAATAGAGAAGCGTTGTCGGTCCATGAACGAAAGAGTAAAAGTTTTTGCCTGCATTTCCACTTTATATTTTACATCAAGTGTGTGAACAAACATCTATACCCCTAAAATCACCACCACCCCTGGGAAGCAGGAGAAGCAGCAGCGACAATCAGTCAGGGAAAGAAACCAACTGACTGATATCCAGAGAATGAACATCCATGAGGTTTCATCAATTTGCATGGTCACCATTGTCCAGCTTACGCATCGTTTCTAAAATTTTCTCCCCACAATTTTAAGGAAAGGAACCACTTTTAGATAACAGTACTATCCATGGAAAAGCATGACATACAGTTCTTAAAACCTTACCTGGGACACAGGAGGCTCATGGAGATCTAGCTGTAGCCTCTGCACAACTTGAGAGAAGTCTTCTGCGTGAAAGCAGATCACATCTTTGGTTTTGCGGGGTTGATCACTCCTGGCAGTAAATGGTAAATGGCAAAAAAAAAAAAAAAGTCACCAAGACTGTTCTGCAAGTTTTTTTTTTTTCTTTAACCATGGTGTAGCTGAGTCCATATCAGACACATACCATTGTTTCTGTTCAAATTCATAAAATACAAAATGAGTATAAAGAAGTCTTTACTTATTCAAAATGAATATGTTCATGCAGATTCTTCAAAGTTTTTATTTTTTAGAACCATTTATGCAGCATAACGGCCTGTTATTGAGCTTTGAGCCTATGTTTTATACAACTCAAATGCTTTGTTGGAAGAACAGTTGATACTTTTTTGGATAATGACAAAACATGCATAATCTCAAAATATGCAGCTTTCAAGGTCTAAATGATCTTACCATTCTCCAAACTGCACAGCCTTCAAAACCCCTACAGCTGCTGTACTCTCCCAGTCAAAACCTTGGCCAACATGATCTGCATGTGCTCTTGTTCGGTCTTCAAAGAGGACCTCTCTAGGCTCACTAGTGCGAGGCAGATATTGCAAGTTCTTTATCTCATTCATCGATCTGCAACAAAAAGGAAACAAAAAAAGGAAAGTTAAATCCAACCTACTTACCTGTAAACTGAATGTAGGACTCTGAATTAAAGAATAAAAAAAAAAAAAAAGAAGAAAACAGAAAACCAAAAAACACACACACACACACACACCACAGTTGCTATGTGCAATGAACCTTCCCCTTTTATACAATCAAATATAGGCTAGGGAATTTAAATGGAAAAACATTTGCCAGGAGTAGTAGCATTTCCCCTCAGTCTTATATATATATATATATATATATATATATATATATATATATATATTATTATTTTATTTTTTTATTCATGAATATTATGAAACTGTTATGAAGCAGGATTGCATTCCTAATGCCGCATACACACGATCATTATTCACGGCGGTTAAAAAACCGCCGTGAATAATGACATTAAAAACGAGGGAACGGCTTGTTCCCCACACACGGTCGTTTTTCACGTCATTTTTTCTCTTGACGAGAAAAACGACCGCCTGTGGGCTCCGCGGCAGTGTTTCCCTATGGGAAAACTGCCGCGGGAAACATGTCGAAAAAAACGACGAGAAAAATTAGAACATGTTCTAATTGTTCGTCGTTTTTAATGCCGTATTTCTCGTCGAAAAAAACGGCAAAAAGCCCACAGACGATCGCTTTTCTCGTCGAAAGGAAAAAATGACGTTTTTCTCGACGAGAAAAACGTCCGTGTGTACGCGGCATAAGACCCCTTTCAGGTGTTTCAGTGTTAAAAATGGCGCCTCTCATGCCTCCCCAGTGTGAAAGTCTGCGTGCTTTCACACTGGGGCAGTGCGCTTGCGGAACAGGAAAAAAAAAGTCCTGCAACCAGCAACTTTGGGGTGGTTTGGGAACGGTGTATACACCGTTCCCAAAACACTCTGCCCATTGACATGAATAGGCATCGCTGCCAAAGCGCCTGCAAAGTGCTTTGGCAGCGCCGCAACACGGAAACATTTAACCCCTTTCTTCGGCCACTAGCGGCGCTTAAAAGCTCCCCGCTAGCGGCTGCTAAAACAACGGTAAAGCGCCGCTAAAACTAGCGGCGCTTTACCGCTAATGCACCCCCACCCCAGTATGATAGTAGCCTAATCTATTAAATCTATATTCAATCTAGAAAGCTCTTGAAAGAACAGAATTGATGATCACAAAACACGCACCCCTTACCTTCGACGTTTAAATGGGGATTTTGGCATGTCTGCCGTGGGAATCATTTGCTCTCCTGGCCTCACCCACAGAATTGGGCCATCATCGCTTTGTGATCTGCACTGAAGTTTAAGTGTAGACATTGTCCCCCATGGCAAAGTCATCTGTAAACACAAAGATGACATTACAAAATTGTGAATTCTTGCAAGCAGCTTTAAATTAAAACAGTGGTGTCAATACATGGGACACTTTAAAAAGCTCTGAAGTTTTCTACCATGTAAATGATTCATCACACAGTAGTTCAAAATACTGTGTGGGATGCCCAAATATAACATTTGCACCAAATAAAATCTCATCCACTGTTTCATGTAAGATTAGAAAGTAAAAACCTAGTTCGGTCCTTTAATTGCCAGCCATACATTTTTATCATTTTGATTCTTTTAATTGAAAAGTACCGTACTCTTCTGCACATGCTCAACTCCTTGCTGTGAATTTGCAGGCATGTCCCAAATAATTTCTCTTCTGCTACACAGGCAAAGGTTGCCAATTGGCTGCTATTATATTCCACATTAAAAAAACAAAACAAAACAAAACCACACAGCAAAATGACAACAGTAAAGTCTGCCATATGTGGTGGTCGAATGGCAAAAACAGTATATAGTTGAAGGGTTGGTTTACCCTTTCACAAAATGAAAAGGTCAACTCACCCACACCCCCCTGGTCCCAATCTCCTGCCATTCTCTTCATCCAGTATAACAGTCAAACACTTTAAAACATCACTATACAGCGCCGCAATCTTGCGGACCAATGTAGAAACTCTGTTCTGGGACACTGTCCCAGAATAAAGGAGCTTCAAAGAGGCTTGTCATTGCTCAAAGGGGTCACCGACTAATGAGCATTTTTTATGGCTCGCATTAGTAGTTACATTGTGGGTTGACAGATATTGTATATTGAGGGTAACCAGCAATTTAAATGAGCAGATAAAGAAAAAAAAAAAAAAAAAAAAGTCTAAAAGCAGGCTATAGACTGAATTTCTTTCCTGCAATCCGGCATTCTGTTTGTACCAAAGTTGGTCGATCAACTTGGTACATTCATCCTGCCCATACATGATTTGAATCTCAGCCAGCTCCTGCTCAACAGGCCAAGATTCGAACAGACTATGGCCAGCCTTAAAAGAAGATTTGGGCAACAAAAGTCCAGCCACTGCTTAGTTTACCCCTGCCAACTCAGTGCTCATCCTAATTTGCTAAATTTTAACGGAAACTAAATTTTCGGTCTTTAATGTATAGTGCAAAAAATTTAAAACCTAGTGGGGATTAAATACCACCAAAAGAAAGTTATATCTGTGTGAAAAAAGGGACACAAATTTCATATAGGTACAGTGTGACTGAGTAATTGTCATTCAATGTGTGAGAGAGAGCACTGAAAGCTGAAAAATAGGATTTTTGTACTCACCGTAAAATCCATTTCTCTGACGGCCATGGACTGACACAGCTGGATACTGTAAACGCGTGGGTATATGTCCCTGCTCGCAGGAGAAGATCTAGGCAGAATGTTAGAAACATTCTAGAACAAACCAGAGCTGAACAGCCCCGCCCAGGGGGGCGGTCCCTCCGGACATTACCCTCCCACCTGCAGTCAGCAGACCTCAGTTCGTAACAAAGCAGTACAAACCTTAAAAGGAAGGGTGGGTGCTGTGTCAGTCCATGGACGTCAGAGAAATGGATTTTACGGTGAGTACAAAAATCCTATTTTCTCTTATCGTCCATGGACTGACACAGCTGGATACTGTAAACGCGTGGGACGTCCCAAAGCAGTATCAGAAGGGTGGGAGCAGTAGTAAAGGAACAACCAAAACTTCACTCCAAACAAGCAGAGCTCCTGAACGGAGGAGTTGCAACATTAAACAGCGGCCTGCAATGCTTTGCGGCCGAAGGGAGCATCCGAAGATGCAGCAACATCAACCTTATAAAATTTTGAAAAGGTATGAACGGACGACCAGGTCGTCGCCTTGCACACTTGTGCAACCGACGCTTGATCTCAGAAGGCCCAGGAAGCACCAATTGCCTTGGTGGAATGCACCGCAAGCGGAAAGGGAGGTGCCCGCCCTTTAAGGGCATAGGCCTGTATGACGGTCTGCCTGATCCACCTAGAGACGGTGGCAGATGACACCGCTCGGCCCGGTTTTGGACCAGACACAGATTTCCGAATGGAAACAGTAGCAGACAGGTACACTCTTAAGGCTTGTACCCATCTTAATGTATGAAGCGCAAACTCTCAGGAATGCGATGGGTGAGGACACAAGGACGGAAGAACAATGTCCTTCTTAAGGTGAAGGGCCGAGACCATCCTTAGAAAAGAAGGACGGTCGTGGGCACAACACCACCATATCCTTATGGAGGACCAAGTAAGGCGACTTGCCGGACAAGGCCGCCAACTCAGACACCCGTCTAACCGAAGCAATGGCCACTAAGAAGGCCAACTTCCAGGACAAGGTCAAGAGAGGAATCTCTCTGATATTCTCAAAGGGATGTTCTTGGAGAACCAAGATGCATCAAATTCAGATCCCAAGTAGGGAGAGGAGGCTTGACAGGGGGGATCACATGGCGAACCCCCTGCACAAAAAGGTGCTAATCAAGGAATGGCCCGGTAGCGGTCGTTGAAAAAGACAGCCCGGGCCGAAATCCGACCCTCAAAAAGGTATGCAAGGCCAGCTTTTGGGTCACACCACGCTGTAAGAACAGCAAAATCCTGGGAACGGAATACATCCGAGGACGCCACTCAAGTTCCTCGCACATAGCGATGCAAGCCTTCCAGGTACGGTGAGATATCTTTCTGGAGGAAGATTCCCGTGTCAACAACCTAGAAGAGATGACCGAATACGAGAAAACTCGGTCCTTTAGCACCTGGCTTTAAACCACCATGCCATTAAAGCCAAGGACTGTAAAGCAGGATGAAGTATGGGATCATGAGACAGAAGGTCCACCCCAAAAGGCAGTCGCCAGGAACGTCTGCGACTAGCCAAAGTAGAGCGGCGTACCAATGTCGCCGTTCCGGAGCACTGGAATGGCCTCAGCCCCTACTCTGCGAAGCCGGCGAGGCAACAACAGTAGCGGAGGGTAAGCATATATCAGGAGATACTGCCCCCACGGGCTTCCAACGCGTCTGACGCGTCCGCCCAGGGGTCCCTGGACCTGACCACGATCTTGCCACCTTGCGAGCGAGTCGAGAGGCCATGAGGTCCACTTCCGGTGCCCCACCTCCGGTAAAGGAGGTGGAAACATCTCCGGATGCAAGGACTCTTCCCCAGCACTGCACATGGCCGACAGGACCGTCTTGCAGCGAGATGTATGAAAATCCCAAAGAGACTCCGCAATGTATCGGAGAAGGGAGGCCCCGGTGTACAGGGTGCCTCAACTGTTGGCCAATAAAGGCAACTTGACGGAACTTCCCTAGAAACTCTGTCAGAGGACTAGTACCTCAGCCTCCACAGGTGGCGCAAACCTACCCCGGGAACAGAGACCCTAAAGGCTAAAAGCAGTTGCAGTGCACTTGCTAGACGACTGATGGATGAAGCAGAGGCTTTTGCCCAGTCATTGAGCTACAAAAAATGCCAGAGACGCAGCCACTAACGGGCGTAACGCTAACCTCAGCCTGGCGAACACAGTCCAAGCCAGCGCTTCTAATCACCACTGAAAGCAGATGGAAAGTGATACCCCTGAAACCAGGGATCCTTGTTACAATACTCCATCCAGCAGCTACCCATGGATAAGTGCTGATTGTACAAACACATAGTTTATACTATGTATTGCGTCAAACGCGCAAATAGAGTGTGGGAGGAAACCCACCCAGCCACAAAGAGCATAATACCACCACATACGGCGTATGTAGTTTAGTATGTGTGGATAAACCCATTAAACACGTATATACTGTGCCAGCGACGAAGGCGCGCACATCATCGGGGCTTGGACGTAAACCAGCCACGCAGATTGCGTACACAACCATGTAGGTATGTTAGCCTGCGAATAAACAAATTGCACATGTTTATACTGTGCATAGCGCTGAGAATGCGCACACCATTGGAACGCAGGGGAGAAACCTGAGCACCCGGATGAAACCCATGCAGACAGCATATGCATACCGTGTAGGTATTATAGTATGTGTGCTAAACATTTTGCACAAGCTCATGTGTGCATAGCACCGAAGGCGCGCACACCGTTGGCGCGTGGGAGGAACCGAAGTACCCCACGCATACTCAGAGAATGCAATACCTACAACTACTTTGAATGTATTTAGTGTAGTGTATAAACATAATGTGTATGTTTACACCATGTATTGCACCAAAGACATGCATGTCATGTAGCGTGGGCGGAAACCCACGCAGACTGCACAGACATACCAGGTAGGTATGTTAGTATGTGGATATCCAAGCGCACAAATTTAGACTGTGCATAGCGCTGAAGCGCCCATACCAATGGAGTGTGGGAGGGAACCGGAGTACCCGGAGGAAAACCACACAGACTGCCTACACATACCGTGTAGGTATTATAGCATGCGTGATAAACATTGAACATGTTTAACTGTGCAGAAGGCCAAAAGGCGCACATACCGTCAGCGCGTGGGAGGAAACCGGAACACCCGGAAGAACTCCGCGCAGACAGCACACAGATACCCTGTAGGAATGATAGCATGTGAATCAACATATTGCACATGTTTATGCTGTGCATTTCCATTGGAGCGTGGGGGGAAACCGGAGTACCCGGAGGAACCCCACGCAAACAGTATACCCATACTGTAAACATGTATAGTATGTGCAATAAACATATTGAACATTTCTATACTGTGCGGAGAGCAGAAGCGCACATACCATGAGAGCGCGGGAGGACACCGGAGCCCCCGCCGACCCAGAGAGTAGAATACATACTGTGGGGGGGGTTAGCTCGGCAGCGGGTGTGTGTGATCCCCTGGATGGGCTCCCCACACAAAAACAGGCCCAGCAGACGGAGGTTGTGGTTTTCAAGATCAAAAAGGTGCGGTTTATTTCTCTATTTACAGTGACAAAAAACACAGCAAAGCAAAAAGAAACAAACAAAATAAACCCTGGTCAGCTTGACCTCTGACTAAACATGCAGGTTTCCTAACTAACAACTGGGATCAGCCTGGTGCTGTCCTAGTCCCTAAGTCCCTGGTTTAGTAAATGTCCAAACAAATAGCCACACAGGCTTTGTCTCACCGCACAGGGGTTCACTCTCCCTAGACAGTCCACACAGGTCTGGTTCCAGGCATGAGCTAACATCTAATGAAGCTGGGAGTTTTTATAGAGGCCTTAAACGAGCTGACAAGCTTCAGCTGGTCTCATCAACTCCCTGCCTGCACGACGCCCAGCACTCTCCCTAGAGGTATGAATCATCCATGAGCCCACTAGCCTCAGCTGGGCTTCATCAACTCTCTCCCTAGTTGTATAAGTCGGCATAAAGCCTGAATCTGGGAGAAATATACCTACCCCCCTGGATGCAACCAGGTGACTTTACCTTCCTGCTGTCACATACCCCCCCCACTTGTTTTAACCTTGGGGTTGGAACACCAGCAATCAGGCATTCATGTACTCGAGACAAAGCATCCACATTCCCCATTTGAACGCCAGGGCGATGCTTTACTGTGAAGTTGAATTCCTGTAGGGCCAGGAACCACCTATTCACTCTTCTATTTGTCTCCTTGTTTTGAGCCATCCACTTTAACGGAGCGTGATCCGTAACCATGTCAAAGTGCCTACCTAGCAGATAGTACCGAAGGGAATCTAGAGCCCACTTCACCGCTAAACACTCCTTTTCAACCGTGGCGTAATTTACCTCATGGGACTTCAACTTCCTGCTGAGGTAAATGACTGGGTGCTCTTCCCCGTTCCAGACCTGGGACAATACTGCTCCTAACCCCACATCTGACGCATCACTTTGTACGACAAAGTCTTTAGAGAAGTCGGGTGAGTACAACACTGGCTGGCTACATAAGGCTTGTTTCAAGAGTTGGAATGCTGCCTCAGCCTCGGGGGTCCATTTAATCATGACCGACCCTTTCCCTTTCGTCAGGTTGGTTAGGGGCACAGCCTTAGAAGCAAAGTGGGGAATGAAGCGCCGATAATACCCCGCTATTCCCAGAAAGGCTCGTACCTGCTTCTTGCTGTTGGGACGTGGCCAACTCTGGATGGCCTCGACTTTGTTGAGTTGGGGTTTTATTACTCCCCTCCCAATGGTGTACCCAAGATATTTGGCCTCCTCCTGCCCAATGGTACACTTCTTGGGGTTAGCCGTAAACCCCGCTTCCCGGATAGAGTCTAGGACTGCTTGCACTTTTGGCAGATGTGAGGCCCAATCTGTGCTATGGACAATTACGTCATCCAGGTAAGCCGCAGCATACTTCCGGTGGGGCCTCAGTATCTGGTCCATTTTCCGCTGGAATGTGGCCGGCGCATTCTGTAACCCGAACGGCATTCTCTTATATTGGAACGCCCCGTCTGGGGTTACAAATGCGGTTTTCTCTTTGGCTGACTTGGCCAGGGGAATTTGCCAATACCCTTTTGTGAGGTCAAGAGTCGTCATGTATCGGGCTGTTCCCAGCCGGTCGATCAACTCATCTATACGTGGCATGGGGTAGGTGTCAAATTTTGTAACTTTGTTCAACTGACGAAAATCGTTACAAAATCGCCAGCTCCCATCCGGTTTAGGCACCAGCACAATGGGACTAGACCAATCACTTTGGGACTCCTCTATCACCCCTAAGTTCAGCATTTTCTGTACTTCCTCCCGTATTGCCTCCCGTCGGGCCTCTGGGATCCGATAGGGTTTTAACTTCACCCTTTCACCGGGCAGGGTAATAATATCATGCTCTACCCCAGATGTTTGTCCCGGCAGCTCAGAGAACACCTCCTTGTTGCGAAGCACAAACTCCTTAACCTCCTGTTGTTGGGGTTGTGACAAGGTGGCTGCTATTCCAACCTCCGGAATCACGCAACCAGTTTGAGCTGGTGACCAAGTTTCTGCGACTAGGGACTCTCTATCCCTCCAGGCTTTCAACAGATTAACGTGATAGATCTGTTCGGGCTTTCGCCTTCCTGGTTGTCTGACCTTGTAATTCACTTCGCTCACTTTTTCCATTATCTCGTAGGGGCCTTGCCATTTGGCAAGGAATTTACTTTCAACCGTAGGGACAAGTACCAATATCCTATCCCCCGGGGAAAAGGTACGGGTCTTGGCTCCACGGTTGTACACTCTCTGCTGTGCCAACTGCGCTTGGGCCAAATGTTCCTTCACGATGGGCATTACCTGTGCAATTCGATCTTGCATCAGGGCGACATGCTCAATAACACTCCTGTGGGGAGAACTCTCACTTTCCCAAGTTTCCTTGGCAATATCCAACAGCCCTCTTGGGTGTCTCCCATACAGTAACTCAAAGGGGGAGAATCCCGTAGAGGATTGGGGCACCTCCCTAATAGCAAACATCAAATAAGGAAGTAGACAGTCCCAATCCTTTCCATCTCTATCCACCACTTTCTTCAACATTTGTTTTAGGGTTTTGTTGAATCTTTCAACCAGCCCATCGGTTTGGGGGTGATACACAGATGTAGGCAATTGCGTCACTTTGAACAATTTACACAGCTCTTTCATAACCCGGGACATAAAGGGTGTACCTTGGTCCGTAAGCAGTTCTTTACAAATACCCACCCGGCTAAAAACAAGAGATAGCTCTTTGGCTATGGTTTTGGCCGAGGTATTTCTGAGAGGGATCGCTTCTGGATAACGGGTGGCATAGTCCATTATAACCAATATGTACTGGTGCCCCCTAGCGGACTTGATTATAGGACCTACCAAATCCATTGCGATTCTCTCAAACGGGACCTCAATGATGGGTAGAGGGACCAGCGGGCTACGGAAATGTGGCATCGGGGCCGACCTCTGACACACAGGGCAGGAGGAACAATAATTTTCTATGTCCTTCATCACCCCAGGCCAATAGAATCTCTGTAATACCCTCTCTCGGGTTTTCTCTGTCCCCAGATGACCTCCAAGAATGTGCCCATGGGCCAACTCCAACACCAACTTCCTGTAAGGTTTGGGCACCACAAGCTGCTCAACGGTTTCTTCTGCCCTTTTTGCCACCCGATACAGTAGGTCCTTCTCTACGCTGAAGTATGGGTAAGTGCAGGTATTATCTGGGTTCACTAACTCGCCATCTATTTCCACTACGTTTTCCCGTGCCTTTATTAGGGCGGGGTCTTTTAACTGTTCTGTGGCAAAATTTTCCCTGTGAACCTCAAGATCAGAAAACTCCACAGACGGTAGGTTTTCGTCTGAGGAGGTGGGCTCCTCTCCAGTTTCTTGAGTCTCCCCTGCCAATACTGACAAGGGAAATTCTGGAGAGTCCTCACCACTCTCAGAGGAGTTCTGGCTATCACATTCCTGGTACATAGGGGCACCAGTGGGGGGCTCAGGATCATCCCACAGTTCCCAGATCTTCGGAAAATCCCTTCCCACAATGGCATCATGCGGTAATTGAGATACTAACCCCACTGGATGAGAGAGGGTACCTTTGGGGGTCTCGAAACACACTGTAGTCACTGGATACTCTCGGGTGTCCCCATGCACACAAATAACAGCTACCTTGCTATTCCCAGAGACCTCTGTTTTAACTAATTCAGCCTTTATCAGGGTCACAAGGCTACCTGAATCCAGCAATACCACAACATTTCTACCATTAATACACATTTTGCATAAATGTTTCTCAGTTCCCCGAATGGCAGTGCATGCGACTGTCGCACACAGCGACTGACGTCGGTCCGTCAGAAAGTCACATTGCATGGGTTCCTCCACAACCGGGCAATTTGCTGCAATATGTCCCGCTTGCCGGCAGCGGTAGCAGACAATCCTTTTGGCTGCCTCTTGAGCCCCTGACTTCCCAGGCTGTTCTCGCCAAACTTTGGGTAGAGCTCCCACCCTCTCACTCTCTCCACCCTCACCCCTTGGAATCCTCTTATCCGCCCCTGGGGATGGTCTGGTCTTAGGGTGGAAAGTCCGAGAGTCTCTGGAAGAGGCCGTCAGGTTCTCTGTAGCCAAGTATTTCTCTACACGATCCACAAGACCACCGGCCGTCTCTGGGTCTCCATGGCTTACCCACTTTTGGATGGCAGTAGGAAGAGCTCTCAAAAACCGATCCATTACAACACGTTCCACAATCTCTGGTGCGGACAAAGTCTCTGGCTGTAGCCACTTCCTGCTCAGATGAATGAGATCATACATTTGAGACCTGGGGGGTTTTCCAAGCTGGAAAGTCCAGTTATGCACACGCTGAGCCCGGACAGCCAGGGTGACACCCAGCCTTGCCAATATTTCAGCTTTTAGCATCACATAGTCTTTTGCTTGGTCAGGCTCTAGGTCATAGTAAGACTTCTGCGATTCACCAGTTAACAGAGGAGCCACCAGTCCAGCCCACTGCTCCTCAGGCCACTTTTCTCTTTCAGCAGTCCTTTCAAATGTGGTCAAAAATACCTCTGGATCATCCTCTCCAGTCATTTTTGTCAATAAACGACTCACCCCAAAGGACGCGGTATTAGTGGGACGGCTTTCCTCACTGGTCTGCGGACGTTGCTGCATTACTGCTTCCATTTGTTGTAGTCTCTGCTCTTGCTTCTGTAACAGGTCTATGAAGCGGGCCTCAGATTGCTGCTGGGCTTGTTGCTGAGCTTCCAGACTCTGTTGGTGAGCTTGCTGCTGGGCTGCAAGGCTCTGTTGATGAGCTTGCTGCTGGGCTGCGAAGCTCTGTTGTTGAGCTGCAAGGCTCTTTTGCAAACCTGCATTTGTCTGCTGTTGATTGGCATTTGCTAGAGCCAGCTGTTTCAGTATCTCCTCCATGCTGGCTTAAAAAAAAACTGCCACTGGTTCTCCACCAACTGTGGGGGGGGTTAGCTCGGCAGCGGGTGTGTGTGATCCCCTGGATGGGCTCCCCACACAAAAACAGGCCCAGCAGACGGAGGTTGTGGTTTTCAAGATCAAAAAGGTGCGGTTTATTTCTCTATTTACAGTGACAAAAAACACAGCAAAGCAAAAAGAAACATAAACAAAATAAACCCTGGTCAGCTTGACCTCTGACTAAACATGCAGGTTTCCTAACTAACAACTGGGATCAGCCTGGTGCTGTCCTAGTCCCTAAGTCCCTGGTTTAGTAAATGTCCAAACAAATAGCCACACAGGCTTTGTCTCACCGCACAGGGGTTCACTCTCCCTAGACAGTCCACACAGGTCTGGGTCCAGGCATGAGCAAACACCTAATGAAGCTGGGAGTTTTTATAGAGGCCTTAAACGAGCTGACAAGCTTCAGCTGGTCTCATCAACTCCCTGCCTGCACGACGCCCAGCACTCTCCCTAGAGGTATGAATCATCCATGAGCCCACTAGCCTCAGCTGGGCTTCATCAACTCTCTCCCTAGTTGTATAAGTCGGCATAAAGCCTGAATCTGGGAGAAATATACCTACCCCCCGGATGCAACCAGGTGACTTTACCTTCCTGCTGTCACAATACATATACTGTGAATGTATCTGGAGTCGTGCATAAACATATTTTGTACGTTTATATCATGCATGGCACTGAAACACAGCATTGGAACATGGGGGAGCACTCACGCAGACACAGAGACCAATAACACATACATACACTGTGAATGTATGCAGTGTAGAGGTATAGGAGGAGCTTAAATTATGGCGCAGAGGCGCATAATCTTCTCTATCATTCCAACCTGCTTGACTGTGCTGCCGAAGCAGCATGCAGGTAACAGGTAACCTCTGATCCTCAGACTGTGTGTCTGTCAGAGCTCAAAGCGTTCCCCAGGAAATGGCAGGAAATGTTGCCTCAGGATATCACACAGAAGGCTCACAGGGACTAGAGACATAAATGAATAAAGTCCTCCCCCCCACCATGTATCATCCATGCTGCTCTGGGGCAGCATGTGTGGAAAACAGGGAGGAAGCTGTGTAAAAGAAAGGCTTGTCACAGAAATTCCAGCTTGAGAGTGTTCCTCACATCATCAATGAGATCACTTACAAGCGCCCTGTCATTCACTGACACAGAACTGGCGTCTTCCTCACAAGGGAATGTCCTGTTCATAAATATTAAATATTCAGAGCTAGGGTCCTGAGCCCAATAGCTAGGCCCATATCTGACTCAGAGCACTCCTTCACTAAAGATTTTTGTGGGGGGAGGGGGCTTATAGCTCCTTTTGCTCACACACCGCTTCCATTCTGACAAGGAATGATCCCAGGACTGCTGACAACTGGTCCATAAGGACCGCAGGTGCAGGAAACATATGAACATGTTTAACTGTGCAGCACTGCCAGTTGCCCCAGGCAAGTGTGGAGAGCAGGTGTATCAGACTCCATAACGCCACCCTCTGAGACCTTATACACTATACAGTGATTATACAGTCCACCCACTGGCTACGCTGAGGCTGAGGAGGGGATACCCGGAGGACCCACCAACCCTTAAGAACTGCTCAGTCTGTGAGGAGATTGTGAGGGGATTCGCGCTGCTGCTAGAATCGAAAATAAATGCGCGCCGGCCGCAAGAAAATGGGCGCCGGCCGCAGCTACAGCTGCGCCATTGAACGCCAAGCGCGAAATTCAAAGCTCCCGCTAATGCGCGCGCTAACGGCTCACACAATAATCACCTCACACACCAGCCAGGCCAGAGTGACTCCCAAGCACCCCACAGCACGGCACCAGTACAGGGTGCAGAGAGCAGCATAACAGGGGGGAGACAGGGAGAACCCCCCACACACACACACACAGAAACACAGCCAGTATGTACTCACCTTGCAGCAGGAGAGACTACTTACCCGTCCTTAGAGGGACCCACTGGCTTGTTTCAGACAGACCTATCACAGAGTCGTACTGCGTAGCTGTCGGCCCGGTCCACCGCGAAAGATACAGTAGGTACTGTTCAATCTTGAGAGGACCGCGGGAGCATGAAAGCAACCCGGCCATCCCTGGAGCCATGGGGTATGTCGTGAACTGAGTCTCACGCACACAAGGCGAGGATCAGCACGCTCGATGGTCGGACAGGGAAGACTACGAGGATACTAGTGTACCCAACCTGTTGCCCAGCCGACAGTTGATTGAAGGTCTCAAAAATAAAATAATAAAATTCCCAAAGGAATAAAATTTAAAAGTAAAATCTTCCAGGAGACTGGCTCCTGAGAGAGCCACGTCTTCTCCTTCTGCTAGGCAGAAAAAAAACTGAGGTCTGCTGACTGCAGGTGGGAGGGTAATGTCCGGAGGGACCACCCCCCTGGGCGGGGCTGTTCAGCTCTGGTTTGTTCTAGAATGTTTCTAACATTCTGCCTAGATCTTCTCCTGCGAGCAGGGACATATACCCACGCGTTTACAGTATCCAGCTGTGTCAGTCCATGGACGATAAGAGAAATTGGTCTGGTTAGGAAGGTGGTATAAGTGCCCAGTGGGCAAGTGGTTAATAATGGTTTGGTAGCAAGGTCCCTAGAAATTAGTTGGTCTATGAACAGCCCCTATTTACAATACTGGCAACACAGGACAGCATGCAACTGAAAAGCAGCATAGTTAAGGCCCCTTTCACACTGGGGCGAGGGGCTGCGTCTGCGGTAAAGCGCCGCTATTTTTAGCGGCGCTTTACCACCAATTTCGCAGCGCTATTCGGCCGCTAGCGGGGCAGTTTTACCCCCGCTAGCGGTCAAGAAAGGGTTAAGAACCACCGCAAAGCGCCTCTGCAGAGGCGGTATAGCCGCAGTGCCCCATTGATTTCAATGGGCAGGAGCGGTATACACACCGCTCCCCTTCACCGCTCCAAAGATGCTGCTAGCATGACTTTTACCGTCCTGCTAGCGCACCACTCCAGTGTGAAAGCCCTCGGGGCTTTCAAACCGGAGACACAGCAACGGCTGTTTCAGGTCGGTTTGCAGGCGCTATTTTTAGCGCAATAGCGCCTGCAAAACAACCCAGTGTGAAAGGGGTCTAAGGAAAAATTGTAAATGAGCCACATTCAAGGTAACAATAACTAGAGATGTAAACTTTGCAGAAATTTTAAAACCACGGAGGAGAAAAAAAAAACAAAAAAAAACACACAATTTTTCCAGTTTTTTCCCCCTCTGGAAAAAAATGGAAATCTTCAGGAAAAAAAAAAATGAAAAAAAAAAGTGTGCAGTAGTTTTACAAATTGAATTGGTTTGAAACTTCCTTACTTGAAGATGCTACTGGTGAAGAAATACTTTGTAATGATCCAGAAGCAGCAGAAAGTGTTTTTGGAATGAGAACTCTGGAGGGAAAAGCTACTCACATTTTCATTCTGGTCCCACTCATTTATTTGCATAAAGTATTTGTATAATGTCTTTAGGGCACTTCTGGAATGCAAGGATGTGTTTTGTCATCCTTGCAGCATTTGGAAAATAATATTTCTTCTAACAATTTTTGCAAATTGCAGCAGGGGAGGAAAATCAAAACCAATTTACTGACCAGACTATAGGTACACAATTATGCGGTGATGGTGGAGAACATTGTAGCAAAAAATACTGAAACTGAGAAATGGTTTGGATCACTTCAACGGTGACAGCAAAGATTCATTACAGGAAATGTAGAGACAGAATGTCTACTGATGTCTGAATAAGTAAATTGGGTTAATTGGGGGTCTGAGGTAGCGTTCCATTCATCTATTGTCAGTGTGTTAATGACCATCTATTATCTGTTACGGGATGTAATTACACTCCTAGTAATGTGTCTGGCACAGTTTCATTGTTATGGGTAAATATGCGTAGACCAACGTCTCACGCATACTTGGTTGTTAGAAATAGTTCCAGGTAATTAAATCACTGTCATCTGTTAATTGTTGAAGGGAATGCCCCTGGAAAATGAGTTAAGAAACCCCTTGCATGGGAAATGATATAAAAAGCCAGCTGGGGCTAAATAAAGTGTTGATTTACTCCCAGAACTGTGTGTCGTCCAGTTACTGGGGGGTAACAGGTGCCTTGGATAAGTCAGTACTTCCTCAGCTTCAAGGATTTCCCAGCGGACTTTGGAGTTCCACAACACTGGTTGGCAGCGGTGGGATTAAAGCCTTGCAGCAAGAGGAAGCAGCGTTCATGCAAATTCAGCTACACGAATGGAAGTGTGAATGGAGACAAACTATGCTGGATTAAAACGAGCAACGTTAAAGGATTTGCTGGAAGCAAGAGGGAAGATCGCCAGAAATAAATCCAAAGCCGAGCTGATTGCAGAACTAACCGAGGGAGATCGGGCACACAGTATGGCTACAGAAGCCATGGAGACCGAGTTTGACCAAGAAGTGAAACGCAGGCTAGCGTTTTATGAAGAAAATCCCTCCACCGAGCTGGTACAGGCAACGTTAGCCCAAGTGGATGCCTTTATCACGGCGAGAGAAGAACGGGAGACCCAACTCCGGCTGGCGGAACAGCGTGCCTCTGAGAGACTGCTAACGACCACACCGGCACCAGAGACAAAACTAAAAGTACCCCATGATGCCTTTAAAAAGTTTGTGGAAGCAGAGGAAGAAATCGATAGCTTCCTGCAAGATTTTGAACGGCAATACAAGCTGTACCAAGTACCCCAGACAGACTGGGTACGGATCTTAGCTGGTAAGCTGTCAGGCCGTGCAGCAGAAGCCTACAGAGCCGTGCCAGAGGAGGAAATCGCAAGCTATAGCCGGGTAAAGGAAGTTATTTTGGCAAGGTATGCCATCACCCCAGAAGCATACAGGAGACGCTTCCGGGACACAAAGAAACAGGAGAAGGACTCCCACACCGAATGGGCTTGCCGAATGCAGAGGGCAGCCCTAGCTTGGCTACAAGCCCGTCAGGCAACCACAGCAGATGCAATCACCCAGCTGATTTTACTGGAGCAATTCTTTAATGGACTAAACCCAGGAGGTACAGGAGTGGGTAAGGGATCGCAAACCTACCACTCTCTCGGAAGCGGCCAGGCAAGCTGATGAATATCAAGATGCCCGCAGGCCATCACAGACTAGCTTCAGACCAAACACCAGACCACTGAACAATAACCCAGGGCCACCAGCTACACAACGACCCGGGCTAATCCCTACCCCCCCTGCAAATCGATACTTTGGGCGCAAGGGAGTGCAGTGCCATTCGTGCAAGCAATTTGGGCACTATCAGAGAGACTGCATTCAGAACCAGGACCAAGCGGCATGGATTCAACCAGGGCCACCCCCTCCAGCACGGGCTGCCGCTCATTGCTATCACACGGAAGCGGCCCCAGACAACCGCGGAGCTGAAGAATTGGAGGAACAATGGGGCGTCCTGCACGAGGCTGATCCAATACAAGCAGCTAACCGGGACAACCGGCAGCAACACAGGCAGACGGTCTGGGTCAATGGAAAGTAGCCAATGGCCTACGTGATACTGGCACCACCATGACCCTACTACAGAGGAACCTCATCCCAGAGAGCCAACACACCGGTGACACTGTAGCCGTAAGAGTAGCGGGAGGCACCGTCTTCCGGCTACCCGTTGCCCGTGTTCACCTGGATTGGGGGGTTGGTTCGGGACACGTGAATGTGGGGGTGATGAAGGATTTGCCAGCGGATGTACTACTGGGGAATGATTTGGCCCCCCACGTTTCGGCTCACGCCCCGATGGGCCCCGCTGAAGCCAACCCCGTGACTACCTGTGCACCGACCCGTGCTGCTGGAACCGACCCGCGTGCTGCTGAGACCCGGGTAAGACTATCTTCTGACAGGTACCGTAGATCAGGCACAATATCACAGTCTAAAATTGGAATGTGACAAGTTGGCCAGTGAGAAATCGGAGATGCAACGACACTACGTCATGTATTATGAGATGTTCCATGGCTTGAACATTGAAATGCACAAACAGGCTGAAATTTGCAAAAGGTTAAATGGGATTTGCGCCCAGGTTTTGCCGTACCTCTCCCAAGAGCATCAGCAGCAAGTTTTGGGAGCCATTGAGAGAGCAAAGCAAGTGACTGTTCCAGAACTGAATTCCATTATTCGCCCTGCAACCTTACAAACTCACCATCAGCTACTGACCCGGGAAACAGAACGGCAATGCTGACGGATTATCGTGGCAAACTGGACTGGAAAAGTGATCCGTGAGTACTCTCCGGACATCCCCAAGCCGATCCGTTAAGGATCAGACTGTGTATGCCGGCTTGTGGGTAAGGGGGAGAAGTGTAGCAAAATACTGAAACTGAGAAATGGTTTGGATCACTTCAACGGTGACAGCAAAGATTCATTACAGGAAATGTAGAGACAGAATGTCTACTGATGTCGGAATAAGTAAATTGGGTTAATTGGGGGTCTGAGGTAGCGTTCCATTCATCTATTGTCAGTGTGTTAATGACCATCTATTATCTGCTACGGGATGTAATTACACTCCTAGTAATGTGTCTGGCACAGTTTCATTGTTATGGGTAAATATGCGTAGACCAACGTCTCACGCATACTTGGTTGTTAGAAATAGTTCCAGGTAATTAAATCACTGTCATCTGTTAATTGTTGAAGGGAATGCCCCTGGAAAATGAGTTAAGAAACCCCTTGCATGGGAAATGATATAAAAAGCCAGCTGGGGCTAAATAAAGTGTTGATTTACTCCCAGAACTGTGTGTCGTCCAGTTACTGGGGGGTAACAGGTGCCTTGGATAAGTCAGTACTTCCTCAGCTTCAAGGATTTCCCAGCGGACTTTGGAGTTCCGCAACAAATATTAATTGGAATTATTTTAAAAGTTTATAAAGATTAAATTAAATTTGTCAGGCAAATTCGCCCTCTAGCCTGTCAATTAAAGCCGGAGGACAGAAACTATCATCCACTGTATACCAAAAATCACCCAACTGTAGGAGGTACAAGATGGAACCCTCAAGCAAACTAAACTGGACCATTTCCCCTGCAGTGCCCCTTAGTGTCAGAAATTCATATTTCTGCTGTTTGAGAACTACAGTGTAACTTGAATTGTATTCCACGAGTTGCGTGTCTTCAGCTGAGATAACGTGCAATTTAAGACTTTACATAAAGTCTCAGAAATCTTTCATGATGTATACAGATATAATATTTATCATTGTAAAAGAACATATTCCACACGCTTTTTTTCCCGCCTTCCCATCTCCAGCAATAATCAAAAGCATGTGGAAAACCTTAAAGAGTAACTCCATTTTTGTTGAGAAAAAAACATCCCCCCTGGGTGATCTATGTACATTGCAAGGATTATAACAACCTTTGTTGCAGATTCCAACCTTTTGTTATTCTGAAGTAATCCCTGTATGTTCCTCTAAACCTCAGTGATGAGTGGGTCTAATGGGAGTGGTTTCATACCATATATCAGGTGTGCACCTGCATGGCACTAATGAGGAAAGCTGCTGGGCCCGCATCCCTTTAGACTTGTTCCTACTGGAAGTGTCTCACCAAAAATGACATTTTTGTTGCAGGGGATGTCTGAAATCTGACTTGTATCTTAGGCAGACTTCTGGCAAAATTGGTGAGCCAATCACACAAGCAGGAAATGTTTCTGGGGGTGGACAGTACACACTGTGTACAGAACAACTCCAGGTAGCCATATTGCAAAGCATTCTCAGAAAATTACATCGGCTGCAGTAAGCCAATTTTTAATAACATTCAATTACAATATGTCTTGTGTCGCTATTGTATACGCAATATTATTTTTTTCTTTATTTGCCATTTTTTTTTACCCACAAAAGTGGAGTTACCCTCTAAAAATAGAAGGCAATCAGGTTAAGTAAGATATAAGGTGCATGTCAAACTAACCTTTAAAAATGGAGACTCTTCCAACATGTCTAGGAACTCTGGAAAAAAATCTCCAACTTCTTCATCAACTGCTCCAACCAGGCTGATTTGTCTCATTGGGCCAGCTCTGTATGTGCCACAGCAGTAGGTTCTGCTGACCTAGGAGGAATTGATAACCAAATCAAAAAACATTGGAGAGAAAAAAAAATTATCTGTCAAGAAAAACTTCTGTTCTCAGGATATTGCTTAGTCACAACACTTCTAGAGGTTCCCTATAACAGAGCAATAATTCACTTTGACTTTAGTTCCACTTTAAAAGTTCAATAATGCTTCAATCAGTTGCTTACACATACCAGAGGTAGCTTTTATGGTTTCTTGTATGACAAGACTTTCAGCTTATAAGAATTAAAGATCTACACCTTTTAGAAAATGCATATAACCACTAGGAATTATTAAAAATAGGAAGACTTGCATAGTTTATTAAAAAAAACAAAAAAACAATCCTCCTGGTCTTTTGGGACAGCAGCGTACAGGCGACATTTTGTATTAAGAAAAGTACTATGACTGGAGGAGGGTTTTTTGCAAATTGCATGTATATTACGTTGAATACAGAACTTAACAGGCTAGAAAACAAATTCTGGAACGTTCTGGTTTTCAGGTGTCCCATCCCACCTTCCACTCTGAGCAGAGAGCTGTGACTGTCAGTCACTGGCTCTCTGCTCTGCCCTTTCAGCGCTCACTGGAGCACTGAGTTGTGGAGAGGGCAGGAGGGACTGGCTCAGCCTTTCAATGGATCGCTGAGAGGCTGAGCCAGATGTTGCTCCAGGCATCTGGGTGAATTCCGACCATGCATGTACTGTAGTGGCAGATGTTTATTATCAGTTGTAAACCAAAATTTGCACACTGTCTGCCCGAAAGCGGTAAAGATAGCAAGGCCTGGGTTGTACATATATGTTAATGCACTTTTAGACTTCATTCACATGTGGAGGGTTGTAATTTTTGCACTTGGGAATGACAGATGTTCCATGCAGCCAGTCTGACAAAATCAACACGCAGAGATGCAGCAGCTATAGTGATCCTACTGACATGTGCCTGAAGCTGCTGCTGTGTCTGGCTTTGACAGGCTGGTGGCACAGAAATCCTGTCGTCATTACAAAGTATTACATACATAACGCTCTGTAGAGAGGAATGGGTCTATGCACCTGTGTGAATGAAGCCTTAAAGCAACGGGGGAGATTTACTAAAACTTGAGCACTCTGAATCTGCAACAGACGCTATGTTCCAGTTTTAGTAAATCTCCCACCAATCTGTTCCTCACGTGTTCTTTGCAAGTTATTTTGAACAAAACAAGCTGCCTATAGAGTCTTGTGTATAATCCTGGTCCAAGGAATAAACTACAAAAAAAGGGTGTTTTTTTTTTTTTTTTTAGGTATGCGGTTTGAATGGAACAAACCACAAAGCAAACAAAAAAAATAAATCTGATTCAATAGTTAGCCAGTGATTGAAGCTGTGGGTGGCCCTATTGGTCCCACCCAGCTCAACAAAAAGTAGATTTTTCAAACTGTCCTTTTCAAAAAGGAACCAGATGAAAAATTGGCAGCCGAACAGTGACTGCAATCAATCGGGTGCATTCTGACAACCACATGTGTTAGCTGCCAGAATATGATAGTCAGCAGGGGAGATTTTCCTATTCATGCCATTATCCTGGAAAAAAAAGAATCTATTGGGATTCCTCATGTTTATCCTGCAGGTAAAGCTACAGTGTATGGCTAGTATTTGTCAAGTTAACCACTTAAGGACCGAGTCTGTTTTTCAGACTCTGTGTATACACGTTAAAAACAAGTTTTTTTTGCTAGAAAATTACTTAAAATCCCCAAACATTATAAAAAAAAATTCTAACACCCTAGAGAATAAAATGGCGGTCATTGCAATACTTTGTCACACCGTATTTGCGCAGCGGTCTTACAAGTGCACTTTTTTTTAAATTAAAAAATAAGACAACAGTAAAAGTTAGCCCAATTTTTTTTATATTGTGAAAGATAATGTTACGCAGAGTAAATTGATACCCAACATGTCACGCTTCAAAATTGCGCCCGCTCGTGGAATGGCGTCAAACTTTTACCCTTAAAAATCTCCATAGGCGACGTTTAAAACATTCTACAGGTTGTATGTTTTGAGTTAGAGGAGGTCTAGGGCTAGAATTATTGCTCTTGCTCCAACGATCGCGGCGATACCTCACATGTTTGGTTTGAACACCGTTTTCATATGCAGGCACTACTCACGTTTGCTTTCTCTTCTGCGCGCGAGCTCGTCGGGACGGGCGCTTTAAAAAAAAATATTTTTTTATTTTTTCTTATTTATTTTACTTGATTTTATTTTTACACTGTTTTTAAAAAAAAAAAATTGGGTCACTTTTATTCCTATTACAAGGAATGTAAACACTCCTTGCAATAGAAAAAAGCATGACAGGTCGTGTTAAATATGAGATCTGGGGTCAAAAAGACCTCAGATCTCATATTTAGGCTAAAATGCAATAAAAAAAATGAAAAATGTTGTCATTTGAAAAAATTACAAAAATAAATTGGCCCTTTAAGACGTCTGGGCGGAAGTGACATTTTGACGCCGCTTCTGCCCTGCTATGGTATGGAGATGGGTGGGGGCCATCTTGCCCTCACTCGTCTCCATACCCAGCCACGGACAGGTCTCCCGCCGCCAATAACGGTGATCTCGTGGCGAATCTGCTGCAGAAACCACCATTATCGTTTACAGGACCGCCGCCTGAACAGATGGATACCTCGGTTGTGGCGGCAGCTGGTGTCCTTACCGAGATATCCATCTTCAAAGTCATGACATATATAGTCGTGTAGCGGTCCTTAAGTGGTTAAAGAAATATACAGGCGATCCCCTAGTTACAAACATCCGACTTATAAATGACTCCTACTTACAAATGGGAGACAACAGGAAGTGAGAGGAAATCTACCCCTAGGAAGGGAAATTCACTCCTGTATGGGAAAGAGGTGTCTCCTCTGATGCTTAATCCCCAATCCTTGTTTCCACAACAACCCAAAATTGTAAAAATCCAATTGTCATTGGGACAGAAAATGAGGTGAAATCTTCTAAACAGGGGCAAAGACAGCAAAACAAATGTTAAAGGGGTAGTAATTGTATAATAACAATCAGCGCAAAAAAAAATAAAAAATCTTTCTAACTTACCGGTACTAGTGCAATATGAAAAAAATTATAAATAATTATTATAAATAATATATAATAATATTTGCCAGATGTTTCACCTCCACTTCTGGGAGTCCGGGCCGCAGCGTATTATGCTCCCTCCTCCTCCTCCCGGAGAGCGCAGCTGTGCCTCGTGCATGCTACACTGCTGGGTTCCCTTACCCACAATGGTGGCGGCAGTATCTGACAGCTGATGGAAACATCAGCTGCGGTGCAGATATCACTGGACTCCAGGACATGTAAGTATCCTATTAAAAATATCTACAGTATGTGTAGCTGCTGGCTTTTAATTTTTGCAAGGGTGGGCGGACCTTTTCTTTAACCATTTAAGGACCGAGACTCTTGAGATTTGGTGTTTACAAGTTAAAATAATTTTTTTGGGCTAGAAAATCACTTAAAAAAAACCCAATATATAATGTTTGGGGGTTCTAACACCCTAGAGAATGAAATGGCGGTCGTTGCAATACTCTGTCACACCTTATTTGCGCAGCGGTCTTACAAGTGCACTTTTTTGGAAAAAAAACTTTTGTTTTTTGTTTTATTAAAAAAACAGTAAAGTTAGCCCAATTTTATTTTATTTTTTCTAGATTGTGAAAGATGATGTTAAGCCAAGTAAATCTCCATAGGCGATGTTTAAAAAAATTCTACAGGTTGCATGTTTTGAGTTCGAGGAGGTCTAGGGCTAGAATTATTGCTCTCGTTCTAACGATCGGGGCGAAATGTGTGGTTTGAACACCGTTTTCATATGCGGGTGCTACACACGTATGCGCTTGTTTCTGCACGCGAGCTTGGCGGGACGATGCGCGTTAAAATTACATATTTTTTCTCATTTTAAACTGTTCTTTAACCCAGGGCTTGACAATGCTTGGAATCTAGGAGCCAGCTAAAAAAGTTAGGAGCCAGGAACGCGCCCCGTCCCGCCGAGCTAGCGCGCAGAAGCGAACGCATATGAAAGCGGTGTTCAAACCACACGTGAGGTATCGCCGCGATCGGTAGATCGAGAGCAATAATTCTAGCCCTAGACCTCCTCTGTAACTCAAAACATGCAACCTGTAGAATTGTTTTACACGTCGCCTATGGAGATTTTAAAAAGGTAAAAGTTAGTCACCATTCCACGAGCGGATGCAATTTTGAAGCGTGACATGTTGGGTATCAATTTACTCAGCGTAACATTATCTTTCACAATATTAAAAAAAATTGGGCTAACTTTACTGTTGTCTTATTTTTTTATTGAAAAAATTGTATTTTTTCCCAAAAAAGTGCGCTTGTAAGACCGCTGCGCAAATACGGTGTGACAGAAAGTATTGCAACGACCGCCATTTTATTCTCTAGGGTGTTAGAATAAAAATAGGATTTTTTACTCACCGTAAAATACTTTTCTCTGAGTCCATGGACCGACACAGCTTCTCTATTGACAAAGTGGGTATTATCCGTTAATTAGGAGTGACTAGGCAGAAAAACTTGTAAAAAGTGTTGCATCACACCTTCTACAGTACCGCCCAGGGGGCGGACCCTCTGGGTATACCCTCTCAGTCTGCATCTTCGCAAATCAGTTCGTCAAAAAGCAGTACAAACTTAAAAGGAGGGGTGGGTGCTGTGTCGGTCCATGGACTCAGAGAAAAGGATTTTACGGTGAGTAAAAAATCCTATTTACTCTTTCGTCCATGGACCGACACAGCTTCTCTATTGACAAAGTGGGACGTCCCAAAGCAGTGTCAGAGAAAAAACGAGGGGTGGTAACAGCAAAAAAACAAACTTCACCCCAAAACACAAAACAGCACTCCTCCAACGGAGGAGTTGCAACTCTAAACAGCCGCTTGCAAAACCTTGCGGCCAAAAGAGGCATCCGAAGATGCACCTACATCAATTTTGTAGAATTTTGTGAAAGTGTGAGCGGACGACCAAGTCGCCGCTTTACATAATTGGGAAACAGACGCTTGATGTCGGAAAGCCCAAGAGGCACCTATTGCCCTGGTCGAATGCGCCGTGACAGGAAAGGGGGGCGCCTGACCCTTTAAGGCGTAAGCCTGGATTACTATCTGTCGGATCCACCTAGAGATGGTGGCCGATGAGACTGCTTGGCCCTTCTTGGGACCAGCCACCGAAACAAACAATGAGTCTGACTTCCGGAACAGGGAAGTAGCAGATAGGTATACTCTCAAAGCTCGGACAACGTCCAAGGAATGCAACGCCGACTCCTTAGGATTCGACGGCTGAGGACACAAGGATGGAAGTACAATGTCTTCGTTGATGAAAAGCCGAAACGACTTTCGGAAGAAAGGAAGGCTGCGGCCGCAGCACCACCTTATCCTTGTGGAAAATCAAATAGGGAGCCTTGCAGGACAAGGCTGCCAGCTCAGAGACTCGTCTAACTGACGTAACAGCCACCAAAAAGACCACTTTCTGAGAAAGTGTCAACAGGGGAATATCTCTAATATTCTCAAACAGTGCCTTCTGAAGCACCGAGAGGACCAGGTTCAAGTCCCACGGAGGTAACGGGGGACGGACCGGAGGGGCCACCTGTCGGACCCCCTGCACAGATGTACTCACGAGAGAGTGAGTCGCCAGGGGTCGCTGAAAAAAGACAGCCAGGGCAGATATCTGTCCCTTAAATCGTACTTAGGGCAAGCCCTTGGTCCACCCCATGCTGTAAAAACAGCAGGATTCTGGAAACCAAATAGGTACGCGGATGCCATTTCATTTCCTCACACATGGAGATGTAGGCCCTCCAAAGTGCGGTGATAGACCTTCCTAGAGGACGGTCTTCGAGCACTTCTCATAGTAGAGATTACCGAGTCTGACAGGCCCCGGTCTCTCAGTACCTGGTTCTCAACAGCCATGCCGTTAAAGCCAATGACTGTAAAGCAGGATGGAATATGAGACCTTGCGATAGCAGGTCCTTCCGTAGTGGTAGGCGCCAGGGGACGTCTGCTACCAGACGTACTAGATCGGCGTACCAAGGACGCTGAGGCCAATCTGGAGCGATTAGGATCATTGGAATTCCCTCTGCCTCCACTCTGCAGAGCAGAAGAGGAAGAAGCCTTAAGGGAGGGAAGGCATAGATTAGCCGATACTGACCCCACGATGCTACCAACGCGTCCGTTGCGTCTGCCCATGGGTCTCTTGACCGGGCCACAAATCTCAATACCTTCCGATTGAGTCGGGAAGCCAGAAGATCTACGTCTGGTGTGCCCCATCTTTGGCAGAGGAGTTGGAACACCTCCGGGTGTAAGGACCCTTCTCCCTGGTCCAGCATCTGGCGGCTCAGGTAGTCCGCCTGCCAGTTTTCCACACCCGGAATGTACACGGCCGACAGTGCCGGTACGCTCCTCTCTGCCCACTTCAGGATGCGAGCGATCTCCGATGTTGCAGCTGAGCTTCTTGTTCCTCCTTGATGATTGACATATGCCACTGCTGTGGCGTTGTCTGACTGGATCCTGACTGGACGCCCTTGCAGCCTCTGAGACCATTTGAAGAGGCACAGCCTGATCGCCCGGATTACCAGGACATTGATCGGCAGGAGGGCTTCCTCTGGGGTCCAGCGACCTTGCGCCGACTGAACACCCCAGACTCCCCCCCAACCTGTAAGGCTGGCGTCCGTCCTGATCACTATCCAGTAAACCGGAAGAAATGACTTCCCGGCCATTAGAGCCGGTGCTGTCAGCCACCATACCAGGGATCTCCTGACTATGTGGCTCACTCGGATTTGATAATCCAGAGATGATGGACATCTGTTCCATCTGGACAGAACTTCCTTCTGTAACACTCGAGTGTGGTATTGAGCATATGGAACCGCCTCGAAGGAGGCTACCCTGAGGCCCAACACTCGCATGCAAAAAACGGAGTGACGACCAATTCCTGGAAGTCAGCTGCCGTACTGCAGCCCGGAGGGTCTGCAACTTCTCCATAGGGAGGAATACCTTTGCCTCTGAAGAATCCAGAATCAACCCCAGGTACCCTAGGCGTTGAGTGGGCACCAATACTGACTTTTGCGTGTTTAGTATCCAACCACAGTCTCGAAGAGTCTGACAGGTAATGGACACGCTTACCTCTAATTCTGAGCTTGAAGGGGCCTTCAGCAGAAGGTCGTATAAGTAGCCTGTGATAGCGATACCCCGCTGTCTTAGAAGTGCCAGAATCGGAGCGAGCACCTTGGTGAACGTCCTGGGTGCTGAGGCAAGGCCCAACGGGAGGGTCACAAACTGGTAGTGGTCCTTCCCGATAGCAAATCGCAGAAACCTCTGGTGTCTGGAGTATATGGGGACATGCAGGTATGCGTCCTTGATGTCCAAGGAGGCCAGAAAGTCCCCCGGATGGAGAGCCGTGACTACAGATCGAACCGACTCCATCCGAAAACTTTGTACCTTCACAAAGCAATTGAGGGCTCTGAGATCCAAGCTTGGACGAACCCCCTCCTTCTTCGGCACAATGAACAGATTTGAGTAAAAACCCTGTTCCAGTTCTGGAACTGGAATAACTACCCCGCGTTCCAGTAGACCCTGGACCGCCCCATACAGGGCCTCCCGACGGGTCGGTAGTAGCTGGAGATTGGAGGTGTTGAATCTGTCCGGTGGACAAGAGAGAAACTCTATCTTGTAGCCTGAGGAGATTACTTCGCAAACCCACCTGTCGGAGATTAGTGCTGTCCACTGAGTCGCGAATTTGCGAAGACGTCTCCCCACCCGAGAGCTGGGTGGGGGTGGACCTTCATGCGGACGCAAATTTGTCCGCAGGCTTATTGGGTATGCGGGACCAGGGACGCTTTTGTCCTTGGGCAGGCGCTTTATCGGCCTGGGGTCTTTTCCCTGTCGCCCTAGGGGGACGAAAAAAACACTTGTGTGCAGTAAAGGAGGGCCCTTGCCCTTGGCGTAGCCCCTTACCCTTGCTAATTTGGGGAAGCAAAGTGCTTTTACTTCCTGTGGCATCCTTGATGATGTCATCCAGAGAAGCCCCAAAAAAAGTCTGTCGCCCTTAAAAGGCAGATCCAACAGGGCTTTCTTGGAAGTCTGGTACGCAGACCAGCCTTTTAGCCAGATCAGGCGGTGTATTGCTACTGCATAAACCGAAGTTTTAGACAGCAGGGGAATAGTATTCATGTCTGACTCGCAGACAAACCTAAGGCCCTGGACCAACTGGTCGGCCAATGTTATCTCATCAGGAGGAGCATCTCGCTTCTTAACCCCTGGAGTAGCAATCTTGCCCATTCAGTAAGTGTGTGAGACACTAGGGCCCCCGCCAATGCCGGGCGTACTGCCGAGCCTACCACTGAGTATAGGTAGCAAGCGAGTGCTTCAGCCTTCTTATCCACAGGGTCCTTGAAAACAGGAGCCCCTTCTACAGGAATTGTGGTGGCTCTATTAAGTCTGGACACCGGAGGGTCCACTATAGGGGGGAGAGGTCCATTTCTTCAGAAAACTCTCCTCAAAAGGGGTACCGTACCGCAAACCTCTTTGGGGCTGTAAAGACCCTCAGTGGGTTCTCCCATTCCTTGTATAAGAATTTATCAAGAGACACACAAGGGAACACCTTAGCAGTGCGGGCAGGTCTATGAAACCCAAGTGGACCGGAGTCTCTGCTGCTTCTGCAGTATTTTCCAATTTTAGCATATCCCGCACTGCAGTAATAAGGTCAGATACCAAAGCCGTCTCGCGTACTGACCTGGACTTTGAGTCATTCTCACTGTCCGGTCACGGTCTGCAGTCTCTGATGCGTCAGAATCTGGGCCATGAGCCGTAGCTGGACCTGGTTCTGCACCAGAATTATCCCCAGAAGCTTGCAGGGGATGGGGCGTTTACTACCCCCTGTATTCCCGTGTGCTGCTTCCACCCTGGCAGCAAACGCCTCTAGGATTGCAGTCATAGCGTTCATAGACACCTCAGGGGCACCAGCTGCTAAATCTGGTGTTTCAGGGGAGAAGACATCTGGCTCAGATGCCATGCTGACCACACGCTGACACTCACAGGGCTCCAGGCAAGATATCAATAGGCCACCCTCCTGTGCTGCAGAGAGGCCGGGTCACCCAGAGGACTCACCACCCTGGATAGGTACTGCTATGCTGCGCCTGTGATGCTGTCCCTGCTGCTGTGTCAGTCTGCTTCTTTTATCAGCACTTCCTGTGTGAATTTTCGCGCCAGTGTAATGCACCCTAGAGGCCGGAGGCTCTCGAAAAATGGTTGCCAAAAACGTCTGTATGGAAGATAATGTGGGCTCTAAGAAAATGGCCGCCGACAGAAGATAGAGGTCAAGCAGCCATAGCCCACAAAAAGATGGCCGCCGAACGGCAATATCTGCATACAGGGTGGACAAACATGGCCGCCGATCAGCTGATAGGGGCCAGTGGGTGTGGCCAAACCACAGGAAGATGGCCGCCGGGCAGTCACAAGAGGCCAAACTTGGCATGGACCACCTCAAAATGGCCGCCGACAGCATGGAGGAGGAAGGACACAAACACAGGTAAGAAAAAATGATATTTCTTTTAAATGTTAGTTACAGCCAGCCCCGCTCCAGTGGGACCCCCTAGGTGACCCCCAGCACCCAGCAACCTTTAGCTAGAAGCCCAGGGAGGAGGGAAAGGCAGGGAGAGAGGGAAGAAAGGGGCCACAACCACTTACTTGATCTCTCCAGGAATGTCCAGCTAAATCACCCAGCCGAGGCAGGGGAGTTTTACTTACCTATCCTGCATGTATTCTGCTGGAAGACATTCCAAACAGATCATCGTCCGCGCACGGAAGGTGACTGTTGGCCAGGCATGCTGTGATTGGACCCAGAAGGGACGATCATATGTATGCCCTGGAGCATGACGCTCACCGGACAGGCTGCTGCGACTCGGCCGTAAGGTCAGCCGAAGCTGAGCGGTCCGATGCAAGCCTTGGAGCGTAAGCTCACCGGCCAGGCTGCTGCGACTCGGCCGTAAGGTCAGCCGAAGCTGAGCGGTCCGATGCAGGCCCTGGAGCGTAAGCTCACCGGCCACCCGTGGAGCGACGGGCATGTCGTGGAAAACCCAGCGCGTAGCTAGGGTCGGCACACGCTCGATGGCCGAAACTGGGGAGACTACAAGGATCGAGGATCCAGGCTGTCACCCAGTCGGCAGTTGATCGAAGATCGCAGGAAACAACAAATGTAGCAAAAAAAAAAATATATATATATATATACACACACACAGTGCCTTGCGAAAGTATTCGGCCCCCTTGAACTTTTCATCCTTTTGCCACATTTCAGGCTTCAAACATAAAGATATAAAATTTTAATTTTTTGTGAAGAATCACCAACAAGTGGGACACAATTGTGAAGTGGAACAAAATCTATTGGATTTTTGAAACTTTTTTAACTAAGAAAAAAATGAAAAGTGGGGCGTGCAAAATTATTCGGCCCCCTTGCGTTAATACTTTGTAGAGCCACCTTTTGCTGCGATTACAGCTGCAAGTCGCTTGGGGTATGTCTCTATCAGTTTTGCACATCGAGAGACTGAAATTCTTGCCCATTCTTCCTTGCAAAACAGCTCGAGCTCAGTGAGGTTGGATGGAGAGCGTTTGTGAACAGCAGTTTTCAGCTCTTTCCACAGATTCTCGATTGGATTCAGGTCTGGACTTTGACTTGGCCATTCTAACACCTGGATACGTTTATTTGTGAACCATTCCTTTGTAGATTTTGCTGTATGTTTGGGATCATTGTCTTGTTGGAAGATAAATCTCCGTCCCAGTCTCAGGTCTTTTGCAGACTCCAACAGGTTTTCATCCAGAATGGTCCAGTATTTGGCTGCATCCATCTTCCCCTCAATTTTAACCATCTTCCCTGTCCCTGCTGAAGAAAAGCAGGCCCAAACCATGATGCTGCCACCACCATGTTTGACAGTGGGGATGGTGTGTTGAGCGTGATGAGCTGTGTTGCTTTTACGCCAAACATATCGTTTTGCATTGTGGCCAAAAAGTTCGATTTTGGTTTCATCGGACCAGAGCACCTTCTTCCACATGTTTGGTGTGTATCCCAGGTGGCTTGTGGCAAACTTTAGATGAGACTTTTTATGGATATCTTTGAGAAATGGCTTTCTTCTTGCCACTCTTCCATAAAGGCCAGATTTGTGCAGTGTACGACTGATTGTTGTCCTGTGGACAGACTCTCCCACCTCAGCTGTAGTTCTCTGCAGTTCATCCAGAGTGATCATGGGCCTCTTGGCTGCATCTCTGATCAGTCTTCTCCTTGTCTGAGCTGAAAGTTTAGAGGGACAGCCAGGTCTTGGTAGATTTGCAGTGGTCTGATACTCCTTCCATTTCAAAATGATCGCTTGCACAGTGCTCCTTGGGATGTTTAAAGCTTGGGAAATCTTTTTGTATCCAAATCCGGCTTTAATCTTCTCCACAACAGTATTACGGACCTGCCTGGTGTGCTCCTTGGTCTTCATGATGCTCTCTGCGCTTTCAACAGAACCCTGAGACTATCACAGAGCAGGTGCATTTATACAGAGACTTGATTACACACAGGTGGATTCTATTTATCACCATCAGTCATTTAGGACAACAATGGATCATTAAGAGATCCTCGCTGAACTTCTGGTGTGAGTTTGCTGCACTGAAAGTAAAGGGGCCGAATAATTTTGCACGCACCACTTTTCAGTTTTTTATTTGCTAAAAAAGTTTCAAAAATCCAATAGATTTCGTTCCACTTCACAATTGTGTCCCACTTGTTGGTGATTCTTCACAAAAAATTTAAATTTTATATCTTTATGTTTGAAGCCTGAAATGTGGCAAAAGGATGAAAAGTTCAAGGGGGCCGAATACTTTTGCAAGGCACTGTGTGTATATATATATATATATATATATATATATATATATATATATCTTTTTTCCCCGGACCAATGGGCCCGAAGGGAGCCATGTCCTACTCCTTGCTAGACAGAAAAAAACTGATCTGCGAAGATGCAGACTGAGAGGGTATACCCAGAGGGTCCGCCCCCTGGGCGGTACTGTAGAAGGTGTGATGCAACACTTTTTACAAGTTTTTCTGCCTAGTCACTCCTAATTAACGGATAATACCCACTTTGTCAATAGAGAAGCTGTGTCGGTCCATGGACGAAAGAGTAAAATATATATAATGTTTGGGGGTTCTAATTAGAGGGAAGGAGATGGCAGTGAAAACAGACAGGGAAACTCCATTAGCATTGTTGTTTGTCTTGTCATACCAACGGCCACCACAAGATGGCGCTAGATCACAGAAGGAAGCATAGGCCTGCAGAAGGCCGCAAAGTCGCGGCCTCAATTACCGGCCGACGCGGCCCGACGCGATCCCGCGGCGCGGAGGGGGGGACACGGAGAGACAGGATTCCCCAGCTGTGCTGCCCCAGGTCGCTAATTCTAGTCGCAATGGCGACCCTGCGCCCGGGGTTTGTCGAGCCCCGCTTTAACCACTTGCCGAGCAGCCACCGTCGTTATACGGCGGCAGGTCGGCACAATCCCACGAACCGTAGTAGCGTGCCCGCTGCATCGCGGGGGTGCCAATGCTTGTGACCGCCGGCTGCGAGCGATCGTGGGCACGAGAGGCAGAAGAGGGACGTGTGTGTAAACATACACATCCCTGTTCTGTGAGGAATAGCTAGGAGCCATGACATGTCATTTCTTCTAGGTCAGTCCCATCCCCCTACAATTAGAAACACACTAGGGAACACAATTAACCCTTTGATCGCCTCCTAGTGTTAACCCCTTCCCTGCCAGCGACATTTTTACAGTAATCAGTGCATTTTTATATCACTGATCGCTGTATAAATGCCAATGGTCCCAAAAATGTGTCAAAAGTGTCCAATGTGTTGGCCATAATGTCGCAGTCCTGATAAAAGAAAAAAAAAAAAGTTAGCCCTATTTTTTCGTATAATGTGAAAGATGTTACGCCGTGAGGATCGTGATCTTTATTCTAAGCAAAAAAAAAAAAAAAAAAATAGTATTTTTTTGTACTCGGACCATGGACTGACACAGCATCTTCAATCTTGACAAAGTGGGTTATGTTCCTGCTCATAGGAGGAGAAGACTAGGCAGAATGTTAGATGTTTTAACATACATTCCATTACCAGAGCTGAACAGCTGGAGGCGGTCCCTCCGGACATAACCCTTCTACCTGCAGCCAGCAGCCTCAGTTCGTATTAAAGCAGTACAAACTCAACAAAAGGAGGGGTGGGTGCTGTGTCAGTCCATGGACGTCAGAGAAAAGGATTTTACGGTGAACGAGTGTCAAAGAACGAGGGGTGGGAACAGTATCAAGGAAAAAACCAAACTTCACCCCAAACAAGCAGAGCTCCTCAACGGAGGAGGTGCAACATTAAACAGCCGCCTGCAAAACCTTGCGGTCGAAGGAAGCATCAGAAGATGCAGCTACATCAACCTTATAGAACTTTGAAAAAGGTATGTGTGGACGACCAGGTCGCCGCCTTGCACACTTGTGCAACAGACACTTGATGTCGGAAAGCCCAGGAAGCATCAATTGCCCTGATAGAATGCGCCGTAACCGGAAAAAGGAGGCGCCCGCCACTTAAGGGCATAGGCCTATATGACGGTCTGCCTGATCCACCGAGAAATGGTGGCAGACGAAACTGCTTGGCCCAAAGACCAGACACAGACACAAACAGCGAGTCAGACTTCCGAAACAAAGCCGTAGCAGACAGGTACACCCGTAAAGCACGTACCACGTCTAACGTGTGAAGCGCAAACTCTCTGGGATGCGATGGACGAGGACATAAAGACGGAAGCACAATGTCCTCATTAAGATGGAAGGCCGAGACCACCTTCGGGAGAAAAGAAGGCTGCGGGCGTAGCACCGCCTTATCCTTATGGAGAACCAAGTATGGCGCTTTGCAAGACAAGGCCGCCAATTCAGAAACCCTTCCGACAGAAGTAATGGCTACTAGAAAAGCCACCTTCTGAGACAAAGTTAAGAGAGGAATCTCTCTGATGTTTTCAAAAGGAGGTTCCTGAAGAACCGAGCACACCAAATTCAAATCCCAAGGAGGAAGAGGTGGTTTATTAGGGGGGAGCACATGTCGGATCCCCGTACAAAAGGTACTAATCAAAGAATGGCCCGCTAGCAGCCGCTGAAAGAAAATAGCCAAAGCTGAAATTCTGACCCTTAAAATGGTGCTTAAAAAGCAAGCTTTTGGGTCACAGCATGCTGTAAAAACAGCAAGATCCTGGGAACGGAATAAGTCCGTGGACGCCAATCTCGCTCTTCGCACATAGCGATGTAGGCCCTCCAGGTACGGTGGTATATCTTCCTGGAAGATGATTTCCGTGCCCTCAGCATGGTCGAGATGACCGAATCCGAGAGACCTCAGTCTCTCAGCACCTGGCTTTCAATAGCCATGCCGTTAAAGCCAGCGACTGTAAAGCAGGATGAAGTATGGGACCTTGAGACAGAAGGTCCTCCTGCACAGGCAGTCGCCATGGAACGTCCACCAATAGGCGCACAAGATCGGCGTGCCAAGGCCAATCTGGAGCGAGGAGGATTACCGGGATCCCCTCGGTCTCCACCCTGCGAAGGAGTCGAGGAAGCAATTTCAGCAGAGGATAGACATAAATCAGCCGATACCGACCCCACGGGGCCACCAACGCGTCTGACACATCCACCCAGGGATCCCTGGACCTGGCCACGAATCTCGACACCTTGCGATTGAGTCGAGAGGCCAAGAGGTCCACATCCGGCGTGCCCCACCTCCGGCAAAGGAGGTGAAACACCTCCGGATGCAAGGACCATTCCCCCTGGTCCAACATCTGGCGGCTCAGATAGTCCGCCTGCCAGTTGTCTGCTCCTGGAATGTAAATGGCCGACAGAGCCGGTACGCTTCTTTCCGCCCACTTTAGGATGTGGGCGACTTCGGACGCTGCAGCTGAGCTCCGAGGAACTCCTCGGTTGACATAGGCCACCGCCGTGGCGTTGTCCGATTGGATCCTGACCCAGCGTCCCTGCAGTCTCCTTGACCACGAGGAGAGGTACAGTCTGATAACCCGGAGTTCCAGGACATTGATCGGCAGATGGGACTCGTCCGGAGTCCAGAGCCCTTGAGCTGACAGAACTCCCCAGACTCCGCCCCAGCCCGAAAGACTGATGTCCGTTGTGATCACAGTCCACTGGACAGGAAGGAACGACTTCCCGACCGAAGGGCCGGGGATCTCAGCCACCACGTCAGGGATGCCCTGACCAGGTGACTCACCTGGATCCAATGATCCAGTGACAATGGAGACTTGTTCCAGCAAGATAGGGTCTCCTTTTGTAAGACTCGAGCGTGGAATTGGGCATACGGCACCGCCTCGAAGGAAGCCACGAGTCCCAGGACCCTCATGCAAAAACAGAGTGACGACCATTTGCGGGACCGTCAGCACCGTACCGCAGATTGAAGAGTCTGTAACTTGTCTAAAGGTAGAAATACCCTTGCCTCGATCAATCCTAGGTACTCCAGACGCTGAGTCGGAACCAGGACCGACTTCTGAATGTTCAGCAGCCAGCCGAATTCTCGAAGGGCCTGACTGGCTATCAACACATTTTCTTCTAATTCTGAGCCAGAGTCTGCTCTCAGAAGAAGACCGTCCAGATAGCCCACGATAGCAATGCCTCGCTGTCTCAGCAAAGCTAGAATCAGGGCAAGCACCTTGGTGAAGGCCCACGGTGCCGACGCCAAACCGAAGGCAAGAGCCACAAACTGATAGTGGTCTCCGCCTATCGCGAAGCGCAGAAACTTCTGGTGACCCGCGCAGATTGGGACATGCAAGTAGGCATCCTTGATGTCCAAGGATGCCAGAAAATCCCCCGGGTGGAGCGCAGCAATCACCGAGCGAATGGATTCCATGCTGAATTTTCGAACTTTCAAAGGCATTTAGGGCCTTGAGGTCCAGAATTGGACGGACTCCGTCCTTCTTTGGGACCACAAACAGATTTGAATAAAATCCCTGAAACCTCTCCTTTGGACAGTACCGGCACAATCACTCCGCACCTCAGCAAGTCCTACACCGATCCTAATAGGGCAAGCCCGATGCGCCGGAAGGAGAGACAGATTTGAGGGAAAGAATCCGTCTGGTGGCCAGGAAATGAACTCTATCCTGTACCCAGAGGTGACCACCTCGCATACCCACTGGTCGGAGATCCGGGAGGTCCACCGATCCGTGAACCTGCAAAGTCATCCCCCCCACCCCAGAGTCGGGCGGGGGCAAGACTTCATGTGGTGGCGGGCTTGCTTGCCGGCTTGTTTGGCTTACGCACCCAGGGACGCTTCTGTCCCCCATCCGTACCCTTGTGAGTCTGGGAGAATTTTCCTGCGGGATCTGACGGACGAAAAAACCTCTTCTGAGTGGGAAAGGAAAGGAAGGACCCGACTTACGGCGCGGCTCCTTCGCCTTAGTAGGCTGAGGAAGAAGGGTGCTCTTACCCCCTGTGACATTTTAAATAATGTCATCCAGGGAAGCACCAAATAGCCTTCCGCCCTTGAAAGGAAAATCCGTCAGGAGCTTCTTAGAGGCCAGGTCAGCAGACCAGCATTTCAACCAGATTAGGAGATGCAAAACCACCGCAGACACTGAGGCCCTAGAAATTAGGGGGGCAACGTCCATAGTGGCATCGCACACATACACCAGGCCCTGTACCATTTGGTCTGCCAGTGTAATGCATTCCGGAGGAAGATTGTGCTCCTGCACAGTCTGGTGCATAATCTTCGCCCATTCCGTGAGTGTCTGAGACACCGGTGTCGCCGCTACAAGAGGACGTAGTGCGGATCCCAGCATGGTGAACATGGCTCTGCACACCACTTCCGACCTATCAGTAGGGTCCTTAAGAGCAGGTGACCTCTCAACCGGGAGAGTCGTAGCTTTATTCAACTGGGCAAACGGGGGGGGGGGGTCGACCACCGGAGGGGAGGCACATTTTTTAATCAGGCTCTCCTCAAAGGGGTACCTAACCGCCAGACGCTTTGAGACCGCAAAGGTCTTCTGCGGTTTTTCCCAAACCTGGCCTATGAATCTGTCAAAGAAAGGTGTATAGGGAAAAACCTTTTTAGAAGGATGAGCCTGAAAAGAACCAAAAAAAGGAGACTGACTCCACCACAGGCGCAGCATCCAGCTTGAGAGTGTCCCTCAAAGCATCAATGAGTTCACCAACAAGTGTCCCGTCATGTACTGACCAACATAAGGAGTCTTCCTCACAAGGAATGTCCTGGTCAAAAATACCCAAACATTCAGAGCTAGGGTCCTGTGCCTCAGCAAGGCCCATATCTGAATCAGAGCACTCCCCTTGAGATGGTGTGGGGAGAGGGCACTTCACAGCTCCCTTGCGCTCGCACGCCGCTTCCATCCTGGCAAACAAATGATTCCAGGACTGCCGACAACTGGTCCATAGGGACCGCAGGTGCAGTAGCACTGCCAGTTGCTTCTGACATGAATGGGGAAGCAGGTGACACTGACTCCATGATACCACCACTCTCTGGGACTGGCAATAAATGAGAGAAAAGCCCACCCTCCAGCTGCACTGACTGGGGGGGGGGGTTACCCAGGGGACTCAGCAACCCGGCTAGGACCACTCGGTTCCGCTGCATGCGTTCCGCTCCTCAGCGCGAGTGAACAGAGGAAACTGAGGAGAATCGCGCCATTCTAGTCAGCGAGAGGCCAAACCATACAATAGAGCGCGCGCCTTCAAGAAAATGGCCTCCGCAATCACAAGTGCGCCACAGTGCCACAGCAAGATGGCCGCCAATGCGGTTTACAATGCAATTGAAATATATAGTAAAAACATGGCGCCGAAAGGCGCGCAAGGCCCAAACTGACGCAGAGAGCACCCCACACCCCAATGCAGACCCCCATGGACCCCCACCGGGACAGAGTGACCCCCCAGGCACCCCCAGTCAGCACATCGCCAGTAGGTGACAGAGTAGTACATAAACAGGGGGGGGGGGGAACAGGGAAACCCCCCTACCATAAGAACACACAGCATGTACTCACCTGCTGAGGCAGGGGAAATGGTACTTACCCGTCCAGTGAGGACCCACTAGTGTGTTCCCGACAGGCCTATCACAGTGCAGTACTGAGTAGCTGTCGGTCCGGTCCACTGTGAAAGATACAGCAAAAGACTGTTCAGTCATATATGGAGCCTGGAGCAAAAAGCTCACCGGCCACCCCTGGAGTCGTGGGGCATGTCGTGGACTGATCTCACGCTGAGCGAGGATCAACACGCTCGATGGTCAGACTGGGAAGACTAGGAGGATAGCAACTACCCAACCTGTTGCCCAGCCGACTGCTGATAGAAGAATCTCAAAAATAAAATAATAAAAATTCAAAATGAATACAAATATTTCTTCAAGAGACTGCCCCAGAAGAGAGCCACGTCCTCTCCTCTGCTAGTTAGAAAAAAAACGGAGGCTGCTGGCTGCAGGAAGGAGGGTTATGTCCGGAGGGACAGCCCCCTGGGCGGGGCTGTTCAGCTCTGGTAATGGAATGTATGTTAAAACATCTAACATTCTGCCTAGTCTTCTCCTATGAGCAGGAACATAACCCACTTTGTCAAGATTGAAGATGCTGTGTCAGTCCATGGACGGTAAGAGAAATCGTGATCTTCATTTTAGCCAGAATCATGCAGCTCTATTAAATATTATATAAATGAGCACCAAAATTGGCAAGCAGTCAATAAATCAGTTAATCTAAGCATTGTTCATGTGGACTGCCCACCACTGTAAACCAAGATTATACACAGACCATATACAGAGCAATTTTATACTGTTCTATTACCTACTAAGCTGATCACATGCCTGCTGGGCTACAAGGAATAGTACATAAAGCAAGTTTCAGCAGGGTCATCAGGAACCAGCTGAAATATACTTTGTGAACAGCCCTGTTGGCACTTCCCCACATAACATCCTTAGACTGAATTGAAAAAGCCGGGCAAAATGATGCATGGTTACGGTATTTTCACAGCCGGCTGTCAGAATACAATATCTGCAGTGGGAGATTTATCCATCTGTGCTGTTTAGCATCGATGGAGGAAGCCTGTTATATGTATTTCCCTCCCTTAGCCTGTGTATGGTTTATGATCAAAAGCTCCTCTCCTGAACATGACCATCCAGTTGACCTCTGGAAAATGTACCCCCCTTCAGGACCAGGCCATTTTTTACGATTCGGCATGGTGTTAACTTTAAGGCCTCATGCCCACTGGCATTTTTACAGCTGCGTTTTTTGCAGCTTAAAAACGCCTGTCCATGTTATTGTAAATATTTATTTTTTTATTTTTTTTTATTTTTGGAAAAAAAAACAAAAAAACGTCGGAGCTAAAAACGCGACCGCGCGTTAGTGCGCGTTTTTTGACGCTCGCGTTTTTTTCTGCCTAATTCTGACGCTGAGGAACGCACTGGTCCTGGGTTTTTTTTACAGCTTACAAACGCCTATGCTCTTTACAGCTCAAAAACGTCTAGGTGGGCATGAAGCTATAGACTAACATGGACAGGCGTTTTTAAGCTGTAAAAAACGCTCAAAAACGCGGCTGAAAAAACGCCCGTGGGCATGAGGCCTAAAAGGACAATTGCACAGTCACGCAACATTGTACCCAAATACAATTTGTAACTTTTTTTCCCACAAATAGAGCTTTCATTTGGTGGTATTTGATCAGCACTGGATTTTTATTTTTGCACTATAAACAAAAAAAGCGGACAATTTTGAAAAAAAACAAACAATATTTTTTGCTTTCTGCTATAAAACATATCCCTTCATAAAATTTAGACCAATATACAGTATCTCACAAAAGTGAGTACACCCCTCACATTTTTGTAAATATTTTATTATATCTTTTCATGTGACAACACTGAAGAAATGACACTTTGCTACAATGTAAAGTAGTGAGCGTACAGCTTGTGTAACAGTGTAAATTTGCTGTCCCCTCAAAATAACTCAACACACATCCATTAATGTCTAAACCACTGGCAACAAAAGCGAGTACACCCCTACGTGAAAATATCCAATATGGGCCCAATTAGCCATTTTCCCTCCCCGGTGTCATTTGACTTGTTAGTATTACAAGGTCTCAGGTGTGAATGGGGAGCAGGTGTGTTAAATTTGGTGTGATCGCTCTCACTCTCTTATACTAATCACTGGAAGTTCAACATGGCAAAGAACTCTCTGAGGATCTAAAAAAAAAGAATTGTTGCTCTACATAAAGATGACCTAGGCTATAAGAAGATTGCCAAGACCCTGAAACTGAGCTGCAGAGCGGTGGCCAAGACCATACAGCTATCAGGACAAGTTAAACTCAAAACAGGCCTCGCTATGGTCAACCAAAAAGGTTGAGTGCACGTGCTCAGCATCATATCCAGAGGTTGTCTTTGGGAAATAGACGTACGAGTGCTGCCAGCATTGCTGCAGAGGTTGAAGGGGTGGGGTCAGCCTGTCAGTGCTCAGACCATAGACCACACTGCATCAAATTGGTCTGCATGGCTGTCATCCCAGAAAGAAGCCTCTTCTGAAGATGATGCACAAGAAAGCCTGCAAACAGTTTGCTGAAGACAAGCAGACTAAGGACATGGATTACTGGAACCATGTCCTGTGGTCTAATGAGACCAAAATTAACTTATTTGGTTCAGATGGTGTCAAACGTGTGGTGGCAACCAGGTGAGGCGTACAAAAGAAAGTGTGTCTTGCCTACAGTCAAGCGTGGTGGTGGGAGTGTCATGGTCTGGGGCTGCATGTGTGCTGCCGGCACTGGAGAGTAGGTATGAGCCGAACACCCAACAGTTTGGTTCGCACCAGAACTTGCGAACAGGCAAAAATTTAGTTCGAACCGTAAAGTCTATGGGACATGAACATGAAAAATCAAAAGTGCTCATTTAAAGGCTTATATGCAAGTTATTGTCATAAAAAGTGTTTGGGGACCCGGGTCCTGCCCCAGGGGACACGTATCAATGCAAAAAAAAAAAAAAAGTTTTAAAAACTGCAGTTTTTTCGGGAGCAGTGATTTTAATAATGCTTAAAGTGAAAAAATAAAAGTGAAATATTCATTTAAATTTCATGCCTGGGGGGGTGTCTAAAGTATGCCTGCAAAGTGGTGCATTTTTCCCGTGTTTAGAACATTACCACAGCAAAATTACATTTCTAAAAAGGAAAAAAAAAAAAAGTCATTTAAAACTGATCGTGGGTGTAATGAATTATCGGGTCCCGGCAATATACATAAAGCTCATAGAAAAAAAAAACGGCATGGGTCCCCCCCCCCCCAGTCTATTGCCAGGCCCTTTGGGTCTGGTATGAGTATTAAGGGGAACCCCGAACCAAAATTAAAAAAATAAATAAATAAATTGCGTGTGGGTCCCCCCAAAATCCATACCAGCCCCTTAAGTTCTGGTATGGATATTAAGGGGAAACCTGCGCCAAATAAACAAAAAATAAATAAAAAAATAAATAAAAAAATACGTAGGGGGTCCCCCCCAAAACCCATACCAGACCCTTATCCGAGCACGCAACCTGGCAGGCCACAGGAAAAAAGGGGGTGGGGACGAGAGAGTGCCACCCCCCTGAACCATACCAGGCCACATGCCCTCAACATGGGGGATGGGTGCTTTTTGGCAGGGGGGGCTCTGTGCCCCCCTCCTGAAAGCACCTTGCCCCCATGTTGAATGGGACAAGGGCCTCATCCCCACAACCCTTGCCCAGTGGTTGAGGGAGTCTGCGGGCAGGGGGGCTTATTGGAATCTGGAACAAGGGGACCCCCAGATCCTGGCCCCCCCTATGTGAATTGGTAACGGGGTACATTGTACCCCTACCATTTCACCAATAAAAAACGTCTAAAATTGTAAAAAAAAACAAAAAAAAAAAAACAACACACACGACAAGAGACAGCTTGGGACAAGTCCTTTATTTAAAAATAAAAATATCCCGCAAAGTAAATCCACGCCGCCCGAAAAAAAAACCGCAACAGTTCCGCCTCCATAGGAGGCTCCCGCGACTCTCGCTTTGACAGCCATTATATAGCGAAAGGCAGTGATGTAAGTAAGTGACCCCACCCCCCTCTGATGCCACGGGGGCACCCGTTTACGTCACCGGGTGGCCCCGCCCTCAGCTATATAACCAGCTGTCAAAGCGAGAGAAGCGTCAGTCGGCGGGAGCCTCCTATGGAGGCGGTACTGTTGCAGCTTTTTTTTTTTTTTTTCGGGCGGCGTGGATTTACGTCTCGGGACATTTTTCTTTTTTTTTTTTTTTTAATTAAGAACTTGTACCAAGCTGTCTCTTGTCTTTTTTACCATTTTTTTTTTTTAAATGGTAGGGGTACATTTTGGGGGGGGGAGGGACGACCCCTACGCCATTTTTTTTTTCGATTTGGCGCAGGGTTCCCCTTAATATCCATACCAGACCTGAAAGGCCTGGTATGGATTTTGGGGGGACCCCCACGTAATTTTTTTTTGGTTCGGGGTTCCCCTTAATATTCATACCAGACCCAAAGGGCCTGGTAATAGATTCGGGGGGAACCCATGCTGTTTTTTTTAAAAATGAGTTTTATGTACATTGCCGGGACCCGACAATTCATTACAGCCGCGATCAGTTTTAAATTACTTTTTCTCCCTCTTAGAAATGTAATTTTGCTGTGGTAATGTTCTAAACACGGGAAAAATGCGACACTTTACAGGCATACTTTAGACACCCCCCGGCACGAAATTTAAAGGAATATTTTATTTTTATTGTTTCACTTTAAGCATTGTTAAAATCACTGCTCCCGAAAAAACTGCAGTTTTAAAAACTTTTTTTTCCCATTGATACATGTCCCCTGGGGCAGGACACAGGTCCCCAAACACTTTTTATGACAACAACTTGCATATAAGCCTTTAAAATTAGCACTTTTGGTTTTCCATGTTGATGTCCCATAGACTAACAGAGTTCCGCGTCTTTCGAATTTTCCCCGAACTCAGCATATTGTTCGGTGTTCACCAGAACATCTGAACAACCAAAGTTTATCCTGAACTTATGCTCGGGCCGAACGGTTTGCCCATCCCAACTGGAGAGCTACAGTTCATTGAGTGAACCATGAATGCCAACATTTACTGTGACATACTGGAGCAGAGAGCATGATCCCCACCTCCAAGATGACCACTGCCTTGCTAAAGGTGATGGACTGGCCAAGCATGTCTCCAGACCTAAACCCTATTGAGCATCTGTGGGACATCCTCAAAACAAAAGGTGGAGGAGCGCAAGGTCTCTAACATCATCATGGAGGAGGAGTGGAAGATGACTCCAGTGGCAACCTTTGAAGCTCTGGTGAACTCAATGCCCAAGAGGGTTAAGGCAGTGCTGGAAAATAATAATAGTCACACAAAATATTGACACTTTGGGCCCAATTTGGACATTTTCACTTAGGGGTGTACTCACTTATTGCCAGCGGTTTAGACATTAATGGCTGTGTTGAGTTATTTTGAGGGGACAGCAAATTTACACTGTAATACAAGCTGTACATTCACTACTTTACATTGTAGCAAAGTGTAATTTCTTCAGTGTTGTCACATGAAAAGATATAAGATATTTACAAAAATGTGAGAGTGGGTACTCCCAAATCCCAATAAGCGTATATTGATTGGTTTGCACAAAAGTGAGAGTCTACAAACTATGGTATATATTAGAGGTGCACTGAATGGAAATGAAAATGCAGGATGCACTTTGCCTGAAAATGACTGTAAAAAACAAAAATTATATTATATGTGTAATTAATATTATGAATAATAATAATTTATTGTCATCCATTATTGGCACATTTAGCGCAAGAAAATCTCAACAAAAACGTATCTCTTCACAATGGTCCGTTGTGCTTTCGTTGTGGCGTTAAAAAATTTTGTGATGCAGTTTGAGTCACATGACCTCTGAAAAACACACCATAAGCACAGTAAAATGGGGGTAAAATTGCGGCAAAAATTGATATTTAAATTTGTTTTTATACTTTTTTTTGTAATGGCAGCAATCAGCCAATTATAGCAAAACAGATTATTGCAGTGGATGTTCGACATGTGACACTTTGTGGGAACCAGAGACACCAATACTGTGATCAGTGCTAAAAGCAAGCACTGTCACTGTACTAATGACACTGGCTAGGAAAGGGTTAAACCAAGGGCGAGTAAAGGGTTAAATGTGTGCCTCAGTGTTTTGTGTACTGTGCGTGGTGTTTTTACTAATGGAAAAGTGATGATGGATTTTAATCCCTGCATTCCTTTACAGGGAAAGAAAATCCATCACTTCCCCCGAATAGAGATCTGCCTTGTTTACATAGACAGAGCTCTGTCCTGTGTCACGTCCACATGACCGGCGGAAGCTGGCAGACATCGATTGGCCTGGCACCCGCTGATCGGCTTCTGCTGTGACAAATCACAGCAGAAGTGTTGCATATGTGATCCTGCACAGCGCAGACGCTTTGCAGTAGTAAATCTGCTCTGGGGCATCGGCAAGTGGTTGCAGTACTACACATGCATAGACACGTAGGCTTAAATGGAGGAGGGTTTAGAGGTGGCAAAAGGAGGTGTTAAAATAAAAAAATTAAGAAAAAGCTCACACCTCTATAAAAATCAGGCATTTGAGCTCCAGTGTGCATGAGCCCGAACTGATACAATGGATGGATTAACAAGTGACAGCGATTCCTTTAAAGTCCATTCACACAGGGGCGGCACGACTTGTGCCGCGACTGTGCTGGGCGATCTCAAGACGACTTCAAAGCAGACTTCCAAAATGACTTCTGTATAGAAGTCAATGGAAGTCGCCTTGAAGTAGTACAGGAACCTTTTTCTAAGTCGGAGCGACTTCAGTCCCTCCGCTTAGAACGGTTCCATTGTACAGAATGGGACGCGACTCGTCAGGTGGCTGAGACGCCTGACGAGTCGCCCCTGTGTGAATGGGGTCTTAGGAAGTTATTTAGAGTTGCAACAATGGTTGCGGAACAGGATGACAAAAAATAAATAAAAAGGCTCCTGCATATCCATATGCCAGGGCAGAGTTTAGTTTTCCTTATAATTTGAGTTAGGCCCCTTTTCACACTGGGGCGGTTTGCAGGCGCTATTTTGCTAAACAGCGGCTCCTTTCTCTCCAATGTGAAAGCCCTGAGGGCTTTCACACTGGAGCGGTGCGCTAGCAGGACGGTAAAAAAAGTCCTGCTAGCCGCATCTTTGGAGCGGTGAGAGGAGCGGTGTGTTTACCGCTCCTCCACCGCTTCTTCCCATTGAAATGCATGGGATACCGCGGTAATACCGCCCGAAAACCGCGTATTAACCCTTTATTGGCCGCTAGCGGGGGTTAAAACCGCACCGCTAGCGGCTGAATAGCTCAACAATCCCGACGGTATAGCGCCGCTAAAAATAGCGGCGCTATACCGCCACCACCGCCCCAGTGTGAAACCAGCCTAAAAGGGGCCAATATGAGAACAAATGTACCAGAAACATCACTAAATTGATTCTAGGAACATGTAGGTTTAACGTACACGGAATGTTTTACAACCTTTCCTGAACGATTTAACTTGATAGATAGTAACCAACGTTTAAAAACATCTGTTTTGCCACGTTTAGAAGCATTTATTTATATTTTTTTTAAATAGTCAAAAATTAAAAAACGCCTGTAAAACGAAACACGGCTAAATGCGAGTTACCTCATTTACAAGCTTTGGCATTTCAAATGCCTCTGAACATCCATCCTGAACGCATTTCTTTGCTTTCCAAAAAAATGCTTCTAAACCCAACTGCCTAGAAACAACTATAAACACCCCAGTGTACATGTACTGATAAGATAACAGAGGAGAGTTCAGGAGCAGCTGAAAAAAAAATGCCCAACTGCTCCTAAACTTCCGTTTACCAGCAGCAGTGTACATGAGGCCTTAGACCCGGTTCACACTGGGGCGGCACGACTTGTCCCGCGACTGCTGGGCGATCTCCACGCGACTTCAGAGGTGACTTGCAAAATGACTTCTGTATTCAAGTCGCCCCAAAGTAGTACAGGAACCTTTTTCTAAGTCGGAGCGACTTGAGTCGCTCCTATTAGAATGGTTCCATTGTACAGAGCGGAGCGCGACTTGTCAGGCGGCTAGGTCGTCTGACGAGTCGCCCCTGTGTGAACCGGCTCTTATTAAAGATTCTATTAAAGAATCACAATTTAGAACATTGACAATTGTCAATGCAGATTCCTGAACTAGTTTATTTAGTAGTTCTATGCAGCTATAAAAAGATAAAAAATAAATAAAAACTCACACCACACCTTTTGAAGCCAATCAGAACAGGAGCCAAAATATCTTGCTTTTACCAATAGAAACATCTCTAAAAGGGCTCCAGCTGCTTTCCTTCAGGCACACTGGCTACTCTCCCAGGACATGAACTGTCCTGCAAACTAACCAAATAACCAGACAGATGTGCAACACAAGCCAAATTAAGATCCTCACACTTAAATAAGCTTTCAACAGTTTAAAAGACATATTTCAACAGCAATTTAAATTATATGCTCAACACACCTGTGCATGAAAGTTTGCAATTGTTGTTGTTTCAATGTCTTTCTTGCCAATGATCTCCATTTTAACTGGTGTATTTGGAAAGTTAAAAGCAAAGTAGTCCAGAAAGTCTGGCAAGTAAGCAGCTGCACCATGCACTATGGCCAAGGCATAGTAAGATGCATTCTTGTCATTTTCATTAAATGTCTTTTCCAGGAACTCCTCCGCAAATCTCTCCATCTCCATAGGAGACAAAAAGGAAAGTTCATCCATGTAAGCATGTAAAACTGGGGCTCCACCATTTGACTGATTCTCTTCATGCATTAGTCTGCTGAACCGAGATTCGGTTTTTATGATACTGGTACGGATACAATGCTCTTGATGAGATGCAAAGGGCATCTGGACCTCTTGAGGAACTCTGTATTCTTCAGTTCCAAGGTCTGATCGGCAAAGCTGTTCATCTTTTAGGTACCTGCAGGACTCCTGGTTCGTTTCTACTCCCACACTGGCTTGGTCTAGGGCTTCCTGATTAATGCGCGTCAGTCCAGCACACAGAGTCTGGACCTCTTTGTTGTACATTTTCAGCCGCCTTACTCTTAAATCATCTCTATGCTTCTTTTTCTTCTTTTTCTTGAGCTTTTTAAGGAGAAAAGCTTTATCGTCATTTAGTATTTTCTGTGATTTGCCATTCTCATCTGGAATTTCTGTGAAAAAAAAAAAAAAGGTAAAAAGTGATTAAAAAAACACTTTAACATTAACTGCTGTAAATTAACTTTTCTGTAAAAGGATTGTAACCCTAGAACATGATTCACTGCCGCCCCCCCCCCCCCCCATTTTAAGTTGCCATCCTGCACTATGTAATTGTTTGTGAGAAACATGACCTTTTTGTCATGCAACTTCAGTCCGGTCACATGACTCCTGGCCGCTCTAATACTAGGGCTACAGCGGGAGGGGCTGAGGTCTGCCTCCGACATCAGCCTGGGGGTCACATGACAACCGTGCTGGCCGCTCGGCCCCTACCGTGTAGCCCTGAATCGGAGTACTATGGCCCGTACACACGATCCAAAAATCGGATGACAGATCGTCCGACTTTTTTCGCTTAATAGTCACAAGCAGAAATTGAATAGGTTACTAAATTCACGAAAATTCTCATACGACAGAAAAAAAATAAATATATGAAGTGATGTTATGTGTTGTAATTTATTTGTATTGTCGGACGACAACTATACTGACTAAATGAAAATCGTACGATCTGGTATCGTACGAGGAAAATGTTCGCGCTTGTACAACCGAATAATATCTGATGAATTGTTGTGATCGGCTCTCGAAAGCTCTGTACCAATGATCCAATTATCGTACGATTCTTCCTCGGAAGACAGTTTTCGTACGATATTCGGATCGTGTGTCCGGGCGATTAGAACGTCCGGGAGTCACGTGACCGGCCTGAAGCTACATTACAAAAAGGTATTTAGAGGCTTTGTTTCTAACAATTACATGTTTGCAGGATGGCAACTTAAAAGAGGGGCTGGCAGTGATTTTTTAGAAGTTTAGTTTACTTCCAACAGCAGCAGGAAAGGAAGGAAAGAAGGGGGGGGGGGGAGACAGACATCTCACACAGACTTCCGAGCCGAAAGGCAGGGAGAGGAGGGGAGGGGGGAGAGCAGAGACAGCGGATGACAGAGGCATGTAAACTGACCACAGCGTCAGAGCTCAGCAGCCATGATAAACTGTGGTCAGTTTACAAAGAGGGCAGAAACAGGCAGGATCAGCCAGGTATTTTACAGCAAAAGCACTGTGCTGTTTAACCTGCTATAAGGAAACAGGATCTATTTTTTAGGGTTACAACCACTAAGAAATATACCAAAAAAAAAAAAAAAAAAAGGAAGTGTAAGAATGTGTCCTTGAGATGCTCAAATGAATCAACCAACTGTTTCGATCAAGTATTTATTGTTCCTAAAAAAGTTACAAATCAACAGGGATTATTTGTAATCTTTATGCTATTATCATTAGGAAACCGATATAAAAAGGTGTGTCATATTTACACTTTTTTTTTATTTTTTTTAACATTCCTTCAGTTATTTCCTGGCTTCCAGGGCTAGGCAAATTATTTTATACATCCCAGGTGTCTTCAGGAGAGGAGGATGGGTTTTCTCTGTTCAGCAAACCCTCCTGCCTGCATGCCTGGGCTAAGGACAGATGGATTTTAGGAAGTAAATGTCACCTGCCCTGGCCACAGCTAGAAATGCTGGGGGTGTTCCGCGTTTAATATTAGAAATGAGTTAAATTGCATTTTTGGTTTGTGCTCAGATGCAGCGTTGTTCTCCTTTAAAGTGAACCTGTTCCTAGACTAAAACACATCTAAAAGAAGTCCTCATGGACCTGTGGAAAAAACTTCCCTCTTCAAAAATTCACAATAGAAATACTAAAACAAAAAAGAGATGTTTTCCTATATCTTTCACACGGGGCGTATGAATCTATACACCGGGTCTTTTTTACCTTAAGGAGGATGCACAGGTGTTCTGTGCATCCTCGTGCAGGCAGTCCCATTGCTGTCAATTGGCATGCAGTAGCTGCACCCCAGAATAATCTTGGCAGCCTGCAAAAGTTCCGTCTTTGGTTACACTTTAAACAAAAATAAAATATAAAAATACAACTGTTAGAATCACTTTAACCACTTTAGGACCAGGCCCATTTCTGACAATTGTTGTCTGCAGGTACAAAATCTGTATTTACTTAGAACCCCCAAACATTATATATTTTTTTTAGCAGGAGGCCCTAGAGAAAAAAAAATATGTCAGTCCTTGCAATATTTTATGTCACACTGTAATGATTGCCGCGATACATGTGTGGTTTGAACACTGTTTACATAGGTAGGTGGGACTTATGTGTTCGCTTCTGCACGCAAACTCTGAGGATAGGAAGTTTTAATTTTACACTGTCCATTAATTATTTTTTGATCACTTTTATTCTTATTACAAGGAATGTAAACATCCCTTGTAATAGAATAAGCATGACAGGTCCTCTGAGATCTGGGGTCAAAAAGATCCCAGATATCTTTTAAAGAGAAGTCATTTATACAAAAAAAAAAAAAAGACGTCAGAGGTTGCTCCAGTCCTTCAAGGGCTTAGAGCCGTGTGGGGGGCGATCTTACCCTCACTCGAGTGTGTGTGTGTTGGAGCTGCACGATTAATCGTTAAGAATCGAAATCGCGATCTTTTTCCCTTTCCGATCATCAAAACAGAATGATTCTCCAAGTCCCCTTTCACACTGGTGCGGGAGATGAGTCGGCGGTGAAGCGCCGCTATTTTTAGCGGCGCTTTACCGTCGGATTTGCGGCACTATTCGGCAGCTAGAGGAGCGGGTTTACCCCCCGCTTGCGGCCGAAAAAGGGTTAAAACAACCGCAAGGCGCTTTGCCGGCGGTATCCCATTGTTTTCAATGGGCAAGATCATGTACCCTGAAGTGATCATTTTGCAAACCCACTGGTCGGAAAGCAGGGAGGTCCACCAAACTCACAAAGACGTCCCCCCACCCAAGAATCGGGTGGGGGCAAGACTTCATGCTGAAGCGGGCTTGTTTGCAGGCTTGGATTGCTTGCGCACCCAGGGATGCTTCTGTCCCCCAGCTGACGAAAATACCGCCTTTGTGCGGAAAAGGAGAGCCCCGGCTTACGGCGCGGCTCCTTGCTTTTAGTGGACTGAGGTTGAAGTGTGCTCGTACCTCTAGGGACATCCTTAAATGATGTCGTCCAGTGAGGCACCAAAAAGCCTCCCACCTTTGAAAGGTAAATCTGTCAGAGCTTTCTTAGAAACTTGGTCCGCGGACCAGCATTTTAGCCATATCAGGCGGCGCAAGACCACCACGGATACAGAGGCCCTGGAGATTAAAAGGGCCGCATCCAGTGTTGCGTCACAGATGTACACAAGTCCCTGTACCAGCTGGTCAGCCAGTGTCACGATTTCTTGTGGGAGCCCATGCTCCTCCACTGCCTGGTACAAAAGTTTAGACCATTCAGTGAGTGTCTGGGACACCAAAGTCTCAGCCATTATCGGCCGCAATGCTGATCCCAGCATGGTGAACACTGTCCAACTCACCGCTTCGGACCTCCTATCAGTAGGGTCCTTAAAAGCAGGGGTCCCCTCCACCAGGATAGTGGTTACCTTGTTCAACCTCGAGACCGGGAGGTCAACGACAGGTGGAGAAGCCCATTTTTTCAAAAGGCTCTCTTCAAATGGGTAACGGACCGCATTGCGCTGAGGGACCACAAAGGACCTCTGCGGCCGTTCCCATTCCTTATCTATGAACTTGTCAAAGAAATATACATAAGGAAAAACCTTAACAGAGCGGGTCGGTTTGTGAGACCCAAAAGGGACTGACACCTCAGTGTCCCAGATGTATCTTTTAGCTTAAGGGTGTCCCTTACTGCGGTGATAAGTGCTCCCACAAGTGCTCTGTCCTGCGTTGACCCGGACGAGGAATCCTCCTCCGTGCCCAGACGGCCCTGGTCCGCATCCTCTGACATCTTAGAACAGGGGTCCTGAGCTGCAGCCAGGCCTGAGTCCGAGCATTCCCCAGCAGATGGCGGGGGCGCTTTTTACCCCCCTTACGCCCGCATGCCACTTCCACCCTGGCAACAAATGACTCCAGGACTGCCGACAAAGCGTCCATGGGAACCGCAGGGGCACCGGTTGCTGCCTCTGGAATGTCTGGGGAAGAAACGCCAGCTTCAGACTCCATTCTGACCCACTGAAAGTCCTTAGGGACTAAGTCAAGGCACTTGTAATAACAAATTGTCCACCCTCCTAACTGCGCTGACCGGGAAGAGGGGGGGGGTTAACCAGGGGACTCGCCACCCAGCCAGAGACTGCTCAGCGCCGTTGTCCGCTCTGCCTCACACACAGCTTGTGACTGAGGTGGTCTGTGAGGTGATTTGCGCTGTTCAGGAAGACTCCAGCGCTAGAGGGAAAGCCATGCAGTGAAAAAAAACACTGTAAAATGGCCGCCGGACTCCTCAGGGGAAAAAATAAAAATAAAAAAAAGAGGGCGCGAGCTACAAGAAAATGGGCGCTTGCAATGAAGACCTGCGCCACAGTGCGGCCATGACAAAATGGCCGCCAATGGGAGTTTTCAATACAGAAAAAAACCCACTAGAAAATGGCGCCGGCGCTACCCAAAATGGCAGCCGAGCACACTGAGGTGGACGAGAAGGCCGCAGGGACGCCGAGCGGAGGCTCCCAAAAAACAGACACAACCCACAGAGAGCGGACCCGGGCACCCCCACAGCCCCCAACTAGGATACAGAGGCCACCTAAAAGGTACACCCCGCCGACGCAGTAGGCCCCGCAATGGGGAGGAGGAAAGAGTGGGGGACAGAAAGAGGGAAAGGGGAGGACAGGAGACCCCCTAATGACCCTCCAGGAAGCCCAGCTGTTCCAAACTGCCCAAAACAGGAGGAACTGTACTTACCCGTCCATGCGGACTCGCTGGTGCGTTCCAGACAGACTCACCGCCGGACAGTACGGAGTGGCTGTCGGCCACGGTCCACTGTGACGGAGACAGCAAGCAGCCCGGTCATATGTGGACCACGGAGCAATAGCTCACTGGCCACCCCTGGAGCGATGGGGTATGTCGTGGCCGACCCAGCACATAGCTAAGGTCTGCTCACGCTCGATGGCCAGGCTGGGGAGACTACCAGGATCTATATTATCCAGCTTGTCGCCCAGCCGGCAATTGATAGAAGATTTCAAGATCAAAATATAATATAATAAAACAAGAAAAAGTAATAATTTTCATAGGACTCTGGGCCCAAGGGGGAGCCAGGTCCTTCTCTACTAGGTAGAAAAAAAAATGAGCTGCTAGCTGTAGGGTGAGGGGTTATGACCGGAGGGACCACCCCCTGGGCGGGGCTGTTCAACTCTGTTAAAGTTACATGTATTTAGATAACTAACATGTCTGCCTAGTCCTCTCCTAATAGACGGAACATAACCCACAAGTCAGGAATTAAGGAGCTGTGTCGGTCCATGGACGAAAAGAGAAATTGTGAGTCTCATTTTAGCCAGAATTGTGCAGCTCCAAAAGATAGAGAGAGATAGCGAGATACACACACACACCACACACACACACACACACACTGTATCTCACAAAAGTGGTACACACTTTTGTGAGATACAGTATGTATTGCAGGGTTTGTAAATATTTTATTATATCTTTTCATGTGACAACACTGAAGAAATTACACTTTGCTACAATGTAAAGTAGTGAGTGTAGAGCTTGTATAACAGTGTAAATTTGCTGTCCCCTCAAAATAACTCAACACACAGCGATTAATGTCTAAACCGCTGGCAACAAAAGTGAGTACACCCCTAAGTCAAAATGTCCAAATTGGCCCAATTAGCCATTTTTCCTCCCCGGTGTCATGTGACTTGTTAGTGTTACAAGGTCTCAGGTGTGAATGGGGAGCAGGTGTGTTAAATTTGGTGTTATCACTCTCACTCTCTCATACTGGAAGTTCAATATGGCACCTCATGGCAAAGAACTCTGAAAGGTCCTGAAAAATAGGATTTTTATAACAGCTTACCTGTAAAATCCTTTTCTTGGAGTACATCACGGGACACAGAGCGACATAGCCATTACTATGTGGGTTATATAGATTACCTTCAGGTGCTGGCACTGGCAACTTCCAAAACAGGAAGTACCCTCCCCTATATAAGCCCCTCCCATCCGGGAGTACCTCAGTTTTGTAGCAACTCAATAAGTGTCCCCAAAAGAGGGGTGGGAGCTCTGTGTCCCGTGATGTACTCCAAGAAAAGGATTTTACAGGCAAGCTGTTATAAAAATCCTATTTTCTTTTTCGTACATCACGGGACACAGAGCGACATAGCCATTACTATGTGGGACGTCCCAAAGCAATGCCCAAATGAGGGGAGGGATACACCATACATAAGCTGGGCGCTATCAGACATAAGGATCTTTTGCAGCCTGCAACACACTGCGCCCAAAGGCGACATCCTCCTGACTCCTAACGTCCACTTGATAGAACCTAGTAAACGTGTGTACTGAAGACCATGTTGCGGCCTTACAGATCTGGGCCAGGGAGGCCTGGTGATGCACTGCCCATGAAGTTCCCACTGCTCTCGTGGAGTGCGCTCTAACTTTGAACGGAGGCGGTCTTCTCTTCAAGCCATAGGCTTGCATAATGACCTGTCGAATCCACTTGGCTAAAGTGGATTTTGACGCTGCCTGACCCTTTCTGGGGCCTTCCGGTAGAATAAACAAAGTATCCGTTCTTCGAATTTGAGCAGTGGCTTTAAGGTAAGCTTTAACTGCTCTTACTAGATCCAAGGAATGTAATAATTTTTCCTCTACCGAGCTAGGTTTGGAAAAAAAGGAAGGAAGAACCACATCTTGGTTCAAATGAAACCTCGATACCACCTTAGGAAGAAAAGCTGGATGAGGACGTAACACTAGAGGTCGACCGATATGGGTTTTTCGCTGGCCGATGCCGATGCGGATATTTAGAAATTTGGGCGGCCGATGGCCGATTTTTGTGGCCGATTTTTGTGTGGCCGATTAAAAAAAAAAAAAAAAAAACCTCACCCACTCCACTCCTTCCTGCTTACTCCCGTCACTCTAGCACACACTTGATGTCCTCAGTACAGATGGCACTGGCAGGTGGCACTGGTTTGGAACTGGCAGGTGGCACTGGTGTGGAACTGGCAGGTGGCACTGATTGGCACTAGCAGATGGCGCTGGTTTGGAACTGACAGTTGGCACTGGCAGGTGGCACTGGTTTGGAACTGGCAGGTGGCACTGGCAGGTGGCACTGGTGTGGAACTGGCAGGAGGCACTGATTAGCACTGGCAGGTGGCACTGATTGGCACTAGCAGATGGCATTGGTTTGGAACTGGCAGGTGGCACTGGTGTGGAACTGGCAGGTGGCACTGATTGGCACTAGCAGATGGCGCTGGTTTGGAACAGTTGGCACTGGCAGGTGGCACTGGTTTGGAACTGGCAGGTGGCACTGGCAGGTGGCACTGGTGTGGAACTGGCAGGAGGCACTGATTAGCACTGGCAGGTGGCACTGATTGGCACTAGCAGATGGCGCTGGTTTGGAACTGACAGATGGCACTATTGGCACTGGCAGGTGGCACTGATTGGCACTAGCAGGTGGCACTGGTTTGGAACTGACAGATGGCACTGGTTTGGAACTGACAGATGGCACTGGCAGGTGGCACTGGTTTGGAACTGACAGATGGCACTAGTTTGGGACAGATGGCACTGATTGGCAGTGGCGCTGGCTGGCGGTGGCGCTGGCTGGCGGTGGCGGGCGGCGCTGGCTGGCGGTGGCGGGCGGCGCTGGCGGCGGGTGGTGCTGGCTGGCGGTGGCGGGTGGCACTGGCTGGAGGTGGCGCTGGCTGGCGGTGGCGGGTGGTGCTGACGTTGGCTGGCGGTGGCGGGTGGCACTGGCTGGCGGTGGCACTGACAGATTGCACTGATTTTGCAGACCCAGCAGCTAAATTACATCAGCCAATGATTGGGCTGCTTTAGAAAGGGGGCGGGGCCACATACACATAGCGACCCGCCCAGATACCATCCCATTAGCTGGTGTAATATAGCTGCTGGGTCCCGCCCACCCCGGCCGGGTCCCGCCCACCCCGACATCGAGCTGACAGCTCCTCTCTCTCTCTCCTTTCTGCTCACACACTCAGCGGCTCTGGCTGCATCAAGCGCCGCGCTGAGTGTGAGCAGAGAGGAGAGAGAGACAGAAAGGAGCTGTCAGCTCGATGTCGGGGTGGGCGGGACCCGGGCCGGGGTGGGCGGGACCCAGCAGCTATATTACACCAGCTAATGGGATGGTATCTGGGCGGGTCGCTACGTGTATGTGGCCCCGCCCCCTTTCTAAAGCAGCCCAATCATTGGCTGGTGTAATTTAGCTGCCGGGTCCCGCCCACCCCGGCCGGGTCCCGCCCACCCCCGACATCAAGCTGACAGCTCCTCTCTGTCTCTCTCTCCTCTCTGCTCACACACTCAGCGCGGCGCTTGATGCAGCCAGAGCCGCTGAGTGTGGAGAAGGAAGAATGAGCAGAGGTCAGTCTGAAATATCGGCCTAATCTTGATAATAAATCGGCCGATGCAGATTTATCAAAAATGGCCAAATATCGGCCAGCCGATATATCGGCCAGCCGATATATCGGTCGACCTCTACGTAACACTACTCTGTCCTTATGAATAACCAGATATGGCTCCTTACAGGACATAGCGGCCAATTCCGACACTTCTAGCCGAACATATGGCTACTAAAAAGATCAATTTCCTGGTGAGTAGGACCAAGGAAATGTGCCGCAAAGGTTCAAATGGTTGTTTTTGTAGAACCGATAGAACCAGGTTTAGGTCCCATGGACATATGGGAATTTTAACCGGAGGGCTAATACGCATCACCCCTTGTATAAAAGATTTGACTAGTGAATGCGAAGCCAGGGGCCTTTGAAATAATATTGACAAGGCCGAAATCTGACCCTTGATAGTACTCAAGGCAAACTTCCTATCTACAGCCCACTGTAGGAAGTCCAGAATCCTACCTATCATGTACTTACGTGGATGCCATTTTCTGGCCTCACACCACGCGATGTACGCTTTCCAGATTCTATAGTAAATCTGCCTGGATACGGGTTTCCTGGCATTGATCATGGTAGACACCACAGGGTTAGAGAGGCCTCTCTTTTTTAGGATGTGGGCTTCAATAGCCAGGCCGTTAAACCTAGAGCTAGTGAGGAAGGGTGGTATATCGGTCCTTGCGAAAGCAGGTCCGGGCGACGTGGGAGGGTCCAAGGACTCCCCACAGACATTTTTACAATCTCTGCGTACCACGCTCTTCGGGGCCACGCTGGAGCCACCAGGATCACCGGCTTCTTTTCTATCCTGATTCTGCGGAGTAATCGAGGCAAAAATTGTGGCGGTGGGAATGCATATATCAGTTTGAACTGATCCCAAGGGAACACCAGAGCATCCGAGCCGCAAGCTAGAGGATCCCTTGTCCGAGAGACAAATCTGTCCACCTTTGCGTTGAATCTGGATGCTAGCAGATCTACATCCGGTGCTCCCCACCGCTGACATATTGCTCGGAAAACTTCGGGATGAAGGGACCATTCCCCTGGGCATAACTGTTGGCGTCTCAGAAAGTCCGCCTTTCAATTCTCCACCCCTGGAATGAAGACCGCGGATATGCATGGGACATATTTTTCTGCCCATTCGAGGATGTGATTAACTTCCCTCTGGGCTGCGCGACTCCTGGTGCCCCCCCTGATGATTGATATATGCCACAGTCGTGGCATTGTCGGATTGAATTCTGACAGGGGAACTTTGAAGTTTGGATGTCCATGCCTTTAGGGCATACCGGGCTGCTCGTATCTGTAAGAGATTGATGGGCAGGGCCTTCTCTGCATCCGACCACCTGCCCTGGAGAGACCATTGCTCCAGTTCTGCCCCCCAGCCTATGAGGCTGGCATCTGTAGTGACCACCTTCCAAGAAATCGGACTGAAGGATTTCCCCTTTTGCAGATTCTGGGGAACCAACCACCAACAGAGGCTTTTGCGAACGGAAGGGGATAAAGACATTGGGAAGTCTAGAGCCTGAACTTTTTTGTTCCAGGCTGACAGTATGGCCCTTTGCAAATTCCTTGAGTGGAACTGGCCGTAGGGCACAGCTTCGAATGATGCCACCATCTTCCCCAGCAGCCTCATGCACAGGCGTATGGACGGCTTTCTTTTTGCATCCACCAGGTGGACCAAATCCCTCAAAGAAGATACTTTTTCTTGAGGCATGAAAATCTTTCTCTGGTCTGAATCCAGCCGTAGCCCCAAGTATTCCAGACTTCTGACTGGTTGTAGGGCTGACTTGTCTCGGTTGATAATCCAACCGTGCGATTCCAGATACTTGATCGTATCGTGAACAACCACTTCTAGTTTTGCCACTGAGTGGTCCATCAACAACAAGTCGTCTAGGTATGCCATTATCGTCACACCTCGTGTTCTTAGATTGGCCAATAGTGGAGCCAGAATTTTTGTGAACACCCGTGGTGCTGTGGCCAGACCGAAAGGTAAGGCTCTGAACTGAAAATGGCGCCCTTCTACTGCAAAGCCTAGAAATTTTTGATGGACTGGAAAGATGGGAACGTGCAAATAAGCATCTTTGATGTCGATCGATGCTAACCATTCCTCTCCTTGTAGGACAGCGGCTACTGACCGGATCGACTCCATCCGAAAAGTCCGGATATTTAGGAATTTGTTTAGCCCCTTTAGATTTAATATGGGCCTTACGTCCCCGTTTGGTTTCGGGACTGTGAAGAGGTTTGAGTAAAAACCCAACCCCCACTCTTCCAGAGGCACTTCCATAATTACTCCTTGGAGCAATAGTTGTTTTAATGCCAACAAGAGGGATCCTCTCTTCAGGGGATCTTTTGGCACGCTTGACCACATAAAATGGGAAGGAGGAGAGTCTTTTAACTCCAGCTTGTATCCCTGAGTTACTGCGGAGAGCACCCATCTGTCTCTGATCGTCTCCCGCCAGGTCTCTGCGAACAACTGAAGTCTTCCCCCCCACCCGTTTGAGTGGGGGCAACCCTTCATGCATTTGACTTGGAGGGTGGTTTTGTACCTCTTCGGACCCAGGGTTTTTTGTTACCCTGTGATTGTCCCTGATTTTTACCTCCGGGATTTGACCGAGGAGGCCGTCGGAACTGCTTAGAAGCAGATGTCCCAGGGATTGGAGAGGTAGGCTTCTTAAACGAGGGGCCTCTAAACCTCTTTTTAACCGGTAAGAGAGTACTTTTACCACTGGAAATCTTCTGGATATATTTATCCAGGTCCTCGCCGAATAAGCGTTCACCATGAAATGGGAAACTAACTAGCAACTTTTTACAGGGAGCCTCAGCAGACCAGTTCTTGAGCCACAGAAGTCTACGCATATGTACTAAAGACAGCGTAAGGCGGGAGGCCTCATGGATTGAATCCTTGATGGCGTCAACCGCAAAGCATAATGCTCTAGGCAGATCAGCCAGGGCATGGGCATGCTGATCCGGCAAGTCCCTTAAGACCTGTTTTAACTGATCCTTCACCGCTTGGCAAACCCCAATAGCTGCCACTGCTGGTTGTGTAACCACGCCTGCTGTAGAAAAAGCTGACTTTAATAAGGACTCCAATTTTTTGTCTATTGGGTCCTTGAACATTTGAACATTGTCTACTGGACATGTCAGTGATTTGTTTACACAAGAGATGGCTGCGTCCACTGTAGGCAAACTCCATTTTCGGATGAACTTATCCTCCATGGGATAGACCACCGGAAATCTCTTAGGGGGAGTAAATATTTTATCAGGATGTTCCCAATCCTGGTATATAAGTCCTTCCAGTAAATGGATGGATTGGAAAGGAACAAATAGTCTGGGGAGCTTTTAACGACCCCAACGAGGAGACCGACGTGGTTGATGGTTCCCCAAGGGGCATTTTAAATGCTGATCGAACCATGTCAGTTAGGGACTGAACCCACAATCTTTCAGCTTGTGATGCCGAGAATGGTTCTTCCACTGTCGACTCCTCTAAAACAGAGTCATCCTCATCCTGATCCCCTTCAGGTATGTCAATCCCTTCATGGGACTGTTGCTCTGCTAACAGGTACTCTGATGGAGGGGACGGAGATCGGGCGCGCTTTCTCTCTAGTAGGGAAGAAGCGATCAATGCTGCCAATCTTTGCTCCAGTCCTCCCAGAGCTGAGGCAAAAGCCTCCTCTGTTACATACGCCGGAGCAGGTGAACTGAGGACAGCCACAGTACCAGGCACTCCTGAGGGTTCCCTACGGGCCCCAACCTCTGATTTTTCAGGGGAGACTGGTGCAGCCAAAGCATGCCCAAGATCCTCATGCCGCGTACACACGATCATTTTTCCCGTCGGGAAAAATGACATTTTTTTTTTCCGCCGAGAAAAACGATCGTCTGTGGGATTTATGCCGTTTTTCTCGTTGAGAAAAACGGCAGGAAAAACGACGAGAAAAATTAGAACATGTTCTAAATTTTCTCATCGTTTTTTCCATGATTTTTTTTCCGCGGCAGTTTTCCCATAGGGAGACACTGCCGCGGAGCCCACAGATGGTCGTTTTTCTCGACAAAGAAAAAAATGACGGGAAAAATAGGATTTTTATAACAGCTTACCTGTAAAATCCTTTTCTTGGAGTACATCACGGGACACAGAGCGACTTAGTCATTACTAATGGGTTATATAGATACCTTCAGGTGCTGGCACTGGCAACTTCCAAAACCGGAAGTACCCTCCCCTATATAAGCCCCTCCCATCCGGGAGCACCTCAGTTTTGTAGCAAAGCAATAAGTGTCCCAAAAAGAGGGGTGGGAGCTCTGTGTCCCGTGATGTACTCCAAGAAAAGGATTTTACAGGTAAGCGGTTATAAAAATCCTATTTTCTTTTTCGTACATCACGGGACACAGAGCGACTTAGTCATTACTAATGGGATGTCCTAAAGCAATGCCAAATGAGGGGAGGGATACACTATACATAAGCTGGGCGCCATCAGGCACGAGGATCTTTTGCGGCCTGCAACACACTGCGCCCAAAGGCGACATCCTCCTGACTTCTAACGTCCACCTGGTAGAACCTAGTAAACGTGTGTACTGAAGACCATGTTGCGGCCTTACAGACTTGAGCCAGGGAGGCCTGGTGATGCACTGCCCATGAAGTTCCAACTGCTCTTGTGGAGTGCGCCCTAACTTTGAACGGAGGCGGTCTCTTTCTCAAGCCATAGGCTTGTATTATGACCTGTCGAATCCACTTGGCTAAAGTAGATTTTGATGCTGCCTGACCCTTTCTGGGGCCTTTCGGCAGAATAAACAAAGTATCCGTTCTGCGAATCTGAGCAGTGGCTTTTAGATAAGCTTTAACTGCTCTTACTACATCCAAAGAATGCAATAACTTTTCCTCTACCGAGCTAGGTTTGGGGAAAAAAGAAGGAAGAACCACATCTTGGTTCAAATTAAACCTCGATACCACCTTAGGAAGAAAGGCTGGATGAGGACGTAATACTACTCTGTCCTTATGGATAACCAGATATGGCTCCTTACAGGACAAGGCGGCTAATTCCGATACTCTTTTAGCCGAACAAATGGCTACTAAGAAAATCAATTTCCTGGTGAGAAGAACCAAGGAAATATGCTGTAATGGTTCAAATGGTTGTTTCTGTAGAACCGACAGAACCAGGTTTAAGTCCCATGGACATATAGGAATACTAACCGGAGGGCTAATACGCATCACTCCTTGCATGAAAAGCTTTGACTAAAGAATGCAAAGCCAAGGGCCTTTGAAAAAATATTGACAAGGCCGAAATCTGACCCTTGATAGTACTCAAGGCCAGCTTCCTATCTACAGCCCACTGTAGGAAGTCCAGAATCCTACCTATTACGTACTTACGCGGATGCCATTTCTTGGCCTCACACCACGTGATGTACGCCTTCCAGATCCTATAATAGATCTGCCTGGATACTGGCTTCCTGGCATTGATCATGGTAGCTACCACAGGATTAGAGAGCCCTCTCTTTTTTAGAATGTGAGCTTCAATAGCCAGGCCGTCAAACCTAGGGCTGGTAAGGAAGGGTGGTATATCGGTCCTTGCGACAGCAGGTCCGGACGATGTGGGAGGGTCCAAGGACTCCCCACTGACATTTTTACAATCTCCGCGTACCATGCCCTTCGGGGCCACGCTGGAGCCACCAGAATCACTGGTTTCTTTTCTACCCTGATTCTGCGGATTAATCGCGGTAACAATTGTGGCGGTGGGAATGCATATATCAGTTTGAACTGATCCCAAGGGAACACTAGGGCATCCGAGCCGCAAGCTAGGGGATCCCTTGTCCGAGAGACAAATCTGTCCACCTTTGCGTTGAATCTGGATGCTAGAAGATCTACATCCGGTGTTCCCCACCGCTGGCATATTGCCTGGAAAACCTCGGGGTGAAGAGACCATTCCCCCGGGCATAATTCCTGGCGACTTAAAGTCCGCTCTCCAATTTTCCACTCCTGGGATGAAAACCGCGGATATGGCTGGGACATATCTTTCTGCCCATTCCAGGATGCAATTCGCTTCCCTCTGGGCTGCACGACTCCTGGTGCCACCCTGGTGATTGATATATGCCACTGCTGTGGCATTGTCTGATTGAATTCTGACAGGGGACCCTTGGAGTTTGGATGTCCATGCTACTAGGGCATACCGGGCTGCTCGTATCTCTAAGAGATTGATGGGCAGGGCCTTCTCTGCTTCTGACCACTTGCCCTGGAGAGACCATTGCTCCAGTACTGCCACCCAGCCTATGAGGCTGGCATCTGTAGTGACCACCTTCCAAGAAACCGGACTGAAGGGTTTCCCTTTTTCCAGATTCTGGGGCACCAACCACCAATGGAGGCTCTTGCGAACGGAAGGGGACAGGGACATTGGTAAGTCTAAAGCCTGAACTTTTTTGTTCCAGGCTGACAGTATGGCCCTCTGCAAGTTCCTTGAATGGAATTGACCGTAGGGTACTGCTTCGAATGAAGCCACCATTTTTCCCAGCAGCCTCATGCACAGGCGTATGGATGGTTTTCTTTTTGTACCCACTAAGTGGGTCAAATCTTTTAAAGACGACACCTTCTCTGGAGGTAAGAAAATCTTTCTCTGATTTGAATCCAGCCTTAGCCCTAAGTATTCCAGGCTTTTGACTGGTCTTAGAGCTGACTTGTCCCGGTTGATAATCCAACCGTGATATTCCAGATACTTGATTGTCTTGTGAATAGCTACTTCCAGCTTTTCCACTGAGTGGTCTATTAGTAGCAGATCGTCTAGATATGCCATTATCGTTACACCTTGTGTTCTTAGATTGGCCAATAGTGGGGCCAGAATTTTTGTGAACACTCGTGGTGCTGTGGCCAGACCGAAAGGTAAGGCTCTGAACTGAAAATGGCGCCCTTCTACTGCAAAGCGTAGAAATTTCTGGTGGGCCGGAAAGATGGGAATATGCAGATAAGCATCCCTTATGCCGATCGAGGCTAACCATTCCTGCCCTTGTAGGGCGGTGGCCACCGATCGGATCGACTCCATCCGAAAAGTCCTGATATGTAGGAACTTGTTTAGCCCTTTTAGATTTAATATGGGCCTCACGTCCCCATTTGGTTTGGGGACTGTGAAAAGGTTCGAGTAAAACCCGAACCCGCTTTCTTCCAAGGGAACCTTCATGATTACAACTTGGAGCAATAGTTGTTCTAGTGCCAGAAGGAGGGATCCTCTCTTCTGGGGATCGCTTGGCCGGCTTGGCCAGTTTGACCTCATAAAATGGGCAGGAGGAGTGTCTTTTAACTCCAGCTTGTATCCCAGACTTACTGCGGAGAGCACCCATCTGTCTCTGATGGTGTCCCGCCAGGTCTCTGTGAACAACTGAAGTCTTCCCCCCACCCGATTGAGTGGGGGCAACCCTTCATGACTTGGGGGGAGGTTTTGTACCTCTCTTGACCCAGGGTTTCTTGTTACCCTGTGATTGTCCCTGATTTCTGCCCCCTGAATTTGACCGCGGAGGCCGTCGGAACTGTTTCACAGCCGATGTGCCAGGGACTGGAGAAGTAGGCCTCTTAAAAGAAGGACTTCTACTCTTGTTCTTAACCGGCAAGAGTGAACTTTTACCGGCAGAAATTTTCTGGATATATTTGTCCAGATCTTCTCCAAATAAGCGTTCTCCATGAAATGGGAAGCTAATCAGCAATTTCTTACAGGGAGCTTCAGCAGACCAGTTTTTGAGCCATAGAAGCCTACGCATATGTACTACAGACAGCGTAAAGCGGGAGGCCTGTTGGATTGTATCCTTTATGGCGTCCACCGCAAAACACAAGGCTCTAGGTAGGTCAGCTAGGGCAAGAGCCTGCTGATCTGGTAAGTCCCTTAAGACTTGTTTCAACTGATCTTTCACCGCTTGGCAGACTCCAATCGCTGCTACCGCAGGTTGTGTCACCATGCTTGCTGTAGAGAAAGCAGATTTTAGTAAAGACTCCAATTTTTTATCTATTGGGTCTTTGAACATTGGAACATTATCTACTGGACATGTCAGTGATTTGTTCACAGAAGAGATGGCTGCGTCCACTGTAGGGACCCTCCATTTTTTTATGAACTTATCCTCCATGGGATAGATCACCGGAAATCTCTTGGGGGGAGTAAATATTTTATCAGGATGCTCCCAATCCTGGTAAATAAGCCCTTCCAATAAAGGGTGGACTGGGAAGGAACAGACAGCCTGGGGAGCTTTCAGCGACCCCAGCAAGGAAACCGTAGTGGTTGATGGTTCCGCCAGAGGCATTTTAAATGCTGATCGGACCATGTTAGTCAGAGACTGAACCCATAATCTATCAGCCTGAGATGCTGAGAAAGGTTCTTCCACTGTTGATTCCTCCATAACTGAATCAACCTCACCCTGATCCCCTTCAGGTAGGCCGATCTCTGTGTGGGACTGTTCCTCCACTAACAGGCACTCTGATGGAGGAGACGGAGATCGGACGCGCTTTTCCTGTGACAGGGAAGCAGCGATCAATGCTGTTAATCTCTCTTCCAATCCTCCCAGAGTTGAGGATAAAACCTCCTCTGTTATATATACAGGAGCAGGTGGACTGGGGACAGCCGCAGCACCAGGCACTCCTGCGGGGTTCCTACGGCTACTGACCTCTGAATTTTCAGGGGAGATTGGTGCAGTACAAGCATGCCCAATATCCTCAGAGCCCGATGGAGACCCCTTTGGCTTCCTGGAAGACTTATTTCCGGAGCGTCTGGACGACATATCCTTTAAGCACAAAGCTGAGGTATTCCCGTCGTCATACACCAATTTTGCTGGTAATAGTCTAACACAGTTGCTGCTATATACCAGCTGGTGTCCACTAAAGTGCCTTTCTATGGGGATGCCTGCATCAACCGCCTCTGTGTGCCACCGTTTTGTTGCTAGCTCTGTTTGCATCCAGCTGACACTTGTACTGTGTCTTTTATACATGCTGGGATGCCTGCACATGCGCAGAAGCGCCGTGGCGCGCATCGAGCGTCATCCACCCGCCCCGCCCCTTTCCTTTCATAGGAGGCGCGTGCACGCGCGCGCGCCCGTGCGCCATTGGCGCCTTTTTTGAAACAAAGCAGGGACTAGGAGCCAGGGCCCTTTTTGCCAGAGGGCCTGTGCGGTGGATGAGCGCAGCAACAGGGCAGAGGAAGTGGATTCCCACAGAGAAACTTACCAACTGCCTGGATCTTTTGACTTGAGAAAACCAAAGATCCACATGACAAGAAAAATGGACCACAGCGGCCTCTAGTGGTTTAACACTGGTACTGCGGTCCTCTTTTTTTTTTTTTTTTCTTGACTACTATTAAAATTTTACATTTTCCAGTAGTTACAGGCATACACAGATATTAGCGGGAATACCGTTAGGTAACAGACAGAAAGACAAATTAGGCTTGGGGTCCCCCAATAGAACCAAGTTCCTGGGGGCCCCCACTTATCTGTTCCCCGCCGCAGGACTTTGTTTGGTCCACAGAAGCCCAAACTTAACCTATCACGGCAGGCATTGTAATTAAACCTTCAGGGACCGGGTTCCCAAGGATTCCACTCCCCTGGACCTGTATAGCACCCTGCACAGACAACATCTTGGTCGTGGGTATGACCAGAGCTCTGGATCCCAGGGTCCAGCCCTCCTAAGAGAGGCATTACAGGCAAAACCTTGCTCTTCTGTTGTAAGGCCCGGGTACCGACCGTTTAGCTATGAAGCTTTTTTGGTCGGATCCGGAACAGCTTACTAAGGCCCGTAAAAGAACCTGTACGCAAGCCCAGTGAAAACACATGTTACTCTTTGGCCAACACCTTAGACACTGGCAAAAAACTGAGGTGCTCCCGGATGGGAGGGGCTTATATAGGGGAGGGTACTTCCGGTTTTGGAAGTTGCCAGTGCCAGCACCTGAAGGTATCTATATAACCCATTAGTAATGACTAAGTCGCTCTGTGTCCCGTGATGTACGAAAAAGAAAAGGGTCGTGTGTGGGGGAAAATGCCGTTCCCTCGTTTGTCATTTAATTTCATGTCGTGATTCACGGCGGTGTTTTCACCGCCGTGAATCACGATCGTGTGTACGCGGCATCAGAGCCCGACGGAGACCCTTTTTGCTTCCTGGGCGTTTTAGACCCGGAGACTTTAGGCGGCATATTCCTAAGCCCAAAGCTGAGGTATTCCAGCCGCAATACACCACTTACTGATAATAGTCTAGCAAACTTGCTGCTATATAAATCACTTGGTGTCCACTAATGTGCCTCTCTAGGGGATGCCTGCATCAACCACCTACTGTATGCCTGCTTTATATGCTACCAGCCCCTTGCTCTGTCTCTCCACAGCCAGTTCACAGAAAAAAAACTGTTTTTAACATGCTGGGACGCCCGCACATGCGCAGAAGCGCTGCAGCGCGCACAGAGCGTCATCCACCAAGCTCCGCCCCCTTTTCCAGCCCGTCTCCTATATTAGAAGCGTGTGCGCGCGCGGGCACGTGTGCGCCCTCGGCGTTCACCCATGGAAACACAGGGAGAGGAGCCAGGGTCCCTGTTTGCAGCAGGGCCCGGGGATGAAAAAAAGAGCACATGGCAGCAAGACAGAGGAAAGTAGCTTCCCTTACAAGAGAACTCACCATCTGCCTGGACTTTCACTCTGGAAGTAATAGTCCACAGAAAAAGACGTTCAACAGCGGCCTCTAGTGGATAAACACAGGTACCGCACCTTGTCTTTTTTTTTTTTCTTTTTTACAACTACTATATGAAAAAAAACATTTTCTAAGATTAGCAGTTTTAGGCATTACAGATTATTTAGCGGGAATACCGTTTAGGTAACAGGCAGAAAGACATATTAGGCTTGAGGGTCCCCCAATAGAACCAAGTTCCTGAGGGGCCCCCACTTACCTTTTCCCCGCCGCAAGACTCTGTTTGGCACAAAAGCCCAAACTTCGCCTTTCACGGCAGGCAATGTACGTAGACCTTCAGGGACCGGGTTCCCAAGGATTCCACTCCCCTGGACCTGTATAGCACCCTGCACAGATAACATCTTGGTCGCGGGTATGACCAGAGCTCTGGATCCCAGGGTCCAGCCCTCCTAAGAGAGGCATTACAGGCAAAACCTTGCTCTTCTCTGCAAGGCCCGGGTACCGACCGTTTAGCTATGAAGCTTTTTTGGTCGGATCCGGAATAGCTTGCTAAGGCCCAAAAGAACCTGTACACAAGCCCAGATGAATACATGTTAACCTTGGCCAACACCTTAGACACTGGCAAAAAACTGAGGTACTCCCGGATGGGAGGGGCTTATATAGGGGAGGGTACTTCCTGTTTTGGAAGTTGCCAGTGCCAGCACCTGAAGGTAATCTATATAACCCACATAGTAATGGCTATGTCGCTCTGTGTCCCGTGATGTACGAAAAAGAAAAAAGAATTGTTGCTCTACATAAAGATGGCCTAGGCTATAAAGAAGATTGCCAAAACCCTGAAACTGAGCTGCAGCTAGGTGGCAAAGACCATACAGCTGTTTAACAGGACAGGTTTCACTCAGAACAGGCCTCGCCACCGTCGACCAAAGAAGTTGAGTGCACATGCTCAGCATCATATCCAGAGGTTGTCTTTGGGAAATAGACGCATGAGTGATGCCAGCATTGCTGCAGAGGTTGAAGGGGTGGGGGGGGGGTCAGCCTGTCCGTGCTCAGACCATACGCCGCACACTGCATCAAATTGGTCTGCATGGCTCTCGTCCCAGAAGGAATTCTCTTCTAAAGATGATGCACAAGAAAGCTTGTAATCAGTTCACGGAAGACAAGCAGACTAAGGACATGGATTACTGGAACCATGTTCTGTGGTCTGATAAGACCAAGATACATTTATTTGGTTCAGATGGTATCAAGCGTGTGTGGCGGCAACCAGGTGAGGAGTACAAAGACAAGTGCGTCTTGCCTACAGTCAAGCATGGTGGTGGGAGTGTCATGGTCTGGGGCTGCATGAGTGCTGCCAACACTGGGGAGCTACAGTTCATTGAGGGAACCATGAATTCCAACATTTACTGTGACATACTGAAGCAGAGCATGATCCCCCCCCCCTCCTTTCGGAGACTGGGCCGCAGGGCAGTATTTCAACATAACAACCCCAAACACACCTCCAAGACGACCACTGCCTTGCAAAAGAAGCTGAGGGTAAAGGTGATGGACTGGCCAAGCATGTCTCCAGACCTAAACCCTGTTGAGCATCTGTGGGGCATGCTCAAGCGGAAGGTGGAGGAGCACAAGGTCTCTAACATCCACCAGCTCCATGAGGTCTTCATGAATGAGTGGAAGAGGACTCCAGTGGCAACCTGTGAAGCTCTGGTGAACTCCATGCCCAAGAGGGTTAAGGCGGTGCTGGAAACTAATGGAGACCACACAAAATATTAACACTTTGGGCCCAATTTCAACATTTTTACTTAACCACCTCCCTACTGTGCACGAAAACCCTCTTCCTGCCCAAGCCATTTTTCAGCTTTCAGCGCTGTCACACTTTGAATGACAATTGCGCAGTCGTGCGACGTGGCTCCCAAACGAAATTTGCGTCCTTTTTTTCCCACAAATAGAGCTTTCTTTTGGTGGTATTTGATCACCTCTGCGGTTTTTATTTTTTGCGCTATAAACAAAAGAAGAGCGTCCAGTTTGGGAAAAAAACACTATTTTTTAATTTTTGCTATAATAAATACCCATTTTTTTTTTTTTTTTATAAAATTTTCCTCAGTTTAGGCCGATACGTATTCTTCTACATATTTTTGGTAAAAAAAAAAAAAAAAAAAAAAAAAAAAAAAAAAAAAAAATCGCAATAAGCGCGTATTGATTGGTTTGCGCAAAAGTTATAGCGTGTACAAAATAGGGGATAGATTTATAGCATTTTTATTTATTAGTAATGGCGGCGATCTGCGATTTTTTTATTGTGACTGTGATATTGCGGCGGACACATCGGACACTTTTGACACATTTTTGGGACCATTCACGTTTATACAGCGATCCCTGCTATAAAAATGCATTGATTACTGTATAAATGTGATTGGCAGGGAAGGGGTTAACCACTAGGGGGCGGGAAGGGGTTAAATATGTTCCCTCAATGTGTTCTTACTGTGGGGGGAGGGGACTGACTGGGGGAGGTGACCGATGGTTGTCCCTATGTACAAGGGACACAGCATCGGTCCCCTCTCCCTCACAGGACGTGGATCTCTGTGTTTACACACAGAGACCCACTTTCCTGCTCGTTTCCCGGGCAATCGCGGGTGCCCGGCGGCAATCGCGGCCGCCGGGCACGCGCACCGGGGCCTCGTGAATGCGGCTGGCGCGCGCGCCGCTGGCTTCAAGCGCGCGCCTCCTAGCTCGTTTTAAAGGGAGGACGTCATATGACGTCCTCCCAGAACGAGAGTATCCTCCGCCCGCCGTCAATTGACAGTGGGCGGTGGACAAGTGGTTAAGGGTGTACTCACTTTTGTTGCCAGCGGTTTAGACATTAATGGCTGTGTGTTGAGTTATTTGAGGGGACAGCGAATTTACACTGTTATGCAAGCTGTATACTCACTACTTTACATTGTAGCAAAGTGTCACATGAAAAGATATAATAAAATATTTACAAAAATGTGGTGTACTCACTTTTGTGAGATAGGGTGTGAGTTATACTGTATATATACACACACACACACACACACACACGATATTGCCAAAAGTATTGGGACACCTGCATTTACACGCACACAAACTTTAATGGCATCCCAGTCTTAGTCTGTAGGGTTCAATATTGAGTTGACCCACCCTTTACAGCTTCAACTCTTCTAGGAAGGCTGTCCACAAGGTTTAGTAGTGTCTCTATGGGAATAGTTGACCATGTTTGGACTTTGCTTTGTGCACAGTCATGTTGGAACAGGAAGGGGCCATCCCCAAACAGTTCCCACAAAGTTGGGAGCATGAAATTGTCCAAAATGTCTTGGTATGCCGACGCCATAAAAGAGTTCCCTTCACTGGAACTAAGGCACCAGTGAAGGGAACAACTCCACACCATAATCCCCCTCCACCAAATGATTTGGACCAATGCACAAAGCAAGGTCCATAAAAAGGCATGGATGAGCAAGTTTGGGGTGGCGGAACATGGCAGGCCTGACCTCAACCTGATAGAACACCTTTGGGATAAATTAGTGCGGAGACTGCGAGCCAGGCCTTCTCGTCCAACATCAGTGCCTGACCTCACAAATGCACTTCTGGAAGAATGGTCAAACATTCCCATAGACACACTCCTAAACCTTGTAGACAAACTTCCCTGAAGAGTTGAAGCTGTTATAGCTGTAAAGGGTGGGCCAAATTAATATTAAACCCTACGGACTAAGATTGGGATGTCATTAAAATTCATGTGCGTGCAAAGGCAGGTATCCCATTTTTTTGGGCAATATTGTGTATAATATTAATATAAATATATATATTTTTTATATACATATACACAATGCCTTTTTATCATAAGCAATCAGATGACCTCTGTTCTCAGTTGCTTAAGCACTTGCCGACCAGCCGCCGTCATTAAACTGCGACAGGTCGGCATGATCGCACAAATCTCTGTCGCTGTACACCGGCCCTTTAAACAGCTCTGCGGCGGGGGACCCTATGCCCGTGGCCGCGATGTCCGCCGGCCGTGAGAGCCAGAACGTGTGTGTGTGTGTGTGTGTGTGTGTGTGTGTGTGTGTGTGTGTGTGTGTGTGTGTGTGTGTGTGTATATATATATATTCTGTCAGGAAAGACAGATCCTCTGTTCCTACCAAGAGGGAACAGCGATATGTATTCGCCGCTAGTCAGTCCCATCCCCATACAGTTAGAAATACACATGAGGGAACACATTTAACCCCTTGATCACCCCCTAGTGTTAACATCTTCCTTACCAGTGACATTTATACAGTAACTAGTGCATTTTTATAGCACTGATCGCTGTATAAATGTCAATGGTCCCAAAAATGTGTCAAAAGCGTCCGATCGGCCCACTGCAATGTGGCAGTCACGCAAAAAAAATCTATCAAAAGTCGCAGATTGCCGCCATTACTAGTAAAAAAATAAAAATGCCATAAATCTATTCCCAAATTTTGTAGACGCTATAACTTTTGCGCAAACCAATCAATATACGCATATTGCAATTTTTTTTTTTTACCAAAAATTTGTAGAATATATATCGGCCTAAACTGACTTTATTTATAAATTTATTATAGCAAAAAGTCTAAAATATTTGTCCCTTTTTTGGTTTATAGCGCGAAAAAAACAAAAAAAAAACAAAAAAAAAACAAAAAACAAAAAAAAAACGCAGAGGTGATCAAGTACCACCAAAAGAAAGCTCCATTTGTGGGGGGAAAAAAATGGACATCAATTTTGTTTGGGTAAAGTCTTGCACGACTTTAACTCGGTCAGTTAAAGCGATGCAGTGCCGCATCGGAAAAAATGGCCTAGTTATTAAGGAAATTCTTCTGGTCCTTAAGTGGTTAAAGGAGTTGTAAAAAGCAGAAGTTTTAATTTTTAATCTTATTGCAGTCTATGCATTAAGATAAAAAGCCTGGCGTGCTGCAGCCTCTCAAATACTTACCTGAGCCCCATCTGTCCAGCGATGTCCACAAATCCCTCGGTCTCTCTTCTGATTGGCTGAGAGACAGCAGCAGCGTCACTGGCTCCCGTGGCTGTCAAAGTCAGTGAGCCAATTAGCAGTGAGAGGAGGCGGGGCCGAATGGCAGCTTTGTGTCTGAATGGACACAGAGCTGGAGCTCGGCTGCCCCCACAGCAAGCAGCACTTGACAGGAGGGAGGGGCCAGGAGCAGGGACCCGAGCAGAGGAGCATCCAGGCTGCTCTGTGCAAAACCACTGCACATAAGAGGCAAGTATAACATACTCGGGAGAATAAAAAAACTTATCCCATTTCTTGCTCCCCTACAGATGATAACAGAACTCTGATCCATAAGATCTCCTAAAAGGAAAGCCAGAGGTTGTTTGTGGAGCCAAAAGGAAGGGAATGACAAAGAACGAACTTGGAACGACATTTGTTTGCAATTTTCCTACAGAAAGATGCCCCAAAAGCATGTCACCATTTCAACTCCCATACAGAAGGAAAACGAGAGGACGCTTAGGCTATACACAGACTGAAATTGAGCTGGTTCCGCAGGGACCAGTCAAGTTTCAAGCAATGTGTGGTAGTCCCTGCTACATGGGACAGTGCAGCAGAAAGCGATGGGATGTGCTGGAAAAATGTTCTCAGAGGCAGAAGCCAATGTGCTGCAACCACTGATGGTAGGGAAAGGTCAGGATTTACTCATCCTCATCGTTTAGCAGTGAACGAGCTTTAGACCAATCTGAGAGATTTTGGAGGGCCAGACTGCTGGTCCTAAGGTTTTGGTCATGGATTACCAAGGTTCCAGGGCCAAAAAATAAAAATGGACAAACTGGTTGGGATTGTGTGGGAGAATGAAAATACAGATCCAGGCCAAGCAAAAATGCTGGTATGACTGCAATGCCAGAGTGCTGATGTGTAACATTGGTCAGAGATCTGTTCTACTTCCTATGTGGCACAGTAAACTACACAAAGCATAGAGGGGTCATATCCAAACAAAACATGCCTGAATGATGTTACCAAGTTTGGAAGAAGGAGGTAGAAGGCAAAGATTTCCACTATAAACATACCAATAAAATAACAGCATGCAATTCAGTTTGCAACCAGCCTAAACAGAAAAAGACAGACTCACTGTTGGACTGTTTTTTGGACACTCAAAAGCAGACCTTATGCCGTGTACACACGACCGTTTTTTCTCGTCGAGAAAAACAATTTTTTTCCTTTCAACGAGAAAAACGTTCGTCTGTGGGCTTTTTGTCGTTTTTCTCAACGAGAAAAACGGCATTAAAAACGACGAGAAAAATTAGAACATGTTCTAATTTCTCTCGTCATTTTTTTCGACATTGTTTCCGCGGCAGTGTTTCCCATAGGGAAACACTGCCGCAGAGCCCACAGACGGTCGTTTTTCTCGACAAGAGAAAAAAATGACGTGAAAAACGACCGTGTGTGGGGGAACAAGCTGTTCCCTCGTTTTTAATGTCATTATTCACAGCGTTTTTTTAACCGCCGTGAATAATGATCGTGTGTACGCGGCATAAAGATCAATTCACACCTCTCTTCCACACATGCAAGTTGAGCTTCTGGAGGGGCTTGTGGAACACCAACCGTTTCACAGGGAAACCAGGGGAGGCCAAAGAGATGCTGCAGATGGCTGTTATTCATAAACCCCACAGTACCTGGGAAACACCAGTAGTTCTGGTGTGCAAAATGGATCAGACGACTAGATTCATGACTACAGAAAGTGGACACATACCCCATCCCATAAGTTGCTGGAATAAACCAACAACCACTTGCTATCAAACAAAGGACCCAAAGGCAATATGTCGGTTTCATTAATGTATTACATATAGTTGGCAGCAAGGGTGTGCTGCTAAGACCCCTTTCACACTGGAGGTGTTTTTCAGGCGCTTTAGCACCGTCAAAGCACTTCGGCAGCTGCGCTTTTAACCCTTTATTCGGCCGCTAGCGGGGGGTTAAAAGCGCCTCGCTAGTGCCCGAAATATGCCAGTAAAGCGCCACTAGTTTTAGAGGCGCTTTACCATCGTTTTTCGGGCGCTGGCAGTGTGAAAGGGCTCTTAGAGAGTTCATTACAGAATCCAAACACACCGATTTGGATTGATTCTGTACCGAATTCTCCAAGGACCAGAGCTGCATTTGCAGCTCTGAAATTCTCAGTTGACATCTAAACTATTAAAATGTTACCAAACCCAGGACCCTGCAATTACTATATCTGGTCTCCCACAGTACAGTACACAGAACATGGAAATGCAATTTTAGTAAATATAAACTGCTAAACACCTTAACGCATCAGCAATATATAGCAGTCTTGTGACTTCTATTAGTGTTCAGCCAAGCACTAGTTAACCAGTTGACCTCTGGAAGATTTACCCCCCAGGCCATTTTATTGCGATACAGCACTGCATTACTTTAACTGACAATTGTGCAGTCATGCAACGCTGTACCCAAATAAAATGTCTTCTCTCTCCCCCCCCCCCACAAATAGGAGGTTTCTTTGGTGGCATTTGATCACCGCTGCGTCTTTAATTTTTTCGGCTGTAAACAAAAAAATAAATAAATTTAAAAAAAACACGGACAATATTTTTTACTTTCTGCTCTAAAACATATCCCCCAAAAAAATAAAATGTCTTCATAAGTTTAGGCCCATATGTACTCTGCTACATGTTTTTGGTAGAACAAATTCCTAAGCTTATATTGATTGGTTTATGCAAAAGTTAGTCTACAAACTGTGATATATTTATGGAATTTTTTTTTTCATACCAGCAATAGCGGTGATAAGCGACTTATAGCAGGACTGCAATATTGCAGTGGACAATTGGACACTGACACTTGATACTTTGCAGGAACCAGTGAAACTAATAGTGATTTGTGCTAAAGATATGCATGCTCAATGTATCAATGACACTGGCTGGGAAGGGGTTAAACATCTAGGACGATTAAAGGGTTAACAGTGTGCCTAGCCAATGTTCATGTGTACTAGGTTAGGTGCTTTTACTAAGGCTGCTTTCACACTGAGGCGCTTTGCAGGCGCTATTGCGCTAAAAATAGCGCCTGCGATGCGCTCTGAAAAAGCCGCTCCTTTCTATCCAGTGTGAAAGCCTGAGGGCTTTCACACTGGAGCATTGCGCTGGCGGGACGCTAAAAAAGTCCTGCCAGCCACATCTTCGAGACGCAGTAGGATCGGTAAAAGTGCCCCTGCCCATTGAAATCAATGGGGTAGCGCCTCCAAACCGCAAGCAAAGCAGCGTTTTTGCGGGCGGGTTTAACCCTTTTAGCCGCTAGCGGGGTTTAAAATCTCCCGCTAGCGCCCGAAAATCGCGGCAAACACAACGATAAAAAATAGGATTTTTGCACTCACCGTAGAATCCCTTTCTCGTTCGTCCATGGATGGACAGCACCCACCCCTCCTTTTTTAGTTTGTACTGCTTTACTAGGAACTGAGGCTGCTGGCTGCAGGTAGAAGGGTTAGGTACAGAGGGACCGCCCCCTGGGCGGGGCTGTTCAACTCTGTTAAAGTTACATGTTTTAAGATAACACATAACCCTCCTACCCGCAGCCTCAGTTCGTAGTAAATCAGTACAAACTAAAAAAGGAGGGGTGGGTGCTGTGTCCGTCCATGGACGAACGAGAAAAGGATTTTACGGTGAGTACAAAAATCCTATTTTCCCTTATCGTCCATGGACAGACTCAGCTCCTTAAATCTTGACAAAGTGGGACGTCCCCAAGCAGTGTCAGAAAAAAATGGAGGGGTGGGAACAGCAATCAAAAGAAGACTTAACTTCACCCCAAACAAACAGAGCTCCTCACGGAGGAGTTGCAACCTCAAACAGCTGCCTGCAAAAACTTGCGGCCAAGGAAGCATCCGAAGACGCACACGCGAAAAGCCGAAACCACCTTAGGAAGGAATGAAGGTTGCGGGCGAAGCACCACTTATCCATATGGAGGACCAAGTAAGGCGACTTGCAAGACAAGGCCGCCAATTCAGAAACCCTTCAGACTAAAGTCGTGACAACTAGAAAAGCAACTTTCGTGAGAAAGAGTGGAATCTCCCTGATGTTCCCAAAGGGAGGTTCCTGAAGTACCGAGAGCACTAGAGTCAAGTCCACGGAGGAAGCGGTGGTCCATTGGGGGAACCACGTGACAAACCCCCTGCACACACGTACTTACCAGCGAGTGAGCCACCAGAGGTCGTTGGAAGAAGACAGCCAAGGCTGAAATCTTCCCCCTTAATAGTGCTCAAGGCAAGGTTCAAATCCACGCCGCACTGTAAGAACAGCAGGATCCGAGAGACCGGCTATGTCCGTGGGCGCTCGGCCATCTCATCACACAGAGATGTAGGCCTACCAAGTGCAATGGTAGATCGTCCGAGAAGAAGGTTCCCGGGGCCCTCAACATAAAGGGGATCATTGAATCCGCCAGACCATGGACCCTCTCAGTCTCCCGAGGTCGGCGCACCAGGGGCGATTAGAATCACCAGAATCCCCACGGCCTCCACTCTGCGGAGCAGTCGAGAAGGTAATTCCAGTAGGGGAAAGGCATAAATTCCCCATGGAGCCATCAACGCGTCCGCCCAGGGAGCCCTGGACCTGGCCACAAACCTCGACACCTGCGATTGAGTTGAGAAAACCAGGAGAACCACAACCGGTGTGACTCAATTCCGACAAAGTAATTGAAAAACACCTCCGGGTGAAAAGACCATACCCCTTGGTTCAGCATCTGACGACTCAGATAGTTCGCCTGCCAGGTCTCTACGCCCGGATGTAAGCAGCTGATAGAGTCGGCACACGCTCCTTTCGGCCCAACTTAGGATGCAAGCGACTACCGACGGTGCGGCCGTCCAACTGAAAACCTGATCAGACACCCCTGAAGTCTCTGCGATCACTTGGAGAGGCACAGTCTGATCGCTCGAATTTCGAGGACATCTATCAGCGGGCGAGATTTTTCCAGACCGTGAGGCTGGCGTCCGACATGATCACAGTCCTATGGAAAGGAAGGGACGACCTCCCAGACTGAAGAGCCGGGAAATGCAGCCGCCCGCTCATGGAAGCCTTTACCAGGTGACTTACCTGAATCTAGAGACAATGGAGATCTGTTCCAAGTGGACAGGATCTCTTCCTGCAATACTCGAGTGTGGAATAGGGCAGATGGAACTGCCTCAAAAAGGAGGCCACCATGAGGCCCAGAACTCATGCAGAAAAAGGGGAGACACGACCATATGCGGGATGCCAACAATTTCACCGCCGACTGGAGCGTCTGCAACTGCTCCAAAGGAAGGAAGACCTTCGCCTCCAAAGAATTCAGGATAAAGTCTAGGGACTCCAGACACTGAGTCGGTACCAACACAGACTTCTGTATGTTCAGTACCCAACCAGAGACCCGGAGGGTCGGACTGGCTATAGACATGTCCTCCTCTAATTCTGAGCCAGAAGCAGCTCTCAGAAGAACGTCCAAGTAGCCCACGATATCAATGTCTCGCTGTCTCAGCAAAGCCCAGATTGGGGCGAGCACCTTGCGAACAACTCTTGGTGCCGACGCCAAGTCAAATCGCAAAGCGCAGAAAACTCAGATGGCTGTTGCAGATGGGGACAGGCAAGTCTGGCGTCTCTGGACACCAGTGTCGCATAATTCCCCAAAAACAATACATACACACACTGTATGTGTTAATGCGTATGTTCATACTGTGGCGTCAAAGACGCGCACATCTTTGGAGTGTGTGAGGAAACCGGAGTAAACTCACAGAGACACAGGGAGAACATGCAAATTCCAGGCAGACGTTGTCAGGGTCCGGGTTTGAACCAGTGACCCTCTTGCTGCCAAGTGAGGGAGTTAATCACTACACCACTGTGCTGCCTACAAGGTATTGAGGGCCCTGAGCTCCAAGAATGGACGGACACCGTCCTTCCGTGGGACTACCAACAGATTCAAATAGAATCCCTGAAATCCTTCCACCAGGGGCACAAGTAAAATTATTCTGCACCAGAGCAAGTCTTGTACTGCTCCCATCAAGGCAGATCGACGAGCCGGAAGGAGAGGAAAAACTCGAGGGAAAGATCTGTTTGGCGGACAAGAAGAAACTCTGTCTTGTACCCCAAATCGACCACCTCGCAGACCCACTGGTCAGAGAGCAGAGAGGTCCACCGAGCTGCAAAATCATCCCCCCCACCCTTGAGTCGGGCGTAGCAGGGTATGTTAGCCGGCACATTCGTGCATGCACCCAGGGACGCTTCTGTCCCCCAGCTAGAGCCTTGTCAGCCCGGGAGGATCTACTGACAAAAATACAGCTACTGCGCGGAACCGGAGGGCCCCGGCCAACGGCACAGCTCCTTCCCCTCAGAGGACTGTGAGAGAAGAGTGCTCTTACCTCCAGTGACATCTTAAAAAGTGTCGTTCAGCGAGGAACCAAAAAACCTCAGAAAGGCAATCTGCCAGAGCTCACATGGGAGCGTAGCCAGCGGACCAGCAGTCCAGCCAATCAGGCGGCGCAGCACCACCACAGATACAGAGGTTCTGGAAATCATTTACATACACACACACTGAGTATGTATGTATCAGTGTAAATGGTTTTACTGTGGCGCCGAAGGCACGCGTCTTTGGAGGAAACCCACGCAGACACAGGGAAAACATGCAAACCCCCAAGCAAACTGCGATGGGGCCATTGTAAATACACACACTGTGTATGTATAAGTGCATATGTTTTTACTGTGGCGCCGAAAGTGCGTATGTCTTTGGGGTGTGGGAGGAAACACGAGTACCCGGAGGAAACCCACGCAGACACAGGGAGAACATGCAAACTCCAGGCAGATGGTGTCTGGGTACGGATTCGAACCAGTGACCCTCTTGCTGCCAGGTGAGGGAGTTAACCACTACGCACTATGCTACATGGAAAGTCGCAGCCATATCTAGGTCGCAACACTGACCCCAGCATTCAGAAGGGTCCCGTATGGTAACGGACCGCCATGCGCTGGGGGACCACAAGGGCCGTTCCCATTCCTTATGTATGTACCATCAAAGAAAGTAACATAAGGAAAAAACGTCACAAAGCGGGCAGATTTGTGTGACCTAAGGGAGACAGACTCCACTTCGGAAGTCCCAGCTGGAGAGTGTCCCTCACATCATCAGAAGTGCCCCGACAAACATTTCCCAGAAGATGGCGGGGGGCGCTTTCTTACACCCCTTACGCCCGCAATCCATTTCTACATTGGCAACAAAAGGTTCCAGGACTATCTATGAAGTATTCATGGAAACCACAGGTGCAGGAGCACCATTTGCTGCCTCTGGCAATGTATGGGGAAGAAAAAAATCACATACTGACTCCATAAAGGCCCACTGACAGCCCTCAGGGACCAAGTGAACACACATAAAAGTCCACCCTCCATGCTGCACTGACCGGGGGGGGAACCCAGGGGACTCACCACCCAGCACCGCTGCCCGCCTTGTATACACAGCGCATGTGTGATGAAGAAGCTGTAAGGAGAAGAAACTGCGCTGTTCAGAAGCCAGTGCTAGAGGCCAAACCCACCACACAATGGCCGCCAGACGCCTCAGATATAAAAGGGCGCGGACCACAAGAAAATGGCAGCCCGCAATACCGACCTGCGCCACAGCGCGGCTACAAGAAAATGGCCTCCAATGGAAGTTTAAATACAGAAAAAATAGCGCCCGAGGCCAGGGATGTGTACGAGAAGGCCTGCAGAGACTTTCCAGGAGATAGACCCCCCTCACAGAAAGCGGACCCTGGCGCCCCACAGGGACTCAGAGCCCCCCCCCCCCACAGGTATACTCCGGTTGCAGCGGGCCCTAGGGCAGGAGGGGAAAGGGCGACAGAGCAGGGAAAGGGAGGACAGGAGAACCCCTAAATCCCGGGAATGCCGAGACAGGAGGAACCGGACTTGCCCATCCTTGCAAGGACAAGCTGGAGCGTCCCTGACAGACCCACAACCGATGGAACGGAGTAGCTGTTGGCTCGGTCCACTGTGAGTGAGGCAACAAGCAGCCCAGTCATATGTGGACCCTGGAGCATGTGCTCACCAGCCACCCCTGGAGCCATGGGGTATGTCGTGGTCAGAACCAAGCGCAAAGCAAGTGACTGGCACGCTCGATGGCCGGAACTGGGAAGACTACCAGGATCTATATATCCAGCCTGTCGCCCAGCCGGCAGTTGATAGAAGATATCACGAAAGAAAAAATTAAAAAATTAAAAATCCTTCAGGACTCTGGGCCCAAAAGGGAGCCACGTCCTTCTCCTCTGCTAGGCAGAAAAACTGAGGCTGCTGATTGCAGGTAGGAGGGTTATGTACAGAGAGACCGCCCCCTGGGCGGGGCTGTTCAACTCTGTTAAAGTTACATGTTTTAAGATAACTAACATGTTCTGCCTAGTCCTCTCCTATGAACAGGAACATAACCCACTTTGTCAAGATTTAAAAGGAGCTGTGTCCGTCCATGGACGATCAGAGAAAATAGCAGCGCTTTAACACCAGAGCACCAAGTGCCTCAGTGTGAAAGTACCCCAAGGAAAAAGGATGGATTTTGTGGGAACACAAAAACCATCTCTGGGGGGTGTGGCTTGGCGCGCAACGAACATGGTCGCACAGTAGGAGAGCTCCGGCACACACGCAGCCTGCATCTGCTAATCCGCCCGACCCATCGACCTCAGATCCCGGGCAAGCGGCTATACAACACCCCGAACTCACGCTCGAGACGAGGGTCCTCCGCCACCACCTCGAGGAACATCCCGGATCTGTTTAAAGCTCAAACGGGGACCCGCAGCCACAACGTGGGGAAACCTAAAATGGCGCCGGACCAACTCGAGGAGGAGTACAGCGAGGACTCCCAGTCTGCTCCTGAGGACACAGGTAGGGGCTCAGCACTCCCCGATCAGCCCGTCACGCTCGCAGCAATGTCCGTGATCGCGGCTGACATTAAGTCCACGTTCTCCGCCGCCATTACGGACTTGAAATCGAACCTGTTGTCCCTGAATGAGAAAATGGCGACGGCGGAGTCTGCAGGGAAGCACAGGGACAAGGCGATTCGCCGGCTAGAGAAGATTAATATATCCCACAATCACCACTTTATTGAAATAAACAGACATTTGGAAGACTTGGATAATAGGGGGAGGAGAAATAATGTCCGTGTGAGAGGGATCCCAGAGTCGGTGGAACCCCCCCAAATCATCCCTGCTCTACAGAGAGTATTCAATAGTGTGCTTGAACGGCAGGAAGAAACAGAGATTGAATTCATAAGAGCTCACAGAGCACTTAGACCTAAGGGCCCGGACTCTGCGCCTCCCCGTGACATTGTTTGCTGCCTTCAGAGTTTCACTCTGAAGGAGGAGATTATGCGCAAGGCCAGGAGAACTGAACAGATTGTGTTTAATGGGGCCCACATCTTATTGTTTCAGGATCTCTCGCAGATCACCCTGCGAAACAGAAGAGCTTTGCGCCCTCTGCTGGAAAAATTACGGGAGTGCGATTTGAAATACACCTGGAAGTTCCCATTCGCCTTAACAGTCTATTTCAATGGAATCCAGCACGTTTTGCGCGAACCAGATGAGTTACCTGACTTCTGTGCAGCTTTGGGATTGGATCCAATCTCCTTGCCCGATTGGTATGCAGAATTCTAGGATCCACCCCGTGACAGATCACCCTCAAGATCTCCTCACTCTACTCCAGACAAGAGGCCCTTTAAGAAGCAGAAGCCGTATCGCCCCGGGGGCTCCTTGGCTGGAACACCTAGATCGTCGAGGGATGTTCGCAGAGAACAAGTAGAAGCCTAAACCAGGACCGAGTCCCCCTCTGCTCCGTTTGATGTTCATTTTTCCCAGTTCACTCTTTTCTGAGACAGATTCCAGTTATGCTCTCGCCCGGGCTTGGGTGTTGGATTGACTAGGTTCAGCTAACTTGGGAGCGGACAACTTCATGTGCCTTGTAGTGGTGCCCGGGGGTCTCGTACCCCCCCTCCCCCCTCCTCTCCCTCCCTCTCCCCTCCTACCCCCCCTCTTCACCCCCCCCCCCTCACCCTCTCCCCCCCCCCTGCCCCCTCCCCCCCACCTCCCCCCTTCCTTCATTCCCCCCTCATTCCTACCCCCCCCTTTTTTTTCCGCCTCCCCCACCCCCCTTCCGGGATATTGTCTTTGGTGCTGTCCCCTCATCCTTCCCCAGGTCGCCGACTATAATGTGGGCTCTTAATTACCGGTCCTCACATCCGGATGCACCTGACGTTGAACTCTTTTTTGATATTAAGCTTCAGTGGGATCACCTGGGGTTACTGGGGGGAATGGATTCGGGTGGGGGCCTACTTCTCTTTATGTTTAGATAGGGAGGGGGCGACCTCTGGCTACCACTGATCAACTCTCCTGAGATGTTTAATGCCCACTGATTAAGTTGTGCACTCTCTTTCTGGGTTGGGTGGATATGTTGTGTTCTGAACTCAGGTTCGGGCCGGCATATTTCAGTTTGTTGTTTTCCATGCAGGCTGTGTGTGTGTGTCATGTTGCACTGCATTTATTTGTTTTTCTATACCTTGCTGTGTGTTACGTTTACATTTTTTCTTTTTCTGGATTGGGGTGGTCGACGGTTGTTGTCCAGTCCGGTCCAGGCCCTCGTGGTTGGGCGCCTCCCGCTCTCCCCACCAAGTGTGCCCGGGACTGCCAGTTCAGACCTGGACACACTAATTTACTCCTTATTCAGGACAGTGTGTTCTGCCTGATCAGGGAATTCTCTGATTCTCTCTGTCATCTCCCATTTCTCTTATCTCCCTCTTTCCTCTCTTTCTTATACTTTTTTAGGTTTAGAATATATTTGGCCTTTGGTTTACTCTGGGGTACTGCTGTTGACTATACTGTGACAGTTCTGTCTTTTAGGCGTACTCCGGCTCGTCTCGCTCTGATCCTTCAACATGGCCTACTCCGACCTCGGCCGAGGTCCGCTCGTGATTTCACACAATGTTAAAGGTATGAATATTCCCGAGAGACGCTCCACGCTATTACGGGAGCTCAAGAAATGTAGACCACACTTTGTGTTTTTACAGGAAACCCACTTTAGAACGCATCATGTCCCCAGTCTGACAAACGCCTTTTTTACAGAAGCATATCATGCTACCAATGACGACTCCAAGGCAAAAGTTGTTACCACCCTGGTCAGCAAAAACGCCCCTTTTACCTTGCAGGAGAAGCTAATAGATCCCAAGGGTAGATTTGTTTTTCTGAAGGGCCTATACAACAACACGCCTTTGACGCTGGCCAATGTTTATTTCCCGAATAGGTCCCATGTGACCTTCTGCCAACTTATAGTGCGGGAGCTCCTGGGATTTACATCGGGTTGCTTGATCCTGGGGGGCGACTTCAATGTCCCTCTCAATCCGTCCGTTGACACCTCTAATGGTAAAACCTGCATTACTTACAGGATCCTTAAAAGGATCAAGACCTTACTCCAAAGTTTACAACTTATTGACACGTGGCGGTTTGATCATCCTGAAGATAAAGACTTCACGTTCTTCTCACCTCCACACAACAGACACTCCCGCATTGACTACCTCTTCATATCCCAACGGGATTTAACCCGAGTCTCAGAGACACATATAGGCTTCAAGTCTTTCTCTGACCATGCGCCAATCTCATTAACCTTGAATGTACTTACCCCCCCCCCTCACACTCCCAGTCGTGGCGTCTGAATGCGTCCTTACTAACAGACCCTGACTTACTAATGACCTCGACCTCCTCCATCAAGGACTTCTTCCAGCGGAACTCCACCCCAGGTATGGATCCACTAGTGGTCTGGGAGGCTCACAAATGTACCCTGAGAGGGGAACTTATCAGAATGGGAGCAATCCGGAAAAGGGAAAGGGAGGGACAAATAGTCACCATAACGAGTAAAATCAAACAATTAGAAAACCTCCATAAACAGTCTCTTAGCACGAACACGGCGACCGAGCTTCTAGATCTCAGGAAAGACCTCCAACAGCTCTTTGATACTAGATCAAGGCGTCTTATTTTTCAAAAAGAAAATCTTATATGAGTTTGGGAACAAACCTGGTAAGCTCCTCGCGAGGGCACTGAGAGAATAGAATGCTAGAAACCTAATTTCGGGCATCAGGAGACATGATGGTAAGCTGGATGTGGCCACGGAAGCGATAGCACAACATTTTCATGATTTTTACACAAAGTTGTATAACCTACCACCTCAACACAAAGGAGGGACTCCGGGGAGTGATAGGGCTCAGATGGTGGAGGAATATTTAACTAAAAGTGGAATGCCTGCTCTTTCTGACTCGGACATTGCACTTTTGGAGGAGCCACTCTCGTCCTCAGAGGTTGAACTCGCCATTAAGCAGCTGAAACCGGGGAAAAGTCCTGGCCCTGATGGCTACACCTCTATCTATTATAAGACTTTTTCTCAGCTTATAGTAGCACCACTTACAGCTGCGTTGAACTCATTGTCTGCTCCCAGACGGGTCACCCCAGACTTTCTTTCGGCTTATATCACAGTGATCCACAAACCGGGCAAAGACCCAGCGGAGTGCTCCAGCTACCGACCGATTTCACTACTAAACCTAGACGTCAAATTGTACGCAAAGATTCTGGCCTCCAGACTAAGTCCCATGTTGTCGAATCTTATCGACCCAGATCAGGTGGGTTTCATGCCTGGTCGAGAGGCTAAAGACAACGTGATCAAGGCAATGCTATTGTCTAATGCGGCTTATGCTGGGAAGATAGAGGGCCTTCTCCTGTCCACGGATGCGGAGAAGGCCTTCGACCGAGTGGCCTGGGACTTTATGCTAGCCACTTGCACGAAGATAGGACTGGGGCCACATATGCTAGCCAGGATCTCTGCTCTATACTAGAGGTCGACCGATATGGGTTTTTCTCTGGCCGATGCCGATATTTAGAAATCGCTGTGGCCGATGGCCGATATATGATGCCGATTTTTTTGGGCCGATATGTTAGGCCGATGAAGGGGAAAAAAACTAACTAACAGTTGGACCCCTTTCACACTGGGGTGTTTTTCAGGCACTTTTGGGCTAAAAATAGCACCTGTAAAAATGGCTGCAAAACAGCTCCCCTGCAGTCTCAGTGTGAAAGCCTGAGTGCTTTCACACTGAGGCGGTGCGCTGGCAGGACGTTAAAAAAAAGTCCTGCAAGCAGCATCTTTGGAGCGGTGTATACCGCTCCTCCATCACTACTGCCTATTGAAATTAATGGGCACTGCTGCTGAAGCGCCTGCAAAGCGCTTCTGCAGCGGTGCTACACGGGCGCATTTAACCTCTTCATCGGCCGCTAGCTGGGTTATAAGCACCCCGCTAGCAGCCGAATATCGCCGCTAAAATTATGGTAAAGCGCAGCTAAAACTAGCTGCATTTTACCGCCAACGCCTGCCCGCTCCAGTGTGAAAGCAGCTGAGTTCCGCCAAAAAAAAAAATATATTAAAAGTCAGCAGCTACAAATACTGCAGCTGCTGACTTTTAATATATGGACACTTACTTGTCCTGGGCGCCCGCGATGTCGGCACCCGAAGCCGATCTCTCTCTCGGCTCTCGGGTGCTGCCGCCGCCATCTTCGGTAAGGGAATCAGGAAGCAGGCACAAAAACAGGTAATCAAAACTTTGACGAAAAAAAAAGTTTAGTTTTATTTAACATTCATTAAAGTGTATTTTTTTCCCAAAGAATTGCGTTTGAAAGACCGCTGCGCAAATACCGTGTGACATAAAATATTGCAACAACCGCCATTTTATTCCCTAGGGTCTCTGCAAAAAAAAAATATATAATGTTTGGGGGTTCCAAGTGATTTTCTAGCAGAAAAGACAGGATTTTTACTTGTAAGCTACAAGTGTCAGAAAAGATTTAGCCTTTAAATGGTTAAACTGAGAACGTCTACTCACAAGTTCAGTTCATTGATAAGAAGAAACATTTGTAACTTTTCTCTCTCACTTGGCAGGCTGCCCAAAGATGAGTCACTGCACGGGAAACTTCAGGCAACTTGTATTGACTTCTATGAGAGATGTCATTTCCAAGCCGCGCTGAAGTTTTTTTTTTTTTTTTAATATCGGCTTCTGTTCTCAGAATATCGGCCAAAGCCGATTAATGAAAAAATGCCAAAAATCGGCCGATATATCGGCCGACCGATATATCGGTCGACCTCTACTCTATACCAATCCCCAACGGCTCGATTAAAAATCAATGGTACCTTTTCAGATAATGTTCTGATAACTAACGGCACAAGACAGGGATGTCCCCTGTCCCCTCTACTGTTCATTTTATCCCTTGAGCCCTTTCTCAGAATGGTTAGAGCTAATACAGACATCCAGGGCTTCAGAGTGTACAAAGTGGCCGCCTACGCGGATGATTTGCTTTTCTTTTTATCTTACCCTATAATCTCCTTGCCAAATCTGATGCAGGAGTTTGCCAATTATAGCTACGTTTCCAATCTTAAGATAAATTACTCTAAGTCGGAAGCCCTGAATGTCTCACTTCCTGAGCGATTGCTGAATCGGGTGGTGGCTGCCCCCCCCCTTTAGATGGGAATTTGGCTCACGCCTAGATTAGGAGACATGTTTGGTTGTAATTTCCCGGAGTTCCTTAAGAAAGTCAGAGAAGACTTACTTAGATGGCAGTCGGGTTACTTCTCTTGGTTTGGTCGTGCGGCCATAATCAAGATGACTATCCTCCCCAGACTGCTCTACCTCTTGCATGCCATCCCACTTCAGATACCTGCTTCCTTTTTCACTACACTCAGGAGCGTTCTAAGATTTCTATGGAACTCGCAAAAGCCCAGGATTGGGTTCGCATACCTGATGAAGCCTAAAGTTCAGGGTGGAATGGGAATACCAGACTTTAGGTCCTACTACCAAGCCACTCACTTGACTAGAGTCGTCGATTGGCATTGTCATGGGGCAGCTAAAAAGATTGGGTCTCTCTAGAGGAAGCATTATCCCCTGTTCCCCTTAAATTTGCCCCATGGATCCCTTGGAATAGCTTACCGAGCAGTGTCAAACATCACCCCCTTACTGGTAGCACGCTAAGACTCTTCTACAATCTGACCAAACACCTTTCCTTTTCCTCACAACCTAGTCCCCTGACGCCACTGAAAGATAACCCCGACTTCGTCCCAGGTCTAAACAACCCACATTACCAATCCAAGACTCGCCCTCAACCTCTGTTGGTAGGCGACTGCATTACGGGGGGAGCTGTGAAAGACTGGACGGTACTTAAAACTGATGCACAACTCCCACACATGACCCTTTGGGAGTATCTCCAACTTCGTAGCTACCTGGGGAATAAGTCTGTCAGGAGCAAATTACATAGACCTCTGGAGGCCTTTGAGTCGATTTGTCAGCTGGGTGACACAAGTGTGAGAACTACGTCATTGAATTACTCGTGGCTACAAAATTTAAAATACAGGTCCGTTGATAAACTCAGAGCGAGATGGGCGGAGGAGCTTCAGATGGAGATTTCCCCCAAACAATGGAGGTATGCATGTATTTTGACTCATAAGTGCTCTATAAGTACTAAGACGCAGGAAACGGCATTTAAACTGTTGACACACTGGTACAATACCCCAGCCAAGATACATAGATGGAACCCACAGATACCAGCCACCTGCTGGAGATGCCATCAAGAAGTGGGTACGTTGCTCCACATTTGGTGGCAATGCCCACGAATTTCTCCATTCTGGGAGAGGGTCAAACTTCTGGTCTCGCAGATCACCGAAACCAAGATCGTGTTGAATGCGGCCTCCTGCCTGCTCCACATCACGAATGTCTCTTTGGGGAGGTACAAAAACTCCTTAACGAGACATCTGCTAAATGCGGCTAAGTCCTTGATCCCGCTCTACTGGAGATCACAGAGGGTTCCTTCCACTGTTGAGTGGCTGAAAAGGGTTTCTGAGGTTTGCGAGATGGAGGAGACCTTGACTCAAGCCACCGACGTGGTGGATAAATTTTGCACTATCTGGCAACCATGGTTGATATTCAGGTACTCTACCTCTCCTCCCGGGGATCCCTGCGAGGGGGCGGAGTAGGAGATACATGGATGTCTCCCGCCCCTACATTCCCCCTCTGGTTTGCGGCAGTATCTTTGAGGCCAAGGGTTTTCTTTTCTCTTTACCTTTTCTCGGGCCAGGGCTCTGGCCATTTCCCCCCTCCCCCCTCCCCACCTTTTAGCTCTTTATTCTCTGTTCTGTATTTGTTTTCCATTTTAGTTTTTTTTTTTTTTCTCTTTTCCTCTCTTCTTATATGCTGTGAACGCGGTTGCCCCTCATAATTGATATTCGAAGACCACATCCTAGATCATAAGTCCTATTCTTAACTCATTTCAACAGTCATCCTTGTGGATCCAGCTGAACTTGTGACCATGTCTCTCTTTTTGTCTTGTTTTTCTCTCCAATATATCCGATCCTCACGTCCCCTGGTCACCTTGAGTTAGAATATTGTGGTCTCAGTTACTCTGTTGCATTCTGAATTGCCTAATTTGTGGAAAAGTGTACCTAATGTGCAGCTGCATCTGCGAATGTTCTGTTCTGTTTTTTATTTTATTTTATTTTTGCTTACCCATCTCTATCTTGTCTTCAATAAACTTATAATGAGAAAAAAACCATCTCTTCCTCGGTCAGAACTGAGATGTGCCTTGTTTACATAGGCAGATTTCAGTTGTATGTGTTTTACCGACAATCAGCAGGTGCTGGAGGACATAGAGTTCCTGGTCTTGCAGATCGGCTTCTGTTGTGAATAAGGAAGATCTCAGGTGTGTTCACAACCCTCAGGTGCAGAAGAGCACACCAGGAAGTCGGCACTGCACAGAGCTAATCACAGGCAGAGAGACATTTTCCCGATCCGAGGCCTCAGAGATCGAGAAATGTCTCACTACCTATGATTAACTCTGTACTTTGCCGACTTCCTGGCAGGCTCTGCACTTGCGGGTTATGAACACGCCTGAGCTCATCCTTAGTTGTGAATAATCACAGCAGCGGCAGCATGCACGCCCCCTGCAGGCAGAAGTGCAGAAACAAACACACAGTGGTTAAAGCTTGTAGGAGGAGTTTTCATTCTCCTCTGGCCATCCTACGAGACGGTCTGGCCCTGTGCTGATCACATGCACCCTCCCGAAGGTGGAAATAAAACAAACACACACACGCACGCACTCTAGCAATACACACCAAACTGAGCATGTGCAGAGTGCTGATCAGAGAAGACAGGATCAAACAGCCTTTACACAATAGAGAAGATTAACCTCTTAGGTTCCACAGCGAGTATAACAAGCATGCTTTACTGCATATACAGACTGATTTTACCATTGTGGGTTTAGTAACACTTTAACCACTTATGCCCCGGACCATTTGGCTGGCCAAAGACCAGAGCACTTTTTGCGATTCGGCACTGCGTCGCTTTAACTGACAATTGCGCGGTCGTGCGACGTGGCTCCCAAACAAAATTGACGTCCTTTTTTTCCCCCACAAATAGAGCTTTCTTTTGGTGGTATTGATCACCTCTGCGGTTATTTTTTGCGCTCTAAACAAAAAATAAATAAATAAAAATCGCAATAAGCGTTTAATTGGTTTGCGCAAAAGTTATAGCGTCTACAAAATAGGGGATAGTTTTATGGCATTTTTATTAATAATTTTTTTTTTCCCCCCTAATAATGGCAGCGATCTTCATCGTGACTGCGACATTATGGCGGACACATCGGACACTTTTGTTGCCATTTTAGGACCATTCACATTTACACAGCGATCAGTGCTATAAATATGCACTCATTACTGTGTAAATGTGACTGGCAGCGAAGGGGTTAACCAGGAGGGGGCGCTGAAGGGGTTAAGTGTGTCCTAGGGATGTGTTCTAACTGTAGGGGGGGGGGGGGGTTGGGCTACGTGTGACATGACACTGATCACCACTCCCGATTACAGGGAGCTGTGATCAGTGTCCCTGTCACTACCGTGTTTCCCCGAAAATAAGCCCGGGTCTTATATTAATTTTGGCAACAAAAGACACAGTAGGGCTTATTTTCAGGGTAGGTCTTACCATGTAATGCGCTGTCTTCTCTCCTCCTCGCTCTCCCTGCCTGAACCGAGTTAGAATTCTTGTAAGATCCTATAATTCACTCTATTACAGTAGTATATATTGTACAACGTGTGTTTCTGTAATATAATTGTGCCGATACCTTCGTTACAGTGGCGGTCTGCACTTCTGTGATCCACCGGAGCTCTTCCCTGCAATTATAGTACAGAAACACACACATTGTACATTATATACTACTGTAAAATTGGATTATAGGATTTTACAAGCTTTTTAAACTAGGGTTTATTTTCGGGGTAGGGCTTATATTGCAGCCTTCCTGGAAAATAACGCTAGGTCTTATTTTCAGGGAAACACGGTAGGAAGAATGGGGAAATGCTTGTTTACATCAGCATTTCTCCGTTCTTCCTCTCCGTGACACGATCACACTCACGGAGCTTGTGGCGGGCGCGTCTTAAAAGGCGACGTACAGGTAGGTTAATCTGCCTGTACGTGCCATTCTGTCGACGTATATTGGCGTGAGCTGGTCCTCAAGCGGTTAAGGATACCGAGACGGAGGTTTCTGAAAGCCAGTGATTTAGACTCCGCACAGAACCATAACCTAGGCCAGTGGTTCTCAACCTCGGTCCTTAAAAGAGGAACTGCAGTCTCCTCACATAATTTGTAATAAAAACATCTTTGCCATTCTGAAGCTTCCCTCCAACCACTTTGCATATTATTTTATATATACACTGCGATTCTGTACTTGCCAAATATGCTGCAGAAATCTCCCTCCACTAAGTCTGGTTGCATCCATTTTAACTGAAGCTGCTGCCTGTTCACTTCCTGATTTTACACACAGACACACCTCCAGCTCTCATTGGCCCTCACCCCCTCTCCCTTTCATGGCAAACTCTCACAAGAAAGAGAGAGAGAGAGCGCTGTGCATGATGTCAAGCCTAGGCTTTTAAAAAGACAAGAAACAGTTAGTGGGCTGTATAAGGTATTTACTGGCAGAAAAAAAGTTTTACTATTTAAACTTAAAACGAGGGCAAAGGATTTAATAGATGGAAAAATTACTGAAGGTCTGCTTTAAAGCGGAGCTCCGCCGAAAAAATTATATTAAAAGCCAGCAGCTACAGCAGCTGCTGACTTTTAATATTTGGACACTTACCTGTCCTGGAGTCCAGCAACATCGGCAGCAGAGGACGAGCAATCGCTCGTCACTCTGCTGCCCCCACCGCCATCCTCGGTGAGGGAACCAGGAAGTGAAGCCTTGCGGTTTCACTGCTGGGTTCTCTATAGCGCATGCGCGAGTCGTGCTGCGCCGTTCTGACTGGGCCCCGTGTGTTCTAGGAGCCAAGTGTCTCCCAGAACACTACGGGTATTCTGTGGGAAGCGACGTACTTCCCGCAGAGAGGACTCCCGGAAGTGGGTGAAAATACCTGTCTTAGACAGGTATCTGCACCCCCTCCCCCCTGAAAGGTGTCAATTGTGACACCGGAGGGGGGGGAGGGTTCCGATGAGCGGAAGTTCCACTTTATGGTGGAGCTCCGCTTTAAGTAGCCCCAACAGGCATGTTTGCAGGTTTTCCTTTATCTTGCACAGGTGCTTTAACCACTTAAGCCCCGGACCATTTGGTAGCTAAAGGACCAGAGGTGAATTCAGAATTTTGCACTGCGCTGCTTTAACTGTAAATTGTGCGGACATGCAATGTTGTACCCAAACGAAATTTGCGTCCTTTTCTTCCCACAAATAGAGCTTTCTTTTAATGGTATTTGATTGCCTCTACTTTTTGCTATAAGAAAAATCGAATAAACTCAATAGTCATACATTTAGGCCAAAATGTATTCAGCCACATGTCTTTAGTAAAAAAAAAGTCAATAAGCGTATATTTATTGGTTTGCGCAAAAGTTATAGCGTCTACAAACTAGGGTACATTTTCTGGAATTTACACAGCTTTTAATTTATGACTGCCTCATTTCTTGAGGTGCTAAAATGGCAGGGCAGTACAAAACCCCCCCAAATGACCCCATTTTGGAAAGTAGACACCCCAAGGAAATTGCTGAGAGGCATGTTGAGCCCATTGAATTTTTTTTTTTGTCCCAAGTGATTGAATAATGACAAAAAAAAAAAAGAAAAAAAAAAAAATTACAGGGCGTAAATTTTTGATTTCACTCCTCACTACCTATCACAGTTTCGAAGGCCATAAAATGCCAAAATAGCACAAAACCCCCCCAAATTACCCCATTTTGGAAAGTAGACACCCCAAGCTATTTACTGAGAGGCATGTTCAGTCCATGGAATATTTTATATTTTGCCACAAGTTGCGGGAATATGACAAACTTTGTTTTTTTGCACAAAGTTGTCACTAAATGATATATTGCTCACACATGCCATGGGCATATGTGAAATTACACCCCAAAATACATTTGGCTGCTTCTCCTGAGTACGGGGATACCACATGTGTGGGACTTTTTGAGAGCCTAGCCGCGTACGGGACCCCAAAAACCAAGCACCGCCTTCAGGATTTCTAAGGGCACAAATTTTTGATTTCACTCCTCACTACCTATCACAGTTTTGAAGGCCATAAAATGCCAAGATAGCCCAAAACCCCCACAAATGACCCCATTTTGGAAAGTAGACATCCCAAGCTATTTGCCGAGAGGCATGGTGAGTATTTTACAGCTCTCATTTTTTTTGAAAATTAAGAAAGACATTTTTTTTTTTCTTTTTTAAAACTTTGTGACAAAAAGCGAGATCTGCAAAATACTCAACATACCTCTCAGCAAATAGCTTGGGGTGTCTACTTTCCAAAATGGGGTCATTTGGGGGGTTTTTGTGCCATCTGGGCATTCCATGGCCTCCGAAACTGTGATAGGCAGTGAGGAGTGAAATCAAAAATTTACACCCATAGAAATCCTGAAGGCGGTGCTTGGTTTTCGGGGTCCTGTACGCGGCTAGGCTCCCAAAATGTCTCACACATGTGGTATCCCCGTACTCAGGAGAAGAAACAGAATGTATTTTGGGGTGCAATTCCACATATAACCATGGCATGTTTGAGCAATATATCATTTAGTGACAACTTTTTGTACATTTTTTCTTTTTTTTCTTTTTGTCATTATTCAATCACTTGGGACAAAAAAAAAATATTCAATGGGCTCAACATGCCTCTCAGCAAATAGCTTGAGGTGTCTACTTTCCAAAATGGGGTCATTTGGGGGGGGTTTTGAACTGTCCTGGTATTTTATGCACAACATTAGGAAGCTTATGTCACACATCATCCACTCTTCTAACCACTTGAAGACAAAGGCCTTTCTGACACTTTTTGTTTACAAGAAAACATTTTTTTTTTTTTGCAAGAAAATTATGTTGAACCCCCAAACATTATATATTTTTTTAAAGCAAAGGCCCTACAGATTAAAATAGTGGGTGTTGCATTTTTTTTTCCACACAGTATTTGTGCAGCGATTTTTCAAACGCATTTTTTGGGGGAAAAAACACACTTTTTTTATTTTTAATGCACTAAAAACCACTATATTGCCCAAATGTTTGATGAAATAAAAAAGATGATCTTAGGCCGAGTACATGGATACCAAACATGACATGTTTTAAAATTGCGCACAAACGCGCAGCGGCGAGAAACTACATTCATTTTTAAAAGCATTTAAAAGCCTTTACAGGTTACCACGTTAGATTTACAGAGGAGGTCTACTGCTAAAATTACTGCCCTCGATCTGACCTTCGCGGTGATACCTCACATGCATAATGCAATTGCTGTTTACATATGACGCTAGACCGGGCTTGCTTCCCCCCGACAGCGGTGCTTTTTTTTTTTTTTTTATTTATTTTGCTTTTTTATTTTATTTTTAAACTGTTCCTTCCATATTTTTTTTTTTTTATCATTTTTATTGTTATCTCAGGGAATGTAAATATCCCCTATGATAGCAATAAGTAGTGACAGGTACTCTTTTTTTTGAAAAAAAATGGGGGGTTAGACCCTAGATCTTTCCTCTGCCCTCAAAGCATCTGACCACACCAAGATCGGTGTGATAAAATGCTTTCCCAATGGCGCTGTTTATATCCGGGGGGGTGGGGGGGGCATTCCCTCCCACTGCTTGTAAAAGCAGTCTAGAGGCTAATTATCTGCTAGAATTGCTTTTACATGAAAGCCGGCCACTGGCTGAAAAGAATGATACCAAGATGATACCTAAACCTGCAGGCATCATTCTGGTATAAACATTCAAAGTCCAGCAACATACCAGTACGTTGCTGGTCCTTGTTGGACATGTATTGTAATCTTTTTTTTCATGCAGCCTGTTGGCTGAACGAAAAAAAGAGATTGATCGGTGGGTATGCCCACCATTAGAATACCTCCCTTCATCCACCCACTTCTAATGATGGGCATATATGCCGAAGCATGGGGGCATCCTCCCGCAAAAAAGTTATGCCGCGTACACACGGTCGGACTTTTCCACAGGCAAGCCTTCGTCGAAATTTCGACCGTATGTACGCGGCATAAAAGGTTATGCCGCATACACACGGTCGGACTTTTCCAGGGGCAAGCCTCCGTCGGAATTTCGACCGTATGTACGCGGCATTAGGAGCAAAATCGCTCCTCCGCCCCTGCTGCCCCCATGCTTCGACATATATGCTCTTTTTTTTTTAACTGTGGTGGTGAAATCACCTCCTACAGCACTGGAGTCACGGCTTTATGTATCGTGGGAGCAAACGCTGTTGCTGTCAAGATAAATAATTCCGCGCTGCAGTTGAATGGCGCACCTGAAAACAAAAAATTACATACCTGAAAAGCAAGCATGATAAAACATTGCAGAATGGAATACAGTAAAAAGGAGCAGAACAATAGAGAGAAAATAGAGAGAGCGAGAGAGAACAATAAAAAACGACAACTATTTTTGTTTTTTTTATTTTATATTTTTTTTGAGTTTTTGTTTTTTACGTTTTTATTTTTATTTTTTTACACTTTTTTTTTTTAAACTTTAACAACTGTAATGGTTCGGGTCTCTCAAAATGTAATGACATCTTGGGAGACCCTGTGTAAGTGTGTCCTAGTCTGTGAAATGCTGTACCCTACGCTAAAACTTCACTTTTGAGTGGTAGCGTTCAAAACATTCACCAAGGCAAAGACCAGGTTTGTCAGGACAGAGTGGACAATCATAACGGGTGTCACGCCTAAATCCGCGCTTGCTACAGACACGACATCTTTTTTGGGGGGCTCGTTGGGTAGGGGTACTCGGGAGGAGATGCGTATAATGCCTCTCATGCAGCCGGCTTACTGCATTTGGTAGGGGATGGCGAGGTGCAGAACCGCCTGGATACAGGAGTTGTGACTATCTCATCCTGGAATTTTAGAAGAGATAAAGTCCCGCCTGAAGCTCTGTATAGCACATGAGCGTTCAGCAAAGCCAATTGGAATAAGGATAGAGACACTTTTTTGTACCAGCGTCTCGCCTTACGGTCAATTAGATACGGCGCCATCAACTGGTCGTTGAGGTCCACCCCTCCCATATTTTTGTTATATTCGTGGACACAGAGGGGTTTCTCCACAACACCAGTCGCCGTACGAATTTGGACTGTCGTGTCTGCATGAAGGGAGGTAAGAAGGAAAACATTCCTATTGTCCCTCCACTTCATAGCGAGCAAGTTATTACACTTTACGCAGGCTCTCTCCCCCAGCCTAAGACGGGCATCTACAAGCCGCTGGGGAAAGCCCCGGCGATTAGGTCGCACGGTGCCACATGCTCCAATCTGATGATCAAACAAGTGACTAAACAGTGGCACGCTCGTGTAATAATTGTCCACATACAAGTGGTACCCCTTTCCGAATAAGGGTGACACCAAGTTCCACACTATCTTGCCAGCGGCTCCCTATGTAATCCGGGCAGTTGACCGGCTCAACCTGACTATCTTTTCCCTCATAAACCATAAAGCTCCATACATAGCCTGTTGCCCTGTCACAGCACTTATAGAGCTTGACCCCGTATCTGGCACGCTTGCTGGGAAGGTATTGCTTGAAAGCCAAGCGGCCAGAAAATTTAATCAGGGACTCATCAACGCAGACAGCTTGACCAGGAATAAACAAGGCTGCAAAACGTTCGTTGAAGTGGTTTATGAGGGGCCGAATTTTATAGAGCCGGTCGTATTCAGGGTCCCCACGTGGACGACAAAGTTCATTGTCGTTGAAGTGCATGAACCGCAAAATCTGCTTGTATCGTTTCCTGGGCATGGAGGCAGAGAACACGGGCATGTGGTCAATTGGGTGCGTGGACCAATAAGCACGCAATGACGGGAATTTATGTGTGCCCATGTTGAGGGAAAGGCCCAGAAAGGTCTTAAATTCGGAAACCGTAATTGGTTTCCAATCTTTGGCAATGGAAGGCAACTGGGGATTAGCGGCGATGAATTGACCAGCATATAAATTACTCTGGTCCACAATAGATCTATAGAGATCTTCCGTGAAAAACAGCGAATAAAAATCAATTGGCATAAAATCAGCTGTTTCCACCTGAATACCGGGTTGGGCAGTGAATGGGGGAAGTATGGGTTCTGCAGAAGTTGTGGAGACCCAATCAGGATAGGCGAATTCTGCAGGAAGAGCACTATGGATACGACGGGCCTGCCTTTGTCTTATTGGTGGCAGCGGGACACTACTTGTGCTTGCCACCTCGCCAGCTTGAACTGCACTTATGGGACTCGCCACGTCACCACGTGATACTGCAGTGCTGGATGTACGCCCAGGCTGTACTAGGCCGCTGGTGCTTGCCAATTCACCAGAAGGAATAGCGGCGCTAGTACTCCTCTGCTCCATGATACGAGAGCCCTGCGGTTCTTGCTCCTCAACAACCTCAGAAGATCGGGATCGGGTACGCCTGACCTTAGCAGGGACCTCAACTTCGTCGTCAGAGCTATCTGACGTGGGGCCGCTGACGTCACTGTCTTTTACGGGAAGATATTCTGAGCCTGAATCTGACAGATGCGGGACCTCCTCTTCACTATCTGTCATGCTCAGAATCTCGTAGGCCTCTTTACTAGTGTACCTTCGACTTGCCATTTTGGGCTCTAAATTTAGGGGTACACTAGTAAGATTCACAGGAAAAAAAGCACCCGACTGTCGTCAGCAAATATATCAAACGCTACAAAAAAACTGTTAGCGATCGCAGGGATCAGGCCTGTCTCTGCGAACGCTGCAGTTATGTGTTTTGTGTTTGGTAAGTGACAGTGATTGATCGATACTGCACTTGGGTGGGCTGGGCTGGGCTGGGCGGAGGGGCTAAACGCAGGTGCTAGCAGGTATCTGGGCTGATCACGCTAACACTGCGTTTTTGGGAACCCTAAACCGCTGGGGACGCTAGTATAGATCTGATCAGATACTATACCACTAAGGGAGGTGTATGCTTTGCGCGTGGGTGTTAGCGTTACTGGCACTAACCTAACGCTGCCTGGGGCGACGCAGACCCTCTCTGGCGCTAAAACCTAATTGATCTCACCTGCCGGGCGATCAGGGGGTTAAACCTTTATTGGGTTATATACGGCGGGTGCCCTGATGCTATAAAAAGCAAACTAACCAACTAGTGTCACCCGTAAACCTTTATATGGTGATCACTGGTGAAAGGGTTAACTAGGGGCAATCAGGGGGTTAAAACCTTTATTAGGTTAAATATGGGGGTACCCGACGCTATATAAAAACCTGACGGGTTACCTAAATAACTAACTGGGTAACCAGTGTCACCAGTGACGCTTATACGGTGATCACTGGTGAAAGGGTTAACTCTAGGGGCAATCAGGGGGTTAAAATAATATATGGGGGTACCTGACGCTCTAAAAACCTGCGGCGAAACTAAAAATAAATAACTGGCTATCTAGGGCACCACCGGCACTAAATACAGCGATCAAAAATACGATCGCTTAGTGACGCTGGCGTTAGGGGGTGAAAGGGTTACCTGGGGGGCGATCAAGGGGTTAAACCTTTATTAGGGGGGGGGGTTAGGGGGCTACCCTGGACCTAAAGGGGCCTAAACCTAACTGCCCTGCAACTTTTTACTATCACAGATGACACTAAATGCAGTGATCAGTAAAATAAATGATCACTGCAATCAGTGACACTGTGATTGGGGGCTGGGGGGTGACCTGGGGGGTGATTTGGGGGGTGAAATGTGTGCCTATGTGTACCTATGTGTCAGTGGACTGTTGGTGCACTAACCTGCTTCCTCTCTCCTCGGCGCTGGAATTGAAAAGACCGCCGCGAGGGAGATGACATCACTTCCTCCTGCCTGTGTTTACATCACATGGCGGAGGAAGCATTTTCATTGGCCGGGAGCGATCGCGAGGGAGTGGCCGAAATCGAATGGTCATCCGCTCATCTCTGATCGCTCCAACGATTAACGGCCGCTCACTGTATATGAGGGGGGTCCGATCGGACCCCCCAACTGTACAAAGGCGATCACGTACACTCTACGTGATTGTGCCTGTCGGTGCCATTCTGCCGACGTATATATACAGTGAGCGGTCGTTAAGTGGTTAAATCAGAGTCAATAGTTTAGTATTTTGGACAACTTTTTTATCCAAGAGAAATTCCCAAAACATGGCTTGTTGGGGGTACTTGAGGACTGAGGTTGAGAACCACTGGTCTAGGAAAACCTTGCATGTTTCATTCTATGTATTTTACTGTTGCCATTTTCAGTTTTGTAATTTTGTTGCACCATTTTCCTTTTTTGTGTTGAAACAATATTTACAAAATCATTAAATTAATCTATAAATGCCCTCAAAATAATACATTGAAAAGGTTTTCCTTTATAGGGAGCTACCACTTTGTAAACTTCTTTATATCCTTGTCTGGGCACAGCAGCAAGTGATACAGACCTTTTCTTTTTTTAAAAGGTCAGAACTGCAGGAACTGAAAGGTGAAATTACCCGTAAAACACATGGTGGAAGCTGTGTGTAGAACGGGTTAACCTGCTCCAGTGACTCTCAATCTGCTGGTGCTTAGATGGTTGTCCCAGAGCAGGAAAAAGGCTGCGTAGGATGGGATTTGGAGTGTAAACATCACATTCTAGTCGTAAAGCTGGGATCCGAGAGTGTAATTGTCACAGTAAAAAACAAGGCAATCCAGTCAAAGAGCTAAAAATTATCAGCGTCATTTGAAGAAAATCAACATTACCAAACAGTAATAAAAGAACAACCAAAGTTTGTATCTCATATTTAGCCAAGTACAGCTGAAAAACCTGAAATTTTCAAACACTTTGCTGGAATAGAAAGCCAAGGGTATTGGATGAATATGAAGGACACACACTATACCAGGTGGCTCTGAGCTCAATCTCATTATGGCCCATTTCATCCCTTTTATCACCCTAGAAAGTCATAGCCAATGCTTCTAATTTCTGTATACATAAAATAACACGGTTATAAAACAGATGCTTTATTTGGCATTCTTACAAACCAAAAAAGTGTGGTCCAAATGACACACACAGTCTAGAGTTACATACTCAGCAAGTGAACATGTCAAATACCAAAATATGACAAAATATAAAAGTAACCATCATCAGAACAGACAGTTCTAGCATTTCAACTCACTGACCATCTGCAAATAAGAATAATCCAAGATGATATTAAAGGGTCACCAAAAAAAACACATCAATAAATGGTGTGTTACATGCCGTTTATACAGACTCGGTCACTATGAGGTTCATTTACTGCACTCTGCAAAAAAAACTAGTTGGATTCTGATGCTCTCAATCTCCCCCTTCTGTCCAAGTCCCCAATTTCAGCTAGAGATTTTGCAGTTGTGGTGGCAACTCTGCACATGCTCAGTTTTCAGCGAGACCTATGCTGAACATTTCCTCCCTATCACATCTGAGCAGCACATGCGACTATAGCAGTGGTTCTCAACTCCTGTCCTCAGGACCCACTAACAGGCCAGATTTTAAGTATTACCTTGTGGTGAGATGCAAACTAGAATACTGCAATCCCTGAGCAGCAAATTATATCACCTGTGATGCATTTCAGTTATCTTGCAAACCTGGCCTGTTGGTGGGCCCTGAGGACTGGAGTTGAGAACCACTGGACTATAGTCACACATGTGGGTGCACACATAGTGGTAAAAAGACAGCCCACTCCCTCCTCCTCCTCCATGCCTACTAACCAGCTAAACACAACAGGGCAGGATATTACATGTAGATTGGTGGAGGCTTCACCTCCCTCTTATTCTAAGAGACAGGCTGCAGGGGCGTGACAGCCTGTGACTGGCAGAAATCCACCCACACCATGTTATTGCCACAAAATAAAGATTTAATTTCAAATATATATTTGTATGACAATTTAAAACAGTTTGATATTTATTTTTACTCTGTATTCAAAAGGCGGTTTATGTTTTTGAACATGTGACCAGCAGCAGAAGACTAGAAGCTCCTCCTGCTTATGTTTCCCCGCAGACAAGCTGGGAAAGATCTGGGTCATATGACAGCTGTATATCGATTAAGGAAAAAAGGTACTTAAATTTATTTTTATTAAAATAATTAGTGCCATCATCCACATACAGAAAAATAAAGGGACAATAGCAATTAAACTGTGTGTTTAGTATCACTTTAACCACTTCAGCCCCGGAAGGATTTACTCCCTTAATGACCAGGCCATTTTTCCATTTTCTGCAATACGGCACTGCGTTATTTTAACTGACAATTACACAGACATGTGAAGCTGTACACAAATAAAACTGATGCCCCTTTTGCCCACAAACAGAGCTTACTTTTGGTGGTACTCGATCACCTCTTTTTTTTGCGCTATAAACAAAAAAAGGCCGTCAATTTTGTAAAAATAAATAAATATATTATATATATATATATATATATATATATATATATATATATATATATATATATATATATATATATATATATATATATATATATATATATATAAAATTTATTTTTTTGCTATAATACATCCCAAAAAATGTTTTTTTTAATATATAAAAAAATTGGATATGTACCGTATATACTCGGAGTATAAGCCGAGGCACCTAATTTTACCACAAAAAAACTGGGAAAACGTATTGACTCGAGTATAAGCCTAGGGTGTCCATCTGCATGCCTCACTGTGTCCATGTGCATGCCTCACTGTGCCCATGACTAGACTGACGTTTAACATGGGAGTCTATGGAAGGGGTGCCCAGCTTTGAAAAATAAAAAAAAAAACACAATGCTCCCCGGCCGTAGGTCCCCCAGACAACAAACTGCACACTTGTAGAGGAGAAATGGGGCTACATGTGTGCCAAGTTCCGGGTCCAGAGGACCTACGATCGGCCGGTACCAGGTCCCCAAAGTCACCGGAGAAATGACCGTTTAACATGGGAGTCTATGGAAGGGGTGCCCGGCTTTGAAAAATTGGTACTCCCCTACCGTAGGTCCCCAGGACAAAAAAACTTTGCACACTTGTAGAGAAAGAGTGGAAGCTACATGCGTGCCAAGTTTGGTGTCCAGGGGGGCATTTTCAACAAAAAAAAAAAAGTGCTGAAAAACTTGGCTTTTACTCGAGTATATACGGTACTTCCGGACAGCCCACTGTAGATATACGTCGGCACTTTGAAGATGGATATCTGTTATGGCAGCAGCTAGCAGGTATCCATCTCTTCAGTGAGTCCGATTTACTATAAATGGTGGTCTCTGGGGTGGATTCGCCACGAGATCACCTTATCGGCGCCGGATCCTTGCTGTGGCTGGGTATGGAGACGAGTGAGGGGAAGATGGCCCCCACCTGTCTCCATACCATAGCAGGGCGGAAGCGACGTCAAAACGTCACTTCCGCCCATAGCTCTTAAAAAGGGCCATTTTATTTTGTCCTTTTTTCAGATGACAACTTTTTTTTTTTTTTTGTATTTTAGTGTAAATATCAGATCTGAGGTCTTTTTGACCCAAGATCTCATAATATTTAAGAGAACCTGTCAAGCTTTTTTCTATTACAAGGGATGTTTACATTCCTTGTAATAGGAACAAAAGTGACCCAAATTATTATTATTATTTTTTTTTTAAAAGCAGTGTCAAAATAAAAAAATAAAAAATAGGATTTTTGTACTCACCGTAAAATCAGTTTCTGACGTCCATGGACTGACACAGCTCTCATACGGTTTACGTGTGGGTATATGTCCCTGCTTTCAGGAGAAGACCTAGGCAGAATGTTAGATGTTAAAAAATTCTAGAACAAAACCAGAGCTGAACAGCCCCGCCCAGGGGGGCGGTCCCTCCGGACATTACGCTCCCACCTGCAGCTAGCAGCCTCAGTTCGTAACAAAGCAGTACAAACCTTAAAAAGGAAGGGTGGGTGCTGTGTGAGTCCATGGATGTCAGAGAAACGGATTTTACGGTGAGTACAAAAATCCTATTTTCTTTTAACGTCCATGGACTGACACAGCTGTCATACTGATTACGTGTGGGACGTCCCAAAGCAGTATAAGAAAAGGGTGGGAGCAAAATAGTAAAAGGAACAACCAAAACTTCACTCCAAACCAGCAGAGCTCCTCCCTTCTAGGGACATAGTACGTCCGTGGACGCCAATCTAGCTCTTCGCACATAGCGATGTAAGCTCTCCAGGTACGGTGATAGATCTTCCTAGAAGAAGACTTCCTTGCCCTAAGCATGGTCGAAATTACCGGCCTCGGTCCTTCAGCACCTGGCTCTCAATAGCCATGCCGTTAAAAGCCAGAGACTGTAAAGCAGGATGAAAGATAGGACCCTTGAGACAGAAGGTCCTCCCTCAAGGGCAGACGCCAAGGGACGTCCGCGATGAGACATACCAGGTCGGCGTACCAGTGACGCCGAGGCCAGTCTGGGGCAATGAGGATCACCGGGATGCCCTCGGTCGCTACCCTGCGCAGCAGACGAGGAAGCAACTGCAGCAGAGGGTAGGCATACATTAAGCGATACTGACCCCACGGGGCCACCAACGCATCCGAGGCATCCGCCCAGGGGTCCCTGGACCTGGCCACAAACCTCGACACCTTGCGATTGAGTCGAGATGCCATCAGGTCCACATCCGGAGTGCCCCACCGCCCACAAAGGAGTTGAAACACCTCCAGATGCAAGGACCACTCCCCCTGGTCCAGGGACTGGCGGCTCAGATAGTCCGCCTGCCAGTTTTCTACGCCCGGAATGTAGACGGCCGACAGCGCCGGCACGCTTCTTTCCGCCCACCTTAGGATGTGGGCGACCTCGGATGCCGCAGCCGAGCGCCCCCCTGATAGTTGACATACGCCACGCCCGTGGAGTTGTCCGACTGGATTCTGACTGAACGGCCCTGTAGCCTCTTCGACCACGCGGAGAGACACAGTCTGATCGCTCACAATTCCAGAACGTTGATTGGTAGACGAGATTCGTCCGGAGTCCAGAGCCCTTGAGCTGACAGGACTCCCCAAACTCCTCCCCAACCCGTCAGGCTGGCGTCCGTCGTGACCACAGTCCATTGGATGGGGAGGAACGACTTCCCGGCCTGAAGAGCCGGGGATCTCAGCCACCACGTCAGGGACGACTTGACAGAGTGACTCACCTGAACCTGAAGATCCAATGACAATGGGGACTTGTCCCAAACAGACAGAATTCCCTTCTGCAATGCCCGAGTGTGTGATTGGGCATATGGAACCGCCTCGAAGGAGGCCACCATTAGTCCCAGGACTCTCATGCAGAAGCGAATTGACGACCATTTTTTGGGACGTCAGAACCCACACTGCCGACTGAAGTGTCAGTAACTTCTGAGGGTAGAAACACCTTCGCCACCGAAGTGTCCAGGATCAGACCCAGATACTCCAATCGTTGAGTCGGGACTAGAACCGACTTCTGCATGTTCAGAAGCCATCCGAAGTCCCGGAGGGTCTGACTGGCTATTGTCACAATTTTCCTTTCAATTCTGAGCCATTTTCTGCTCCGAGAAGGAGATCGTCCAGATAGCCCACGATAACAATTCCTCGCTGTCTCAGCAAAGCTAGAACCGGGGCAAGCACTTTGGTGAAAACCCGTGGTGCCGATGCTAGGCCGAAGGGAAGAGCCACGAACTGATAGTGGACTTCGCCTATGGCAAAGCGCAGAAACTTTTGGTGACTTGCGCAGATTGGAACGTGCAAGTAAGCGCCTTGATATCCAAGGACGCCAAAAAAATCCCCTTGGTGGAGTGTCGCGATCACCGTGCGAATGGATTCCATCCGGAATTTTAGTACCCTCACATAGACATTCAGGGCCTTGAGGTCCAGGATTGGCCGGACCCCGTCCTTCTTCGGGACAACAAACAGGTTTGAGTAAAACCCCTGAAACCTCTCTTGCGACGGAACTGGCACAATTACTCCGCACCTGAGCAAATCCTGTACGGCCCCCAAGAGGACCACCCGGCGGGCAGGAAGGAGAGGGAGGTTCGAGGGAAAGCACCTGTTCGGGGCCACGAGCAGAACTCTATCCTGTATCCCAAGGTGACCACCTCGCACACCCACCGGTCGGAGATCTGGGAAGTCCACCGCACCGAGAACCTGCAAAGACGTCCCCCCACCCCAGAGTCGGGCAGGGGCAAGACTTCATGCGGGGGTGGGCATGGGAGCTTGCTTGGTAGGCTTACGCACTCAGGGACGCCTTTGTCCTCCAGCCGCACTTTAAGTCTGGGCGGGCTTACCCGTGGGATTCTGACCGACAAAAAAAAACTTCTTCTTCGCCGGAAAGGAAGGGCCTGGCCTGTGGTGGGGCTCCTTTCCCTTAATAGACTGGGAAAGGAAGGAAGGTGCTCTTACCTCCTGTGACATCTTTAATAATGTCATCCAGGGCGGCCCCAAAAACTGTCTACCGCCCTTAAAGGGCAAGTCAGCCAGGAGCTTTTTGGAAGCTAGGTCTGCCGACCAGCATTTCAACCAGATAAGGCGATGCAGCACCACAGCAGAGATAGAGGCCCCTGATATTAGAGAGGCCGCATCCAAAGTGGCATCGCACACGAAGACTAAACCCTGCGCAAGTTGGTGAGCCAGGGCAATGGTCTCAGAGGAGGGAGATTATGCTCCTGCACTGTCTGGTGCAAAATCTTTGCCCATCCTGTGAGTGTCTGAGACACAAGAGTCGCCGCCACTATAGGGCGTAAACAGACCCCAATAAGGTAAACATAGTTCTACTCACCACTTCTGACCTCCTGTCAGTGGGATCCTTAAATGCAGGAGTCCCTTCCAATGGGAGTGTGGTAGCCTTATTCAAACGGGCGACTGGGGGGGGGGGGGGGGGGGGGAGTCGACCACTGGGGTTCTCCTCAAAAGGGGTACCTTAAAGCTAGGCGCCGCGGGACCGTCAAAGTCTTCTCCGGCTTATCCCAGACTTGGTCAATGAATGTATAAAAAAAAAAAAAAAGGCACATATGGAAAAGACCTTTTTTTGGAAGAAACGGCTTTAAAAGGAACCAAAAAGGATACATCTTCCACCTGAGGTTCCTCCGCCTCAACATTCAGCTTGAGAGTGTCCCTCACAGCATCAATGAGTTCACTTACAAGCACCCTGTCAGTTGCTGGTTCAAGACAGGGGTCTTCCTCACAAGGAATGTCCTGTCCAAACACATCAAAATCCTCAGAGCTAGGGTCCAGAGTAGCAGTAGCTAGGCCCATATCTGAGACAGAGCACTCCCCTACAGGAGAATGTGTGGGGAGGGGGCGTTTTACAGCTCCCATGCGCTCGCACACCGCTTCCATCCTGACAAGGAATGATTCCAGGACTGCCGACAACTGGTCCATAGGGACCGCAGGAGCACTGCCAGTTGCCTCTGACAAGTGTGGAGAAGCAGGTGAACCAGACTCCATACTGCCACCCTCTTAGACATTATTCACTATTACAGTGAATAATACAGTCCACCCACTGGCTGCGCTGAGGAGGGGATATCCGGAGGACTCACCACCCTTAGGGACTGCTCAGTTCCGCTGTATGAGCCGCGCTGCAGTGCGAGTGAAGCCTGAGGAGAGTGAAGAATCTGTGAGGAGACTGAGGAAATTTGCGCCGTCAGCAGCGCCGCTAGAGGCCGAAATCGAAAGTGAAAGCGCCGAGGCTACAAGAAAATGGCCGCCGGGCGCCTGTATAACTGCACAATTGAGCCACGGTGAGATGGCAGCCGAGCGCACTATTTGAATTAAAAAAACAGCGCTAATGGCGCACGCAATAAAGACTCACACACTCCACACCAGAACACTGCTCCACTCCCAGAGTTCACCAACAGACATGAGCGCCCCCCCCCCAGGCCAGAGCGACCCCCCCCCCCCCCCCCCCCAAGAAGCCCCGCACAGCACAGCACCAGTACAGGGTGCAGAGAGCAGCATAACAGGGGGGAGACAGGGAGAACCCCTCATATAAAGAAACACAGCCAGCATGTACTCACCTGCATCAGGAGAGGCTGCTTACCGATCCCAGAGGGACCCACTGGCTTGTTTCAGACAGACCTATCATAGAGCAGTACTGTGTAGCTGTCGGCACGGTCCACCGCGAAAGATACAGTCAGTCAGGTACTGTTCAATCTTGAGAGGACCGCGGGAACATAAAAAGCAGCCCGGCCAGCCCGTGAACCGAGTCTCACGCACACAAGGCGAGGATCAGCGCGCTCGATGGTCGGACAGGGAAGACTACGAGGATACCAGTGTACCCAACCTGTTGCCCAGCCGACAGTTGATTGAAGGTCTCAAAAATAAAATAATAAAAATTCACAAAGGAATAAAAATGAAAAGTAAAATCTTCCAGTAGACTGGCTCCTGAGAGAGCCACATCTTCTCCTTCTGTTGGCAGAAAAAAAAACTGAGGCTGCTAGCTGCAGGTGGGAGGGTAAACAGTATGAGAGCTGTGTCGGTCCATGGACGATAAGAGAAAATAGGATTTTTGTACTCACCGTAAAATCCGTTTCTCTGACATCCATGGACTGACACAGCACCCACTCTTCCTTTTTAAGGTTTGTACTGCTTTGTTACGAACTGAGGCTGCTAGCTAAAAGTGGGAGGGTAATGTCCGGAGGCACCGCCCCCTGGGCGGGGCTGTTCAGCTCTGGTTTTGTTCTAGAATGTTTTAACATCTAACATTCTGCCTAGGTCTTCACCTGCAAGCAGGAACATATACCCACACGTAAACAGTATGAGAGCTGTGTCAGTCCATGGACGATAAGAGAAATATATATTTTTTTAAAGTGTGCCGACGAGCTCGCACGCAGATGCACTGGTTGGCACCGATGTGATGCACTGGTGGGCACTGATGTGATGCACTGGTGAGGTGGCATTGACAGGCTGAACTGGTGGGCACTAATGAGATGGCACTGATGGGCTCCACTGGTGGGTACTGATGAGGTTGCACTGACAGGCTGCACTGGTGGGCACTAATGAATACTGATAGGCTGCACCGGTGGGCACTGATGTGGCACTGACAGGCTCAACTGATAGGCACCAATGAGGTGGCACTGATGGACACTGATAGGCTGCACCCCACCTCTCCACTCTAAACAATAACCTCCTCCCCACCTCTCCACCTTAGGTTTTATGAGAACTAGGTTTTATGAGAAAAATAAATAAAATAAAAAAATCGGCCTAAAATATCGGCAACATATAATCGGCCATCGGCCGCCCCGATTTCCAAATATCGGCATCGGCCAGAGAAAAACCCATATCGGTCCACCTCTAGTGAGGATGAGAGAACGTTCGCGATAGGCATTTCTCAATGAAGGGACCAGGAGGAGACCGCGAGTTTTAAACGATGGACGCCCGCAGCCTCTCAATATTTTCAGGTACACTGACTCGAGTATAAGCCGAGGGGGGCATTTTCAGCCCCAAAAAAAGGGCTGAAAATCTTGGCTTATACTCGGGTATATAGTTTAAAAAAAAGGGAAAGTGTAAAAATAAAGTAAATAAAACAAAAAATACATTTAAAGCTTCCCCACGAGCTAGCACGCAGAAGAAAACGTATACACAAGTCACGCCCGCATACAGTGGGTCCGGAAATTATTCAGACCCCCTTAAATTTTTCACTCTTTGTTATATTGCAGCCATTTGCTAAAATCATTTAACCACTGTAATTATACGTCGGCAGAATGGCACCGACAGGCAGAATCACGTATATGTACGTGATCGCCTTTGTATAGTTGGGGGGTCCGATCGGACCCCCCTTCTGTACAGTGAGCGGTGGTTAAGTGTTCGGGAGCGATCCGGCATGAGGGGACGGCCGTTTGATTCCGGCCACCCCCTCTCGATCGCTCCCGGCGAATGAGAGAGCTTCCCCTGCCTGTGTAATGTAAACACAGGCAGAGGAAGTGATGTCATCTCTCCTTGTGTCGGTCTTTTCGATCCGGCGCGAGGAGAGAAGACATCTAACAGTAAGTGCACCAACAGCCCACTGACACCAGTACACGTAGGCACACTTACACCCCCCAGTCACAGTGCACTGTTTACAGTGATAATTTTTTTTACTGATCACTGCAATCAGTGTCATTTGTGACTGTAAAAAGTTGCAGGGCAGTTAGGATTAGGCCCCTTTAGGTCCAGGGTAGCCTCCTAACCCCCCCTAATAAAGGTTTAACCCCTTGATCGCCCCCCCAGGTAACCCTTTCACCCCCTAACGCCAGCGTCACTAAGCGATCGTTTTTTCCGATCGCTTTTTTCTTGTCGCTGGTGCCCTAGATAGCCAGTTAATTATTTTTAGGTTCGCCGCAGGTTTTTATTAGCGTCAGGTACCCCCATATATTATTTTAACCCCCTGATTGCCCCTAGAGTTAACCCTTTCACCAGTGATCACCGTATAAGCGTCACTGGTGACACTGGTTACCCAGTTAGTTATTTAGGTAACCCGTCAGGTTTTTATATAGCGTCGGGTACCCCCATATTTAACCTAATAAAGGTTTTAACCCCCTGATTGCCCCTAGTTAACCCTTTCACCAGTAATCACCATATAAAGGTTACAGGTGACGCTGGTTGGCTAGTTTGCTTTTTATAGCATCAGGGCACCCGCCGTATATAACCCAATAAAGGTTTAACCCCCTGATCGCCCGGCGGCTGATATCAATTAGGTTTTAGCGCCAGAGAGGGTCTGCGTCGCCCCAGGCAGCGTCAGGTTAGTGCCAGTAACGCTAACACCCACGCGCAAAGCATACACCTCCCTTAGTGGTATAGTATCTGATCAGATCTATACTAGCGTCCCCAGCGGTTTAGGGTTCCCAAAAACGCAGTGTTAGCGGGATCAGCCCAGATACCTGCTAGCACCTGCGTTTAGCCCCTCCGCCCAGCCCAGCCAAGTGCAGTATCGATCGATCACTGTCACTTACCAAACACAACACACATAACTGCAGCGTTCGCAGAGTCAGTCCTGATCCCTGCGATCGCTAACAGTTTTTTTGGTAGCGTTTGATACATTTGGTGACAGTCAGGTGCTTTTTTTTTTACCTGTGAATCTTACTAGTGTACCCCTAAATTTAGAGCCCAAAATGGCAAGACGAAGGTACACTAGTAAAGAGGCCTACGAGATTCTGAGCATGACAGATAGTGAAGAGGAGGTCACGCATCTGTCAGATTCAGGCTCAGAATATCTTCCCGTAGAAGACAGTGACGTCAGCGGCCCCACGTCAGATAGCTCTGACGACGAAGTTGAGGTCCCTGCTAAGGTCAGGCGTACCCGATCCCGATCTTCTGAGGTTGTTGAGGAGCAAGAACCGCAGGTCTCTCGTATCATGGAGCAGAGTAGTACTAGCACCGCTATTCCTTCTGGTGAATTGGCAAGCACCAGCGGCCTAGTACAGCCTGGGCGTACATCCAGCACTGCAGTATCACGTGGTGACGTGGCGAGTCCCATATGTGCAGTTCAAGCTGGCAAGCACAAGTAGTGTCCCGCTGCCACCAAGAAGTAAAAGGCAGGCCCGTCGTACCCATAGTGCCCTTCCTGCAGAATTCGCCTATCCTGATTGGGTCCCCACCACTTCTGCAGAACCCGTACTTCCCCCATTCACTGCCCAACCCGGTATTCAGGTGGAAACAGCTGATTTTATGCCAATTGATTTTTATTCGCTGTTTTTCACGGAAGATCTCTATAGATCTATTGTGGACCAGAGTAATTTGTATGCTGGTCAATTCATCACCGATAACCCCCAGTTGCCTAAAATTGCCAAAGATTGGAAACCAATTACGGTTTCCGACTTTAAGACCTTTCTGGGCCTTTCCCTCAACATGGGCACACATAAATTCCCATCATTGCGTGCTTATTGGTCCATGCACCCAATTGACCACATGCCCGTGTTCTCTGCCTCCATGCCCAGGACACGATACGAGCAGATTTTGCGGTTCATGCACTTCAACGACAATGAACTTTGTCGTCCACGTGGGGACCCTGAATACGACCGGCTCTATAAAATTCGGCCCCTCATAAACCACTTCAACAAACGTTTTGCAGCCTTGTTTATTCCCGATCAAGTAGTCTGCGTTGATGAGTCCCTGATTAAATTTTCTGGCCGCTTGTCTTTCAAGCAGTACCTTCCCAGCAAGCGTGCCAGATACGGGGTCAAGCTCTACAAGTTCTGTGACAGGGCAACAGGCTATGTATGGAGCTTTATGGTTTATGAGGGAAAAGATAGTCAGGTTGAGCCGGTCAACTGCCCGGATTACATAGGGAGCGCTGGCAAGATAGTGTGGAACTTGGTGTCACCCTTATTCGGAAAGGGGTACCACTTGTATGTGGACAATTATTACACGAGCGTGCCACTGTTTAGTCACTTGTTTGATCATCAGATTGGAGCATGTGGCACCGTGCGACCTAATCGCCGGGGCTTTCCCCAGCGGCTTGTAGATGCCCGTCTTAGGCTGGGGGAGAGAGCCTGCTTGAAGTGTAATAACTTGCTCGCTATGAAGTGGAGGGACAATAAGAATGTTTTCCTTCTTACCTCCCTTCATGCAGACACGACAGTCCAAATTCGTACGGCGACTGGTGTTGTGGAGAAACCCCTCTGTGTCCACGAATATAAATATAACCAAAATATGGGAGGTGTGGACCTCAACGACCAGTTGTTGGCGCCGTATCTAATTGACCGTAAGGCGAGACGCTGGTACAAAAAAGTGTCTCTATCCTTATTCCAATTGGCTTTGCTGAACGCTCATGTGCTATACAGAGCTTCAGGCGGGACTTTATCTCTTCTAAAATTCCAGAATGAGATAGTCACAGAACTCCTGTATCCAGGCGGTTCTGCACCTCACCATTCCCAACCAAATGCAGTAAGCCGGCTGCATGAGAGGCATTATCCGTATGCCCTCGAGAGTACCCCTACCCAACGAACCCCCCAAAAAAGATGTCGTGTCTGTAACAAGCGCGGATTTAGGCGTGACACCCGTGTTTTTTGTCCACTCTGTCCTGACAAACCTGGTCTTTGCCTTAATGAATGTTTTGAACGCTACCACTCAAAAGTGAAGTTTTAGTGTAGGGTACAGCATTTCACAGACTAGGACACACTTACACAGGGTCTCCCAAGATGCCATTACATTTTGAGAGACCCGAACCATTACAGTTGTTAAAGTTACAAAAAAAAGTAAAAAAAAAAAAAAAATAGTTGTTTTATTGTTCTCTCTCTCTCTCTCTCTCTCTCTCTCTCTCTCTATTTTCTCCTCTATTGTTCTGCTCTTTTTTACTGTATTCTATTCTGCAATGTTTTATCATGCTTGCTTTTCAGGTATGTAATTTTTTGTTTTCAGGTACGCCATTCAGTTGCAGTGCGGATCTATTTATCTTGACAGCAACAGCGTTTGCTCCCACGATACATAAAGCCGTGACTCTAACGCTATAGGAGGTGATTTCACCACCACAGTTAAAAAAAGAGCATATATGCCGAAGCATGGGGGCAGCAGGGGCGGAGGAGCGATTTTGCTCCTAATGCCGCGTATATACGGTCGAAATTCCGACGGAGGCTTGCCCGTGGAAAAGTCCAACCGTGTGTACGCGGCATAACTTTTTTGCGGGAGGATGCCCCCATGCTTCGGCATATATGCCCATCATTAGAAGTGGGTGGATGAAGGGAGGTATTCTAATGGTGGGCATACCCACCGATCAATCTCTTTTTTTCGTTCAGCCAACAGGCTGCATGAAAAAAAAGATTACAATACATGTCCAACAAGGACCAGCAACGTACTGGTATGTTGCTGGACTTTGAATGGTTATACCAGAATGATGCCTGCAGGTTTAGGTATCATTCTTTTCAGCCAGTGGCCGGCTTTCATGTAAAAGCAATTCTAGCAGATAATTAGCCTCTAGACTGCTTTTACAAGCAGTGGGAGGGAATGTCCCCCCCCCCCCCGGATATAAACAGCGCCATTGGGAAAGCATTTTATCACACCGATCTTGTTGTGGTCAGATGCTTTGAGGGCAGGAGGAAAGATCTAGGGTCTAACCCCCCAATTTTTTTCAAAAAAAGAGTACCTGTCACTACTTATTGCTATCATAGGGGATATTTACATTCCCTGAGATAACAATAAAAATGTTAAAAAAAATAAATATGGAAGGAACAGTTTAAAAATAAAAAAGCAAAATAAAAAAAAAAAAAAAAAAAAGCACCGCTGTCCCCCCTGCTCTTGCGCAAAAGGCGAACGCAAGCGTCGGTCGCGTCATATGTAAACAGCAATTGCATCATGCATGTGAGGTATCACCGCGGAGGTCAGATCGAGGGCAGTAATTTTAGCAGTAGACCTCCTCTGTAAATCCAACGTGGTAACCTGTAAAGGCTTTTAAAAATGAATGTAGTTTCTCGCCGCTGCGCGTTTGTGCGCAATTTTAAAGCATGTCGTGTTTGGTATCCATGTACTCGGCCTAAGATCATCTTTTTTATTTCATCAAACATTTGGGCAATATAGTGTTTTTATAGTGCATTAAAAATAAAGTGTGTTTTTCCCCCAAAAAATGCGTTTGAAAAATCGCTGCGCAAATACTGTGTGGAAAAAAAAAATATGCAACACCCACTATTTTAATCTGTAGGGCCTTTGCTTTAAAAAAATATATAATGTTTGGGGGTTCAACATAATTTTCTTGCAAAAAAAAAAAAAAAAAAATGTTTTCATGTAAACAAAAAGTGTCAGAAAGGGCTTTGTCTTCAAGTGGTTAGAAGAGTGGATGATGTGTGACATAAGCTTCCTAATGTTGTGCATAAAATGCCAGGACAGTTCAAAACCCCCCCAAATGACCCCATTTTGGAAAGTAGACACCTCAAGCTATTTGCTGAGAGGCATGTTGAGCCCATTGAATATTTTTTTTTTGTCCCAAGTGATTGAATAATGACAAAAAAAAAAAAAAAAAAAATGTACAAAAAGTTGTCACTAAATTATATATTGCTCAAACATGCCATGGTTATATGTGGAATTGCACCCCAAAATACATTCTGTTTCTTCTCCTGAGTACGGGGATACCACATGTGTGAGACTTTTTGGGAGCCTAGCCGCGTACAGGACCCCGAAAACCAAGCACCGCCTTCAGGATTTCTATGGGTGTAAATTTTTGATTTCACTCCCCACTGCCTATCACAGTTTGAGGCCATGGAATGCCCAGATGGCACAAAACCCCCACCCCAAATGACCCCATTTTGGAAAGTAGACACCCCAAGCTATTTGCTGAGAGGTATGTTGAGTATTTTGCAGATCTCGCTTTTTGTCACAGAGTTTTGAAAATTGAAAAAAAAAAAAAAAAAAAAAAAAGGCTTTCTTCATTTTCAAAAACAAATGAGAGCTGTAAAATACTCACCATGCCTCTCAGCAAATAGCTTGGGGTGTCTACTTTCCAAAATGGGGTCATTTGTGGGGGTTTTGGGCTATCTTGGCATTTTATGGCCTTCAAAACTGTGATAGGTAGTGAGGAGTGAAATCAAAAATTTGCGCCCTTAGAAATCCTGAAGGCGGTGCTTGGTTTTTGGGGCCCCGTACGCGGCTAGGCTCCCAAAAAGTCCCACACATGTGGTATCCCCGTACTCAGGAGAAGCAGCAGAATGTATTTTGGGGTGCAATTCCACATATAACCATGGCATGTGTGAGCAATATATCATTTAGTGACAACTTTTTGTAATTTTTTTTACTCAATCACTTGGGACAAAAAAAAAAAAAATATTCAATGGGCTCAACATGCCTCTCAGCAATTTCCTTGGGGTGTCTACTTTCCAAAATGGGGTCATTTGGGGGGGGGGGGGGGTTTGTACTGCCCTGCCAATTTTAGCACCTCAAGAAATGAGATAGGCAGTCATAAATTTAAAGCTGTGTAAATTCCAGAAAATGTACCCTAGTTTGTAAACGCTATAAAACTTTTGCGCAAACCAATAAATATACGCTTATTGACATTTTTTTACTAAAGACATGTGGCTGAATACATTTTGGCCTAAATGTATGACTAAAATGGAGTTTATTTGATTTTTCTTATAACAAAAAGTAGAAAATATTTTTTTTTCAAAATTTTCGGTCTTTTTCCGTTTATATCGCAAAAAATTTAAATCGCAGAGGCAATCAAATACCATTAAAAGAAAGCTCTATTTGTGGGAAGAAAAGGACGCAAATTTTGTTTGGGTACAACATTGCATGTCCGCACAATTTACAGTTAAAGCAGCGCAGTGCAAAAAATTCTGAAATCACCTCTGGTCCTCTAGCTACCAAATGGTCCGGGGCATAAGTTCATTTTTTTCCCTCATTAATGTACACACAGCACCCCATAGACAGAAAAACACAGAATTGTTGACATTTTTGCAGATTTATTCAAAAAGAAAAACTGAAATATCACATGGTCCTAAGTAGGGCCGAAAAACTAATCGATTAAATCGACAACTAATAGATTATGAAATTAATCGATTACTATTTTCATAATCGATTAATCGGCCAGTAACATAATGTGGTTAAAAAAATAAAAATAAAATGAGCCCTTTACAGTATAAAAAGAGCAAATCACTACTGTAAATATTACTTTCACTGTCCCACAGTAACACAAAACGGTGCTATTTTGTTTTTTTGGTTCAATATACTTCAATAGAGAAGCTGCAGAAAAGCATGTAATAATGTGTTTTTTAGTCTGCCCAACAACAAATTGGCCAAAAAAAAAAGTAAAAATGCAGCAAAATAACTTTTTTTTTTTTTTACGGTTATTAACCAATTAATCGAAACAATAATCGGCCAACTAATCGATTATGAAAATAATCCTTAGTTGCAGCCCTAGTCCTAAGTATTCAGACCCTTTGCTCAGTATTTAGTAGAAGCACCCTTTTGATCTAATACAGCCATGAGTCTTTTTGGGAAAGATGCAACAAGTTTTTCACACCTGGATTTGGGGGTCCTCTGCCATTCCTCCTTGCCGATCCTCTCCAGTTCTGTCAGGTTGGATGGTAAACGTTGGTAGACAGCCATTTTTAGGTCTCTCCAGAGATGCTCAATTGGGTTTAAGTCAGGGCTCTGGCTGGGCCATTCAAGAACAGTCACGGAGTTGTTGTGAAGCCACTCCTTCGTTATTTTAGCGGTGTGCTTAGGGTCATTGTCTTTTGGAAGGTAAACCTTTGGCCCAGTCTGAGGTCCTGAGCACTCTGGAGAAGGTTTTCGTCCAGGATATCCCTGTACTTGGCCGCATTCGTCTTTCCCTCGATTGCAACCAGTCGTCCTGTCCCTGCAGCTGAAAAACACCCCCACAGCATGATGCTGCCACCACCATGCTTCACTGTTGGGACTGTATTGGACAGGTGATGAGCAGTGCCTGGTTTTCTCCACACATACTGCTTAGCATTAAGGCCAAAAAGTTCTATTTTGGTCTCATCAGACCAGAGATTCTTATTTCTCACCATCTTGGAGTCCTTCAGGTGTTTTTTAGCAAACTCCATGCGGGCTTTCATGTGTCTTGCACTGAGGAGAGGCTTCCGTCGGGCCCCTCTTCCATAAAGCCCTGACTGGTGGAGGGCTGCAGTGATGGTTGAATTTCTACAACTTTCTCCCATCTCCCGACTGCATCTCTGGAGCTCAGCCACAGTGATCTTTGGGTTCTTCTTTACCTCTCTCACCAAGGCTCTTCTCCCCGATAGCTCAGTTTGGCCGGATAGCCAGCTCTAGGAAGGGTTCTGGTCGTCCCAAACGTCTTCCCTTTAAGGATTATGGAGGCCACTGTGCTCTTAGGAACCTTAAGTGCAGCAGAAATTTTTTCGTAACCTTGGCCAGATCTGTGCCTTGCCACAATTCTGTCTCTGAGCTCTTCAGGCAGTTCCTTTGACCTCATGATTCTCATTTGCTGACATGCACTGTGAGCTGTAAGGTCTTATATAGACAGGTGTGTGGCTTTCCTAATAAAGTCCAATCAGTATAATCAAACACAGCTGGACTCAAATGAAGGCGTAGAACCATCTCAAGGATGATCAGAAGAAATGGACAGCACCTCCCCCTTATGTTCCAGTACTCTCTTTTTTCTCCATTTTATTTTCTTATACTTATTTTCATTTATTTATTTTTTTGCTATTTTATTACTATGATGTTGAAGCTCCCTTAGTATTGTTAATAACTCTTTGATACACAGGAGGAGATGAGAGATAGATATATATATATATATATATATATATATATATATACACACACACACACACACACACACAGCCTTGCGAAAGTATTCGGCCCCCTTGAACTTTTCATCCTTTTGCCACATTTCAGGCTTCAAACATAAAGATATAAAATTTAATTTTTTTGTGAAGAATCACCAACAAGTGGGACACAATTGTGAAGTGGAACGAAATCTATTGGATATTTAAAAAAATTTTAGCAAATAAAAAACTGAAAAGTGGTGCGTGCAAAATTATTCGGCCCCTTTACTTTCAGTGCAGCAAACTCACTCCAGAAGTTCAGCGAGGATCTCTTAATGATCCAATGTTGTCCTAAATGACTGATGGTGATAAATAGAATCCACCTGTGTGTAATCAAGTCTTTGTATAAATGCACTTGCTCTGTGATAGTCTCAGGGTTCTGTTGAAAGCGCAGAGAGCATCATGAAGACCAAGGAACACACCAGGCAGGTTCGTAATACTGTTGTGGAGAAGTTTAAAGCCGGATTTGGATACAAAAAGATTTCCCAAGCTTTAAACATCCCAAGGAGCACTGTGCAAGCGATCATTTTGAAATGGGAGTATCAGACCACTGCAAATCTACCAAGACCTGGCTGTCCCTCTAAACTTTCAGCTCAAACAAGGAGAAGACTGATCAGAGATGCAGCCAAGAGGCCCATGATCACTCTGGATGAACTGCAGAGAACTACAGCTGAGGTGGGAGAATCTGTCCACAGGACAACAATCAGTCGTACACTGCACAAATCTGGCCTTTATGGAAGAGTGGCAAGAAGAAAGCCATTTCTCAAAGATATCCATAAAAAGTCTTGTCTAAAGTTTGCCACAAGCCACCTGGGAGACACACCAAACATGTGGAAGAAGGTGCTCTGGTCCGATGAACCCAAAATCGAACTTTTTGGCCACAATGCAAAACGATATGTTTGGCGTAAAAGCAACACAGCTCATCACCCTCAACGCACCATCCCCACTGTCAAACATGGTGGTGGCAGCATCATGGTTTGGGCCTGCTTTTCTTCAGCAGGGACAGGGAAGATGGTTAAAATTGAGGGGAAGATGGATGCAGCCAAATACAGGAACATTCTGGATGAAAACCTGTTGGAGTCTGCAAAAGACCTGAGACTGGGACGGAGATTTATCTTCCAACAAGACAATGATCCCAAACATACAGCAAAATCTACAAAGGAATGGTTCACAAATAAACGTATCCAGGTGTTAGAATGGCCAAGTCAAAGTCCAGACCTGAATCCAATCGAGAATCTGTGGAAAGAGCTGAAAACTGCTGTTCACAAACGCTCTCCATCCAACCTCACTGAGCTCGAGCTGTTTTGCAAGGAAGAATGGGCAAGAATTTCAGTCTCTCGATGTGCAAAACTGATAGAGACATACCCCAAGCGACTTGCAGCTGTAATCGCAGCAAAAGGTGGCTCTACAAAGTATTAACGCAAGGGGGCCCGAATAATTTTGCACGCCCCACTTTTCATTTTTTTCTTAGTTAAAAAAAAGTTTCAAAAATCCACTAGATTTCGTTCCACTTCACAATTGTGTCCCACTTGTTGGTGATTCTTCACAAAAAATTTAAATGTTATACCTTTATGTTTGAAGCCTGAAATGTGGCAAAAGGATGAAAAGTTCAAGGGGGCCGAATACTTTCTCAAGGCACTGTATACACACTAATAATTGCATAAAACCTCTAAAACTTATTATTACCACTGGAAACGAATTAATATACCATACTTTGTCCACTAGTATCTACTAATATGTTTACTTATTGAAATAAGGATATTTGAGCTCCTCTATTTTTGATGTATTTAATGCATCATCTATAATTTGTATCCCAACTTGCACTCAATAAAATATATTTGCCACGGAAATGGACAGCACCTGAGTTAAATATATGAGTGTCACAGCAAAGGGTCTGAATACTTAGGACCATGTGATATTTCAGTTTTTCTTTTTTAATAAATCTGCAAAAATGTCAACAATTCTGTGTTTTTCTGTCAATATGGGGTGCTATGTGTACATTAACCACTTAAGCCCCGGACCATTTGGTAGCTAAAGGACCAGAGGTGAATTCAGAATTTTGCACTGCGCTGCTTTAACTGTAAATTGTGCGGACATGCAATGTTGTACCCAAACGAAATTTGCGTCCTTTTCTTCCCACAAATAGAGCTTTCTTTTAATGGTATTTCATTGCCTCTGCGATTTTTCTTTTTTGCGATATAAACGGAAAAAGACCGAAAATTTTGAAAAAAAAAAGATATTTTCTAATTTTTGTTATAAGAAAAAGCAAATAAACTCAATTTTAGTTATACATTTAGGCCAAAATGTATTCAGCCACATGTCTTTAGTAAAAAAAATGTCAATAAGCGTATATTTATTGGTTTGCGCAAAAGTTATAGCGTTTACAAACTAGGGTACATTTTCTGGAATTTACACAGCTTTAAATTTATGACTGCCTATCTCATTTCTTGAGGTGCTAAAATGGCAGGGCAGTACAAAACCCCCCCCCCAAATGACCCCATTTTAGAAAGTAGACACCCCAAGGAAATTGCTGAGAGGCATGTTGAGCCCATTGAATATTTTTTTTTTGTCCCAAGTGATTGAATGACAAAAAAAAAAAAAATTTACAAAAAGTTGTCACTAAATGATATATTGCTCACACATGCCATGGTTATATGTGGAATTGCACCCCAAAATACATTCTGCTGCTTCTCCTGAGTACGGGGATACCACGTGTGGGGCTTTTTAGGAGCCTAGCCACGTACGGGACCCCGGAAACCAAGCACCGCCTTCAGGATTTCTAAGGGCGCAAATTACAGTTTTGAAGGCCATAAAATGCCAAAATAGCACAAAACCCCCCCAAATGACCCCATTTTGGAAAGTAGACACCCCAAGCTGTTTGCTGAGAGGCATGGTGAGTATTTTACAGCTCTCATTTGTTTTTGAAAATGAAGAAAGAACATTTTTTTTTTTTTTTCAATTTTCAAAACTTTGTGACACAAAGCGAGATCTGCAAAATACTCACAATACCTCTCAGCAAATAGCTTGGGGTGTCTACTTTCCAAAATGGGGTCATTTGGGGGGGTTTTGTGCCATCTGGGCATTCCATGGCCTCCAAAACTGTGATAGGCAGTGAGAAGTGAAATCAAAAATTGACACCCTTAGAAAGCCTGAAGGCGGTGCTTGGTTTTTGGGGTCCCGTACGCGGCTAGGCTCCCAAAAAGTCTCACACATGTGGTATCCCCGTACTCAGGAGAAGCAACAGAATGTATTTTGGGGTGTAATTCCACATATGCCCATGGCATGTTTGAGCAATATATCATTTAGTGACAACTTTGTGCAAAAAAAAATAAAAATTGTATTTTTTCCGCAACTTGTGTCAACATATAAAATATTCCATGGACTCGACATGCCTCTCAGTATATAGCTTGGGGTGTCTACTTTCCAAAATGGGGTCATTTGGGGGGGTTTTGAACTGTTCTGGCATTTTATACACAACATTAGGAAGCTTACATCCACTCTTCTAACCACTTGAAGACAAAGCCCTTTTTGACACTTTTTGTTTACATGAAAACATATTTTTTTTTGCAAGAAAATTATGTTAAACCCCCAAACATTATATATATTTTTAAAGCAAAGGCCCTACAGAATAAAATGGTGGGTGTTGCATTTTTTTTTTCTACACAGTATTTGCGCAGCGATTTTTCAAACGCATTTTTTGGGGAAAAAATACACTTTTTTAATTTTAATGCACTAAAACACACTATATTGCCCAAATGTTTGATGAAATAAAAAAAGATTATCTTAGGCCGAGTACATAGATACCAAACACGACATGCTTTAAAATTTCGCACAAACGCGCATTGGCGACAAACTACATACATTTTTAAAAGCCTTTAAAAGCATTTACAGGTTACCCCGTTAGATTTACAGAGGAGGTCTACTGCTAAAATTACTGCCCTCGATCTGACCTTTGCGGTGATACCTCACATGCATGGTGCAATTGCTGTTTACATATGACGCCAGGCCGACGCTTGCGTTCGCCATTGGGAAAGAGCAGGGCAGGACAGGGGTGTTTTTTTTTTTTTTTTATTAAATTTTGCTTTTTTATTTTATTTTTAAACTGTTGCTTCCATATATTTTTTTTTTTTTATCACTTTTATTGTTATCTCAGGGAATGTAAATATCCCCTATGATAGCAATAGGTAATGACAGGTACTCTTTTTTGAAAAAACTGGGGTCTATTGGACCCTAGATCTTTCCTCTGCCCTCAAAGCATCTGACCACACCAAGATCGGTGTGATAAAATGCTTTCCCAATGGCGCTTTTTATATCCGGGGGGGGGGGACATTCCCTCCCACTGCTTGTAAAAGCAGTCCAGAGGCTAATTAGCCACTAGGATTGCTTTTACATGAAAGCCGGCCGCTGGCTGAAAAGAATGATACCAAGATGATACCTAAACCCGCAGGCATCATTCTGGTATAAACATTTAAAGTCCAGCAACATACCAGTATGTTGCTGGTCCTTGTTGGACATGTATTGTAATCTTTTTTTTCATGCAGCCTGTTGGCTGAACGAAAAAAAAAGATTGATCGGTGGGTATGCCCACCATTAGAATACCGCCCTTCATCCACCCACTTCTAATGATGGGCATACATGCACCATTTATATATGCCGAAGCATGGGGGCATCTTCTCGCAAAAGTTATGCCGCGTACACATGGTCAGACTTTTCCACGGGCAAGCCTCCGTCGGAATTTCGACCGTATGTACGCGGCATTAGGAGCAAAATCACTCCTCCGCCCCTGCTGCCCCAATGCTTCGGCATATATGCTTTTTTTTTTTTTTTTAACTGTGGTGGTGAAATCACCTCCTACAGCACTGGAGTCGCAGGGATCAGGCCTGTCTCTGCGAACGCTGCAGTTATGTGTGTTGTGTATTGTAAGTGACAGTGATCGATCGATACTGCACTTGGGTGGCCTGGGCTGGACGGAGGGGCAAAACGCAGGTGCCAGCAGGTATCTGGGCTGATCCCGCTAACACTGCGTTTTTGGGAACCCTAAACTGCTGGGGACGCTAGTATAGATCTGATCAGATCAGATATTGAGCTGATCAGATACTATACCACTAAGGGGGGTGTATGCTTCACGCGTGGGTGTTAGCGCTACTGGCACTAACCTGACGCTGCCTGGGGTGTGACGCAGACCCTCTCTGACGCTAAAACCTAATTGATATCACCCGCCGGGCGATCAGGGGGTTAAACCTTTATTGGGTTATATACGGCGGGTGCCCTGACACTATAAAAAGCAAACTAACTAACCAGCGTCACCCGTAACACTTATATGATGATCACTGGTGAAAGGGTTAACTAGGGGCAATTAGGGGGTTAAAACCTTTATTAGGTATTATATGGGGGTACCTGACGCTATAAAAACCTGACGGCGAACCTAAAAAAAAATTACTGGCTACCTATCGGCATCACCGACACTAAGACAACGATCATAAAAACGATCGCTTAGCGACAGTGGTGATAGGGTTACCTGGGGGGCGATCAGGGGGTTAAACCTTTATTAGATAATATATGGGGGTACCTGACGCTATAAAAACCTGCGGCGAACCTAAAAAAAATTACTGGCTACCGATCAGCATCACCGACGCTAATACATCGATCAGAAAAATGATCGCATAGCGACGGCGGTGCTAGGGGGTGAAAGGGTTACCTGGGGGGTGATCAAGGGGGTTAAACCTTTATTAGGTAATATATGGGGGTACCCGACGCTATAAAAACCTGCGGCGAACCTAAAAAAAATTACTGGTTACTGATCAGCATCACCGACGCTAAGACATCGATCAGAAAAATGATCGCATAGCGACGGCGGTGCTAGGGGGTGAAAGGGTTATCTGGGGGGTGATCAGGGGGTTAAACCTTTATTAGGGGGGGTTAGGGGGCTACACTGGACCTAAAACTAAATGTAGTGACACTTTTATAGTCACAAATGTCACTGATTGCAGTGATCACTAAATAAATGGTCACTGCAATCAGTGACACTGTGACTGGGGGGGCGATTTATGTGCCTATGTGTCCTGGTGTCAGTGTGCTGTTTTGTGTACTAACCTGCATCTTCTCCTGTACGGCGCTCGGTATATGTGAGCGCCGCAGGAGAGATGACATCACTTCCTCCTTCCTGGCAGGCAGGGGAAGCTCTCTCATTCGCCGGGAGCGATCGAGAGGGGGTGGCCGGAATCGAACGGCCGTCCCCTCATGCCGGATCGCTCCCGAAGGTAAAACGACCACCCACTGTAAAGAAGGGGGGTCCGATCGGACCGCCCAACTATACAAAGGCAATCACGTATATGTACGCGATTCTGCCTGTCGGTGCCATTCTGCTGACGTATATTTACAGTGGGCGGTCGTTAAGTGGTTAATGAGGGAAAAAAATGAACCTAAATGATATTAGAAAATGGTTGCAATATAAGAAAGCGTGAAAAATTTAAGGGGGTCTGAATACTTTCTGGACCCACTGTATGTAAACAACGTTTAAAACACATGTGAGGCTTCATTTAAATCAACTCGATTTAATTCATAATTTTTAAAGAGCAAAGGTCATCTCTGTCCCGCAGCGGCTCCTCCTCTGAACCGCTGAGGACTCACCGACAGTCCTATTCGCTTTAATGGGATGGCTGGTGATGCAGCAGTGACACAAGGTGAGGGACGTGGCAGCAGCATGTGAGTGGATGCCCAGTAACAGGCACTACCATGATGGATCTGAAATGACAGGTGCTCGTTAAGCCTGGGTTCACACTGGTGCAAATTCACAGCGGGTTTGATGAGTTTAGGAACACACAGACTCGCAGGTCATGTAAAAAGCATAGTATTCCATGGCTTTGGTTCACATCTATGCGTTGCGAATTTGGTGCGAGAGAAGAGGAAAAAAAAAAAAAAAAGGAGGTCCTGTACGTGTTGACTGTGGGTGCGATGCGAATTCCTATGGAGCAGTGCAAATTTTATCTTCATAGGCTTCAATTAAACTCTCAGCGCATAGTTCACATTTCTGCCTCCTAAAATTTGCGGAAAAATCGCTGTAAATTCGCACCTGTCCATCTAAAAACCCAAGGCAAATTCACACCTCACACAGGACAATTTTTTTTATCAATTTTGCAGTATATTGCATCGTAGTAGTGTGAACCTAGTCTTAATGTAAGGAGTTATTCTTGCTGGTAGTTAGAATCTTTAATATTTGCAAACAAAATGAAGGTTTCCTATTAGAATAATAAGCTGTCAGGTTAGTAAAACAGCAATATCAAAACCAATTCAATCATACAGTTTGTTTTGTAAATCTATGTACACTACAATGGGATAAAGGAATATTCCTGAACTTTGTTTTATCTCATGGTTACTGTGAAATTGTGGGAATGCATCAATGCAGTGCATGTTATCTCAGCTTGCAGAGCTTGGATTCATTGAATGAGTTTACCAAAAATGTAAATAATGCAGAATATACAGCCTCATGCTACAGAACTAAGCTCCATTTCATGCTAAATAAACGAATTGCTGTTTAACTAGAGAACCATCTTTAGATAGATTTTTACTCCAAAGGCATTTTAATAAAATAAATTTGATAACAAAAATCAAAAAACCCGCCCTGATCATTTTTTATCATAGATGTATTTTAAATGATAGAGACAGAATATCAACCAAGAATACAGAAAAGAAAAAAAATCATGATACAAATGTTATAAATTGAGTTGCAACTCAGTGAGTAAAATTAGTATTTGATCCCCTACCAACCAACAATAGTTCTGCCTCCCACAGACTGGCTACAGTAGATGCCCATGTGGTACACAGATTAAACTAAGTTTATATAGTGAAATACAGTACTTACAACTCCGTGTGAAGGTTTACATGTTGAATTTTAAAAGCAGTGAACTTCTGTCCGATTAGCAAACCTGCGAGATCCGCACGCTTGCCGCAGCTTTTAAAATTCTACATGTAAACAGAAAGACGGAGTTTCTAAGTACTGTACTTCACTATATAAACTCAGTTTACTGTTAAAAAAAAACATGTAGAATGCAAAACTCATGTGGGTGTAACAAGATGTCTGCTTGCCCCCTTCTCACTGTGGAGGAGTGCGTGGTGTAGCAAGATGACAGCGACGAAACATCACTTCCGTTTCACATTCTGACGGGTCGCCTAATCTGATGAAACACCGGGTTCTGGTCCAGGGATCTGGGCGGATCCCAACTCTGGTTGTGATGACACCCGAGCCTGGTCCGACTGACGTCAGCAGAGAGGACTTCAGCCCACTCTCTGCTGAAAACGGGTCACAGGAGTGCAAAACGAACTGCACTTCTGTGATCCACAGGAGAAGCCCAGCCAAACAAGCTTTAGCTGTACTTCTCCTTTAAGGTTTTTGGAGAAGATCTGTAAAGAGTGAACTAAAATCTTCCTGAGATGTGTGCAAATCTAGTCACCAACTACAAGAAAAGTCTGACCTGTGTGCTTGCTAACGAGGGTTTCTCCACCAAGTACTAAGTCAAGTTTTGCTTGCAGATCAAATACTTATTTTACTCACTGAACTGCAACTTAATTTATAGAATTTATTTTGTGTGTTTTTTCTGCATTTTTGGTTGATATTGTGTCTCTATCATTTAAAATGCACCTATGAGAAAAATTATAGACCCTTCATTTCTTTTTAAATGGGCAAACTTACAAAATCTGCAGGGGATCAAATAATTATTTTACCCACTGTACATACACACCCATCCATCCCATTTGTATATTTAGCTGTCTGCCTGGAGGTTTACGTTAACCACAGCTGCAGGCATCACCCCGGTACCATTTTTTTTTTTTTAGAGCTGGCGGTGGGCTCCCTCGTAAAAACTATTTTAGAAGCCAACTAGCCGCTGGATTGCTTTTACAAGCAGTGGGAGGGAATATCCCACCCCCCTCCGGCGGCTGGCTTGGGCCCTCCCATCTCTTCGGGAGACCTGAGTGACCCAGCTGGCGCTTTCACCCGTTGGCTGGACCGCCGAACAAAGCCAAGATCGGTGTTGATCGGCTCTCCACTATGGTAACCTGGAAGCGGTGACCCGACATCACTTCTGGTTTACCCAGATGTCAACAGAGCTATAAAAAATAAAATATCAGTCTGACACACCGCATCACTGATCTTGGTAAAGACACTATGACGTAGGCCCCTTACCATGTGATCAGATGTGTAAAATCACAGCTGACCACATCGTAAACAGGAAGTGCCGTTTATCGGTTTTTCCTCTATTCACGCTGACAAGGCGCAGGTAGAGGAGAGCCAATCGGCTGCTCTCCTGATGGAGGGGGGGTGAAGGGGGTCTTTGCTGATAGTCAGCGCATTGATTATCAGTGCAGACCCACCAAGGGAGCCCACCAGGCATGCCAATCAGATCCCATTAAAAATGCCTGCCAGTGCCTTCTCATCAGTGCTGCCACCCCATCAGCGAAGGAGAAAATTTACAAAATTTTATAACAAAAAAACAAAAAAAAAAAAGTTTTTTTTTTTATGTTCAAAAATGTTGGTCTAGTAGAAGAAAAAAGAAAAAAAGAAGAAATTTTTTGTTTGTAAACACACACGTTTTGTTTTGTTTGGGGGTTCCAAGTAATTTTCAAACAAAAAATACTTTACATGTAAACAAAAAGTGCCAGTAAGGCTGGGTTCACACTTGTGCGGTGACGGACATCGCATGCGATTTTAGTCATACAAGCTGTATGGCTGAAATTGCATTCGCACCAAAATGGTGCAGGACCCCTTTCTTGGTCCACATGGGTGTTCACACCCATGCAACCGATTCCTGCACCATTTGACAGTTCGCACTGCGATCTGATCTGGGGGGTGTCATTAACATTACATTGACACCCAGAGCGGTTTGCAGATCTCAGTGTGAACCAGTGTGCGATTCAGGAACCGGCACTGAATCGCAGGGTGCATCGCACCAGTGAGAACTGGGAATAAAGGCCTGGAGCTGAAGTGGTTAAAGACAGACAGTTTGTTCCAACATATGGAAACACCTGTAATACACAGTGCCTGACTTAGAATAATCCTGTCCCTCTCTCTACAAACGTAGCACCCCTCAGACAGACACACCCCCCATCTCACAAACCGCACCCCAACTTTTTATATACACCCCTTCAAACACATCTGGCACTCAAAATACTATATATAAAAACATGCACTTTATACACATCAATTTTACAAAACACACAACACCCCAATGGTATATAGACATCCCCTTCACACACACACACACACACACACAGCACCCCAAGTTTATTTACACATCCTCTTCACACACACCTGGTACCAAAGCCATACACACACACACACACATATCCCCCAACACCCTAGATGTTTACAAATATAAAGAATATAACACACGCCCCCCCTGTCTCTCTCAGCACACATGTGCACAGTCCTCCCCTCCCCCTCTCACCTTTCTTGACAGTCCTTAAGGGGGTCTCCCCGCCGCCATTCTCCTTCTTCTTGGTGCGGTGCTTCTTCTTGCTCTTGTCCCGGGGCCTGTCCATGTGGGTGAGGGTGAGGAGGGCCGGGCTGATTGCAGGGACCGGGATGATGGTGGTGTTGGTGTGTGTGAGGCCGGGGGAAGGTAGTTTCTCCTTGCCATGGTGGTGATGGTGGTGTTTGTGGTGATGATGGTGGTGGTGGTGATGATGACAGCTGTGGTGGGACTCATTGGCCAGCTTCCTCTTCTTGGCCTCCTTCTCATTCGGCCCGTCCCCGCCATCCAACTCGCTCTTCTTCTTCCTCTTCTTCTCCGAACAAGGCGAACCTTCCCTCCGCTTCTTCTTACGGCCTGCCTTGGCTTTGTCCCTCTCTTCAGCGAACGTACCAAGCTGCGCAGCCATTTCCCCTAACGACGACTTTTAAATGGCCCGACCTGTGCCAGGGCGCATGAGCGCGGCGCTAAGCCTTGTGGGAGGTGTAGTATCTCCTGTCATCGCTGGCTGCGGAGCTTAGGTGAGGCGCATGCGCAGTGCCCCGCCTGTTCATGGGAGTTGTAGTTGTCGGGCTGGGAGAGCTGTAGTCCGAGGACGGAGATCGTGCCTGGGTGCACGGAGCCTCTGACGTCATCTGACGGCCCTGTTTAACTATTGAGCAGCCGCTTGTTTACATTCCAAAGAAAAGCATTCGTTTCCGGATACTTGTTGTGGCTCGGCAACGTATGTGTGCTGTGAGGGAGTCTGTGCTGATGGCATTGCTTAGCCTTGTCTGTATGGTCAATAAAAGTGCACGCTGCAATGACTACATAGACTGCCTGGTCTGTCAGAGGGAAAAGCCCATTTACTGAGCAGGTTCACAGAAATCTCAAGCAAAGATTTATTCAGCGATGACATTGTTACAGTGCCATGCAGGACCCCCGTGACACTTGCCTGATGAAGGGGTCCTGCGTGTAGGGTGACCACATTTCCAAACTGTCATTCAGGGACACACCCCCTCTCTCACCTTCCCCTAAAAAAGATGAGGGGGGGGGGTAATGTAGTCTCGGGGTTGATGGGGAATTTGGTGGCGGGTTATTTGTCAGGTGAATGTGCCACTTGCCACCAGATGCAGTGCCGCTTGCCACCCATAGCCTGCCACTCCCTCTGCATGAGCCTCGTGCATAGAAGGAAAGGAGTGGCGTTACTATCTGGAGAGTGAGGATCACACCAGTCCCTGCTGCTTGCCGCTGGGTGCCAGATAAGGAGGTGGTGCCGAGGTGGGTAGGGACAGCAGTGCTGCACTAGGCACAGGCCTCGGTCCCGGTCTCACTGTCTTAGAGTAAATTGTCACTGGTTACAAGATGCCAGGCAGCGCTGGCTCTACCAACCAGTTCTGGAAATGTAGTTGTTAGTAGGGGGTGGCTGTGTCCACTATTTAATTCCGGGACATTGTATTGTCCTGGAATGAAGGTGCCCGGGACCCGGGACAGACCCGGGCAATCCAGGACACGTGGTCACCCTACCTGCGTGGTTACAAAACATTGCTATTCGCCATAACCATGTGAACGCTGAATAAAGCTTTGGACCCATTCTGGAGATCCTTGGTGTGCTGGTGATGTTCTGGCTACAGTTCCAGCTGATGCTCGCTTCAGCTTCCACTTCTCTAACACAGTCATTTCTACAGGAACATGTGCGTGGGGATGCCTTTTCGCATGTGCGTTTAGATGCTTATATTTTATTACGCAATTTCAACGTGTTCGTTTTTTATTTTATTTCTTCATTTTTGACAATTAAAAAAAAAATCTTTGGATAGTGAATTCTAAAGGCTACACATTTTAAGAAAATTGGGGGGGAGGGGAGCAAACATTTTCATCTGAGGAAGGATCAAACGCTTTTCTGTGCGTACAAAACTTTCAAAAGTCTATTCCGACCTTTCCGAAGGAGCAAACGCATATATTTTTCTCATATGGGACCAGAACAAATGATTTTTATTTAATATGTACCATTTTTGTATGGGGGAAAAAAATAAATAAATCAGAAACTAAGGACTGCACATGATCAGAAACAATAAGCAACAAAAAACAAAAATTTTCATATATTATTTCCTTCCTCAGCTCTGACTTGGACAAAAAGTGTATAATAAAAAATAATAATTAAGAAATTAAATAAAAATGTTTTGTCACAATTTTTTTTTACATACTGTATATATACACACATACATAAATACAATTTAAAGTCAGCAGCTACAAAAAGTGTAGCTGCTGACTTTTAATAAACAGACACTTACCTGTCCCACGGTCCAGCGATGCGGGCGCACGAAGCCTCGCTCCTCTTCACATTGTAACTGTGGTTTCACAGCCGGGCATGCGCTGTGTGTTGTGAATAGCCGGGCAATCTTCTGGGACCTGTGACATGTCCCAGAAGATTGCAGGGAGGGGGGAGAGGTGAACTGCTCGGCACCGCAGTGCCAGGAGAGGAAGTGGGAGCTGGGTGCCTGTCAAAAATGACATGCCAAATGTGGCATGTCAGGGGGTCACCAGTACTTAAAGCGGAGTTCCACCCATTTTTGAGAGGTGGTCTTAAACTAAAGGCCACCTCTCAACATCTTGTTTTTGGATATTTTTTTTCTTTTTACTTCTTACCTTTTTACTGTGTACTTCTAATCCAGCCGGGCCGTGGCCCATGACGTCACGTCCTCTTTTGCAGCAAGCTCCCCCATTGTCTTCTGGGACCTGTGTATGGCCATTCACAAAGCGCTGCACGACTCGCGCATGCGCAGTAGGAAACTGGCAGTGGCTCCGCTGCCGGTTTCTCTTAGTTGGAATCCGATCCTAAGGACAGATCGGCCTCGGGGGGGGGGCCTAAATTGCGGGCTCCCTGGACAGTTAAGTGTCCTTAAAGTCAGCAGATACAGTGTTTGTAGCTGCTAAACCTAAAAAAAGAAAAAAAAAAATTGTCTGGAACACCGCTTTAAAGCAGAAGTTAAATTTTTGGGTGGAACTCTGCTTTAAGGCTGGGTTTACGCTGCAGACTGATGCGGCTGACAGCAGGGGGTCCGGTGCGCCCCTATTCTCCATTTCAGGGACAAATCAGGCCAGATTTGCCTGAATTCAGACCTGAACCAGACCAGAAGACACGCAGGACCCCTGTGCAATCTGCTCCGGAGATGTGTGAACCGGCTCCATAGAGAGGCGGTCATAATCACCTGTCATGCGAATTGGATGCAGTGAAACGCACATCCAATTCACACTAGTGTGAACCCATCCTAAGTGCATTTTTTTGCCTTTACTTACATTTAGATACATTTTAAACACATTCTGGGGGGGAGAAAAAGGTTGCATTTCTGTTGATGGCACTGGAACTGACTGCACTGGTATGAACTGGGGCCCATTGGAATAGATGGCAAACCCTGTGCATGCATTCTGGATGCTTTTTAGCCACTTCAATACTGGACATTTTCACCCCCTTCCTGCCCAGGCCAATTTTCAAATTGCAGCGCTGTCACACTTTGAATGACAATTAATCATGCAAGACTGTACCTAAATAAAATACGTTTTTTTCACACAAATAGACTTTATTTTGGTAATATTTATTCACCACTGGAGGTTTTAATTTTTTGCTATGTAAATGGTAAAGATAAAAAAAATAAAAATTCTTAGGTTATAAAAGTTTGCAAATAAATACCGGTAATCTTTCTTTATAAATTTAGGGCAAAATGTATTCTGCTACATTTCCTTGGTAAAAATAACCCAAATCAGTGTATACTATTTAGTCTGTAGGAAAGTTAGAGAGTCCATGGTATATATCTGAAAAATCGATCAATCCTAATGTACTGACATTCGATCTAATTTCTCAAGGCCTGAAAACACCAAGACAGTACAAATAATAACCCCCCAAATTTTACCTTTTTGAAAAGTAGCCAGTCTGAGGTATTTAATAAGAGGCATGGGGAGTTTTTTTGAAGTTGTAATTTGTCAAAATTTTTGGGGAAAATTAAGAAATTTAATTAATTTTTTTTATTTGTCACAATTTTTTTTGTTTACATACTGTCACCAGTGCAGTATAGCATCATCATATATGACTGGTGTGGTGGTGGTGATGATAATTTACTGCATCTACACGCACATTTCTAATTTTTTCCACTGTAAATGGATGATGTGGATATTTTGGCAGAGCCATACACAGTCAGGCCTGTTCACACCAGTGCGTTGTAAAACACCAGTGCGTTGTAAAACAGGTTTTTAATCTATTGCGTCAACATTTAACACAAAACTCATTCTGGATGCTTTTTTATCCATAGTAACCTGGCAAAAAATTTAAATGCGACTCAAAAGATGCACTTAAAAAAAAAAAAAAAGTTGTGTTTTCTAAGAAGGGTGGACCTACATTTTAGTCCTTACCTTAGGGTCTCAAACTGGTGGCCCTCCAGCTGTTGCGAAACTAAAAGTGCCATGAGGCATTGCAAGGCTGACAGTTACAAGCATGACTCCCGAAGGCAGAGGCATGATGAGACCAGTAGTGAGTTTATTTAGGCAATTTACAGATGCTGTATAGTGATTCAGAGATAAATAACTGAAACGCCAACAAAACCTAACAATATCTCTGCTCTTACTACACATCACTAATCCTAGCAGGCTGCCCAAACCTAATACTTGTCAGCCTACACATAAAATTCTCACCAACCTTTAGCTGTCTGATCCCCAGCTGAAAAGCAATCATTGTGTCCCTCAGCCTAAATTGCCAAAAAGGGAGAGGTGCAAAACCCCAAGTGGATCAGAGGTTTTGAAAGGTGTAAGACAGGAGCCTGGGAGATGTGTAAATCCCAAACTGGACTTTTCCAGGATTCCCGGCAGGACACTCATGCTACACATGTGACAGCCAAATGTGATCTCAGCTTTTATTTCAAACCAATTCACTTTAGCATATTCCAACATATTGTATAATTAGGATTAACCACTTCCATGCTTGGCACTTTCACCCCCTTCCTGCCCAGGCCATTTTTTAGCTTTCACTGCTGTCGCACTTTGAATGACAATTGGGCAGTCATGCAACACTGTACCCAAATTTAAATCTTTTTTTTTTTTTTTTTTTAGACAAATAGAGCTTTCTTTTGTTGGTATTTAATCATCACTGGGGGTTTCTATTTTTTGCTAAGCAAACAAAAAAAGAAAAGAAAATTCTGGAAAAAAATAAATAAAAAATGTTTTTCTTAGACCCCTTTCACACTGGGGCAGTTTGCAGGCACTATTGCGCTAAAAATAGCCCCTGCAAATCGCTATTGCGCTAAAAATAGCCCCTGCAAAACCTAAACAGCAGCTGCTGTTTCTCCAGTGTGAAAACCCGAGGGCTTTCACACTGGAGCGGTGCACTAGTAGGACAGTAAAAAAAGTCCTGCTAGCCACATCTTTGGAGCGGTGAAGGAGCGGTGTGTATACCGCTCTTCCACCGCTCCTTCCCATTGAAAGCAGTGGGAAACCGCGGCTATACCGCCAGAATGCGCCTCTGCAGAGGCGCTTTGCGGTGGTTTTTAACCCCTTTTCGGACGCTAGAGGGGGGTAAAACTGCCTCCGCTAGCGGCTGAATACCGCCGCAAAGTTAGCGGTAAAATGCCACTAAAAATAGCGGCGCTTTACCGCTACCGCCCCAGTGTGAAAGGGGCCTTACTTTCAGTTATAAAAATGTGCACTGATGAGGCGACACAGATAAGATGCACTGATGGGCACCGATGAGGAGGCACTGATGAAGCTGCACTGATGGGCACTGATGTGTCCTAAGGACACAGCGATTACAGAGTGCACCCCAGGGAGTGCATGGAGGTGCGGTTCTTGGAGGACATCCATGGACACCCTCCCAGAACCATCTTTCGGCTATAGCGCGGGTGGAAAGGAGTTAAAGCTTAACTTCAGCACACAATAAAACAGGAATGCAACACTGACAAGAAAAGGATTCCGTGTCTGGCAGTAGAGGAGACTTTTAAACAGGCACAACCACAGAGCTCTTATTGCAGAGCTTTGTACAGCCAGTGTTGGGCACTAATGAGGCTGCACTGATGAGGCAGCACAGATAAGCTGCACCGATGGACACTGATGAGGATGCACTAATGAAGCTGCACTGATGGACAGTGATGAGGCTGCACTGATAGGCAGCACTGACGGGCACTAATGAGGAGGCACTGATAAGGTGGCAATGATAAGCTGCACTGATGATCAGTGCCCTGATTAACAGTGTAAAGAATGTACTCACTGTGCCCTGTCAGCTTTGCCGGTTATCTGCTACCCTAGGGCGGCAAGTCTGTTGATCACATGGTAAAGGGCCGCTGTGATTGGCACTTTACTATGATCTGTGATCAGCTGTGTCCAAAGGACACAGCTATTACAAAGCGCGCCCCAGGGGGTGCACAGGAGGTGTGGTTCTGGGAGGACGTCCACGGCACAGGAATAGGATTCTGTGTCTGACAGCAGAGGAGACTGTTACACAGGCACAGCTACAGGAGGGGGCTCTTATTACAAAGCTTTGTACAGACAGTGTTGAGCCTGTCTTTTACCCACATAGCACATATGATGTGGACTGCTAGGATTGTGGGACGTGAATAAAGACAGGTCACTTGCTGACACAGGAGTTGGTGAGAGGCTGCTGGCCAAAACCACACTACACTTTTACCAAAAAGGGTCAAATAAATAACACAGTCAGCCAGTGCCTGTATCAGTTCTTAAAGGTAACAGTAACCTGAGTGCTCCGACTTAAGAATTGGGCCCCACCGATCTGGCCAGTGGAAAAAGCTAAATTATATTATAGACTTCTGGACTGTAGTGGTTAAATTCTCCATTAAATATTCCCACTCAGCCAGGTGTATCAGAGTGTGTGGTGCTATTTGCAGAGTTGTGGGCACAGGAACAAGGGACACATCAGGCGGCTTCCTTGGGGGTAAACGCTACACTGCTATTGCTGAATAATAACTTATTATTCTAAAATTATAAAGGCTAATATTTGTACTTGTAGGTGCTATGTGGTGCCTATTCTTCAGCACCAGAACCTAACAGATCAAGATCCCATAACATGGTTTTGTATACATTTACTTTATTTATTAGTCAGAGCAAAAAAAATTGTACAGTTTAAAAAAAATATATGTTTTAGTCAATGAAAAATGTAATGTTCCAAATTAATGTGGATCTTGTTTTTTTATGTTTTCCAGGATCTTCTTAGTTTTGGTGTTTAAAATAAATCCAGATTAAAAGAGCTCAGTAGCTCATAATGAAATATACACACGCAAGTGAGTTAGTTAGTGCAGTGACTGATTTCCCTCACTCCCCTCCTTTCAGATTGTTCAGCATGCAGTTTTAAACAGACACAGAATGTCTGAAAGGAAACAGCTTCTGCTGTACTCTCTTTTCTAAGGCATTGTGAGGCATTGGATAATATCCTAACTAACCCCAGAAATGCAGGGGTGGAAGAATTTACAAAGTTTACACAAACAAAGCTACATAAACTAGACATGTGCACACTGAAATATTTTGTTTCGGAATTTCGTTTTTGTCCGAAAAATACATTTATTTAATTACTCCCGAAGTTCGTTTTTATTTATTTCGTTTTTTGTTAGAAATTGCAATCGTCTAAAAATCTGAATTAATTAAGGTCGAATCTGTCATTGAAGGCTTATGGTGTCTGTCGAATGTTCAAAGAAGATTCGACAGAGCAGCGAAACTGTACGACGCCGCAATCGTACATTTCCGGTCGAATGTTCTGCCTACAAGCTATAGTAGAATTCTAATGTTGTATGACTAGTAATAATTATATTTATTAATTATTATTACTAGCCAACCAACATTAGAATTTTTCTATAGCCTATGGGCAGAGCATTTGACCGGAAATGTATGATTGCAGCGTCGTACAGTTTAGCTGCTCCGTCGAATCTTCTTAGAATTTTCGACAGACACCATAAGCCTTCAATGACAGATTTGACGTTTGTATGTTTTTCGATGCTTCGTTGAATTTTCGTCGTTCATGTTGAATTGTCAAGTTAGTTCTAGCTATTTTACTGCTCCTCCTCTTTGGTTACAATCAGCCAATAACATTCATCATCATCATTATTTTTATTTTACTTCCCCCACCCAATTCCAGCAGCGATCTTTTCTCTCTATGTCGAATTTTTTCTCTCTATAATGTCAAATCTTTTCTCTCTATGTCGAATCTCTTCTCTCTATGTAGAATAATCTTTGACTAATAGAGTTAAGGTTAGGCACATTCGACCACAGGTTCGATGGACACAGATTGTTATTGTCAGCGTCACGTCGAATCTCCTATCTATATCGAACTGTTGTTGCAACGAAAATAAAGCATTTGTTTATGTCGGATCTTTCGGTTTTCGGATTCTGCGCTTTCCTTTTCGTTTGTTAAAACGATAACGAAAATACCTGAAATTCAGACGAATGTGCATTCGGACAAAAACGCATGCACATGTCTAACATAAACTGGCAAAATGATACAACCTCCAAGTGCTCTAATTTCCAACTTCCCTCCAAAGACATTCTGGTAGGGTAATTGACTAATGTCTAAGTTGGCCCTTGTAAGTGTGTATGTACACATGTGAGACAGAGACCATATGAGCTCCTTGAGGGCAGGGACTGATGTGAATGTATAGCATTTAACCATCTGCCCACCGCTCACAGTAAATATACTGCGAGCGGGCGGCAGGTACAGGCACCATCACATACCTGTACGTGATCAACCTTCTTCCGGGTTTGGGACGCATGCTTGGACACAGCACAAGTTTGCCAACTGATTTCAGCCAATGGTTTCAGCTGAAATCAGCTAATTGGCTGTGTCTGATCACACACAGAGTTCTGTGTTTACAAAACACAGAACTCTGTGTACTGTGAACAGCAATCTGGCTGTTTCCTCTCCCTAGAAAGCAGGGAGAAAAAACAGCCAGATAGAAAACTAAAAGCAGCACACATTACCCACATTACACATTGTTAGACAGTTAACTATTGATTGCCCCTAGATGTTAACCCCTTTCCAGCCAGTGTCATTAGTACAGTGTCAGTGTACAGTATTATCACTGATCACTGTATTTGTGTCACTAGCGTTGTCAGTGTCAATTAGTGACCCTCCCAGATAGTGTCTGTTTGGGCCAGATTGACCCCCACCCTATAACAGTCCCAATATAAGTTGCATACTTTGCTACAATATAAAGTAATGAGTGTTTGGCTTGTATAACAGTGTAAATTTGCCGTCCCCTCAAAATAAGTCAACACACAGCCATTAATGTCTAAACCGCTAGCAACAAAAGTGAGTACACCCCTAAGTGAAAATGTCCAAATTGGATCCAAAGTGTCAATATTTTGTGTGGCCACCATTATTTTCCAGCACTGCCTTAACCCTCTTGGGCATGGAGTTCACCAGAGCTTCACAGGTTGCCATCGGAGTCCTCTTCCACTCCTCCATGACGACATCACAGAGCTGTTGGATGTTAGAGACCTTGCGCTCCTCCACCTTCCATTTGAGGATGCCCCACAGATGCTCAATAGGGTATAGGTCTGGAGACATGCTTGGCTAGTTCATCGCCTTTACCCTCAGCTTCTTTAGCAAGGCAGTGGTCATCTTGGAGGTGTGTTTGGGGTTGTTATGTTGGAATACTGCCCATCTCCGAAGTGAGTGGATAATGTTCGGCTTCAGTATGTCACAGTACATGTTGGCATTCATGGTTCCCTCAATGAACTGTAGCTCACCAGTGCTGGCAGCACTCATGCAGCACCAGACCATGACACTTCCACCACCATGCTTGACTGTAGGCAAAACATACTTGTCTTTGTACTCCTCATCTGGTTGCCGCCACACATGCTTGATACCATCTGAACCAAATAAATTTATCTTGGTCTCATCAGACCACAGGACATGGTTCCAGTAATCCATGTCCTTAGTCTGCTTGTCTTCAGCAAACTGTTTGCGGGCTTTCTTGTGCATCATCTTTAGAAGAGGCTTCCTTCTTGGACGACAGCCATGCAGACAAATTTAATGCAGTGTGCGCAATGGTCTGAGCACTGACAGGCTGACCCCCCACCCCTTCAACCTCTGCAGCAATGCTGGCAGCACTCATACATCTATTTCCCAAACACAACCTCTGGATATGACGCTAAGCACGTGCACTCAACTTCTTTGGTCGACAATGGCGAGGTCTGTTCTGAGTGGAACCTGTCCTGCTAAACCGCTATATGGTCTTGGCCATCTCAGTTTCAGGGTCTTGGCAATCTTCTTATAGCCTATGCCATCTTTATGTAGAGCAACAATTCTTTTTTCAAATGCTCAGAGAATTCTTTGCCATGAGGTGCCATGTTGAACTTCCAGTGACCAGTATGAGGGAGTGAGAGCGATAACACCAAATTTAACACACCTGCTCCCCAGTCACACCTGAGACCTTGTAACACTAACGAGTCACATGACAGGGAAAATGGCTAAATGGGCCCAATTTGGACATTGTCACTTAGGGGTGTGCTCACTTTTGTTGCCAGCGGTTTAGACATTAATGGCTGTGTGTTAAATTATTTTGAGGGGGCAGCAAATTGACACTGTTATACAAGCTGTACACTCACTACTTTACATTGTAGCAAAGTGTAATTTCTTCAGTTTTGTCACATGAAAAGATATAATAAAATATTTACAAAAATGTGAGGGGTGTACTCACTTTTGGTTTGTGAGATACTGTGTATATATATATTGTAGCGGGGTGTCTGTAAAACAAGGTAAAATGACAGGAGAAGTGATTGATGGGATATATGTTCCTCCACGGATGCTTAGATTTACAATCTAAGATAATACCAGCAAAGACTTTAGGATAAAGAAACATAGTTCTTTATCCTGTGTTGGTAAAGTTCGTTCCGGGGCTGGTTTTATTGGGATCCTGATAGAGCTCTGGGTGGGACAGGCTCCCAGGTCTGTGGAGCCACAGTTTGTTGGGTTCCTTCCAGGCCTTGATTAAGGCAGTTGGCCTCAGCTCTCAGAGAGAGGTTGTGTGTCTCTGAGTGAGGAGGCATACTGGAGCATGGCTGCTTATCCCTGATTTTGGATTCAAGTTTGTGCAACTGTAAGGACACTTACTACCAAACCAAAGGACTGTTCAGACTACGGATACAGTAAGGCTCGGTAGAGCAGAAGTTTATTTTGTTTGTTTGATGGCAAGATGCCCTTTTTCTTCTGTTGGAAATATCCTGTGCATTAAACATGGTGTTTTCCTAAAGAGACTGTGAGTTGTCCCTGCCTTGAGTCTGATCCCCCTACAAAATATATATATATATATATATATATATATATATATATATATATATATATATATATTGTGGTAGTGTGGTACCCCACCAGTGTATAAATACAGGATTCTCAACCAGGCAGGTTGAGGGGCTCCAGGGTATTTGCTTGTTTGGGAGGAAACTGGCATTTCAGTTTCCTCATGATTTACTAAAGTCCACTTTGGGACCCGGAGCTTGGGGATTTCTTAGAGATCCGGGTGGGATGAAATCCCCAGTCCTGGATCCGGGTTTTGAGACTCAACTGCACACTGATTGTTCAGGTGTGTGTGGGCCTGATAGTAGAATCAGGACCAGCATTCTGGGCCCCACCCTCCCGACGAGTGCAGGTGTGCACTGGGGAAGCCATAGAGTGCAAGTGTGCACTGGAGAAGTCAGAGAGTGCAAGTGTGCACTGGAGAAGTCAGAGACCCAGGTCTGAGGGTCAGAGCAGCAAGGGGCTGCTATCCAAATGGATGGTGTTGCAGATGGAATAGTCTATAGGAGAAAGACAAGAGCCTGAAGTGGAAGGCCTGAGCAGCACTGCTGTATGTATAAGCCAGGAGGCTGAATGTCATTTTGTTGTTGAAAAGGAGTACTGAAACCCCTGCGAGGGAAAACCTTTTGATTTTGTTTTGAACTTCTTTTAATAAAAATGGGCAAACAACCCTTAAAAAGAAGAACCAGCGAGTGGCGGTGTCCTCCAAGCTCTACACTTGATGCTAGTCCTTCACAATATATATATATATATATATATATATATATATATATATATATACACACACAGTATATAGTCTTTGTAGTCTATTTAATAAATATACTATATACAGTATTTATTATTATTTAATGAATAAAAGAGAAGTATTTTTTTTTTTTAACCATACTTACCTAGGTCAATGAAACATCACTCCTATGTTGGCTCTGCCCCCCACAGCCTTTTATTATTCGTTGAATCTGAGATAGCTCTTTGTCTATGGTAGTCAAATAACTATTTCAGTTTCAACCAATTATAAAAAGCAGCCAACCAGAGACTCCAGCTGTGAATAACAAAGAACCCTTACTAATCCGTACAAATGGCATTACATCGGGGGGTTATTAGCTGGCCACTCTGCTGTAAGCGAGGAGGAGACCCCCCCACTGTCACCAGGGGGGCAGGTGGGGTAAACGATGGGGGGTAATAAGGATCATCACCCCACACAAGGTGCTCCCCAGCTCCCTTTTTGTGTCCTCACAGCTAAGCAGGAAATATGGTGACCAGAGGGAGAAGACAAGATGGGGAGAGCCCAGCACAAACTGGGGAGCGAGGAGACACCAGTGTGTAACTTTTTGGCTGTTTTTCAGTACTCTACCCTGCTCTGGGCCTCCCCCCCCGGGGCCACTCTCACCTGTTAACCAGGGGCATAAGGGGCAGTCTGGTGCGGGTGAGGGGGGACGCCGGGTGGAAAGACCGCAAGATTTAATAAGATGAAGGTGGCCTGAGCGTGAGTGGAAAATGAGCTGGGAGAGGAAGGGGCTGCTTATCCCTGCTGCTCTACACTGCTCCAGGAACAGGCTGACTGGGACAGGGGGTCTTCCCGGGTCTGGGGTCGCAGGTTTCCACAGGGGGCCGGGAGGAGTGGGGAAACTTCCCTTCCCTGTTACTGGAGAGAGCGCACAGGCGGCTGCTGCTGGCTGCAACTCACAGTTGAAAAATGGCTTCATGTTGGTGTGTCCCAGAGAGCTGCTCACTCACCGCCCGCTGACCATTTAGGAACAATGTAAGTACTGTAACTACGCAGTCGGCAGGGGCATCGGATCCAGCACACTCAGGACTAATTCCTGCCTCTCTCTAAATGTTGCGCCGAGGGTGACTGCACCGGTTGCCCCTCCACGCTACGCCACTGCAAACACATGGTAAATCATGAATATACATTTTGGGTACTAATAACTTATTTCTCCCACAACCTACAATCATACTCATGAAACCTAAAATCAAGTTATCGTTCTTTTACCTGCTGTACAGGTGGTTGAACATTGTATAATTTAGGTATGACCATATAGTGAAATAACAGAGAAACAAAATTAAAAAGATAAAGAGTTTTGTATTTAAAATATGTATAATCAACATAAATAATCTTACATTTACCATTATAACGATAGTATATAGTCAATAGGAACATTTGTTTTATTTTCTCAATCTTTATTGAACTGTGAGCAAACAGTTACATTTACATTTGAAATACATATGTGTAAAGTATCTTATCTGCCTAAAGACATATTTTTCTACTGAGCCAATTTTGTAAACTAGGGACCCCTGCTGGATAATTTAGCCTGGTCCCTGCCCTGCAGTTAAGTAATACAGCTTGGTCACCGGTCCACCCTTGCTCATGATTGGGCAATGAAGGAGCAGCAGCTCACTAATGAGTTCCTCCCTGTACCCTCTTCTCCTGTCAGCACACTTCCAGTGTTAGATTGTCAGCATTGTGTGATGCGGTATAAGTGGCTTACAATGTCCTCCCATCCTTCCTCGGCCCAACTGTGCACATGATTGCAGGAGACCAATAAAGACATAGTTTATTATACTATTTAAAAATATTCTGTATGTCTTTATTTTAATAAATACATAACTGGATTAAAAGGGTTTTTATATCTACTTACAGTTCTGCTTTAAGCAAAACTCCAGCCAACAAGATGAAATGAATAGCTCATTAAAACATAAATAAAATGACCAACTTGCTCCACTATGCACCTTCAGTGTAGAGATATCTTTGTATTACTTTTTCTGTCGCTAGATCTCTTCAGTGTGATGACCAGCATCATTCAACTCACTACCTTTGAGCCCAGGTTGTCCTAGAAGCGCCCCAACGTTTTACTGGACAGTGAAAAGAGAAGCAACACAGTGATGATCTCATCTCTCTGTCACTCTGTTTTCTTTTACTATTAACAAGTTTCTGGTCATCACTTCAACTGATTACCTGCTAGAGCAGTGGTTCTCAACCTTTCTAGTGCCGTGACCCCTTGATAAAATTTCCCAAGTTGTGGGGACCCCTAACAGTAAAATTATTTTTGTAGCATTAGTTGTCAGCACCCAAGGCAAGTAATTTGCGCCCCTAACCCACGGACATTTAGCGCTCCCCGAGTCCTTTCTACTCGTACAGTAATAAACCCCTTATGGTACTGTAGCGGAGCCTCACTCTCCCTCTCGCCTATTGTGAATGGCTTGTTTCTAGGGGTACCTGAGAGAGGAGAGTGCAGGAACACTACGCCAAGCTCTCCCCTCGTATGTGTATGAGGGTTGAGCCGAGTTACTTGAATTACCTCCGGGTCTGTTCACTGCATACGAAGCCTTAGTTGTTCTGTGGAGATGTGTCTGCCAATAACATAGAGCCCCACACCAATCGAAAGTCCAACACTCCTTTATTTCTTTTCTTGCAGGGTGAACACAATCAGTTGAACTTTCTGTTATGAACAAACAGGGGTGTGGATACGAGTAGGCCCAGGCACAACTGAACTCTCCTATTCCTTTGCTAGCGAATAGGCCTGGCGCACGGTCTCTGCCACCGACCTTGAGTTTTGGTCGCTGCCACCTACCGGGTGAACCGTTGAGGCCCCTGCCACAGGCCTAATAGCAGGCCTCTGCCACTGACCTAAATTGAATAGCTGGACCGCTGCCACCGGTCATAGAACATGAACCACCTTCCTCTCTGAACTTGGCCCCTATTTGGGAAGATATCCCTCCGGGCGGTCTCCAGAGGTTCACCCGGCACTGGCAATCTGCTGCACCAGGTCTTCGGATGAGTCCCTCCTCCGGTCCCTTACGCTGCTGGATTCGGGTGCCCCACTCCCGGGGCCCCCTAGGACAATCCCTCCCTCGCGGGACCCAGCGTAAGGTACTGGGCCCTAGGCCTCCGGCTGAGTACCTCACCCCAGACTGAAGGTGTCTGGGATAGAACACGAACTCCAGGTGTCCAGGCCTAGGCCGCCTGGACCCCGACCGCAAACAGCAGCCCTCAGGCTGAAGGTGCCTGGGACTCGAACCTCGTAGCGAAGATGTCCGCCCCCTATATACCCTCTCCCAGGATGCACGGCGGGTTCCCCGCCCCGCCGTACAAACGCTGCGAGAGGCCACAAAGGGTACGGCACTACAGCGATGGTTCAACCCCGGCCCAAAGTGACAGCCCCACCTGCTGGGCCGCAGGGAACTATACATCACTGGTGTCCTCACCAGAATTTAAAAATATATACCCGCTACAGTACATTTTAGCATGTACCACTCTTTCTCTTTGTTCTCCTTTTTTTCCCCTTTTATCTCTCTCTATCCTAATTTCTTGTTTTTTTCCCCATGCCTCGCTCTCTAGGCGTCTTGTTCTTTGTCTTATTCTTTCTCTCCCTTTTTTCTTTGTTCCTCCCCCTCTTTTCTCTTTTCATGTATTCTTTATTTTTTATGGGGGGGGGAGATAGGATGGGTGGCAGTGCTGGTGGGGGGGTGGGGGGTGTGATGAGGGGCAGTGCAGCAGGGGGTTCTGATCAGCCAACTTTGGTGCTCTTGATCAAGGTCGTCTGCTGATCTGAGAACTGTAGTGGGGGCTTTTAATGGCAACTATAATCACAGGTAGTGTTACTCACTGTGTGTCTCCAACTTTGTAGTGTCCCGCAGCAGTGACACCTATGCCGTTATCAGGAGATAGGGTCTCCTCCAGCCCCTCCCACTTCACATTCCTCACTAGTCAGCTGACCTCTAGTCTCTGCCACCCAGCCCTGCCGTGAACTGAATGGGCTGCTGCGAAGCGTCTGAGTGGGTGGCCGCGGTCTCCAGGAACAGCCCAGCTGGGTGGCACAGGCTCCAGGGACAGCCCTGCTGGGCGGCTGTGAAAAGGCTACAAGAGCAGTGCGGGCTTCAGGAACAGCCCAAGATTCGGGGACCCCTGGCAAATCGTCATTCGACCCCCGAGGGGGTCCCGACCCCCAGGTTGAGAACCACTGTGCTAGAGCCATTCACCGGAATTTGTGTATTTCATCAATGAATATAATACTTCTTCTAATTGGCTGAGGTGAAGAGTGTGACATCATCCGCCTGCCTCTCCACCTCAGCAAATCAGAGGAAGCCATGTGATCATTGATAAAGGAAAGAGAAAGACGCCTAAGATAATAAGAGGTCATAGGCATATAGTGATTTGTCCTCGTGCGGATCGCTGTAATCCTCATCTGTCTGGGAGAGAGAGAGAGCCGTCCTGCAGCTGTCAGAGTCCCTGGTAACGTGGATTGGCGAGGAGGTGAAGATGCAATGAGGCGGCCTGGGCTCTGGAACCAAGCTGGAACGCACGCGGCCGATGTGACATCAGGTGAAGTTGGTGGGTGGTAATGCAATACAGAGCATGCACAGCTCCTTCATCAGACTCACGTCACAAGGGACTCTGAAAGCTGTAGGATGGTTCTCTCTCTCTCTCCCCCAGGCAGACGAGGATTACAGCGATCCGCATGAGGACAAATCACTATATGGCTTTGACCTCTTACTTACTTAGGCGCCTTTCTCTTTCCTTTATGACCCTCCAGAGCTGCTTCTTCGATAACAAAGTGTTGCCTTCCGTGCCATCTTTCCACTGCTACTAAGGACCGGATACCCAGCCTCACCAGAGTGCCCTCATCTCTCCCTCCTATGTGGTCATTGATAAAGAATGCTTACTGTGAATGACTGAGCAGCACTCAGCCTGACTCAATTTTGTTCTGGGAGTGGGACAGGAAGTCCCCGTACCGCTGCTGGAATACAGAGCTACAGTTTATACAGCACTCCCATTTCGTGCATCTTTTAGTGAAGCAAATAATTTTTTTGAACCAAATTATTTACAGTCACAAGAAACCAGGAGTTAAGCTGGTCATAGATGGATCGAATTTTGGTGCACTAGCCACTCCTGCTTGACAGAGGTTGATCTAACGATAAACTTCTGGTGAACGGGCTTGTGGGAAATTTTCCGATCAGCGGCTCTAGCCTCTGATTAGTGTATTCTGACTGTGGAGAGTCCCTGCTGTCAGAATACAATGTCTGAATCCTTTCTCTGCCTCAACTGTGTGGATGGAGGAATTCATTTGTCTTTTTTTTTTTTTCATTCAGCACGCTGCCTGAGCTAAAAAAAACTATCCATCTATGGCCAGTCATGGGCTTATTAATATTCAGTCACAATTGTTCATTGAAGGATACAGTATAAGGAAACTTATTTATCATCTCCAGTTAACAGGAAGTGCTTTACACTAGGAGGTATTAGTTATTTACACCGACTGGCCAAGACATTGTAGCAGCTGGATACAGGACTGCAAAATGTGAAGGCCAAAAGATATTAATATGGCTTAATTTTATACAAACATGCCAGGAACGCCAGTTCCTTCTCATCTTCAGCAAACACGGAAGATATGCATAGAAACCTTATATGTACACAAATACTCGGGTCTTCTTCACAATAAGGCACTCCTAAGTTGGGAACTGTATTATAAATTTCTGCATGCCATGACCTCTGCACATTTTACATTTAGGATAATGAAATACATTCAGTACCTAAGAACAGAGGCTTATGCCGCGTACACACGATCGGATTTTCCGTAGGAAAAACCTTGAATTCCGCTCAAGCTTTACTTGCATACACATGGTCACACAAAAGTTCTCTGAACTTTCGACCGTCAAGAACGCAGTGACATACAACACTACGACAAGCCGAGAAAATTAAGTTCAATGCTTCCGAGCATGCGTTGAATTGTTTCCGAGCATGCGTCCGAATTTTGCGCGTCAGAATTGCTACAGACGATCGGATTTTCGGAAAATTTTTCGGAAAATTTGAGAACCAGCTCTCAATCTTTTGCTGGCGGAAATTCCGACAGCAAAAGTCCGATGGAGCATACACACAGAATTTCCGACCAAAAGCTCACATCGGACTTTTGCTGGCGGAATTTACGACCGTGTGTGCGGCATAAGACATTTTCCAATTTTCAAAGAAGTGCATGGCAGTAGGTGGACTCTTTCTAGGTGTATCATAAATGTAAATGCTTTGCAAACCCTAAATTCTACATAATAGCCCAAATGTAGGAAAGGAACAACTCAAAGTTGTAATATTTTACAGTTAAAATGCAGCATGGAATTTTTAGAACTGTCAAATGACAGTGGAAATGGGAGGTGTTCCAAAGTACACGTTGTGAGGTTGCATTAAATCTTCCACGTTGTTGGTGGATTTCTAGGACCCTTTGGTTTAGCAAATCGATTCCCAAATCCTAGTGATAAAAAAGAAAAACAATAGAAACCAAATTTATATTTTTTGTGTATTTTTCAATGTAATTAAAACTCAACTCTAGCCAAAACTTTTTATTTTTGGGGATATGGTTGAAAAGGGTTAGAACCTCCTTTTTTTGCCATCTGCTATCATTGTTGGTAGAGATTTACCCTGTATCAGTGATTGGGTGTCACAAAGATGGGATATTATTGGATATAATAAAAGCATATTTATTTAGTAGAATGAGGAGGGGTTAGAACAGTTGGCATATTTTTATTGTACGTGTGTCTTGCAGTGGTACTGACACCCGCACACTCTCATTTACTGTCTTGGTGTCACTGTGACAGGTTATGAAAGAAGATTTCCCCACTGAGGGCACAGACAATAAAAAAAAAACTGACAGATGTTCTGTATCTTACCCAATCTATTGAAAACTTTTAAAAAGTTTTGGCTAAAGCTTGGCTGTAAATAAAAAAAAAAAAAGAAGAAGAAAAGTATTTCACATTAATAGTATAATTCTTTTGATTGTATTTTAATGCAGATTTTTTTTTTCTTGCTTTTATTTATTTCAGTCACCCTTCTAATCTATTGTTGATGGGCATTTATTAACTTCAGACAGGTTTAGCACATACATGTCCACCGGATTGAAAAGCCAATTAAAACAGGTCACATGCAAGTTAGAAGGTCAACTGCAAGTCAAATGCACCTATCAATGAATGATCACAGAAACATCTCAAACTGATGTCAAACATGCAATTGACGCAAGCCAGAGGCAAGATCGACACAGGCACATTGACAGTCATCTGCGATTCAAATCAGAAGGTGGCAGAGGGCATGAAAACTGCAGCCCAGTCCCATCAAATTTTGCTACATTGGGCATTAGTGATCCTCATTTTATATGTTCCTAGTTTACCAGATATTCATGTGGCCTGACCTACAGTGCCTTGAAAAAGTATTCATACCCCGTGAAATTTTCCAAATTTTGTCATGTTACAACCAAAAACCAGAAGTCACCTATCTAGTAAATAGAGTCCACCTGTGTGTAATTTGATCACAGTAGAAATACAGCTGCTGTCCTGTGAAGCTCTCAGAGGTTTGTTAGAGAGCCTTAGTAAACAAACATCATCATGAAGGCCAAGGAACACACTAGACAGGTCAGGGATAAAGTTATGGAGAAGTTTAAAGCAGGGTTAGGTTATAATAAAAATATCCCGAGCTTTAAACATCTCACGAAGCACTGTTCAATCTATAATCCGAAAATGGAAAGAGTATGGCACAACTGCATACCTACCAAGACCTGGCCTTTCCACCTAAACTAACAGGCCGGGCAAGGAGAAAATTAATCAGAGAAGTAGCCAAGAGGCCCATGGTAACTCTGGAGGAGCTGCAGAGATCCACAGCTCAGGTGGGAGAATCTGTCCACAGAACAACTATTAGTTGTGCACTCTACAAATCTGGCCTTTATGGAAGAGCAGCAAAAAGAAAGCCATTGTTAAAAGAAAGCCATAAAAAGTGACGTTTGCATTATGCAAGACAACATGTGGGGGACACAGCAAACATGTGGAACAAGATGCTCTGGTCAGGTGAGACCAAAATCCAACTTTTTGGCCTAAAAGCAAAACGCTATGTGTGGCAGAAAACTAACACTGCACATCACCCTCTACACACCATTCAGCAGGGACAGGGAAGCTGGTCAGATTTGATGGGAAGATGGAGGCAAATAGGGGGCAATCTTAGAAGAAAACCTGTTAGAGTCTGCAAAAGTCTAGATCAGGGGTCTCCAAACTGCGGCCCGAGGGCCAGATGTGGCCCTTTGCTAGCCTTTATCTGGCCCTTGGGGCACTATTCCTCTCACTGATATGAGGCAATATTTCTCCCACTTACACAAACAATGGGGCACTATATCTTTCACCGATACCAATGATGGGATACTACTCCTCTTGCTATTGACCACCAACCCTGGGCCATATTTATTTTCACTGATGCTGGGCTATTGACATCTATTGCCTCTGCTGGCCACAATCCGGCCCTCCTAAAGTCTGAAAGACAATAAACTGGCCCTTTGTTTGAAAAGTATGGAGACCCCTGGTTTAGATCAAAGCATATTCATGTGTTACAATGGCCTAGTCAAAGTCCAGACCTAAATCCAATAGAGAATCTGTGGCAAGACTTAAAAATTTGCTGTTTACAGACGCTCTCCATTCAACCTGACAGAGCTATTTTGCAAAGAAGAATGGGCAAAAATGTCACTCTCTAGATGTACAAAGCTGGTAAAGACATACCCAAAAAGAATTCCAGCTGTAATTGCAGCGAAAGGTGGTTCTACAAAGTATTAACCCAGGGGGGCTGAATACAAATGCACGCCACACTTTTCACATATTTATTTGTAAAAATAAATAAAAAACATTTATCATTTTCCTTTCACTTCACAATTATGTGCCACTTTGTGTTGGTCTATCACATAAAATCCCAATAAAATACTATATTTAAGTTTTTGGTTGTAACATGACAAAATGTGGAAAATTTCAAGGGGTATAAATACTTTTTCAAGGCACTGTAGGTGTTTATTTTCAATGCCCTCATTGAAATTCATTCCTGTTAAAATGTTTGTATGACGTACATTTAGAGCCCTTTCACGCTTTAACCCCCGCTAGCGGCCGAAGAAAGGGTTAATAGCGCCTGAAAAGCTTCAGCAGCGCTGCCTAATAATTTCGATGGGCAGGGGTGGTGGAGGAGCGTTGTATACACCGCTCTTCCACCCCCCCCTCCAAAGATGCTGCTTGCAGTACATTTTTCTAATGTCCTGCAAGCGCACCACCCCAGTGTGAAAGCACTCAGGCTCTCACACTGGGGCTGCAGGGGAGATGTTTTCAGGTGCTTTGAAGGCGCTATTTTTAGCCCAAAAGTGCCTGAAAAATACCCCAGTGTGAAAGGGGTCTTAGATTTAGAAGCAGTTCTGTGCTGTATCTTCAGGAAATGGAAACAAACATCTATGGGTAATAGGCACCTGCACTGAGAGAGCATGGGGGTTACTACTTTCACATAGTGCAAGTTGCCAAATACATTGTTAGGGAAGATTTACTAAAACTGGAGCACTCAGAATCTGGCGCAGCTGTGCATGGTAGCAAATCAGCTTCTAACTTTAGCTTGTTCAGTTAAGCTTTGGCAATAAAATCTTGAAGCTGATTGGTTCCTATGCAGAGCTGCACCAGATTTTGCACTCTCAAGTTTTAGTAAAGAAGCCCCCATGCAAGTACCTGATACAAAACTTGTATGTAGTTCTGAATATCTGACTTCAGTCTGACCTTCTAATTGGCATGCTTTTTCCCGGATCATTGGTTCAGAGGGCAATGAATGCAGAAACAAGTAGGAAACCAGTATTTTTAGGAGAAGGTTGGCAATGGCAGCTCCTGTATTTTTCTCAACACAGGTTTCCTTGTCCTTGTAAAAAATGCAGGAGGCCAAGGGAGCATTGCTGTTTGTTCATATTTTTTTATTAGAAGAAAGAACAATGTGGTAATAGAAATTACTCCTGTAGACTGATCAATCTTGTGGACTGAATTGTGCTGGCTATGCTAAACTGAAAATAACTAAAAGCATGTTGGTTACTGAGCTTACTATACAAGGTCAATAAACAAGACCATTAACAAAATCCTTACCAAAGTTTAGGAATGAAAGGGGACCACCTGACTGTGAAGAATCAGACTCTGATTTTGCCAAACTGCAAACATCTATGAAATATTAAAAATAATAATTCTTAATATTTAATACAATTTTATTTGTTAACTATCAGTTTTTAAATATTTTATTTTATGTTGTATTTGTCTAGGACAGCTGCCTATAGGTAGGACAGCTGCCTATAGGTGGATTAGACATTGGCGGAAAAAAAAAGAAGGCCAACCCAAGATGACCCTTCCACCACTAGCATGCCTCAGTTTTGTAGCAAAGCATTACCAAGGGCATGATCATAAACACAGAGGGTGGGGCTTGTGCCCCTCAATGAACTCCAAGAAAAATATCCCAACAACAAACACTAAAGCCCTGTACACACGATCGGATTTCCTATGGATTCAAATCCGATGGATTTGTCCATCGGAATTCCGATGAAGCAGACTTCCATCAGTCTTGCCTACACACCATCAGTCAAAAATCCGACTGCCCCAAACGCTGTGACGTAAAACATTCCGACGAGCCGAGAAAAATGAAGTTCAATGCTTCTGAGCATGCGTCAACTTGATTCTGAGCATGCGTGGGTTTTTTCTCCGATGGAGTTCCACACAAACAATCGGAATTTGCTATCGTTTTTTTTTCCATCGGATAAATTTAAAACATGTTCTATTTTTTCTCACCGATGGAAAAAAGACCGATGGGGCTCATACACGATCGGTTTGTCCGATGAAAAAAGTCCATCGGACTGTAAAACCGATCTTGTGTACAGGGCATAACAGGAACAACAGAAACTGGGCCCTGCCTGTAGCTCAAAAAGCCACTTAAAAGGACCTTATGCCCAAAGCTGGCATCAGACAAGACAATCATCCACCTAGTAAAACTTAAAGAATGTGTCAACAGAAGGTCAGGTGTCAACCTTAAAAATCTGGGAAACAGTTGCCTGATGTGGAAAAGCACTCAGAGATCTAGTAGAATGAACCTTCACAGGAAAGGGGAGAACCTGATTCTTTAAATGATAGGCTTAAATGATGGTCTGTGTGAGCCATCTAGAGATGGTGGCATAAGAAGCTGGATGCCCTTTCAGAGTCCATCCAGAGTGTCAAAAAGGGAATCAGTCTTTTTAAAGAAGCAGTGGCTGAGAGACACACTAGCACATTCTGAACTACAGACAATGGAGGGAAATTTCTTTATGATCAACTGGAGCTTTACAAATGGACAGGAGAACAATGTCTATGTTAAGGTGAAAGGCAGAGACTGCTTTATGCAAGAAGGAAGTCCTGTGCTATAACATCACATTGTCCCTAAGCAAGAGTTCTTTGCAAGATAAGGCCACCATTTCAGACATTTGCCTTGCAGAGGTGATAGGTACAAGGAACCTCGTGAGTAGGAGTTGAGAGAGACTGAAGAGTCTGACGCTTCTCCTGGGAAATGAACACTCTGGCCTGAGATGTGTTTAGGACCAAACCCAGATACTACTGCAAGTGATAATTCTTTTCCAGAAATGATTTGTAAGGATTCGGGACCTGAACTCCTGTAATGTTTGGACAGACAGGAAAACACCCCGCAGAGCCCTTACCACTTGTTCCCTACACAGGAGGTTGTCTAAGTATCCCACAATGGCCACGACATGAGAACACAACAGGGCTAATACTAAAGCTAGCACTTCAGTGAATAAAATGCTGAAGAGAGACCGAATGGCAGGGCAACTGGAAATGTGGGAACATGCAAGTAAGCATCTTTCATGTCCCCAGTAGCCAGAAAGTCTCTCATATGAAGGTAAGTAATGCAAGGTCTGATGGATTGGATTCCATCTGGAATTTGTAAAAACAAATGTAAACATTCAAGGCTTTGAGGCTAAAGATGTGGATGTGAAACCTTTGGATTTTGGGACAGTGAACAGGTTGCAATAAAATGCCTTCGGAATGCCCGAAAGAGCCTGAGAGAGATATGTCAATCTGTCTGCTCCTTAGACTTCTACTCGAGAAGAGGAGTGATCTTATCACCAGATGAGAACATCTAGGGCTAATCTGAAAAGGTGTCCCTCAAAGTGCTTTTCCACCAAACATTTTACAAGATAGCACCACAGTCCAGCACTTTAGCCAGGATTCTCTATGCTAAACGGTGACATGCAAATCAAAAAGTAGACAAAAGCTAAACGAAACTTCTAAGATGACTGTTCACTGAAGTCCCATATCACTAGAAACATGCACACAAGGCTAGACAGACACTCTTTTTCAAGGTGAAGGACAGGGATGTCTATCACCTTGAAAATGAGGATCTGTCTCCCCTCAAAATGTTGGTGCTTCTACTGATATGGGACTTTAGTAAACAGCCACCTTGCAAGTTTATTTTTTTTATTTTGTATTATGATTTATTACAGGTACTTATATAGTGCTGTCAAGAACGCAGCACTTTTATATATACATTGTACATTCACATCAGTCTCTGCCCTCAAGGAGCTTACAATCCAAGGTCCCTAACTCACATTCATTCATACACATACTAGGGCCAATTTAGACAGGAACTAATTAACCTACCAACATGTTTTTCGAGTGTGGGAGGAAACCGGAGTATCTAGAGGAAACTCACACAGGCACAGGGGGAACATGCAAACTTCAGGCAGGTAGGGCCACGGCTGGGATTTAAACTGACAACCCTAGTGCTGCTAGGCGGAAGTGCTAACCACTTGGCCACTCTTTTGCCCACAGTGCTTTTTGGAGAGCTGTTTTTTTTCTTACATTAGGATTGGGCGTAAAGTGAGACCCACCAACAAAAACTGAATTCTGAAGAACTCCAACAACTTATTAATTTGATCCTTAGAAGTAGGTGCATCCACCACTGGAATAATAGTCATTTTATTAGGGCGAGATACATCAGCTTCTCACAAAATTCTGCAGCAAACAAAAAATAGGCCAGAAAGTGCTTAGGGGAAGCAATCAATCCATCAGGGCACTTCCCACCTTCATATAAAAACAACTGGAAAAGTGAGTGCAAATGGAAAATCTTTGCTACCCTAGGGTCCCTACAGGACTCAAGGTTGGAAAAAGCAATGGTAGAGGCAACAGGTTGATCCTTTAATTTCAGGGTGGTATATACAGCATCCGTAAAAACTGAAGTGGTCTCTCTTGGGAGTAATAGCAGCGGAGTGCGACTTTTGTTCAATGAAGACCTAAGTGACTCAGAATCAGACAGTGTCTTTGTGGCCAATAGCTCAGAAGTTGCTAAGGCAGGGGGCAAATCAGATACAGAGTATGTCAGAGAGGATGAAACTTATACCCTTTGTTAACAGGGTCAACAATATACCTGGGTAATTTGGGTTATAAAGTCCTGCACCACTGTAGTAAAAAACCTCATTCAAAAAGGCAAAGGATCCAGCTACACCAGATGGAGCCAAGGAAGATGAGAGAGACTTTAATAATAAAAGACAACAGGACTCAAGGCTGCAGATGTCAGAACCATTAGTAGATGTGCTGCAATCAGCCCCTACGCTTTAGCAGAAAGTGAGCTGGGGCACTGATACAGTGGGACTGTCTTCCACCTTCCCCCCATGTCTACAATCAGACATGTTTTGGCTGCAAAGAGGTTAGGCAATGGATAGGCTCAGGGAGGCCAGGCCTCAAGTACTCACAAAACCCAGGCAGCTGGCAGAAGGCAAGGGTCCTTAACTGGAGAGTTGTATGAGTAGAGGTGATTAAAGTCTCTGTAGGTGGGCAGTAGAAAAAAATTATAGTTCCATGTGAATCTTTATAACAGGGGCAGCAATGGCGAGGCACTTTCTTGATGCTGCATGGTGGGAAAGGAAGTGTGCGCCAAACAGTCCACCCAGTTGAAGACCCACCAGCTCAGTGATCAGTCCCACATGACAAAGCTAGTGGGAAAGGGTGAATAATGGTGGCCAGTGACCAATGAAAATTAACAAGCTCCTGATGCTTGGCTCAACAAGCCTAATCATATATGAAAATACAAGCAGAAAATACCCAAGCTCAACCACACAATTGAGAAATACTTGCTGAGATTCGGTGCTCAGTGGATCCCCACTCCCCTATATGAACATCCAAAGCAGAAATTTAGCTGGCAACTTGATAACTCCTTAGTATTATCTTCATATGAGTAAGTCTGTAATGGCCGATACATGTCAGCATTGATCCTGTGTATATGATGTAGCCAAACAAAGGATAATACTAAGGAGTTATCAAATTTCTGTCTGGATTTCTGCTTTGGATAATCACTATACGAGTCTTTAGAAACATGACAATGCAGATCCAATGCTTGTGGCTCAAGATGTGGAAAGCTTTCTACAGTTAATTTAACCAGTCTGGAACTTACCGTGTTTATCGGCGTATAACACGCACAGGCGTATAACACGCACCCTAACTTTAAGAGGGAAGTTTCAGGAAAAAAACTTTCCACAGCCCCTGCGTATAACACGCAGGCACAGTTTACCCTCTATTTTCAGGGTAAAAAGGTGAGTGTTATACGCCAATAAATACAGTAACTACCGTAAGTCTGGAAAGTGCTCCACACAGAACCCAATGACTGAAGCTCACTGTCAGGCTACCCCTGCAAAATCACCAGCAGTGGTGTAGAGTCATGATTGATGAAAAACCCTAACATAAATACAGGTTTAGTCTTTAGAACAGCAGAGATGAAAAAAAAACATCCCTACTTAGACACTAGATTAAAATTGAGGCATGCTGTTAGTGGAAGGTGTTTTACCTTCTTACCATACATTTTTTTTCTAGTCTATAAAAAATAACGAATCGAATGATAAAAAAAATTAAACCTCATTGGAACTGTTATATTTCATATTGCATTAGCGCATGTTTGTATAGTTAATTCCAGACTCCAAACATTAAGAGGAAACACTTACTTTTCTTTACATTCTTTAGTATCTTTAAACTCTAAATGGAAATGGAAAAATTGATCTTAGAAACAAAGTTGGCATAATTACCTTTTAACAATAATAAACATAGTCAAATACTGCTTTCTCAATTTACAGAACTGCTTGAATGCCAAATACGTTTTGATATCTGTATGTCATGGTTACTGTGAAGACTTAGAAGGAAAACAACTAAAACTGATTCAAGCTTTCCTCCTAGACCAAATGGGCAGTTTTTACTTGCCAAACTGGCACTTGTGTTGATTCCCCACTGAATAAAAACATGTTGGTTGAAAAGTCTGGTCGAGCCTACTTGTACAGTAAGTTCATCCAGCACTCCTCAAAGTTTTACTTCTCTAGAACAGCTTTACTATATTTTTGGTAAACAAAATCGCAATAAGCGTTTATTGATTGGTTTGCGCAAAAGTTATAGCGTCTACTAAATAGGGGATAGTTTTATGGCATTTTTATTAATAATGTTTTTTTTTTTACTAGTAATGGCGGCGATCAGCGATTTTTATTGTGACTGCGACATTATGGCAGACACATCGGACACTTTTGAGACCATTTACATTTAAACAGTGATCAGTGCTATAGAAATGCATTGATTACTGTGTAAATGTGACTGGCAGTGAAGGGGTTAACCACGAGGGAGCTAGGAAGGGGTTAAGTGTGTCCTAGGGAGTGATTCTAACTGTCAGGGGGCGTGACTACGAGTGACACGTCACTGATCGCTGCTCCCGATGAGAGGGAGCATTCGATCAGTGGCATGTCACTAGGAAGAACGGAGAGATGTGTTTACACTGATATCTCCCCATTCTTCAGTTCCGTGACACGATTGCTGGACATCGAGTCCGCAGGTTCCGCAGGCACGGTCACAGAGCTCGCGTCAGGGTTGCACGACCACATGGCGGCAAATTTAAAGGGATGTACCTGTACGCCCATTTGCCTGTCCGTGCCATTCTGTTGGCGTAAAAGTGCGTGCGCTGGTCGGCAAGTGGTTAAATTGTTTTGTTGGTTGTGGTAACATGCACTGCTCTGTGCATACTACAAAAACCCATACATAGTCCATCGTCCCAACGACATTTCTGCAACTGAGCAAATTTTAGTGTTTTTGATTTGATTACATTATTGAATAATTTTTATTATATTTACATTATTATTTGTTATAATTATTTATAGTTATTTATTATATTATAATTTATGATTTTGTGTTTTAAACTTTATCATACCCGGGATGTCTACTATACTCTTGTTTGGACAGATTTAAGTGAGTTATTCCTAAGAATTACAGGCCTACAATATAAAACGCCAAATATCCATGCAAAATAATTGTACCGCTTTCAGCACCTAAAATCAGAAATAATCATACCGCCAGGGAGGTTAAACAAAACAAGAGTTTAATGTCACTTTAATGGTACTCAAAGAGGCTTTTCAGTCTCAAGTCTCAGATTTTATTAAAGAATAAGGTGCTATACATGTTCATAAAAAACTTAGATGTGCACACTAATGTAAAATAACATCTAAGCAAGCATTAAGTCCATAAGTGATAAATCCCAACACCAAAAAGGAATGCTCTGAGATAAAACTTCTAGATCTTCCACCCCGAGTGCTCAGTATGAAGATGGCCACTCACCAGAGCTGTTTGACCCCTTTTTACAGAACGGTCATAGAATGCTTTGGGAACACCAGATTGGTTCCGCTAATGGCATAAATCCACTCCAAAGTCCACTCAAGAAGGAGCTAGAATGTAAAAAATGACTCCACAGGAGACATGGATAAAAGTCTCATAGTGTAGTAATTTTTAGTAAAAACAGCAGCAATGATAGCAGTTACACTCACATGTTGTAGTGCCTGGCACTAGGTGTAAACGGCGTGTGTGAGTCAGCTGATCCCCGGGGGTGGCGTGCGTTCCACGTCTCGCTCCAAAGGACAAAGCCTGGTATGGGGTATGTGGACAGGATGAAACATGTTGCAGGCATGGCCTAGTTGAATTGAGCTAAGGTTGATTTTACTTGCTAACCACTCAGGCCGAGTGAGTTGTGAGGTGGCCAGGCTATCTCTTCCTATTTCTACAGCATGCATTGGGCCTGGACAAACCTTTCCCCTGCCTGCATCCTTACTAATCAGCGACATCCAACTCATTGGACCTGTCAGCCTGAGTGGGGGTCCCTAAGCATTTGTCATGGATCACAGCTGTGATTTGCTATTATGTGCTGTGATTGGCTCACAACTATCACATGGTACAAAGTGCTGTGATTGGCCCAGGTACCATGTGATAGCAGTGGGCCAATCACAGCATCACTATACGAATAACAGCTGTTATGGATGAAATTGGCATGCCGCCCTGCCACAGTAATTGTACTGTGGCCGGGTGGCAAACGCTTAAGGAAAAACTAATTTAAGGCAATTAGAAAAGTAAACAAACTGCTATTTGTGTGCAACTAAATCAATATCATGTAGATAGCAATATGGTGAGTTTAATAGGGTTCTCACCCAAAGATATAACTGTTGTGCTTGTGGAGGAATATCTTAGATAGCTTGTCAGAAGCCTGCCATGCAGTGTCAAAGGGCAATGTATAATGAAATAAAAAGAGCTAGTAATGTGTTAACATTACTAGAATTCGGCATTACAGTTTGGCTGAACTGTAGATCTGTGGCTAGTGGTGAGCACTGCCCTGCTGGTTACAATATCTCTATAAAGTTTGTAGTTATGAGCCACGTCTGTGTGACTTTCTTCCAGTTACAATGTTTCCATGTTTCTTCATGTAACCAAAAAACATACTGGTAGATAAAGAGGTGACTAATCACCTAAGCCTTAGAATGTATACAGGCATGAGTAGGATGAGGGACTGTAAGCTACCTTCTGGGGTGATAGTAATGTTAACAGTTCTACTGTATGTCCCTGTGTAATAGGATAGGGCAGAATACATGTTGAAAATAATTAAAGGTACTCCAGCATACCTTCAATATTGCACTGTCTGTAATGCTGCCACTTTTCATGTACTTAAATAGGTTATTATGATTTCACTGCAGCTTCTCACAGTGTGCCTTAGAAAATGCAACAAGCCAGACTTGCCCACTTCATTTCTAGGCTGGAGGGTGTCCAGCATCATCTAGTCTAGCCAATTCTGAACCAGGGAGTCCTAGTGTTCTTCCAGAGGCTGCTATGAGTTCCTTGAGCTTTAACTAATAGACCTCCCATTTGATTGTGCCCGCATAGTTCCAGGGCTAATGCCACTTGGCAGTATCAATGGTATGACACCAATGATATTTGTAGCTATCTCTAAGGGTGGCATTTGTACCACCACTGTAAGGGCTCTTTCACACGGGCGGTCCGCCCGAGTGGCTTTGCTTTGCTCACCGGGGGAACGATCTGCTGATCCCGGCTGAGCAGGCGGGTGACAGGCCTGTCATCGCTCACTGTGCTGAGATGGACCTGTCAGATCTCCGCTCTCCTCTATGTGGAGATCGGATGAAAACAGACCACCTGTCCATTTTCATCTGATCCAACGTTCCAGACAAATGGAAAATATGGTCACCGTTCATCTAGATTTCACGGACAGGATCGAATATCGGCGGATGTCAGCGGACATGTCACCACTGACATCCGCAGCTCCATAGAGGTGAATGGAGTGTCTGAACAGGTCCGACTGAATAACTGACAGGCGGACCTGATTGAAAAGCCTGTGTGAAAGGGGCCTAAGGGGTGTTCATCCCCCCAGACCCCCAATTAATTGGTTTTAGCAGGGGTTCCCTGAGACCTGGTAATTTTTTAAGGGTTAGCCCTCGTACACACGGCCGAGATTCTCGTTGAAAAAAACATGTCGTTTTTTTAGACGAGATTCTTGGACAAGAAACTTGTCCCGGCCGAGTGTACACACGCTCGTTTCAAAGAACCCGCGGTTCTTTGAATGGAGCGTACGCGGTGACGTCATCGACTACGACGAGCATGCGCTCGTCACATTCGATGCCGTCGCCGCCATCTTGGTATACCCTACGTATGCCTAGGAAGCTACCGCGCATGCGTCGAATTCATTTCGAACATGCGCGGGCTTCCGGGAGGACAGGTAAGTGTACACACACTCACTTTTCTCGTCGAGAAACATGCCGACGAGAATCTCGACGAGAAAATAGAGAGCAGGTTCTCTATTTTCTCGTCGAGGTTTCTTGTCGGTTTTCTCGACGAGAAACCCGATAGACGCGTACACACGACCGATTTACTCGGCAAGACCTCTCTGCCAGCAAGTTTCTTGCTGGTTCTTGCCGAGAAAATCGGCCGTGTGTACGAGGCCTTCCTCTAAGGCAGGGGTAGGCAATCTGGGGCCCTCCAGCTGTTGCAGAACTACAAGTCCCATCATGCCTCTGAGAGTAATTGTAACTGCCAGCCTTGCAATGCCTCATGGGAAATGTAGTTTCACAACAGCTGGAGGGCCCCAGGTTGCCTACCCCTGCTCTAAGGTATAAAAGTTTGAGAAAGGCTGATCTAGTTCAGAAATCCTGAATGGATTAGGAGTACTAAGGCAGGCAGTTATGTCCCTGCATTGCAGAGAGCAATGGAGAGACCTTGTGATGACACTAGGCCTTAAGGCCCCTTTCACACTTGTGCGACCTGAAAGTCGTGAGACTTTGCCGCGATATTGTCGCGACTTGATGCAATGCCTTGGTAATTTTGAGGTCTGTGGACATCAAGTCGCATCAAAGTCAGACCAAAGTAGTGCAGGGACTACTTTGAAGTTGCTGCGACTTGAAGTCGCACATATATGAATGGTACTCATTGGGAATCATGGGGTATGACTTTTCATGCGACTTTGCAGTCCCAAGTCACAGGACAAGTTGCAGAAGTGTGAAAGGGGCCTAATTGGGTATGTATTTCATCTAATAATTTCATTAGCATGGTGATAAGAGTGGAGGGAGGATCCAGGCAAAATATAAGTAGAATAAACTTCAGGATGCAGTTAAAAAAAATAAAAAATAAGTGGGCATATGATGTTGTGCTGTTTGATGCCAACACATTTAAATAGAAAACTTCTTAAAAAAATACCATTCAATAATTGGGTCATGCACAATCATTTAATTCCCGCCCGCCATATGCAGAATGACGGCCGGGAAGAGGTTCTGTTATCCTGACTAGGCGTCATATGACGTCCAGCAGAATAACATGCTGGTGCGTGCCCGTGGGGACGCGCAGCGAGGCAATTGCGTCAGAGGCTTTATTACCACGTGATCAGCTGTGACCAATCATCGCCTGAACCAGGAAGTGCCGGTAAACGGCATTCCTCGGGTCGCGCTGACAGGGAGAGCCGTTCGGCGGCTCTCTCTGTCAGAGGGGGGGGGGGGGTCTGTGCTGATAATCAGCACATTGATTATTAGCACAGCCCCCTCAGATGTGCCAATTACCTGCCAATCAGTTCCCAGCAGTGTCCCCATAATAAAAGACAGCCAGTGCCCACCTCAGTGCCAATCAGTGCCCACCGCAGTGCCAAACAGAGCCCACCACAGTGCCAATCAGAGCACACCATAGTGCCCAGCAGTATCACGTGTCAGTAATTTATCAGTACCTATCATCAGTGCTGCCCATCAGTGCCACCTGTCAGTGCCAATCAGTACCGCCTATCAGTGCCAATTAGTGCCGCCTGTCAGTGCCCATCAGTTCTGCATATCAGTGCCCATCAGTGCTGCATATCAGTGCTGCCTATTGGTGCCCATCAGTGCTGCATATCAGTGCCGCCTATCAGTGCCCATCAATTCTACATATCAGTGCATCCTCATCAGTGCCCATCAGTGCCACTTTATCAGTGCCAACTCATCAGTGCCTATCAGTGCCACCTCATCAGTGCTCATCAGTGCCGCCTCATCAGTGTCCGTCAGTGAAGAGGAAAACAAAATTTTATGGCAGAAACTAAGAAAAATGTATTATTTTTTCAAAAATATCTGCCTTTTTTAGTTTGTTTAGCAAAAAAAATAAAAAATCAAATACTACCAAAAGAAAGCTCTTATTGTGGGAAGAAAATTATAAAAATTTAGTTTGGGTACTGTGTTGCATGACTGCACAATTGTCATTCAAAATGTGACAGCGCTGAAAGCTGAAAATTGTCCTGGGCGGGGGGGGGGGGGGGGGCGAAAGTACCCGGTATTAAAGTGGTTAAACTCCTATGATTGACTGTAAGTTTCCAAACTGCCATCTTAAATACTTTTACCTTTTTCCTGGTAATTTGTTTAGCAGGCTCTGAAGTTGAGACAGAAGCAGAGAGTTCTGTTACCGTAGGATGTGCAGGATGAGGATTATCAGAAACATTGTATTCCATATCTGTAACACAAAAGCTTTGTCATTTCAACCATAATTTATATTTTGTCTTCTTAGACGATTTCTGCTTTTTTGTTTTACTTTCTCAACTCCTTCAACTTTTCAGCTTCATCATGCAAGCAAAAGATGTAGTAATTTATGTCAAAAGTGTTCTTATTTGATATTGTCAAGTTCTGTGTTCAATAATTTATTAAGATTTTTGTTTACTATTGTGACAGAGGGCAGACATTTTAAGCCTAGGTTCATACTAGTGTTGCTGCACATCCATGCATTTTGAGTAAATCCCTGTACACACGATCAGATTTCCTATGGTTTTTTAACAGATGGATTTTTCCATCGGAAAACCGATGAAGCTGACTTTCATCAGTCTTGCCTACACACTATCAGTCAAAAAACCGACTGTTCCAAACGCGGTGACGTAAAACACTCCGATGAGCCGAGAAAAATGAAGTTCAATGCTTCTGAGCATGCGTCGACTTGATTCTGAGCATGCGTGGGTTTTTTATCCGATGAAGTTCCCCACAGACGATAGTAATTTGCTATTGTTTTTTTAACCATCGGATAAATTTAAAACATGTTCTATTTTTAAACACCGATGAAAAAAAGACCGATGGGGCCCATACACGATCGGTTTGTCCGATGAAAAAAGTCCACCGGACTGTTTTCATCGGTTAAACCTATCGTGTGTACAGGGCTTAAGTTTTTATAGCAGTTTTTGATGGGGTTTTTTTTTTTTTTTGCTTTATTTTTTTTTTTTGGGAGGAGGAGACTTATAGTTAAACACAAAGCCCTGCCAAAAACGCGTGTATACGTTTTTCATGAACTTTCATTGAAGTCTATGGGGCCTAAAAGTGGTTGTAAACCCACTTTGACAACATGCACCTACAGGTAAGCCTAGATTAAGGCTTACCTGTAGGTACATGAAATATCTCCTTAAAGTGGAGCTCCACCCTAAATTTTGACTTGTGCTGATCGGATTCCTCCCCCCCTCCGGTGTCACAATTGACACCTTTCAGGGGGGAGGGGGGTGAAGATACCTGTCTAAGACAGGTATTTTCACCCACATCCGGGAGTCCTCTCTCCGGGAATCTGCAGGAGTGACGTCACTTCCCCCAGACTTCCCGTAGTGTTCTGGGAGACACTCGGCTCCCAGAACACAGGAGGACGAATCAGAACGGCGCAGCGCGATTCGCGCATGCGCCGTAGGGAACCGGGCATGAAGCCGCAGGGCTTCACTTCCTGGTTCCCTCAGCGAGGATGGCGGAGGGAGCAGCAGAGCGACGAGCGATCGCTCGTCCTCTGCTGCGGACGTCGCTGGACTCCAGGACAGGTAAGTGTCCAAATATTAAAAGCCAGCAGCTGCTGTAGCTGTAGCTGCTGGCTTTTAATATTTTTTTTTCCGGCGGAGCTCCGCTTTAACCTACACGGTTAAGGAGATATTTGCTTTTAAAAATAGCACAGATGACGTCACGCGCATGCGCACTAGCGGGCCGGAGTCATTTCCAGTTTTATGAATGGGACCTTGCCGGCCTGCGTGTGACGTCATCGCCGCTCCGGCCAATCAGAGCGGCGATACCCCGAAACTAGCGACGAGGGGACATGGCGGCGGCGGTGGACGGACCGAGGCGGACTTCGGGGGCTTCGATCTCAGGTAAGTGACCATAGGCGTGCACAGCCTATTGCATTAGGGTGTGCACTCAAAAGCTCAAACACATGGTACCGATCACTTACTGTGCTCATTCACAAAGGGAAGGGGCTGGTAAATTATATATTTACTGGCCCCTTCCCCCACTCCTTTTTTAAAACTTCCCCGTGTATGCCCACAGCAGCAGCCTTTGGGAGAGAAGAGGAAGGAAGCCGGCAGTGCTGCTGGGGGGGGGGGGTGGCAGGAATGAGCCAGGGCAGTAGGGGCAATCTGCACTGCACAAGGTGATTAGGGTGTGCCCAGGCACACCTGGCACACCCTGTGCACACGCCTATGTAAGTGACACATAATGAGCTAGTATGCTGTGCATACTAGCCCATTATGCCTTTCTCTTGCAGGTTAGTTTTGAAAAAAAAAATATTTACGATGGTTTACCTTCTCTTAAAATACACTGCACCAAAAGAAGCACCTATACCTTTTCAGAAATCACACTGAATCATGTTGCATTGATGTGAGCAGTCACCATAGAGAATATTGTGATTTCCTTTGTTGTGCATTGCAGATGCAGGAGAAATCTCGCTAGTGTAAATGAAGCCTTAAAGTAGAATTCCACCGTAATGCCTCGTACACATGACTGGTTTTCCCGGCAGGAAAAAAAACAACGATTTTTCCGACGGGATTCCTCTCAAGCCTGCCTTGCATACACACGGGCACACAAAAGACCGCTTAACTTTTGACTGCCAAGAACGCAGTGACGTCAAAGACTACGACGAGCCGACAAAATTATGTTCTATGCTTCCGCACATGCGTCGAATTGTTTACGAGCATGCACGTTTTTTTTCCCCTCGGGAAAGCATACACATGGTGGCTTTCACGGCGGGAAAAGATTGCCGGGAATCCCGGCGGGAAAAAAGAGAGTTCTCTTTTTTTCCCCGCAGTTTTCTCGTTGGGAAAACTGCGATGGAGCATACACACGGCTGGTTTTCCCGGCCAAAAGCTGTCATGGCAGTTTTCCCAACGGGAAAACCGGTCATGTGTACGAGGCATAACACTAAAATCCCTGCATCTACAGACATCCATGATCTAACACTAACCTATATAGCCCTGTAATGAAGAAATCAGTATACATATATTTTTTGAAGCTGATCTTACTCAATCCCACGCTGAGCTGTCAGCTGCAGCTTTGCTGTGGAGGCGGGTGCAGAGGACACACCCGACAACGGAAGCCCCATAGTAAGTCTATGGGTGACGTCACTCCCCATTCATTTCACAGCCGTTGTCGGCTGTGTCCTTTGCAGAGCTTCTGCTGCTGGAGACCGGATCAGATCGACTTCAAAAAAGGTATGTACACTGGTTTCTTCTTTACAGGGCTAGATAGGTTAGTGTTAGATTGTGGATGTCTGTAGACACAGGTATTTTAGTTTTAGGGTGGACCTACACTTTAAAGTGGTTCTAAAGGCAGAAGGTCTCTGACAAGTACATGAGTCTGTGCTGATCCCTGGGCTCCCGTGTGTTGTTCCTTACAGAATTCTAATGCCTCGTACACTCGACCATTTTTCCCGGCAGGAAAAAAAACTGAAATTCTTCCTGCCGGGATTCCTGTCAGGCCTGCCTTGCATACACCCGTTCAGGCCAAATACCGCTAAACTTTTGAATTTCAAGAACGCGGTGATATCAAAGACTCCAACGAGCCGACAAAATTACATCATATGCTTCCACGCATGCGTCAAATTGTTTACGACCATGCGCAGTATTTTTCCCCTCAGGAAACCATACAGATGACCGGTTTTCTCGGCCGGTATTTTTCCTGACAGGAAAATAGAGAACAAGTTCACATTATTTTTCCCGCAGTTTTTCTGCCAAGAAAACTGCCATGGAGCATACACATGGCCGTTTTTCCTGCCGAAAAGCTGTCATGGCAGTTTTCCTGCCAGGAAAACCGGTCGTGTGTACGAGGCATAAGGGTGTCTAGGACACCCTTCATGGATTCCTCAGATTATGTCAGTAAAACAGCCCCTGTGCTACTTTACTGTACATTGAAGCATATCTAAATATAAAACTTTTTGTTTTAAGATAGAGTGAAAAATGACCCAGCTCTTGGCAGCTAACAGTAAGCCAATCAGCGGCTAGGGTGGACGCAAAGTATACAGTCCAAGAAAAAAAATTATATTCTGTGTCCTGCTTTGGGATATTGGCACAGTTAAGGATTTTTTTTTAATCTATGCCCTTGTCTTCGATTTTAGCTGAGCATATTCATAGCTCCCAACTTTTTGAGATGGGAACGAGGGACACCTATTAGCAAATGTATGTAGGCATAGGACACCCCATGCCACGCCCCCTTAAAGGAGAATTCTACAAAAAAAAAGATGAATTAAACCCACAAGGGCTTTTTTTTACCACTGCTTTTCCTTTATACTGTTTTTTGAAGTTTACAATTGCAGCAATTTAGAAATTGGATGAAAGGTTTAGCACTGTGAAACACTTTTTAAAAGATAAAAAGTGCATTTTATATACAACTATATAGATCAGACTAAAAAGAGGGTCAAATGAGGAGGAAAGTGGGATAGAGGGACTTTGTTCCAAATCAGGAACAGTCCCTCAAAATCAGGGACAGTTGGGAGGTATTTATATACAGTGTATATTTATGTACTAAGAAGCCGCTCCTGTTGTTAGCCCTATTTCAGGGAATTAATACTAAGCACTCTGGAAAATACATTACAATAGAATTTTTTTCTATATAGAATAATTTGGCCAGGTGATGCTGTACAACTTCCATACAATCATTTCTGGATCCCAACATTAGTTGTGTACAGACTATTGCTATTGCAATATGGATTATCCAAGAAGAGGCACATAGGAATAGTATTCAAATAAGTGACCCGGTCACAAAGTACACTAGAAGATCTACCCCTGGGGTCTCCCAGGACCATAATAACTAAATCTTGGTTATTATGGCAGTTGACCAAATCTTGCCCAGCCAAAACTGTTCCTTTTGGTTGACTCTTTACAGAATAATACTTTGGTTTATCTTTTACTATGTTATTATTCATTACATTATACTTACTGATAGCTCCATCTGCAATAATGTAGGAATCCTCCGTTCTTTCTGGTATAGGGGGTGGAGAAACAGATCTATCTCGTGCTTTTCCTAAGACATAATATATTTTTTTAGTAGCAGGTGCATGTTACAAGATATTTAAGATACACACAAGGTCTTAATGTACACCAATCCTTAATTTAAGGTATAACTAAAGGCAAAACCTTTTTTTTTTTTTCGTTTTGGATAGAGGAGTTTGTAATTGCTGTCTGTGTCCCCGTTTGGGAGATTCTATTTGTCCTGTTTACCCTAATCACGGAAAGTGAAAGTATTAGAAAATCCTACATTTTGGGTTGTTCCCAGAAAAGTAATAGAGGGGAAATCTTCCAATGGGTACACTAGTTCTGGTGACCTGGGAGGCCCCCAGAGATTCCCTTAATTTAAGGGATTTCCTATCACTTCCTGTTTGACTATGGGACAGGAAGTGAAGGAAAATCTCCCCAATGGGTAAAAGATGGCAAAAATAAACCTTACAGGGGTTATAATCCTCCCTTACTCTATCCAAAATGTCAAGAAAAAAGGTTTTGTCTATAGTACTACATTAAACATTTTCTAAAAATTTATAGCAGGCACCTACAGTAAAACCTACCTTTAGTAAATTTCCAGAGTACCTAAGGAGCCTCAAACATTATGTAAATATTTCCTTTATCTACTGATTTCAAGCCTGACCTGCTCTACTCCAAATGACCATGGTTTATAACTAGTGTAGTGTTGGGACATGTAAATGCCAAGTTGTAGTTTACTTATTTCCCCACTAGGTATCACTATATTTATCAGTGAGACAGTCTCTCGGGCCCTAATGGATTAAGGAAGTTGATGTCCCATCAATAGAGGGGCAACTGATATATAATTTGGGTGAGAGGCTCTCCGGGGTTCCCAGACCCGAAAGGAGGAATAGAGATCTCTGAGGTGACCAGGATAGGATTCATCATGTAGGCAGGAGATATAGATAAGAAGCTTCCCCCTTGTGGGGAAGCCAGGAGCAGCTAGATGGGCTGCTAGGAGTGAAAGAAAGACTAATGCGTATGGGACTACTCTCATTACCTAGGGAGATGACAGTATTCTGGGAACACCCTCCAGGGGGCATGCCAGGGAGGCAACATATGCTAGAGTATCCCAGCAGGCTCAATAAATATAGGAAAATCAGTAAGAGTTACAGAGTTTATATGCCCCCACCGCTCAGCTACAGGGCACATGAGAGGCATGCAGCCAAGCACATGGTCTCGTTGCTTAACACTATAATTGGTTGCTTCAGTGGCCAACAAAAGATAGCAGAAGGTAGAAGAGGATAGGCCTGACCTTGACGTCTTAAGCTGAAGTTGGTATTTACACAAAAGAGTTCTCAGGATTTTGGAGCTCTCACTTTGCTCTGAAAGGGTATTCATTGTAAGTTTATACTCCTGGTATATAGTCATGCAGCCATTTATATAGACACAGGTTTATTTTAAGGCAAATGGTATTGTCTATAAAGCTGTAGCGCAGACCTGGGACTGGTCTGGCTGTTTGGTCCCAGGTTCCATTCCCTGATAGGTACACAGCAGCCAGACACTCTGTATTTCACAGTCACTCGTGCCAGAGAACAGGCAGTATCAGGCAGTTGCTGTACTTGATTTGCCTGTGCCCTGGATCCCTAGATGAGCTATCTGCAACATTCAGGAGGCTAGGCCAGCAGTCCCCCAGCCAAAGCCAGTACCCCAAAAAGGATTCTTTCAGTTGCAGGGGTCCAGGGATGCCACAGCCCTCAGGCTGGGTCTTACTCCCTCAGGAACAAGAGCCTATTTATACCCCTTTTAGCCCCCTGCTGGTCACTCACTCCACTGACCAGGGATAGGCTGAATAGGCATTAATATGGCTAAAGTCTGTGTTCTTCCACCCACTATATCCCATAACTCAGGAGGATGCAGGGGAAAGGAACCAAGCCTCCGTCAGCAGAAACCAAAACAGACGCTACTAAACGATTGTTGCTCTCTCTGGCTACAGGGAGTCCAAAAACTAAATTTAACACTAGTAGCCAACTGAGGTGCTACAGGGCATTAACACAATGTTTGACAGCTCTGGCTGCTGTAAACCCACTAAATGTGAAATCTGACTACATGTTATGGGTTAATATATTCTCCAAATCATAACTTCTCTTATCATCATTTCTCTTTGCAGCTCTTTATTAAGCAAGCTCATACCTTATTAAATCATACACACTGTACTTTCCTACTTAACTTTGGCTATAATTCAATTCATTTTTATTAAAGTATTTTCAAATACAGATCATAACATAAGAGAACAGGTACCGGAATAGGAACATTGTATTCTGCAATCGAGGCAACACGCATCACGGGACGCATGTACCCCAAAAATAGTTCAGGACCATGCATCCAGCGATGCGGGTTGCCTCGATTGCAGCACGTTTTATCGCGTGACAATTGTGGCAGACCCGCACCGCGATTTGAGGTGTTATTCAAATGAATGGCATCTCAAATGCGAGTTCCGCGTTTTTTCATTCACACATCAGCGCTGTCAAATCGCGGGCAGATCCGCAGCAGATCTACCCTGCGATTAAAAACGCTGTAGTGTGAATGTAGCCTGAAGCCCTGTACACACGATCGGATATCCTATGGATTTTCATCCGATGCATTTCTCCATCGGAAATCCGATGAAACTGTTTTTCATCAGTCTTGGCCACACACCATCAGTCCAAAAACCGACGGCAACAAAACGGCGGCACGTACGACGGCGCTATAAAAGGGTAGTTCAAATCTAATGGCGCCACCCCTTGGGCTGCTTTTGCTGATTTCGTGTTACCGCGTGTTAGTAAAAGTTTGGTGAGAGCCGATTCGCGCTTTTCAGTCTCCGTGCTTTTCAGATCGTTTCCTGCTGTTCAGTTTGTGCTTGTGGGTTCGTATTTGTTCTTCAGTGCGTGCAGTCAGGTCGTTACTGCTTGGCAGTGCCTTCTTGGCCGTTCGTTTACTGTTTTTCAGGTCGTTCTTCTCAGGCCTTGCTTTTCCACGGTGCGTTCTGTTTGAGTTCGTTCTGACCAGGCGACCAGTTTAAAACCATGTTTGAAGTGCGTTCTCGTTCTCGAGCTCATGCTGGCTATGGACTTGGTGTTGCGGTTAACACTGTAACCCGAGTTCAGTCCGTGAACAGGGTGAGGAGGAGTTCATGGACCAAGAATTGGTTGCTACAGCGGGACCAATTCTCTCATATGTCTCTGCTGCGGGAAATCCATGAGAATAATCCTGATGATTTCAGGAATTATCTCAGGATGACGGACCCCGTATTTCACCGTCTGTTGGATTTGCTGTCCCCCTATATCACAAGGCAGGACACTGTGATGCGCCAGGCCATCACTGCCGAGCAGAGGCTTATGCCGCGTACACACGATCATTTTTCACGTCGTGAAAAATGACATTTTTTTTTTCAACAAGAAAAACGACCGTGTGTGGTCTTTTTGTCATTTTTCCCGACGTGAAAAACGGCATTAAAAATGAGGAGAAAAATTAGAACATGCTCTAATTTTTCTCGTCGTTTTTCCCGTCATTTTTTTTCCGCTGCAGTTTTCCCATAGGGAAACACTGCCACGGAGCCTACACACGGTCGTTTTTCTCGACAAGAGAAAAAATGACGGGAAAAACTACCGTGTGTGGGGGAACAAGCCGTTCCCTCATTTTTCATGTCATGATTCACGTCGTTTTTTTAACCGCCGTGAATCACGATCGTGTGTACGCGGCATTATTGCCACGTTGAGATACCTGGCGACTGGGAGAAGCTTGCAGGACCTCAAGTTCACAACAGGCATCTCCCCCCAGGCTCTCGGGATCATTATCCCTGAAACGTGTTCGGCCATTATTCAGGTCCTGCAGAAGGACTATATGAAGGTAAGTTTGCTCCTTTAACATCACATTATATGTTTGGATTGTTTGCTACATAATTTTTTTTTCCCTCCTTCCCAAATTTGCCTGTTTGTAATATACTTGGTAATTTTCCCCATGCATGTTTTTACCTCTATTGGTCTTTTTTTGGGGCCTACATGCCTATTTCCCTTCACTAACCTCTCCAGCATGATATCCATGGCCCAAACACAGCTAGCCTATTTTTTTTACTCAGGATTGTTTTGGCTCCTTACCATCGTAGTTTAGCAATCCCCCCCCTAAAATGTTGACAAATGTTTTATTACTCATTCAAGTTCAGCAGAGTGGTCTAGCCTTTATTTGGGGCCCCCCAAATCACCTCAAACACCCCCCCCCCTTAGTAATTTTGATAATGTCCCCTCAGGGGGGGTGAGTCATGTGCTAAGTGGGCCTTCTTTTTAGGCCATGAAATACTGCCTTAAATAATAATGGTAGCCTGATGTTGGTCAACAATGTCTTTGTGTTATCTGTTTGCACTGTAAACTTAAAACGTATTAATGTCTTCTTTTTGTTTGACTCCACAGTTTCCTTGCACACCACAGGAATGGCTGACTGTGGCTGATCAATTTGCCCAGCGGTGGGACTTCCCCAACTGTGGAGGGGCAATTGATGGCAAGCACGTCCACATAGTGCCGACACCCCATTCGGGGTCATTCTATTTTAACTATAAAGGTTTCAATAGCATAGTGTTAATGGCGGTGGTGTCGGCACGGTACGAGTTCCTGTATGTGGACGTGGGGAAGAACGGCCGGATGTCCGATTGTGGAGTATTCGCTGAGACAGAGTTCGCTCACCGTCTGCATGCTGGGGGTCTTGCACTGCCTCCAGATGCAGAGAACGTGGAAGGACTATTGTTAGTTTTCATTGCGGATGAAGCTTTTGGACTTGGACCACACCTCATGCGGCCGTTTCCCCAACGCACCCTCACCCCGGAGAGGAGGGTTTTTAATTACCGGCTGGCCAGAGCCCGGAGAGTTGTGGAGAATGCCTTCGGTAAAATGGCCAGCCGGTTCCGCCTGTTTCAGACAGCAATTCATTTGGCGGAATACAAGCTGAACACCATAGTTTACTGCTGCTGCATAATGCACAATTTCCTGAGACATTTTTCACCTTCATATCTGTCAACAGTTGGGCCTGAGGCCGGTCCATTCGAGATGACCATTCTGACTGGCCTCGACCCGTACTGGCTTGGCCCCCCAAAGTGCCCGTGAAGTACGTGATAAATACGTTGAGTACTTCACGGGTAGGGGGGCCATCGCAATGCCAGACCACATCTGACTATTTGTATAATCCAAATAAATTTTTATCGTATAAAAAACATGGTTTTGTCATTCTTGATTTTTGGGTTTATGTGTCTCCCAGGTTCTTGTAGTGCCAAGTGCCAAGTGTATTTATCCTTAGTAAATAGCCCCAATTGGCACTATAAAAAACATTGTTTGGGCATTTCCAAAAATGCTAGTGAGCATCGAAATAACAAGCCACACCTTTTTGAGTCTTCCAGAAACTTTTTACTCTGTGCAACCCTTTTGTTTGGTTTTAATACAAATATGTAGAAAGTTTGAGCTCCCCATTTTTTAGTTTTTTTTGGGGGAGGATTGTTTTGCAGAAACATGCAAGGGTCAAAATCGTAATTTTTGGGGTAAAAACATTGAAAGTAAAGAACAAAGTGAAAAGGAGAAACTTGAGATGGGGTGGTGTCACCCCTGATCCAACCCAAATGTGAAGAACCCCTTTCTTTTTGTGTCTCAAATGTGTCTTTTCAACCTGATCCCATGGCTAAGGTAAACATGTGCTATCTGCCATCATGGGGGATCAATGGATGTGCTTTGGGGGTGCAAAGCCTTCCTCGAACCTACTTGAGTAGGGAGGAAGAGGTTGCACCCCCAAAACAGGGACATAGATATCCTGTGACGGCAGATAGCACATGTTGAGTCACTGTGTGCATCTTCACATTTGGGCTGGTGGAAATCCCATTACAAATTTGTGACGCATAACAAAACACAAAAACAGGGGGTCACACTATTCTCCCCAAAATATCTATAATGTTTTTATATTTTTGCTCAATCACATTCATTCTCTTTCTCATAATGTCCATTTCGCTACTGCATTCCATTATTTCTTGAATAATTATTTTGGCACTTGCACTCGAGAATGCAGGATTTTGAGTTCCTGACACACCACCACGTTCATCCCCTAAAAAAAAAAAGACATTTAGAAATATGCACGCCTACATCTGTATTGACCTTGAAGTTGTGTGGACAGACACTGACCTGTTGTGGGGATAAGCTCCACCTCTCCCTCCTCCACCTCCCCTTCCCCCACCTCCCCTTCCTCCACCTCCGCTTCCACCACCTCCGCTTCCTCAACATGCTGCTTTTGGGCTGCTTTGGGATCTTGGGGGAGCTTAGGTGGTCTGTGCTTCCTCGTCTCCTCAGATTGTTGTCCTCCCAGTCTCCTCTCCCCTATGGGAATGCCAAAAAATAGGTATCCTTTAGCACACAGAGATTTTCACACAGATATTATATACATTGTTTTGAAGTGGGGTACAACTCATATGTGGCCCTGAGTTCAAAGATGAACACCTGAGAGCTCTACAAAGCAGCATTTGATTTTTTTAAGGGGCCTAAAAACAAAAATTTGAGAACCACAAAGGTATCCACTGGTGCACCTGGGTGTGACACCCTTTAAAATTTAGTCATGTGGGCAACACTATAGTATCTTGCTCCTGAACAAGCTCCTGTACTTGCTCCTGAGTGTCATCTCCTTTACCCAGAATCCATTTGAGCCTTTCATTCACATTCTACTTTAGTTACAACACATCATCTAGCCAACAATGTGTAGATAAACATTGTTTTAGGAAAATGAGGCATGACCACATGTAGTTTACGTGGATATGTGCCAAACATGTTTTGTGGAAGACGAACATTTTTTGGGGAAGAAAAGGAAACCAAAGAAGTGGACCCTCAACTTAACATTAAAGTTGCCTTTTTGAAATGTGAAACCAGTCAATACAAGCACATGGTGCAAAACATGGAAGAATACATCTTACAATGTGAAAGAACACAGTAAAAATAAAAGCTTACTTTTTTCTATGCTTTTTTTAAGCTTCCTATACTGCTCCGGCTCCCTCAGCTTCAGGTCAGACCACCTTTTACGGAGCTGCTCTTTGGATCTCATGACCCCATATTTCTGATATAGAGTCTTCGCCACTTTCTCCATTATTTGTGACTTCCTGAGATTAGGTGTGTCGTATGGCCCATGCTTCCCATCGTAATCCTTCCTCCGCAGAATGTCCACCATCTCCGCCATCTCAGCAAATGACATATTAGTCGCCTTATATCTTTTAATCCTGGATCGGGACGTTTCCGCCTCCGGGCTTTCCTCGTCGTTACTTTCGAGTAAAGAAGCCACCTGTGTCATCGACAGTCTCCCACTGTGCGCCGAACGTTAAGGGGCGGGGTAATGCTGAAAAAGTCAGTCATGGGCGGGCGAAGCAGGCGGAGTTACACGCATGCGCAGGGTATAAAAATGGGAACGAAGTTATTAGGGTTGCGCGGAGTAAGAACGACTGAAAGTGCTGCAAACACCACTACTAAGGTAAGAAGGGAACTGGGGTCTGCAATGGCCTATAATGGTTCATGATTGTAAAGGCCAATATTGTGATAAGTTAAGGAGAATCGAATCTGATTTTTTTTTGTTTCCACTTGGTTTTTAACTTGCAGACATAAAAAGATGAATAAACTGCGTGATCCGGATGTCATGATGATTTTGATAGAGAAATATAAAGAAATGAGAAACCTCTGGGAAGTTAACCATCCCTCTTATCACAAGAGTGCTTTACGTCGGGCAACAATCGAGAAATTGGCGGATTATATGAAGCCCTGGGTCCCAGAGGCAGACTTCACTATGATGAACAATAAAATAAACAACATGCGTAATGCAGACAAAAAAATCTACAAAGAAGTCCGTGTTTCCAAGAGATCAGGAGCAGCAGCAGACGATGTACTACAGCCCAAGCTGTGGTACTTCAAGCACCTGCAATTTCTGGATGACCAGATTGAGGCCAGGGAATCAATGTCCAGCCTTCCCTCAACCCTTCCCTCCACCCTTCCGTCCAGCGTTCCTTCCACCCTTCCCTCCAGCGTTCCTTCCACCCTTCCCTCCAGCGTTCCTCCCACCCTTCCCTCCACCCCTGCAGAGGTGGAGGAGGAGCCACCTGTGCTTGAAGAGCCTGATCTTCGCATCTTCAGCCAGGTATAGTATTTTCGTAAATAAATATTGGCCTCAAAGTACTATTGTAATGAACTTGATTTATTCTGCCAAAATGCTACCATTCCCCCCCACAAAAAAAAAAAAAAAAGGGGGACCAAAATGATTGTTTAAGTATCTCCAAAAAAAGGAAACAATCATGAGATGAAAATTGTGTGTGATAGTTTGCCAAAAAAATCTAACTATGTGCCTTTTTTCTACACAGGATGAGGCCAGCCAGGAGGAAGAGGCGCAGGAATGTGGCAGGCAGGAGGAGGCAGGGCCAAGTGGCATGCAGCGGGTCCCCAGGCCTAGTGGCAGCACAGTGTCACAAGTGGCTCCCCTCCACATCAGACCTAAAAAAAATCGTAGATGACACAAGTGGAGGAGGAGTCACTCAAAATGATATGTGACGCTGCTGCCATCATGAGGGCCCCCCTCAACCCTGTGGAGGGGTTTAGTACATACTTGGCAGACAAGTCACTCCAAATGGAGGCGGGACAACGTGCCCTCTGTGAGCACCTTATATATACTGCCGTACACATGGGGGCGAGGGGGCAGCTGACTGAGGCCACCCATCTGTCGCATCAGGCCAATCCTTCTCCTCCTTCTCCTCCTCCTCCTGCCACATTACCACCCCCAGTGGCCCGGCCTGCAAGGGTGCGTGGACGGGGCCGTGGAGGGAACGCTGCAGAGAGGCGTGGAGGGGACACTGCAGGGAAGCGTGGAGGGAAGGCTACAGGGAAGAGCAGGAGGTGATTCCCTGGCTTCGAGCTGCTCTTCCAGAAGTTGCAGGTTCATGGAGTACCACAGCATGGGATGATGTATGTCTTTGGCTGCTGCTCCTGATTTCATGCTGTTGTTTATTTTATTGTTCATCATAGTCATGTCTGCCTTTGGGGTCCAATGACTTCATATTTTCCGCTAATTTCCGATTTGTTGCCCTTCGTTTTTTGTTTGATATTTTACCAGAATAAATGGATATTTGATTTCAGCAAAAATACTTGCCTGCTGTGTTTTTCTGGGGAGTAGCAATAACATTTCCTAAATACAATGTGTAATTAATAACAAGGGACACCAACGTCCATGAGGGAAAAATTAAAAAAAGATATGTTGTGAGAAATTAACACACAAAAAAATGCAAAAAATAAAATAAAATGTGAGGTCGGCCTTTAATAATAAATCATAATTCTTAATAAGATCGCAAGAAACAAGAAAGACATAAGTTTGTCAGAGCTCGTAATAAAGATCTGCAGCAAAAACGACATTTTAAACACCATTCTAAAGCAAAAAACAATGCGCTGCATTAAACGAAGCAATAACTTGCAGAATGCCGAATGTGCTCTCTCCATTAGGAACGCTAGTTTTACCAGAACGAGCGCTCCTGTCTCCTAATTCAGTCTGAGCATGCGTGGGTTTTTGATTTAAAACATGTTCTATTTTTTTAAACCGATGGAAAAAAGACCGATGGGTCCCATACACGATCGGTTTGTCTGATGAAAAGCATCCATCGGACGAAAATCCATAGGATATCCGATCGTGTGTACAGGGCTTAAGTCATAAGGACTACAACTACTATTACCATAATTACGTTCATAGGCATAATGAAAACCCATAATACTTCAGATTAGTAAGCCAGTGGTATAAAGGTGATGAGTAGCTGACTAGTAGAAGATTTGGTGGCTAACCAGGCACTGGCAAGGATGTGGTTCCAAGTCCACGTGGATAGTAAAGTCTGTGTCAAGATGAGAACAAGGAAAGAAGTAATGGAATCTCTGCAGCTGGAAGGTATAAAGCCCTGTACACACGATCAGATTTCCTATGGTTTTTTTAACCGATGGATTTTTCCATCGGATAACCGATGAAGCTGACTTTCATCAGTCTTGCCTACACACCATCAGTCAAAAATCCGACCGTTCCAAATGCGGTGACGTAAAACACTCCGATGAGCCGAGAAAAATGAAGTTCAATGCTTCTGAGCTTGCGTCGACTTGATTCTGAGCATGCGTGGGTTTTTTATCCAATGGAGTTCCCCACAGACGATAGTAATTTGCTATCGGTTTTTTAACCATCGGATAAATTTAAAACATGTTCTATTTTTAAACACTGATGGAAAAAAGACCGATGGGGCCCATACACGATCGGTTTGTCCGATGAAAAAAGTCCATCGGACTGTTTTCATCGGTAAAACCTATCGTGTGTACGGGGCTTAAGTGTTAAGCCCCGTACACACGATCGGTTTGACTGATGAAAACCGTCCGATGGATGGTTTTCATCAGACCAACCGATCGTGTATGGTACCTATCGGTCTTTTTTCCCTCGGTTGTAAAAAATAGAACTTGTTTTAAAATTTTTCGATGGATAAAAAACCGATGGGAATTTCCGATCGTCTATGGGCAAGTCCATCGGTTAAAAAACCCACGCATGCTCAGAATCAAGTCGACGCATGCTCAGAAGCATTAAACTTCATTTTCTCGGCTCATCGGAGTGTTTTACGTCACCGCGTTTTGAACGGTCGGTTTTTTGACTGATGGTGTGTGGCCAAGACTGATGAAAAACAGTTTCATCGGATTTCCGATGGACAAATCCATCGGACGAAAATCCATAGGTTATCCGATCGTGTGTATGGGGCTTAAGAGGAGAGTAGCAAGAACAATTCAGTACTGTCTGTGATACTTTTTTTATTTGTACTAATATCCAAATTATCAGGACATTCTTTCTGAGTGTACCCCCTTCTTCAAGGTTCACGTAGTACTTAAGTACTTGTTGCAAGTGCACTAATCTGGGTACAATCAGCTCAAAGAGGAGAGTAAAAAAAGAGGGAAGATGGTAGGGGGAGGAAAGAGGATAGGCCCAGCACCTGAAGAGAGGCATACCTTGCTATGGGAACTGATAGATAAGCAACTTTGGCTATAATTTAGATAGTTATTTTTTTTTTAATTATTTCAGGTACTTTTATAGCTCCATCAATTTACGCAGCGCTTTACATATACATTGTACATTCACATCAGTCCCTGCCCTCAAGGAGTTTACAAACTAATGCTGTGTACACACGATCGGACATCCGACAACAAGCCGTGTTTTTTTTTTCCGTCGGATTTTCGCTCAAACTTGTCTTGCATACACACGGTCACACAAATATTGCTCGGAAATTCCGAACATCAAGAACGCGAGCCAAGAAAAATTAAATACAATGATTCCGAGCATGCGTCAAATTGATTCCGAGCATGCGTAGGATTTTTGTGCGTCGGAATTGGATACACACGATTGGAATTTTCGACAAGAACTTTTGTTGTTGGAAAAATTGAGAACCTGCTCTCAAACATTTGTTGTCGGAAATTCCGACAGCAAATGTCCGATGGAGCCTACACATGGTCGGAATATCCGACCAAAAGCTCACGTTGAACATTTGTTGTCGGAAATTCCGATCGTGTGTACGCGGCATAAGGTCCCTAACTCACATTTATACACATTCTAAGGTGAATTTAGACAGGATCTAATTAACCTACCAGCATGTCTTTGGAGTGTGAGAGGAAAGCAGAGTACCCGGAGGAAACCCACGCAGGTACAGGGAGAACGTGCAAACTCCAGGCAGGTAGGTGTCGTGGTTGGGATTTGAACCAGTGACCCTTTTTGCTGCTAGGTGAAAGTTCTAACCACTGCTCAATTTTAGCAGAGATGTTCCTAGACATTGGATGCATACTTTTTTACACCTAAAGTTCTGACCAAGCTGAATCAAAAGACAAAGAAAAAAATCCCCTTGTATTGGACTTTAATGGCACTCAAATATACGTAGAAGTAGTATTAAAGAAAATAATTTATTAATAAACATGAAGTATAAAAAGGATAACATGCAGTATACATTGCAACAAGTAACTGATGATATTACAACTGTAATAGGTAGATGATGTAGAAGAGACATCCTTCACCCAAAACATAGGTTGGACTTGATGGACTTGTGTCTTTTTTTAACCTTACCTACTATATATATATATATATAGATAAGCACCTGAACGACCACAACATACAGGGATATACAATGCAATACTGACATATAATCACACACACAGGTTGGACTTGATGGACTTGTGTCTTTTTTCAACCTCACCTTCTATGTAACTATATCCTCTATAAGCTGAACCAAAAAAGACATGTAAATATATATTTTTTTTGCAATTCCTACATTACATTAAAATAACTCAGAAAGTCAGTCTAAAATAGGATAACCTAATTTAACCATGCACAGTTAATGTATGGTCCGTACTGCTTTTCTTATATGATTACTTACCCATCTTTGACCCTCTTACTTTCACACTCTGAAAAAAGCAAAGATAACCTAAGATTATTAAGCACTGGGTTAACGCTAAAAAAACTATACTATGTTCTAACCACAAATGATGTTTAGTAAAGATAGTGAAGTTTTCATGATTGTTGCTTATTAAAATATATATTTTTTTTCAAATATAAATTTTATTGTTTTATATAAACATACATAGAATAAAAACATTACCATACAAATAGAGTGTGACATACAAGTTCACAACCATTTATCTCAGAGAGGGCTGGATGTTTGCCTGATGTAGATAACCCAATACGGGGTACTATTATCGCTGAGCCTGTGACCATCTGTTTAGTATCCTCCCCGGGTGTTCCTCATTACTCTATGACCGTCCGGTAGGGGGCATCACTATGTCACATCTATCAGGATTCCAATTGCCCTATCCAATTCTCCTATCCCATTAATTAAAAAGAGAGAGAGAGAGAGAGAGAGAGCGAGAAAGAGAGAGAGAGAGAGAGAGAACTGAAAATACTAAAATAAGGATATGGAAATAGAAATGGTGAAAGGTATTAAAATATTTAACCACTTCTGTTTCAATGATTTTTATTGAAAATTGCAAAACATTTCTGACATTTTGGTGTAAACTGTTTGCCATACCTTAATATGATTATACAATGTTATCTTAACAGAAAAGTAATAGTTAACCACTTCAATACAGGGCACTTTCACCCCCTTCCTGCTCAGGCCAACGGATTTTTTTCTCTGCTTCTGTCATAAAAATGTTTAAATAAATTAAAATTTCCCCATAAATAAGACCTAGCGTGATTTTTGGGGATGGCTGCAATATAAGCCCTACCTTAAAAATAGGCTCTAGTTAAAGTCCTTGTAAAATCATATAATCTGTTTTGTAAAAAGATTATATAATGTGCAGTGTGTCTCCTTGTGTAACTTTATTGTGGAAAATACCTTATATACAGCGCCGCTGGGTGCTCGCGTGACCCGCTGGGGATCTCCTCCCGGCTGACGTCAGGGGCCCCTTCCTCTGCAGTACTCAGAGCAGGCTGACATCAGCGGGGATCTTGGCTCCTCCCTCTGTCGTACTTGGAGCGGGGAAGAAGAGCTCCGGCGGGTCACGTGAGCGCCCAGCAGTGCTGTAAATAAGGTATTTTCCCACAATAAAGTTACACAAGGAGATACACTGCACACTATGTAATATTTTGACAGAACGGATTACATGATTTTATCGAATGATACTGCATAGATTAGCTCTGAACTAAAAACAATGTGAATGAACCCTAAAAGTTAATTTCTCCTAATCTACCAAATTACGAAGACTGTAGATCCCTATACTGTGCTTCACAGACTTGTAGATAATTCCAACATATATACAAAATATTTTTTTAGTGCAATGCACACTAATACCTTACTGCGTGTCTTGAGTCTGAAATCATCAACATTACACTGGGATACACCAGCCCATTCTTGTGATGTGCCAATTTTTATGCTTGGAACTTTGACTTGCACTGTAGGTTGCAGTGGTGGAGGCTCCTGTGGTCGTTCATCTAGTAAAAACAATGTAATAACATAAAACGCTTAGAAAACCATCATATATTACACATGGAAAGGATTCTTTTATACGTTAGAGAGGGTGAATCTCCCTAACAGGGGCCACAGACAGCAACAAAAACTTAAAAGATGTTCTAATCCCTCTCCACTGCAAGGATAATATATAAAAAAAACTGTATTTTTGCTTGCATATGATTGAATGAGGGAAGTCGGCAGAGCTTCACTAAGCTAAGGGAAAATTCTCCTGCAAAGTTAACAACGCATTTGCCTTTAGTAATGCATCTATCACTAATTTGGACACTTTAGGGTTGATTTACTATAACTGGAGAGTGCAAAATCTTCAGTTTTAGTAAATCAACCCCTTTGTGTTGAAACAGATAAATGCTTTGTAATAGGGTGCAATGATAAAACTAGGTAAAAAGAAGGTGGTTGTATGCTGTTTCACAGTTGAAATCTTATTGGCTGAATGGCTGATTTGGAGAAAACAGACATCTGTATTTTCTTTCTATTATTAAGGGGAGCTAAACTCTGCAATACTTACCTCCCCTGAGTGGTACAACGTCCCTTGCCAGAACTGGCATCTAACACTCAGCTTTTCCTGGGTGCCATGCTGGGGCCGTTCTCATTGGCCAGCACAAAATGGTGTCACTACTGCGCATGCGCAGGAGAGCAATCATCCCAGCACACAGGTGCTGTGCCAGAATTTAGATTAAGCTGAGCTTACACAGCTCAGTGTACATACCACAGCAGACTGCAAGCAGGTAGGTAGGTTTATTGTATTGCAGAGGAGACATTGCATGCCTCTTCTGTAATGAAGAAAATGTGTGTGCTCTCAGTTTTCTAAAGTGGGACTAAAGTCCTACTTTAGTATATGATGTCCATATTATTATTTTTTTACAATAAACGTGTTGCGTTTATCTATTCATTACTTACCAAGCTCACTAGGTACAATAAAGGATTCAGGTGTGCGTTCTGGCAGAGGAGGGGGACTCTTGTCATCTGCTTTTGAAGAAGTAACTAAATACAACAAGATATTCAATTTTAGTTATTTAAATGAACATTGTATCAGTTAAAGGTATGTTTATGACATATTTCAGTGAGCTAGCTAGTAAAAGTGTTAAGCTAATCATACACTAGTAAAATTCGGCTTGAAAATTTTTGTTTAAATTTTTTGTGGGGTCAAGTCAACGATCATTTTCGACCACGGGGATGATAAAAACTCGAAGGAGTAGGAAAGACAATTTTGTTTAACCACTTCCTGACCGCACTATAGCCTAATGACGGCTACAGCGCAGTCACCAGTTCTAGGAGGGCACCACGTTATATGACGTCCTCCCATGATCACGCCTGCTGCGTGCCGCAGCACGCTCTGTGATCTCTGTGTCCTTAGGATACAGCTGCTCACAGATCAGGGTAAAGGGCCAATCACAGCGACCCTTTACCACGTGATCAGCTGTGTCTAATCACAGCTGAACTTGATGTAAACACAAGCCGGTTGTCAGCATTTCTTTCCTCACGCTGACAGCATGAGTAGAGGAGAGCCAGTAACCGGCTAGTGTAAAAGGGACATCTACACTGATAATCAGGGCACTGTCCTGTGTCCTTATTATCAGTGCAGCACCAACAGTGCCCACCAGTGCTGCCTATCAGTGCCCACCAGGGCTGCCAATCAGTGCCAATCAGTGCCCATCAGTGCCTCCTCATCAGTGTCACCTATCAGTACTGCCTATCAGTGCCCATCAGGACCACCTATCAGTGTAACTTTTTTGTTTATTAATAGCACCGATTTTTTGCCTATTTCATATCCAATAAATATTTATACAGCTGCTGGTGTGGGGGAGTTTAGGTGAACTTTATTAGGAAGTGCAGAATTTATTGGTACATAATTTGTTATTCATTCTAAGATGTAAGAATCCTGCTCTAAGTTTCTGTCTTGGTGGTATAGGGCCCCTGCTTTGTTGTCTTGTTGTCTCCAACAATTTCTGCAGTATGCTGGTGGAGGCGTGGGGAGGTACAGTCTTACACCTCTGGTGGTAATGCCCCTAACTTAGGCATTTCTAGAAAGAGATGTGATATTCTATTTTCTATTGTAAAGATCATGCAAAACACTCTCCCAGATGATTCCCCCCCAGTGATTTTTTTTCAAACCACCTCTATGTCCATTAGGTCATATAAAAGATCCTCTGTACCACATTCACTGAATGCTGCAAAAAGCTTGATACCCTGATTGTGAAAGAAGAGCAGGGCCCCTACGTTGAGGGAGTGGCTTAATAGAGTTCAGGTTACTATGGAAGCAAAGGAATGGGTATAGAGTTGAGCGGACACCTGGATGTTCGGGTTCGACAGGTTCGGCCGAACTTCGGAAAAAATTTCGGGTTCGGGACCGAACTTTAACCCGAACCCGGACCCGAACCCAAACCCCATTGAAGTCAATGGGGACCCGGACTTCTAAGGACTAAAAAGGCTCTAAAAAGGTAATGGAAAGGGCTAGAGGGCTGCAAATGGAAGCAAAATGTTGTTAAGAGCATGGCAAGTGCTCTGCAAACAAATGTGGATAGGGAAATAACTTAAAATAACATAAAAATAAATAAAAATAAAAAATAATAATCTTGACCTAGGAGGACGAGGTCCATATGGAGTAGGAGGTTGAGGTGGCGGTGGATGTGGCTGTGTAGGTGGAAGCGGCGGTGGAGGAGGACGAGGTAGCCAACACTGATTCAAAAATACAACAATGGCTGGGTAAGGCCGTTGATGTATCGAATTCTGTCCCCCGTCAAATAGTGTCCACCCTGTACTGCGCTTGCTCAGTATGTAGGACAAGGGGATTTCTAAAATCTCCCAAGACGAACGGCGCCTGCGTGGTGAGTTCAGGTGAAGGCCACACCATCCGTGGTTCAAGCCGAGCCAAGTGAGGCCATGCCCGAAGCGTGGCGATCGAACCGAGCCCGTGAGGGGCCCTGTTACTATGTGCTACCGTATGTCCACTTGGATGGTGGGGCTTGAACCTGCACTCACAGCGCAGGTGCCGTTCATCTTCGGAGATTTTGTGAATCTCCTTGTCCTCTGTACTGCGCAAGCGCTGCGCCTTCGCAGTATGGGCCGGACACAATCCGATGGCCGGACAGTTTTTGTCACAACACCGGTATACATGTCTATTCTGCACAAGGTACGGACAAGTCCTGTGGGATCCATGCCTGGTTCATTTTAATGAACGTGAGCTTGTCCACATTGGCTCTGGACAGGCGGCTGCGCTTGTCTGTGATAACGCCCCCTGCCGTGCTAAATACACGTTCAGATAATACACTAGCTGCAGGGCAGGCCAGCACCTCCAAGGTATAAAGGGCAAGCTCAGGCCATGTGCCCAATTTGGAGACCCAGAAGTTAAAGGGGGCAGACCCGTCATCCAGTACGTGTAGGCCTGTGGACACATACTGCTCAACCATGTTGGTGAAATGCTGCCTCCTGCTAAGACGTTCCATCTCAGCTGGTGGTGCTGGTTGTTATGGCGTGCTGACAAAGCTTTTCCACATTTCAGCCATGCTAACCCTGCCTTCTGAGGTGCTGCCGGTGCCCCGGCTGCGTTGGCGACCTCTTCCTCCTCCTCTGCCTTCGCCTTGTGCTTCCACCGTACGCCCGCTGTCAGGTGGGAATGCCACCAGCAGCGCGTCTACCAGCGTGCGCTTGTACTCGCGCATCTTACGATCCCGCTCCAGTGAGGGAATTAAGGACGGTACGTTGTCCTTGTAATGGGGATCCAGCAGGGTGGCCACCCAGTAATCAGCACCAGTTAAAATGTGGGCAACTCGGCGGTCATTGCGGAAACACTGCAGCATGTAATCGCTCATGTGTGCCAGGCTGCCCAGAGGCAAAGAAAAGCTGTCCTCTGTGGGAGGTGTATCGTCTGTGTCCTCTGTATCCCCCCAGCCACGCACCAGTGATGGCCACGAGCTGGTCTGGGTGCCACCCTGCTGTGAAAATGGCTCCTCCTCCTCCTCCTCCTCCTCCTCCATCTCCTCCTCCACCTCGTCATCCTCCAGAACTGTGCCCTTTCTGACGGACAATTGTGTACCTGGCGTTTGTTGGTGCAGGAACCCACCCTCGTAGCCACTTGTGAAAGACTGCCCTGAAAGCCTTTGAAATGATCCCGCTTCCTCCTCCTCCTCCTCCTCCTCCTCATCCTCCTGTGCCACATCCTCTTCCATCATCGCCCGAAGCGTTTTTTCAAGGAGGCATAGAACTGGGATAGTAACGCTAAGAACGGCGTCATTGGCACTGGACATGTTGGTGGAGTACTCGAAACAGCGCAACAAGGCACACAGGTCTCACATGGAGGCCCAGTTATTGGTGGTGAAGTGGTGCTGTTCCGCAGAGCGACTCACGCGTGATTGCTGCAGCTGAAACTCCACTATCGCCTGCTGCTGCTCGCACAGTCTGGCCAGCATGTGCAAGGTGGAGTTCCACCTTGTGGGCACGTCACATATGAGGCGGTGAGCGGGAAGGCCGAAGTTACGCTGCAGCGCTGACAGGCGAGCAGCAGCAGGGTGAGAACGCCGAAAGTGCGCACACACAGCCCGCACTTTCTGCAGCAGCTCTGGCATATTGGGGTAATTTTTAAGGAACCTCTGGACCACCAAGTTCAGCACATGCGCCAGGCAAGGGATGTGCGTCAAACCGGCTAGGCCCAGAGCTGCTACGAGATTTCGCCCATTATCGCACACCACCAGGCCGGGCTTGAGGCTCACTGACAGCAACCACTCATTGGTCTGTTGTTCCATGTCCCTCCACAACTCCTGCGCGGTGTGGGGTTTTTCCCCCAAACAGGAAAGTTTTAAAACTGCCTGCTGTCGTTTACCCCTGGCTGTGCTGAAGTTGGTGGTGAAGGTGTTACGCTGACCGGATGAGGAGGCGGTAGAGGATGAGGAAGCGGAGTAGGAGGAGTTAGCAACAGGAGGCAAACTGAAGCGCCCTGCAATCCTCGGTGGTGGAAGGACATGCGCCAAACTGCTATCTGCCTCAGGCCCAGCCGCCACTGCATTTACCCAGTGTGCTGTTAGGGAGATATAACGTCCCTGACCGTGCTTACTGGTCCACGCATCCGTAGTTAGGTGGACCTTGCCACAGATGGCGTTGCGCAGTGCACACCTGATTTTGTCCCCCACTTGGTTGTGCAGGGAAGGGATGGCTCGCCTGGAAAAATAGTGGCGGCTGGGCACGACATACTGTGGGACAGCCAATGCCATCAGGCTTTTAAAACTCTGCGTCTCCACCAGACGGAATGACAGCATTTCAAAGGCCAGGAGTTTTGAAATGCTGGCATTCAGGGCCAGGGATCGCGGGTGGCTAGGGGGGTACTTCCTCTTCCGCTCCAATGTTTGGGAGATAGAGAGCTGAACGCTTCCATGGGACATTGTGGAGATGGTTGGTGACCCAGGTGGTAGTGTTGCTGGCAGATCCTCTGTTTGCGGGGTGGCAGGTGCCACTGTCACTACAGAGGTGGATGAAGAGGCCGAGACTGCAGCAGAAGAGGAAGCAGGAGGAGCCAGAGACCTTTCTTGGTTTTTGAGGTGTCTACTCCACTGCAGCTCGTGCTTTGCACTTAGATGCCTGGTCATGCAGGTTGTGCTCAGGTTGAGAACGTTTATGCCTCGCTTCAGGCTCTGATTGCACAGCGTGCAAACCACTCGTGTCTTGTCATCAGCACATTGTGTGAAGAACTGCCACGCTGGGGAACTCCTTGGACCTGGCTTTGGTGTGCTCGGTCCCTTGCTGCGTTGGGCAGTAGCAGACATACTGTCTAGCTGACAGACGCTCCTCTTTTGCACCCTGCTCCCTCTTCTGCTGTGCTGGTGGCTCTGTGCGACCACCGCCTCTTCCTCCAAACTACACTGGTCACCTGCATAACGTTGATTCCATGTGGGGTCGAGGACCTCATCGTCCTCCACATCATCTTCCACCCAGTCTTCACCCCTGCCCTCCTTGTCTGTCTGCACAATTGCGAAAGCAGCAGCAGTTGGCACCTGTGTTTCGTCATCATCCGAGACGTACTGCGATGGTCCTCCCATGTACTCATCATGAAACATAAGTGGTTGGGCATCGGTGCACTCAATCTCTTCCACTTCTGGGGCAGGGCTAGGTGGATGGCCCTGGGAAACCCTGCTAACAGAGTCATCGAAAAGCAGAAGAGACTGCTGCATGATTTGGGGCTCAGACTGCTTGGCTGATTTGCAAGGGGGTGAGGTGAAAGACTGATGAACATGGGTTTCAGGTGCCAACTCTGTTCTTTCATCAGAAGAGTGGGTGGGAGACAATGTGAAGGAACCCGAGGCACTGTCAGCAACCCAATCTACTATCGCCTGTACTTGTCCTGGCCTAAACATTCGTACAGCCTCATTAGGCGCGACAAAATACCGCCGCAGGCTCGGTCGCCTACTCGCACCTGAGGAAGGTGTTTCACTTGTGCGTGTATCTGGCACAGATCCACCACGTCCTCTCCCTGCAACAGGAGCTCCACCAGCAGCACCACGACCGGGGCCACCACGTCCCTTTGACCTTCACCTCATATTTTCAAAATTTAGGATCTTGCCCTAAATGGGTGTTTTTGGAAGCGCAGAACACAACCAAAGTACGTAACCGCTGAATCGCACAGCTACAGAACTGCAGAAAATGCTATTCAAAAAAAATTTTGTTTTTTTAGTATAGCACAGTAGGATAAAACTATATAGAAATTGTTTATTTCACACACCTCAAAATATGTATAACACACTGCAAACTTTTTTTTGTGCCCCTAAACGGCGTTTTTTGGAAGAGCAGAACACACCCACAGTACGTAACCGCTGAATCGCACAGCTACAGAACTGCAGAAAATGCTATTAAAAAAAAATGTTGTTTTTTTAGTATAGCCCAGTAGGAGAAAACTATATAGAAATTGTTTATTTCACACACCTCAAAATATGTATAACACACTGCAAACTTTTTTTTGTGCCCCTAAACGGCGTTTTTTGGAAGAGCAGAACACACCCACAGTACGTAACCGCTGAATCGCACAGCTACAGTACTGCAGAAAATGCTATTCAAAAAAAATGTTGTTTTTTTAGTATAGCAACGTAGGAGAAAACTATAAAGAAATTGTTTATTTCACACACCTCAAAATATGTATAACACACTGCAAACTTTTTTTTGTGCCACTAAACGGCGTTTTTTGGAAGAGCAGAACACACCCACAGTACGTAACCGCTGAATCGCACAGCTACAGAACTGCAGAAAATGCTATTCAAAAAAAATGTTGTTTTTTTAGTATAGCCCAGTAGGAAAAAACTATATAGAAATTGTTTATTTCACACACCTCAAAATATGTATAACACACTGCAAACTTTTTTTTGTGCCCCTAAACGGCGTTTTTTGCAAGCGTACATTAAAGTGCAAATTTTATTTTTATTTTTTTGCCCTAAACGGGTCTTTTTTTGCACGAGCAAAATAAAATGCTTTTTTTTTTTTTGCCCTATGGGTCTTTTGGAAAAGAGAACAATAAAGTGCCTTTTTTTCCCCCTAAAAGTTAGATTTTCTCTGACACTGGGCTCATGGCAGTGTAAAAAGACTGCACTGCAACACAAATAGGTAGACCTATGCAGATCGCTGATTTTAATCTCTGAATCTGGACTCCTATATAATATTCTCTCTCCCTGAAAGCACCAACACAGGAACCTGGCCCTACACTACACTATCTCTCTATCTTTTCCCTCAGATTGTAGAATCAGGACTACCTCATCTATCTTTCTATCACTCCCTAAAAGCAGCAGCAGCAGACTAGATCCTCTCCCTATCTATTCTGAAGCAGAGTGACATGTGTGCTGTGTGCCTCTAGCTTATATAGAAGCTGGGTCACATGTTGCACTGACCAATCACAGCCATGCCATTAGTAGGCATGGCTATGATGGCCTCTAAGGGCACACCAGCTAATCAAAAGGTGATTGGCTGGCCCCTGAAGCATTTCTAAATGCGTTATTAGATTGCCGAACCTGAACCCGAACCCGGACTTTTAGGCAAAGTCCGGGTTCGGGAAAAAGCTAAAGTTCGGTACGGACCCGAACTTTACAGTTCGGGTTCGCTCAACACTAAATGGGTACATAAGGTAAAAGATCGTTATGAGCTTCTTTTAATAATCTTAGGCTTCTTGGGTTGAAATCATCTCCTCTACAGCTTATAAGAGGATCATATCAACTCCCTGATGCGGTAGTCCTTGTCAATTTGAGGTTGGAGGTTTTTTTGAGCAATGGAATAGGAGATGCACGATGACAAGAAAAATGGCTCTTTATTGTTTTTTTTTTTCTTTGATATCCCTCTTTTCTGTGCTTGCTATTTGGTTTGGGATCTAAATCCATATATGAGTGCAATTATATGTTATTTTTTTTTATATGCAAGCTTTCATGTTGTGACTTTTCCAGCGTGGTACTTGGTTTGTAACGAATTCCTGTAATTCTGATTAAAATATGTGCTTTATTTATCAAGTATTTGTCTTACATTTATTAATAAAATATAAATTAAAAAAAAGAGACTGTGGGAAACTATCATAGGAATTTACTAAGACTGAATCTGGAGTAGCAGTGTATGGCATTCAACCAGATTCCACTTTTCAATTTCAAGGCTTAAAGTGGATGTAAACACCATTAATGAAATTTGACCTAGGCACATATATCTGTGGTGTTTACTTATCTCTCTCCAAAGCCCTAAGTCCTGTGTCTTTCTGTTGCTCCATTCCTTTGTTATCAGCATGATTTCTCTGACACAGGAGATAAAAGCAGCTGGAAATTTGTGTTGGGGAGGTAACTTAGAGAAAGATAAGCAGAAAGCTTGTCTATTCACAGCACAGCTCTGCATGTGTCTTCGTTCCTCTGCCTATGTGGAGGGGGGGGGGGGTGTGCCTTTCCTCCAATCAGCTCACATACAGTGTATGCCTAGGCTCCACTCCCACGGCTGAAACAGGAGGAGAAATCTTCTGAGGCTGTTCACTTCACTGGGTATATGTGATGGTTTACATCCACTTTAACTAAACAAGCTGGAATTAGAAGCGAGTTGGTTACTATGCTGAGCTGCTCCAGATTCTGTCTGTTCCAGTTTTAGTAAATTCCCCCCTAAGAGTCATTAGTCAAGTACAAATACCAAGGATCTAGCTGTCAAAGTGGAAGTTTAGGGTAAGATACATATGTAGTCAAGGATATTTGCCAGATACTGTTGCCAAGGGTTAGCAAAACAAGATCCAGAACCAGAAGATAAAAGATAGAGACACTAAAGGGTCATGGCAGTAGGCATTTAAGCAAGGTCATGATACATGAGAAGAAAAAGGAAGGTGAATTCAGAAAACTGCAATATTCCGACCCATGTGCTAACACACTCTTTAATCTGCAAACAGCAACATGCGAGAGAAACAAGTTGCCCCTTATAAAGTAGCTCTGTCAGTCAAGAAGTTCATGAACTCCACTGATGATTAGATGAACTCAGTCATGTTCTTGCAGGTGGACAGGGTGACTAAGGGGGGTGCCAGATGTACCCGAAATTCATGTACCATACTATTCATGATTCCCCAGCTAGAGGAAAACCCACAGATGAATCTATGACAATATACAATAGGGTTATAGCATATAGATGAGCCTTTCCCAACCATTTACTCCTGAGTAGTGATGAGCCGAACACCCCGGGTTCGGTTCGCACCAGAACCCGCAAACGGACCGAAAGTTCGCACGAACTTTAGAACCCTATTAAATACAATGGATGCGAACGTTCGAAATCTAAAGTGCTAATTATAACGACTAATATGCATGTTATTGTCCTAAAAAGGGTTTGGGAACCCGTGTTCTGCACCAGGGGACATGTATCAATCCAAAAAAAAGTTTTAAAAACGGCCGTTTTTCGGGAGCAGTAATTTTAATGATGCATTAATAAAAAATAAAAAAAGTCAAATATTCCTTTAAATATCGTACCTGGAGGGTGTCTAAAGTATGCCTGTGAAGTGCCACGTGTTTCCCGTGTTTAGAACTGTCCCTGCACAAAATTACATTTCTAAAGGAAAAAAAGCCATTTAAAACTGCTTGCGGCTTTAATGTAATGTCTGGTCCCGGTAATATGGATGAAAATCTTTAAGAAAAATGGCATAGCTACCCCATCACAGCCCCCCCCCCTACCCCAGCCCATTACCAGCCCCTTTGGGTCTTGTATGGATATTAAGGGGAACCCCGCACACAAAATAAAAAAGGCCCTATATACTCTGAACAGCCGTATACAGGCGGTGCATACAAGACAGGGACTGTAGGTTTGTTCTTATGTAGAATCTGTTTGTAATTTTGAACAGGTACATTGTTTGAGTGTAGCTCCAGCCAAAAAATCTATTTTTAAGCTTTTTGGAAAACATAGGGAAGGGTTATCACCCCTGTAACATTTGTTTTGCTCTCTGTGGCACCTGTTCAGAACAGTTCACCTCACTTTCCGTCCTAATGACAAATGTTTTTTGAAAATTTGGGGGTTTTATTGAAACAAGAATTGGTGATAAAGCATCAGTGGAGAGGAGACACTTTTTTTCCCATATTAATTCTTACAGGAGAGAATTTGCCTTCCTAGGGGTAGATTTCCTCTCACTTCCTGTTGTATCCTTCCGTTTGCAAGGAGCAGTCGTTTGTAAGTTGGATGTTTGAAAGTAGGGGCCTGCCGTATATACTCAGCTGAAATTTGCCCCTTACATGTTGGTGTTGCCACAACACTGTGAGCCCTCACAGTTACTCTTGGTGGGCGCAGGAATGGGCCCTGCTGTGAATTATTAGATCAAGAATTGTAATTACATGCCCCTGGTAAACAGGGGCAGAAAAATTGGGCCTTAGGCACTGGTGCCTCAACACTGCAACCCCTCACAGATACTGTACTTGGAGCACAGCAATGAGCCCTGTTGCAAAATATTGCATCAAAAATTGTAATTACACGCCCCTGTTAAACAGGGGCTGAAAAATTGGGCCTTAGCCACTGCTGCTGGTGCCACGACACTGCAGCCTCTCCCAGATACTCTAGTTGGAGTGCAGGAATGAGCCCTGCTGCAAAGCATTGCATAAAAAATTGTAATAACACGCCCCTGTTAAACAGGGGCTGAAAAATTGGGCCTTAGCCACTTGTGCTGGTGCCACGACACTGCAACCTCTCCCAGATACTCTAGTTGGAGTGCAGGAATGAGCCCTGCTGCAAAGCATTGCATAAAAAATTGTAATTACACGCCCCTGTTAGACAGGGGCTGAAAAATTGGGCCTTAACCACTGGTGCTGGTGCCACGACACTGCAACCTCTCCCAGATACTCTAGTTGGAGTGCAGGAATGAGCCATGCTGCAAAGCATTGCATAAAAAATTGTAATTACATGCCCCTGTTAAACAGGGGCTGAAAAATTGGGCCTTAGCCACTGGTGGCGGCACCCAGAAACAAAAATGTTCTTCCAAGCTATCATCATCAATCGGATCATTGAGGAGGAGGAGGATAGTCAGTCAACATAACAGGACAGTCTCTCAGCATCAGCATTGGTCTTGAAGGGATGTGACATTTGAAAATAAATTAGTCTGTTATATCAGCTTCAGGTGTTTGGTAGCTGGTGGTGATCCAAGACTGGTTCATCTTTATGAAGGTCAGTCGATCAACAGAGTCGGTGGACAGGCGCACCCTGTGATCCGTGACAAATCCTCCAGCAGCACTGAATGTGCGTTCTGAAAGAACGCTGGATGCAGGACAGGCCAGTAGCTCAATTGCATACTGTGCAAGCTCTGGCCAGTGATCCATCCTCAAGACCCAGTAAGCCAGAGGATTTTCGGTGGGGAAGGTGTCCAAGTCTGACATTGCCCCTAGGTATTCCTGCACCATGTATATCAGACGCTGGCGATGGTTGCTGGAACCGATCATACCTTGGGGCTGCGGACTAAAGAATTGTCTGAACGCATCGGTCAGACGGCCACCTTCCCCACCGCTCCTTCTTTGACTGACCGAAGCCTCAGCAACTCGTTGTCCAGGACCAGGAGTTTGTAACCCTTCCAGTCTCTGGGAACACGTTGCACAGACCTTTCTGCAAGGCCTCCCGGAGTTGTCTCATCCTCTGCTCCCTCTACAATGGTAAGATAAGGTCCGCAACCTTACCCTTGTACCGTGGATCAAGGAGAGTGGCCAGCCAGTAATGGTCCCTCTCCTTGATCCGAAGAATACGAGGATCCTTCCGCAGACTTTGCAGGATCAGGGAGGCCATGCAGCGTAGGTTAGTTGAGGCATTCGGTCCGGAGTCCTCTGGGTCACTAAGGACGACATGATCCGCAGCCACCTCCTCCCAGCCACGTGCATGTCCACTGGTTTCTTGGGACTGTAAATCATCCCTAAAAGACTGCTGCTGATGATGCTGAGTGCCAGGCTCCACCTCCATGCTGACACAATCCTCCTCCTCCTCCTCTTCTTCCTGTGCGATGGGTGGGACAGAAGGAATTCTGTCTGGGTAAAGGGGGCCTTGAGAGGCAAGGAAGTCCTCCTCTTCCTGCCTCTGTTCTGCCTCAAGTGCCCTGTCCATTATTCCACGCAGCGTATGTTCCAACAGGTGGACAAGAAGTACAGTGTCACTGATGCATGCACTGTCACTGCTCACCATCCTCGTGGCCTCCTCAAATGGTGCCAGGACAGTGCATGCATCCCTGATCATGCCCCACTGGCGTGGTGAAAAAAACCCGAGCTCCCCTGACCCTGTCCTGGTGCCGTAGTCGCACAGGTACTCATTGATGGCCCTCTGCTGCGTGTGCAGCCGCTGCAGCATGGCCAACGTTGAGTTCCACCTGGTGGGCATGTCACATATAAGGCGGTTCTTGGGCAGGTTCAACTCCTTTTGCAGCTCAGCCAGGCGAGCACTGGCATTATAAGATCTGCAGAAATGCACACAGACTTTCCTGGCCTGCCTCAGGACATCCTGTAAGCCCGGGTACCTGCCCAAGAACCGCTGCACCACCAGGTTAAGGACGTGAGCCACACAGGGCACATGGGTCAGTTGTCCCTGTCGGAGGGCGGAGAGGAGGTTGGTGCCATTGTCGCAAACCACCATTCCTGGCTTAAGCTGGCGTGGCATCAACCACCTCTCGGCCTGCCCCTGCAGAGCAGATAGAACCTCTGCCCCAGTGTGGCTCCTGTCCCCCAAACACACCAGCGCAAGCACGGCATGGCATCTTTTTGCCTGCGTACTTGCGTAGCCCCTTGAACGCCTACGGAGCACCGCTGGTTCCGAGGACAAAGCACAGGAAGAGGCCATGGAGGAAGAAGAAGAGGAGGGGTGTCACAACCAGTAGTAGCATTTTGGAGGCGTGGCAGTGGAACAACCTCCAACACTACTGCACCTTGTCCTGCATCCTTCCCAGCTGCCAAAAGAGTGACCCAATGGGCCGTGAAAGAAAGGTAACGTCCCTGTCCATGCCTGCTGGACCATGAGTCAGCGGTAATATGCACCTTACCGCTGACTGCCCTGTCCAGCGAGGCCAAGACATTGCCTTCCACATGCCGATAGAGAGCCGGAATCGCCTTCCGTGAGAAAAAGTGGCGTTTGGGAACCTGCCACTGAGGAACCGCACATTGCACAAACTCACAGAAGGGGGCCGAGTCTACCAACTGAAAAGGCAGCAGTTGAAGCGCTAGCAATTTAGCCAAGCTAGCATTCAACCGCTGGGCATGTGGATGGCTGGGAGTGAACTTCTTTCGATGGTCCAGCAGCTGGGGCAGGGAAATTTGCCTGCTAGAATCGGACGTCGGTGTACTGCTAGCAGAGTGCCCGCAAGTACTTGGCTGTGACACAGCTAATTCTACACCTTCATTCCTCTCAGTGCAGGTTTCAGAGAGGACTGAAGGTATAGTGGGGTTGGAGATCCCAGCTGATGCGGTGCAAGAAGAGGTCCGCTTTGTTCTTTGGTGTGGGTCTTTAAGGTAGGCTTGCCAACGAGCTGCATGGCAGGTCAACATATGTCTGGTCAAGCATGTGGTGCCCAAGCGGGTGATGTTTTGGCCACGCGATATACGCTTGAGACATATGTATCAAACAGCAGCTGTGCGATCTGATGCACTCGACTCAAAAAAGGCCCACACCAAAGAACTTTTTGAATAACGGGCAGAGGCAGCGCCCTGCACAGGCGGAGCTCTGCGGTGTGATTCCGTCGGTGTGCTGCCCTTACGCTGGCACCCCGAGGGCATCCTGCCTTGTTGGAGATGTGCCTCCTCCTCATCCTCCTCCTCCTCCTCTCTCCTATTAGGCACCCACGTGGAGTCAGTGACCTCATCATCCCCTCCCTCCTCATCACTGGAGCCAATCTGGCAGTATGCTGCAGCTGCTGGAACATGACTGCCAGATTGGTGTCCTTCTTGAGCATCCCCTCTCTCTGCTCTCACGCTACTGCCTTCCTCTAGCTGGGTATCATCATCAGACCCTTCGAAACGCTGGGCATCCTCCTGGAGCATGTACCCAACACTGTGCTCAAACAGTTCGGGGGACTCCTCAGGAGGACATGGTTGGTCTAGGGAAGGAGTGACTGATGATGACATTGATACCAGGGAAGAGGACGCTTTGGCAGCTGCTTTGCCAGTACCCTGAGCCTGGGTGAGAGAGGATGAGGAGGGCTTGGTCATCCACTCTACCAAGTCTTCGGCATGATGCGGCTCAACACGTCCACCTGCCGAAAAGAAGGACAAGCATGTCCCATGGCCACGTGCTGATGGCGATGCACCACGTCCACGACCAGCACTGTTGTCTCTAGACACAGAGCCTGCTTGCCTTCTTTTATTGGCTCCTGACTGTCTGCCTCTCCTTGTTTGCCTTCCAGACATTCTAATGGCCTGCAGGGAAATGGGAAACCCAGCAATAAGGCCTAGCTTCAGGAGTATATTTTGCAGGATTCACACTACGCCTGCTGTAGGTGCTGCAAATGCCTGTTGGTGTAACACACCAGGAAAAAGCAGCAATACAGGCTAACTTCAGGTGTAATATGATCAGGAGGCACACTCCGCCCGCTGTAAGTGCCGCAAATGCCTGTTGGTGTAACACACCAGGACAAAGCAGCAATACAGGCTAACTTCAGGTGTAATATGATCAGGAGGCACACTCTGTCCGCTGTAAGTGCTGCAAATGCCTGTTGGTGTAACACACCAGGAAAAAGCAGCAATACAGGCTAACTTCAGGTGTATAATGTGCAGGAGGCTTAGCAACAATGACACTGACACTGTCCCCTGCCTATACTTCTCTCTCCCTGCACACAAGGTTTATCAAAGTATATGACACTGACACTCTCCCTGTCTATCCTTCTCTCTCCCTGCACACAAGGTTTAGCAAAGAATATGACACTGACACTGTCCCCTGCCTATCCTTCTCTCTCCCTGCACACAAGGTTTATCAAAGTATATGACACTGACACTCTCCCTGCCTATCCTTCTCTCTCCCTGCACACAAGGTTTAGCAAAGAATGTGACACTGACACTGTCCCCTGCCTATCCTTCTCTCTCCCTGCACACAAGGTTTAGCAAAGAATATGACACTGACACTGTCCCCTGCCTATCCTTCTCTCTCCCTGCACACAAGGTTTATCAAAGTATATGACACTGACACTCTCCCTGCCTATCCTTCTCTCTCCCTGCACACAAGGTTTAGCAAAGAATGTGACACTGACACTGTCCCCTGCCTATCCTTCTCTCTCCCTGCACACAAGGTTTAGCAAAGAATATGACACTGACACTGTCCCCTGCCTATCCTTCTCTCTCCCTGCACACAAGGTTTATCAAAGTATATGACACTGACACTCTCCCTGCCTATCCTTCTCTCTCCCTGCACACAAGGTTTAGCAAAGAATGTGACACTGACACTGTCCCCTGCCTATCCTTCTCTCTCCCTGCACACAAGGTTTAGCAAAGAATATGACACTGACACTGTCCCCTGCCTATCCTTCTCTCTCCCTGCACACAAGGTTTATCAAAGTATATGACACTGACACTCTCCCTGCCTATCCTTCTCTCTCCCTGCACACAAGGTTTAGCAAAGAATGTGACACTGACACTGTCCCCTGCCTATCCTTCTCTCTCCCTGCACACAAGGTTTAGCAAAGAATATGACACTGACACTGTCCCCTGCCTATCCTTCTCTCTCCCTGCACACAAGGTTTATCAAAGTATATGACACTGACACTCTCCCTGCCTATCCTTCTCTCTCCCTGCACACAAGGTTTAGCAAAGAATGTGACACTGACACTGTCCCCTGCCTATCCTTCTCTCTCCCTGCACACAAGGTTTAGCAAAGAATATGACACTGACACTGTCCCCTGCCTATCCTTCTCTCTCCCTGCACACAAGGTTTATCAAAGTATATGACACTGACACTCTCCCTGCCTATCCTTCTCTCTCCCTGCACACAAGGTTTAGCAAAGAATGTGACACTGACACTGTCCCCTGCCTATCCTTTTCTCTCCCTGCACACAAGGTTTATCAATGTATATGACACTGACACTCTCCCTGCCTATCCTTCTCTCTCCCTGCACACAAGGTTTAGCAAAGAATGTGACACTGACACTGTCCCCTGCCTATCCTTCTCTCTCCCTGCACACAAGGTTTAGCAAAGAATATGACACTGATACTGTCCCCTGCCTATCCTTCTCTCTCCCTGCACACAAGGTTTATCAAAGTATATGACACTGACACTCTCCCTGCCTATCCTTCTCTCTCCCTGCACACAAGGTTTAGCAAAGAATGTGACACTGTCCCCTGCCTATCCTTCTCTCTCCCTGCACACAAGGTTTAGCAAAGAATATGACACTGACACTCTCCCTGCCTATCCTTCTCTCTCCCTACACACAAGTTTGAGGTACAAATAGCACTGACACTGTCCTTGCCTATGTAACTCTTTCCCTGCGGCGGAACACACTACACAAGGCCGCCGCGCTGGCGGCCTTTTATAGTGTGGGGCGTGTGCTAAACCCCCTGAGCTATAATTGGCCACAGGCAACCTGCCTGTGGCCAATTATGGCTGTCCTAGCTGCCAGCGCTGTGATTGGCCAAGCATGCGGGGTCACAGTGCATGCTTGGCCAATCACAGCGCCGGGATTGCACTGCGATGGTGCAGTGTATTGTGGGCCGTTCGCGTCACTCGAATTTGGCGCAAACGGCCCAAATCGTTCGATGTTCGCCGTACGGTCGAACAGCCGATGTTCGAGTCGAACTTATGTTCGACTCGAACACGAGCTCATCCCTACTCCTGAGGAACCCTTGAAATAATTTTCAGGTCTGAAGGAACCCCTGCTAAAATACATAGGTTGTCAGTGGGAGGAATGCCCCTTTATATTGGCAGCCTGTAGAAGCAACACTTCTTATAGTGGTGGTCAGTGGAAAGTATGCCCCCTACAGTGGTAGTTAGAATGCTACCCTTGCAGGCAGCTAAAAAGATCATTGGTATCATGCAGCTGGCTCTGCCAGGTTGCAATAAATCTGGCATTATAAAGTCACCACCATAAAATTATAGGTCGGGTCAGCCATAGCTCAAGGAACCCCTAGCAACCTCTGGAGGAACCGTAGGGTTCCATGGAACCCTGGTTAAAAGTGGCTAATATAGACAGTGTGCTACATATTATAGTAAATATGTAAATATTCTATATTTTATATACATTGTTCTTTAAAGAATATAGAAAATATTTATATTTACTCTTGGGGCCACTTACCGGTACCAGTGTTGTTCAGATCATTGAAAGGTGGAATTTCTACTTCTTTAAGTGGTTCTAGTTTGGAGGAATGATCAATCTGGGATGAATTATTTGAATCAGACAATGGAAAGTTAAGGTCTTGGATTTTGTGCCCATTTGCATTGGGTATATCAGGGTAGGTGGCTTCAACACAAAAATCTGCAAACCTTGGTGACCCTGGATCAGAAGATGATGTTGGAGAAAAATAAGGATCTTCTGTCAGACGAACATAAGGATGACTACTATGAACAGTACTTATATTACCCAGAGAACCAGTAAACATGGAGTCTTGATGATGATTACCAATACATTTTTGTTTATCGAAACTAGATGCTAAATCCTTTTGAATATGGAGGAACGCATCTGATGCTTCAACAACTCGCTCAGACATGGAAGCCTGTCTTTGAAATTCCAACGGTGTAGATTTGGTGTGTATTAATGGTGCATGTCCACTGTAACTTTTTCTGTTCTCAGTACTTGATTGAGGACAAGGATTTTTTCTGTTGCTGAGATTTTGAGAAGTTTTGCGCAATATTGTTCGTGGAAAAGGTTGCGGCATAGGTTGTGTTTCTAATGTCTGCATGGCAAGTGCATTTAGTTCATCATAACTTTTATACATCTTTGTTACGGAAAAGGGTTCCATACAGCTATTGGAATTATTTCCACTACTGATGGCTGTTTTAGATGAGTTCCAAAGATGTGCGCTACTTTCCTCTTCCATCATGCATTCACCTATATGACTTGAACAAAAGGATGTAAGTATTATAGATGTGAACAATGTATAAAGTTTAATGTTTAAAACTAATATTTTTAAGGTATCAAATCTGGTTCCCATAACCTTTCAGTAAATTGTTAACTATACTTATTTAAGTATTTTTTTTTTTGCTAATTTTGAACTCTCTTCTTGCTGCGGGGTTTACTGTCAGCACGCGTGCAATGTAGTGGAGTCTAAATATATCCTTTTGCTGACCTTTTTTACCTAAAGTACCGCTTTAAATTCTATGTCCAGCCAAAAGGAAGTTATTTATTTGTATAGTGTGAGAAGGTTTAGAACCCCTACTGGGTTTTTAACCACTTAAGCCCCGGACCAATACGCAGCTTAAAGACCAGAGGTGTTTTTACAATTTGGCATTGCGCTGCTTTAACTGGAAATTGCGCGGACATGCAATGTTGTACCCAAACGAAATTTGCGTCCTTTTCTTTCCACAAATAGAGCTTTCTTTTAATGGTATTTGATTGCCTTTGCGATTTTTTATTTTTTGCGATATAAACGGAAAAAGACCGAAAATTTTGAAAAAAAATGATATTTTCTAATTTTTGTTAAAAGAAAAATCGAATAAACTCAATTTTAGTCATACATTTAGGCCAAAATGTATTCAGCCACATGTCTTTAGTAAAAAAAAATGTCAATAAGCGTATATTTATTGGTTTGCGCAAAAGTTATAGCGTCTACAAACTAGGGTACATTTTCTGGAATTTACACAGCTTTTAATTTATGACTGCCTATCTCATTTCTTGAGGTGCTAAAATGGCAGGGCAGTACAAACCCCCCCAAATGACCACATTTTGGAAAATAGACACCCCAAGGAAATTGCTGAGAGGCATGTTGAGCCCATTGAATATTTTATTTTTTGTTCCAAGTGATTGAATAATGACAAAAAAAAAAAAATTACAAAAAGTTGTCACTAAATAATATATTGCTCACACATGCCATGGCTATATGTGGAATTGCACCCCAAAATACATTTTGCTGCTTCTCCTTAGTATGGGACTTTTTGGGAGCCTAGCCGCGTACAGGGCTCCGAAAACCAAGCACCGCCTTCAGGATTTCTAAGGGCGCAAATTTTTGATTTCACTGATCAGATATTGATCTGATCAGATACTATACCACTAAGGGAGGGGTATGCTTCGCGCATGGGTGTTATGTTAGCGTTACTGGCACTAACCTGACGCTGCCTGGGGCGACGCAGACCCTCTCTGATGCTAAAACCTAATTGATATCACCCGCCGGGCGATCAGGGGGTTAAACCTTTATTGGGTTATATACGGCGGGTGCCCTGACACTATAAAAATCAAACTAACTAACCAGCGTCACCCGTAACACTTATACAGTGATCACTGGTGAAAGGGTTAACTAGGGGAAATCGGGGGGTTAAAACCTTTATTAGGTTGTATATGGGGGTACCTGATGCTATAAAAACCTGGCGGCGAACCCAAAAAAAAACTGGCTACCTAGCTGCACCAGCGACACTAATACAGCGATCAGAAAAACGATCGCTTAGTGACACTGGTGATAGGGGGTGAAAGGGTTACCTGGGGGCGATCAAGGGGTTAAACCTTTATTAGGGGGGGGGTTTAGGGGCTACCCTGGACATAAAGGGGCCTAAACCTAACTGCCCTGCAACTTTTACAGTCACAAATGACACTGATTGCAGTGATCAGTAAATAAATGATCACTGCAATCAGTGACACTGTGACTGGGGGGTGACCTGGGGGGTGATCTGGGGGTGACTGGGGGGGTGATTTTATGTGCCTATGTGTCCTGGTGTCAGTGGGCTGTTGGTGCACTAACCTGATGTCTTCTCTCCTCGAGCTCCGGTCAAAAACACTGCCTCGAGGAGAGATGACATCACTTCCTCCTGCCTGCGTATACATTACACAGGCAGGGGAAGCATTTCATTTGCTGGGAGCGATCGCGATGGGGTGGCCAGAAACCAATGGCCACCCCCTCATCCCGGATCGCTCCTACAGCTTAACGACCACTGCATGTACCGGGGGGGGGGGGGTCCGATCGGACCCCCCACCCGCCCGAAGGCAGCCACGTACAGGCACGTGATTGTGCCTGTCCGTGCCATTCTGCCGACGTATATGTACATGGGGCGGTTGTTAAGTGGTTAAATTGTTTTTGTTGTAGTATTTTGCAAAAATTCAGACAAGGGAACAGTCATATTGTCAGTATAATTTTGTGCATCCATTTATATTGACCGTACAATATAACAGTATTTTGCATTTCCACTTAATAAAAGAAGAAAGAGAAAAATGGAAACAAGAAATAAAACTTAACACATCTCTAAACAGCTATGGTTCTATGTGACTCGTGTTATTTTGTATTAATCAATAAACAACTCTGGTCCTTATTTCACTTATTACCTGAATCTATGATTTTTTTTTGGTTTATGAATGAGCTTAAGGGGCTATAAGACTATGTGGCATATTGGTGTATTATGTTTACCTATTTTAAACCAATGGTCTTTGATTTTCTGTAGTCTAGAATCGATAAACTGAATGAGTCCTGAGTAGTTTCTGGATATATTTTTTTTCTATGGTGACCCCTACTGTGTTTCACTGCTATTGAGACCTACTGTACGTTCGAGATAGACCAGACAATTCTACAACAGTATTACAGACAGAAATAAATATGCCTTTTTTTAGTTAGAGCCCAACTCCAAGAAAAGGAGAAAAAAATCTCTTGCAGTGGGGCAGCCTCTGCAATGCAAGGGTTAAATGTTTGTTTACATCTAGGGTAGGGTGACCAGACATCCCCGGTTTCAGGGGACAGTCCCCAGATTGAGGACACTGTCCCCGGACCAAGTCTGTCCCCGGTTTTGTCCCCAGTTTGGAATTGAACAGGGGCTGGGGCAATTTCAAAGACAGTCAGTGCAGAATTAAAAAAAAAATATCTGAATTACACCCCCCTGCTCCTACTAGCTTAGGGGGGTGTATTTTTTTCCATTATATGTGCCCCTTTCTGATGATCATGTGATGGTCGGAGCGGAGGGAATATTTCTTAAGTTTCGGGTGCATGCCCATTCAGCTCCACTCTCATGTTCTTCTGCTTCTCAAGTCCCGGCCAGCCACCTGCCTGCTTATCTCCTTGCCTTCCCTGGTGGAGTGATCTTCCTCCGCTCCCCACCCTGTAGTAACCGGGGCCCAGGGAGTAAGACTTGACAGGCTGTGAGGCAGGCGGCGACGGTCAGAGAGTCGCTGATTGCCGCCATTACTAGTAAAAAAAAAAAAACATGTCCCCGGATTTCATTTTAAAGATCTGGTCACCTTAATCTAGGGGACAGAATAAGCAGTTTTACTTACCCAATCCTCCACTCCCCTGGCAATTGACACTCCCTTATTCTCTGGCAGTGGACTATTCCTTGATATCATTACATCAAGTGCAGGGCTATGGTCTCTGCGTCAGTCTTGAGGAAATCAGAGGCATCTGACTGCCAGAGCATAGGGAAGAAGAGGCTACAGGGACTAGTCTTGCAGTGTGCTGAGGAGTCTGTGGGAGTGGAGGATCAGGGAAGTAAAACTGCTTTATCAGTCAAAGGATAGATTTGCGGTTTCTATAGAGCTTACAGTTCAGCTTCAAGCATATTTTTTTAGAACTCATAAAATAAAATCTTGCAGAGAACCATATTAAGTTAAAGCACACAACCATTTTCTGCACATGAATGGGTTTCTGCCTTGAACACTTGTTCTATGCTTATGGGGCTAGTTCTCCTAAAAGTGAGATTTTAGTTATAGCTGGAGTCTGGTGGGCTGAGTCAGTACCTGGCTTCTCTTATATCTCCGATATTCCTATAGAGAGATCTCCTTGCAATATTTCTTGACTCTCTTCCCTTTTACCTGGGAGCCCGGGCTAGAGATACAGAGTCTCATGTGGAGAAAGAGAAGGGGAGGTTGTTGGTGTGCTGGGGCTGGTAATGCTGCTAAATGCCAGTGCCAGTGCTTCCTGTATCCCTAGATAGGGACTGAACTGTTGTATCTGCCAGAGACAACCGTGTCAGAGGAGAGACATCTTGCAGAGAAACTGAGGCTACAAGGGGACTACTGCACTTGAGCGAAGGAGAGACACAGTGGCAGCCATTCCAGAACATTGGAGGACATACTGGATGCTGGTTGAGCCTGCTGTCTGACTGCGGAGCCAGACGATGAGGACACTGACCAGAGTACTACAACAGTTGGGCCCTAACAAGCTGGCCAGCAGAATAAATAGGATAGCATACTACTAACGGTTGACTGTTATCACTGCTGTATTGCGCAGAGCAGCCCCATTTCTCCTCTTCTGGGGTCCTCACTAGTACTGTCTGCTTCTCCTTTACTGCATGTGCCCAGAAAGCAATCTGTGTGAAATGGCTGTTGCTCTCAGTGAAGCATGTGAATGCAGGAAGAGAGTGGGGCTGCGCTGGATTAAGAGTCGTGTCAGGTAGATGTTTAGGAAGGGGAGAACAGCAAGTGGTAAAACATTTTTTCCTTAATGGAGGAATGCATTATAGTATAACTAAAGGTTATACTTAGGTTTGGATAGAGTGGAGAGGGATTAGAACACCCTTTATTGCTGTCTGTGCCCCATTAGGAAGATTCACCCTCTCTATTTTTCCAGTTTACTGTTGTCAATGATAGTAAAAGTAAAAGAAAATCCCACATTTTGGGTTGTCACTAAATCTTCTAGTATGGACACTAGTTCGTGACCCTGGTGACACCCCAGGATTTCCTCTCACTTATTGTTTTGGCTATGGGACAAGATGTGAAGGGAAATCTCCTCAATTGGACAAAGATGACAAAAAAAAGCAAAATGACAGTGGTTATGACCCTCCCTTACGCTATCTAAAACAAAAACAAAAAATAAAAATAAAAATATCTGAAAAGTGCGGCGTACGTTTTTATTCAGCCCCCTTTACTCTGATACCCCTAACTAAAATCTAATGGAACCAATTGCCTCCAGAAGTCACCTAATTAGTAAAAATAATCCACCTGTGTGTAATTTAATCTCAGTATACATTCACATGTTCTGTGAAGCCCTCAGACGTTTGTTAGATAACCTTAGTAAGCAAACAGCATCATGAAGGCCAAAGAAAACACCAGACAGGTCGGGATAAAGTTGTAGAGAAGTTTAAAGCAGGGTTAAATTATAAAAAAAAAATCCCAAGCTTTGAACATCTCACAGAGCACTGTTCAATCCATCATCCAAAAATGGAAAGAGTATGGCACAACTACAAACCTACCAAGACATGGCCATCCACATAAACTGAGAGGCCGGGCAAGGAGAGCATTAATCAGAGAAGCAGCCAAGAGGCCCATGGTAACTCTGGTGGAGCTGCAGAGATCCACAGCTCATGTGGGAGAATCTGTCCACAGGACAAGTATTATGCCTCGTACACGCATCTGTGTTTTCCGACAGGAAAACTGCGATGAGAGCTTTTGGCCGGGAATCCTGGCCGTGTGTATGCTCCTTCACAGTTTTTCCGACGGGAAAACTGCCAAAAAAATAAAAATTGGCTCTCTTTTTCCCCGTCGGGATTCCCGACTGACTTTTTCCCATTGGAAATCCCGAGCGTGTGTATGAGGCATGAGTCATGGACTCCACAAATCTGGCCTTGGAAGAGTGGTAAGAAGAAAGACATTGTTGAAAGAAAGCCATAAGAAGTCCCATTTTCAGTTTGTGAGAAGCCATGTGGGGGACACATGTGGAAGAAGGTGCTCTGGTCAGATGAGACCAAAATTTTACTTTTTGGCCAAAAAGCAAAACGCTATGTGTGGCAGAAAACTAACAATGCACAGCACCCATCCCCACCGTGAACCATGGTGGGGGCAGCATCATTTTGTGGGGATGCTTTTCTACAGCAAGGATAGGGAAGCTGGTCAGAGTTGATGGAAAGATGGATTAAGCCAAATACAGGGCAATCTTAGAAGAAAACCTGTTAGAGTCTGCAATAGACTTGAGACTGGGGTGGAGGTTCACCTTCCAGCAGGACAACGACCCTAAACATACAGCCAGAGCTACAATGGAATGGTTTGGATCAAACTATATTCATGTATTAGAATGGCCCAGTCAAAGTCCAGACCTAAATTTAATTGAGAATCTGTGGCAAGACTTGAAAATTGCTGTTCACAGACGCTCTCCATCCAATCCGACAGAGCTTGAGCTATTTTGCAAAGAAGAATGGATAAAAATTTCACTCTCTAGATGTGCAAAGCTGGTAGAGACATCCCCAAAAAGACTTGCAGCTGTAATTGCAGCAAAAAGTGGTTCTACAAAGTATTGACTCAAGGGGGCTGAATACAAATGTACCCCACACTTTTCAGATATTTATTTGTAAAAAGTGTTGAAAACCATTTATTATTTTCGTTCCACATCACAATTATGTACCACTTTGTGTTGGTCTATCACATAAAATCCCAATAAAATACATTTACGTTTTTGGTGGTAACATGACAAAATGTGGAAAATTCCAAGGGGTACGAATACTTTAAGGTACTGTTTGACATTTTTTATCATGCCCATATTTAAACTTTAATTTACAAACGTAAGCAAGCCTGCAGATCAGTGGTTATCAACTTATGACCTATAGGGGGCCTCAACTGCGGCCCTGACACAACAAAAGGACCGCACATATTGTTCAATTTATGTAATGCTTGAGAGGACTGTCAGAGACTGCAGAGAGACTTAGAAGAACTAATGATCAGACTGTGGACATGCTACATTTATGGCTGTAGAAGACAGTACAAAATTGAGAACATATTACATAAGGCTAGTAGAGATTCCTGATTTCACCCAAATCAATGTTCCCACTACAGACTGCTAAGGTCTGAGGGCTGCACATCATACACTAAAGGGCCGCAGGTTGGGCATCAGAGCTATAGATGAATGTCTTACTGTGGATGATGAGAGGTGAACATCTCTCTTTTATTGACCCCACCAAAGCTCACAACTATGTACCTTATGATTTTGCTGATGAAGAACATGAGTTAACATGTTTCTTTCAGATCAGCAAATCTCTGTGTCCTGTAATGAATACTTTCAACAGTCATCAGTGCTCGTTATCAAACCCTACTGTATAAAAGGTCTTGTCCAGATGTCACAACTGATCCTAAAAATAAAAGCTTAAAGTAGAACTATAGGCAAAACTTTTTTGTTAATTTTGGGTAGAGTAAGGGTGGGTTATAACCCCTATCAGGTTTATTTTTTGCCATCTTTATCCCATTGGGGAGATTTACCTTAATTTCCTGTTCCATAGCCACAACAGAAAGATAGAGGAAATCCCTGCAAATTAAGGGAATCCTTTTGGGACCCCCAGGCCACCAGAACTATTGTCCCTTTTGGAAGATCTCCCCTCTTCTATTCCGTAATAAATAGATAAAGGTATTCTAATCTCTCTCCACTAAATCCAAAACTAAAAAAAAGTTTTGCCTTTAGTTATGCTTTAATTGCAGGGATCAGTACAGTCAAGCTGCCCATAGGTTTGGTATACAAACATATGAAGTACTTACCCACCAGACAGTCTGGTTAAATCATGTACATCTGCGGAGTGTGGTATATTCCTATATAACTGCAAGTAAGATAAAAAATATATATCTGTGATATGTAAATTTCTATTTACTTGCAACTGAATTAACAACAATATTTGAACATTATGATACACAATGAGAGGTAAAATGAAACGACCTGCTAAAGATGATCTTAAAACCATTGCAGCACTGACTTAGAATATTGAAATGTTCTGGATTAGGGAAATATTGAATATTGAAAGTCTCTTAAGAGACATATTGACATATTAAAATGCTGCACTTGGTCGGCTCTGCTCAGTATGAGGAGTACAATATAGGGCACATCTGATGAAAAAACGAGACTAGGTAGCTCATTAAGGGCCATTAGAAGGAAAAGATGAGATGGTTGAATTGTTTGATGTTTTCTGCATACATATTCAAATATAGGTCTCTAGCACATGAAGGGCCTCTACAAAGCTCAAGAGGGAATAAAAGCACATTTCACTACAGATCACATTATTCCAAGAAATGAGGCTGTTTTTAATCTCAGGAATAATTTTATGAAATATGACTAGTTCTGAGGAAAAGTCAAGGTTGAAAACAAGCAGCAAGGAGAATCGGAAATTGACATTACAATGTTTTTTTTATTTAAAAGACAACTTTACGTTTAGTGAAGTTGTCCATTAAAGCTTACCCTGCAGTTAGTTTCTATTATAAACATTTTTTTTTCATAAATTTGGGCCAACATTTATACTGCTACATATCTTTGGTAAAAATAACTCAAATTAGTGGATATTGTTTAGTCTGTGTGAGCCCTGGTTCACATTGATGCGATTTGGCATACAATTTGACAAATCGACGGCAATGCTAGTGTCCGAATCAGTGCGACGCTACTGTACTACTTTTGGCGATTTCGGGGTGGGATTTCTTTTGACATCTGTGCAGAAACCAGCACAGATGTCTCTGAAATTGCCCCCGAAGTCGAAGTCAACTGAACTCGCACAATTTCATTTCCGCAGTCAGTTTGAACCAGGGCTGAAAGTTACAGAGTCTACAAGCTATGGTGCCAATCACTGAAAATTGATCACACCTTATGTACTGACAGCCTCATTTCTTGAGGCCCTGAAATGTCAGGACAATACAAATAACCCCCCCCCCCCCCATGACCGCTTTTTGAAAAATAGACAGTCCAAGGTAATTAGTAGGAGGCATAGCAAGTTTTTTTAAAATGATAACCTTTTCCCACAATTCTTGGGAAAATGAAGAAATTATTATTATTTTATTTTTTTTACACAAAATTGTCATAACAACAAGTTATTTTTCACACACAGCATATGCATAATTCCAATTACACCCCAAAATACATTCTGCTACTCCTCCTGAGTATGGCGATATCACATGTGTGAGACTTTTCCACAGCCTGGCCACATACAGAGGTCCAACATACAGGGAGCGCGGTCAGGCATTCTAGGGGCATAAATTACACATCTAATTTCCTAACGACCTATCACACTTTTAAAGCACCAGGACAGTGGAATTACCCACAAAATGACCCCATTTTGGAAAGCAAACACCCCAACGTATAGTCTATGAGGCATTATGAATAGAGTTGAGCGGACACCTGGATGTTCAGGTTCGACAGGTTGGGCCGAACTTCGGTAAAAAGTTCGAGTTCGGGACCGAACTTGACCCCGAACCCGAACCCCATTGAAGTCAATGGGGACCTGAACTTCTGAGGACTATTAGCGCTTGTTTCCCGTGCTTAGAACTGTCCCTGCACAAAGTGTCATTTCTGAAGGAAAAAAAGTCATTTAAAACTCACTCGCGGCTATAATGAATTGTCGGCTCCCGGCAATACATAGAAAAGTCATTGATAAAAAAAAAAAAGCGTGGGGGTTCCCCCAAATTCAATTACCAGGCCCTTCAGGTCTGCTATGGATATTAACCACTTCGCGCCCGGGCAATGCTCAAAGGACGTCTGCATTGCGGCGCCAAAGTGCTGACAGGACGTCCATGGATGCCCTCCTCTTTCCTCCCCCCCCGCGCCCCCGCGAGTGCGCATCGGGGAAAATCTGTGTTGGCCGTGTCCCTTGGACACAGCCAATCACAGATCGTGCTGAATGGCCAATCACAGAGGCCATTCAGCACTCAATCTCACTGTCCAATGAGAGATGATCTCAAATGTGAACATATGAGATCATCTCTCATTGCCGGCTTTCTCTCCTCACACAGAGACAGCGTGTGAGGAGGGAGAGAGATCTGTGCTCTTACGTGTAAAAGTGAGTTTTGCAAAACACATTACACAAGTAAAAAACAGTGCCCACAGTCCCTGCCAGTGCCATCTGCCGCCAGTGCCATCTGCCGCCAGTGCCACCTGCCAGTGCCTTCTGCCAGTGCCCTCTGCTGCCAGTGTCACCTGCCAGTGCCATCTGCTGCCAGTGCCATCTGCCAGTGCCACCTGCCACCAGTGCCATCTGCCGCCAGTGCCATCTGCCACCAGTCCCATCTGCCACCAGTCCCATCTGCCACCAGTGCCACCTGCCAGTGCCACCTGTCATTGCCATCTGCCATCAGTGCCATCTGTGCCACCTGTCAGTGCCATTTGCCATCAGTGCCACCTGCCAGTGCCATCTGCCACCAGTCCCATCTGCCACCAGTCCCATCTGCCAGTGCCATCTGCCAGTGCCACCTGCCAGTGCCATCTGCCATCAGTGCCACCTTATCAAATGGCTAAAAGAGTATTCTCAGCCGAGGAGGCGTACGAAATTCTTGCGGCTGACGGGAGCAACGGGGAGCTCTCCGATTCGGATTCCTCCGCATATTCAGATGAGTCTGACGTGGACTACGAGCCTGTCATAAGCAGTGGATCAATGACGGAGGAGACGGAGGAGGAGGAGGAGGAGCAGGAGGAGGAAGAAGAAGAGGAAGAGGGCCCGCCCGCCAGACGAAGGCGTTCTGCTGAGGAGGCAGTGCCATCCACCAGCACCGCAGTGCCATCCACCAGCACCGCAGGATCTCGGGAAGCAAGGCCACGTACCAGTGGGGTGTCACCTCAGCCCCAAAGGGTTAGGTCCCATGCCAGCCTTCCCTATTCCCTTCAGTACCCCTTGTGGCTTCCTCCTAATTCAGGAGAAGCCAACATTCCCCCTTTCACTGCCCAGCCAGGAGTCCAGGTGGATACAGAAAACTTTTCCCCAATTGATTTTTTTAATTTAATTTTTACTGAGGACATGCTGGCAACAATTGTGGCCCAGTGCAACTTATATGCCCAACAGTTTATAACCAGCAACCCAACGTCCTCTTATGCCCGTCCCTACGTGTGGAGAGCCCATACAGTGGAGGAGTTTCGAATTTTTTTGGGCCTCACATTCTGTATGGGACTAAATGGAAAAAATCAAGTACGTTCATATTGGTCATCCCGCCCCATCTATCACATGCCCATATTTTCCTCAGTGATGCCCAGGTCCAGATATCTAATGATTATGAGATTCCTACACTTCAATGATTATACCCAGTGCCCTCCCCGAAATGACCCAAATTTTGATAAGCTTTATAAAATTCGGCTGCTACTAAATAATTTTTCTGAAACCTTCCCCCAATTGTTTACCCCAGACCAACATATATGCGTGGATGAGTCCCTAATCAAATTTTCTGGCAGGCTGGGCATAAAACTATTTATACCCAGCAAAAGGGCCCGCTATGGGGTGAAGCTGTATAAATTGTGCGACTGAGCAACTAGGTATGTGTATGCCTTTATTGTGTATGAAGGGAAGGACACAGAACTGCACCCCCCTAATTGCCCAGACTATATAGGAACCAGTGGGAAAGTAGTTTGGGAACTCATAAACCCACTTCTGGAGAAAGGCTACCATTTGTATGTGGACAATTTCTATACAAGTTTGCCCCTGTTCCGAAACCTACATAGAATTAAGACTCCAGCATGCGGCACCGTACGGACGAACCGGAAGGGCTTTCCTCAAAGCCTGGTCACCAAAAAATTGAGAAGAGGGGAGACGGCGAGTTTACGTAATGAGGAAATTTTGGCTGTGAAGTGGAGGAACAGAAGAGACGTCTACGTACTTTCTTCAATCCACAACAATGAATTTGTTGAGTTCACCAGGAGGAATGGCCGGATCCAAAAACCCAAATGCATTTACGAGTACAATAAGTTCATGGGGGGTGTCGACTTCAACGACCAGATGCTCGAACCCTACCTTTCCACAAGAAGATCATACCAGTGGTATAAGAAAGTTTCCATTTATTTATTTAATTTGGCCATGTACAACTCATATGTAATATATCGAAAATCCACTATAAGACCCAAATCCTTCCTTTTCTTCCAGGAGGAAATCACCACTGCCCTTTTATACCCGAACAGCCCACCAGTAAACATTAGATCCGATGTCGTTAGCCGACTGTTCGAGCGCCACTTCCCAGATAAAATCCCTCCCAGACCAACAGGCCAAAAACGCCAGAAAAAATTCCGGGTGTGCACCAAAAGAGGAGAGAGAAAAGACACCATTTATTATTGTGCCCAATGTCCTTCAGAACCAGGCCTCTGCATAGGCGAATGCTTCCGCCATTACCATACCAAAATAAATTATTAGTTCACTTCCTGCCATTTATCTTCACACCCCTTATGCCTCTGCTTTCTCTGTAACTGACCCTGGCTTGTTATTCGACCACGCTTCTGCCTAACGATTCTGTTTATACCTCTGCCTGATCTGGAACTGACCCTGGACTGTTATTTGACCACGCTTCTGCCTACCGATTCTGTTTATACCTCTGCCTGATCTGGAACTGACCCTGGACTGTTATTTGACCACGCTTCTGCCTAACGATTCTGTACATACCTCTGCCTGATCTGGAACTGACCCTGGACTGTTTGACCATGCTTTTTGCCTGCCTCTTGGACTGATCTTGTACCCTGCCAGTGGACTAGTGGGATTCATAACACAGGGGTCTCACATATGTGAGGGGCTCCAGAATTGTTTTTCTGAATGAAGAAAACAATTGTTTTTGTTTTTCTCATTCCCAGATTAGGGTCTGGAGACTCGGAGACTTCAAAGATATTTGGGTGGGAGAAGCCTCTACCCCTGTCCCCATTCAGTCCTGAACGAGGCCCTACTTCTGCCAACTGCCTGTAGGACCTATGCCATCATGCCTCTGCCTGTCGCATTAACTGACCACACCACATGGACCTGCCTACTACCAGGACCAATATTTTGGCACTGCTGACAATCTCTGACTGCACTGACCCTGGACTGTATATGGACAGTATCCCTGCCTACTGCCTGTACTGACTATGGACAGTATTCCTGCCTGTTGCCTGGACAATTGCATTCGCTTTTGCTGACCAAGTCCCTGCCTGCTGCCTGGACCAGTGCTATCCTCCTGTGGAAAACTGTGCTACTAAAACCAAAGGTAATCTTTTGTTTACCATTTGCTCAGCAGAATGTATTTTGGGGTGTAATTCTTGGTATGTTCATGCTATGTGTCCCTAGAACACCTGATGGTGTACCTTGCATGTTGGGCCTCTAAATGTGGCCAGGTTGTATCAAAGTCTCACACATTTGGTATCGCCATACTCAGGAGGAGTAGCAGAATGTATTTTGGGGTGTCATTTTTGCTATGTACATGCTATGTGTTGGCAATATCTTATAAATGGACAACTTTGCGTAAAAAAATTGCGTTTTCATTTTTTTCCCGCATTTTCCAAAAACTTCAGGAAAAAAATGAACCGTTCAAAAGACTCATTATGCCTCATAGATTATACGTTGGGATGTTAGCTTTCCAAAATGGGGTCACTTTGTGGGCGTTTCCATTGTCCTGGTGCTCCAGGGCCTTCAAAAGTGTAATAGGTGGTTGAGAAATGAGATGTGTCATTTATGCTCCTAGAATGCCTGAAGGTGCCATTTCAATATTGGGCCTCTGTATGTGGGCAGGCTGTATAAAAGTCTCACACATTTGGTATCGCCATACTCAGGAGGAGTAGCAGAATGTATTTTGGGGTGTCATTTTTGCTATGTACATGCTATGTGTTGGCAATATCTTATAAATGGACAACTTTGCGTAAAAAAATTGCGTTTTCATTTTTTTCCCGCATTTTCCAAAAACTTCAGGAAAAAAATTAACCATTCAAAAGTTTCATTATGCCTCATAGATTATACGTTGGGGTGTTAGCTTTCCAAAATGGGGTCACTTTGTGGGCGTTTCCATTGTCCTGGTGCTCCAGGGCCTTCAAAAGTGTAATAGGTAGTCAACTAGTTAGATGTGTAATTTATGCTCCTAGAATACCTAATGGTGCTCCCTGCATGTTGTGCCTCTGTATGTGGCCAGGCTGTGATCAATTCCCACACATGTGGTATCGCCATACTCAGGAGGAGTAGCAGAATGTATTTTGGGGTGTCATTTGTGGTATACACATGCCATGTGAGAGAAATACCCTATTACAATGACAATTTTGTGGAAAAAAATAAAAATAAAAAAAAAATCTTCATTTTGCAATGAATTGTGGGAAAGAAATTACAACATCAAAAACCTCACCATGCATCTTAATAAATACCTTGGAATGTCTACTGTCAAAAAAGGGGTCATTTGGGGGGTATTTGTGCTTTGGTGGCTTGTTCGGGTCGTAAGAAATGAGATAGGCCACCAGTACATTAGGTGTGATCAATTGTTTATGATCCGCACCATAGCTTGTAGACTCTATAACTTTCACAAAGACCAAATAATATCCACTAATTTGGGTTATTTTTACCAAAGATATGTAGCAGTATAAATTGTGGCCAAAATTTTTGAAGAAGAATTAATAATTTGCTAAATTTTATCACATAAACAAAAAAAATTCGTTTTTTTTTTTAAATTTCCGTATTTTTTCATTTATAGCGCAAAAAATAAAAAACCCAGAGGTGATCAAATACCACCAAAAGAAAGCTCTATTTGTATTTAAAAAAGGACAAAAAAAAATTCCGGTACAGTATTACATGACTGAGTAATTGTGATTCAAAGTGTGAGAGCGCTGAAAGCTGAAAATTGGTCCGGGCACGAAGGGGTTTTAGTGCCCAGTTGTCAAGTGGTTAAGGGGAACCCTGCTGCAAATTTAAAAAAAAATGCGTGCGGTTCCCCCCAAATATCCATACCAGGCCCTTCAGGTCTGGAAAGGATTTTAAGGGGAACTCCACCCCAAATTTAAAAAAAAATGGCGTGGAGTACCCCCAAAAATCCAGACCAGACCCTTTATCCGAGCACGCAACCTGGCAGGCCACAGGAAAAGAGGGGGGGGACGAGAGAGCGCCCCCCTCCTGAAACGTACCAGGCCACATGCCCTCAACATGGGGAGGATGTTCCAATGTTGATGGGGACAAGGGCCTCATCCCCACAACCCTTGCCCGGTGGTTGTGGGGGTCTGCGGGCGGGGGGCTTATCGGAATCTGGAAGACCCCTTTAACAAAGGGGACCCCCAGATCCCGCCCCCCCATGTGAAATGGTAATGGGGTACAAATTTACCCCTGCTATTTCACAAAGAAAGAGTCAAAAATGTTAAAAATGACAATAGCCGGTTTTTGACAATTCCTTTATTAATGTCTTCTCCTTTCTTCCATCTTTTTCCACCTTCTTCTTCCATCTTCCTCTTTTCTCCATTCGGGTTTCTTCCTCCATCTTGTTCTTCATCTTCATCTTCATCTTCCTTCTTGCTTCGGTGTTCTCGTCCGCATCTTGCTCCGGCTTCTTCTTCCCTTCTTCTTTCTCCAAAAATCCAGACCAGACCCTTTATCCGAGCACGCAACCTGGCAGGCCGCAGGAAAAGAGGGGGGGACAAGAGTGCCCTTCCCCCTCCTGAACGGTACCAGGCCACATGCCCTCAACATGGGGAGGATGTCCCCATGTTGATGGGGACAAGGGCCTCATCCCCACAACCCTTGCCGTTGTTCTCGTCCGCATCTTGCTCCGAAGAAGGGAAGAAGAAGCCGGAGCAAGATGCGGACGAGAACATCGAAGCAAGAAGGAAGATGAAGATGAAGATGAAGAGGAAGAGGAAGATGAAGATGAAGATGAAGAACAAGATGGAGGAAGAAACCCGAATGGAGAAAAGAAGAAGATGGAAGAAGAAGGTGGAAGAAGATGGAAGAAAGGAGAAGACATTACTAAAGGAATTGTCAAAAACCGGCTATTGTCATTTTTTACATTTTTGACACTTTCTTTGTGAAATAGTAGGGGTACATTTGTACCCCATTACCATTTCACATAGGGGGGGCTGGGATCTGGGGGTCCCCTTTGTTCAAGGGGTCTTCCAGATTCCGATAAGCCCCCTGCCCGCAGACTCCCACAACCACCGGCAAGGGTTGTGAGGATGAGGCCCTTGTCCCCATCAACATGGGGACATCCTCCCCATATTGAGGGCATGTGGCCTGGTACGTTTCTCTCGTCCCCCCCTCTTTTCCTGCGGCCTGCCAGGTTGCGTGCTCGGATAAAGGGTCTGGTCTGGATTTTTGGGGTTACTCCACGACATTTTTTTTTAAATTTGGGGTGGAGTTCCCCTTAAAATCCTTTGTGAAACGCGTCTCTAAAGTCCCATATTTTTTTATTTGTTTCCATTAATCAGTAAAAATAGATGAAGGAAAAACCAAAACCTTTTTGTTTTACAGTGGAGTGAAGAGGGATTACAACACCAATCAGGTTTTTATTGCTGTCTGTTTTGCCATTAGGGAGAATCACGCTCTCTGTGGGGTTGATTTACAAAAGACAAATAGACTGTTTACTTTGCAAGTGAATTTTACCTAGAACTTAGTAAATGTAAGGACATTTCACTTTGCAGAATACCCAATCATGTGTAAGGCAAATAAATAAAAAAACAAGATGGATGATGGAAGTCAGCAGAGCTTCACCACATTCATTAAGCTCTGGGGCAATTGTCATGCAAAGTGTAACTTGCCTTGCAAAGTGAACAGTCTCTTTGCCTTTAGTAAATCGGACGGACACTATTTGTCTTGGTGACCATTGTTGATGAATGTGAAAAAAAGCCCACATTCTGAGTGATCATCAAAACAGGAATAGAGGGAAAATTTTCCAGTGGTGACACTAGTTTTGGTGACCCTGAGATTTTCCTTACTTTGAAGGCATTTCCTCTCAAGTCTTGTTGCTGTTATGGGAGAGGGGGAGAAGGAAATTTTCCCCAATGGCACAAATTGCAAAAAAAAAAAAAAACCTGACGTTTTTTTTTTTTTTTTTTACAATGAAGCTGTGTAGAGATTGCACAGCAATGTGTGAACAGTTTAAATTTTTTCCTACTTTTGCTTATGAGGTTTATGTGCCTTTACTCTTTCACTACTATCTGGAAGATTAGTATGCTGTAAGCTGTTTCCTTGTGTTCCTTGTTTCAGTGTAATTAAGGTCAATGCAATTATTTTCTCTTGTTACAGCTGGTAACTACTGCTACTTGCATCGGTGTTCTCTATTAGTAGGTATAGCAGTAGCTTCCCGTCCATTAGGAGCACCCGGGCGCCGCCCCCTCTCTCCAGGCCACCCCCTATATGCAATGGATAGATTAATTTATAGCATAACTCTATCCACGACCACCCCCTATTCATGCATCCTGCCCCTTTTCAGGGCACCGGGCGCATAATTTATAGCAGCTATTTTTTTTTTAAACCAGCTGATTAGAGCCAGAGGCTCTAATAGGCTTCAAAATAGGGTGGGCTCCGGTCGCAGAGAATGTGACTGGAGCCCACCCAGGTGTGTTACAACAGTGAATGAATATTCGCTATTGAAACACTGATCCTCAATCCGGCCAATCAGAAGCGGGTGTGAGACCCATGTTTCGATAGGCCAAAAAGAGAAGACTACCGATTGACTGCCAAGTAAGAGGGAGGAAACGGAAGCCACCGCCGCTGCCGTGATGATCCGTAATGACCCGTGGAGAGCAGGAGAATGGGAGGCTGCCGCAGTGGAGCAGGGGAAGCCGCCGATGAGGGGGTAAGTGCTACCAACTGACGGGGGGTGGCATACTGTTTGCCACCACCCCCCAAAAAAAAATCCAACGGCTGCCACTGAGGTATAGGATGCCCATTTTACCTTGAGCAAGCTTATTGTACTCACCACAAATAGAGAAAAGCCTTTAAAGCTGTTTTTTATGCTAGATACATTTGTGCCATTGCATTTTATTTAGTCTGTTATGACAGATAACTTACGTTTTTCTGTTCTGAATCTGGTATCCCATTGAGTCTGCCAAGTTCCTTCTTGAACAGATGGGTTACTGCATTATAGACAAGTTCAAACTGCTCCTGTGATCAATAATATTGACAATAAATGTTAATTTCTTCATTTCATAATTGTACGGTATGTTCTGTTTTTAAGAAATCTGCTCCTAGTGAAATATGGGGTTACCATTGACAACATTTGAAAATACTACTTGCCTGGTTGTGTTTGATAATTTTTTTTTTTACAAATTTAGACAAACTTGCAAAATGGGGAAATCAAAAAGAAGTCAGAACCCTTGATCTAAATTTTTGTTCCAGGTCAAGTTGAATTGGATCGGCATGACAACCAGGCAGCAAGAGGAGAAATCAGCAAATGACAGCCTACTTATTTCTATCAATGTATTGTAGGTTTCCTTTATGTTTCCCATTCTTTTTTTTTTTATCAAAACTTTTTTATTATTGATAAATTGCTCTTTCAATGCATACAATGACTGCAGCAGGTAAGCAAAGACAACATATAGAACAAATTGCACCAGGAATAAACAATGCGTGAGCAATGAAAATATTGTGATTTTTCAACTAAACCACCAACTTGCACTCATGACCCGATGTAGTATAACAGTATTAGACACTTCTTCAGCCAACAGATTATGCAGAGTCTAGTGCTTTACATTTGAACACGACATAATCTGTTTTTTCTACCTCTCTCTCTCTCCCTCTACCCCCCCACCCCCCCTCCCAGCATCAGCAGCGGGCTTCTACCGCAGGAGCCTGTCCATCACCAGCTGTGGTGGGGCAAGGCTGGAATCATCCAGTCAAGGCCGCCAAATGAGATCAAATTTTTCACAGCCTTCCTGCGGCGGTAGGCTAGTTGCTCCCTAAGAAGAAGGGAGTTAACATAATTGATCCATTGTTTTCCTGTGGGAACCGTAGATGCCATCCAGTATCGAGCCATAAGTTTCCTAGAAAGGTACAGTAGCCTGGTGACCATGTAATACATTCCCTTTGGGAACATTTCCACATCAATTGCCCCTAGCAGGTACACGTTTCCCATTCTTACCTGGTCCTTTGTTTCAGTTTATGGGATTGGAGCAGTCTATAGACCAAGCACATCAACTAATATGTTTACAGTGATACCTAACATTCAAGAGACTGGTGTGACAAAGGAAAAGGCGCAAGGGGGATTAGGGGTACTGGAGCTTAGAAATTATTATAACGCAATAATTCTCTCACGATTAATAGAATGGGCAAAAAATAACAGGGTAAAGAGATGGGTAAATATGGAATACACAATCAGTAAAGCCACAATGGGGAAGATAATATGGATTCCTGCACAATATAGAGAACTCAGTATCGACACGCACAGTATCACTTGGAATGCACTAAAAATATGGGATAAGATACACAAAAGGGAAAATGGGGATACAATTCACCCCTATCACCACTAAAAGACACAAAATATTTCACGCCGGGGATAGAGAAAATGTTTGGAAAATGGATCACACAAGAGAATGCACAACTGAAAGATGTAATGACGCAAGATAAATTGTGCACGTATCAGGAATTAAAAAATAAAAGGGAATTGATGGTGATTGATGAGTGGCGGTATACCCAGCTAAAACATTTTTTTGAGGCAATACCCCAGCCTATTAGATCGGCAGAGAATTTACGGCCCTTAGAGAAACTATGTGTGGATAACGGAAGGAAGGGGGTGACCTCTAGGATCTATAAAATATTGAATGATACGACAAAGCTGGAGATACCGCAATACATCAGGAAATGGGAGGAGGAATTGGGAACACAGGTGAATGACATTGAGATTAGGCAACTAATGAAGAGGGTGCACTCAACGTCAGTAAATAGTAATATGATAGAGTTGAATTATAAGTGTCTGGCCCGTTGGTATATAACCCCCGACAAGGCTCATAAATGTCAAAGGGAAACATCACAGTTATGCTGGTGGGGGTGCAAAGAAATTGGAACCATGGCCCACATATGGTGGACATGTCCCAAAATTAAAAAATATTGGGGGGAGATCAGGCAAATAATTAGAGAGATAACAAATATCGAAGTCCCAGATGACCCATAGGGATGCTTACTCCACAGGATCAGAATGCCAACAAAGCAATATGTGAGAACTCTGCACCCACAGCTCTTAAACGCTGCTAAGAGCCTAATACCTGGACATTGGCAAGAACAGGAAAGGCCCACTTTGAAGAACTGGTGCAATAAAATAAATGAAATCTAAAATCTAGAATACTTAAGGTTTAGTGACAAGGAGGGAATATTGGAGTTTGAAGAGAAATGGAAGGAATGGGTAGATTATAAGTACTCAATAAGATTTGCAGAAGTGATGGGAGCATAATATATTAAAACATTTTTTGTTTACAAAAGTTTTATTTGGAAGATTTAAAAAAAAAATACGTTACACAGTTGTGAGGATACTCTACAGAAGAAGATATAAAGCAGTACAAGATAAACAATGGTGATTAAGTGATGGTTCAAGTAAGAGCAGAAGATAAGATATTATGTCAATATGTGGAAAGGGTACCAATTGGAGTTGATACCATTCAGAGTAGGAGGTGTCATGGGGAGTGTGGGAACCCAAAAAAGGTCAGCACATAAAAATATACAAAAGATCCGGGAGGCATATGGATCAGTCATTGGACCAGAACATCCATTTCGAGTTAAAGGTGGGGATGCTATCAAATAGTGTGTGATGAATTCTTTCGGATAACTGAATATTTCTCATTCTGGATATTACCTGGGGCCAGGGGAGATTGTTGGATCTCCAGTTGAGGGCAATCATCCATTGGATTGAGCTTACTAATGAGTGAATCAGTCTAACGCAGGGAGGGGGAATATCAGGGATATTAGCATAAAGAATACATATTTGTGGGGAGAGGGAGATTTTTTTTTTAATCATGGATTCTAATAATATATTAAAATTAGAACAGGAAATAATAAATCAGAACCAAGGAGGGAGAAGAGGGGAAAAGTTTAATAGATTTGGTATGAGAAAAGAAGATGGGGAGGTTTTAGGACTGAGAGGTTAGGGGGTAGAGTCTAGGGGGGCGGGGTTTTTGGTATATATCATGTATTGTATTATTTTCTTTTTTTTTTTATGTGTGGTCGAGACGAGGTTTTATACTGAAAAATCAATAGTGAAATATAAAAAAAAAAAAAACTGGTGTGAGGATTGCTGCTGGAAAATACTGTTTGCATATGGAAATGTTAGTTGGCTGGTTCCCGCCTATCCCTGGTCATTCCCGGGCTTACCTAACCTATCGGTGAAGCCCGGGAACAATCTGATGCTTTCAGTAGCTGGGTATGGAGAAGAGTGAGGCCAAGATGGCCACCACTCGTCTCTATGCTCTTGGAGGACCAAAGCAACGTCTGTTCCTGGGCCAAACTAAATAATTTTTTTTTTTTAAAGCAAAAGTAAAAAAAAAAATGTTACTCTTTCGTCCATGGACCGACACAGCTTCTCTATTGACAAAGTGGGTATTATCCGTTAATTAGGAGTGACTAGGCAGAAAAACTTGTAAAAAGTGTTGCATCACACCTTCTACAGTACCGCCCAGGGGGCGGACCCTCTGGGTATACCCTCTCAGTCTGCATCTTCGCAGATCAGTTTTTTTCTGTCTAGCAAGGAGTAGGACATGGCTCCCTTCGGGCCCATTGGTCCGGGGAAAAAAGATATATATATATATATATATATTTTTTTTTTATACATTTGTTGTTTCCTGCGATCTTCGATCAACTGCCGACTGGGTGACAGGCTGGATCCTCGATCCTTGTAGTCTCCCCAGTTTCGGCCATCGAGCGTGTGCCGACCCTAGCTACGCGCTGGGTTTTCCACGACATGCCCGTCGCTCCACGGGTGGCCGGTGAGCTTACGCTCCAGGGCCTGCATCGGACCGCTCAGCTTCGGCTGACCTTACGGCCGAGTCGCAGCAGCCTGGCCGGTGAGCTTACGCTCCAAGGCTTGCATCGGACCGCTCAGCTTCGGCTGACCTTACGGCCGAGTCGCAGCAGCCTGTCCGGTGAGCGTCATGCTCCAGGGCATACATATGATCGTCCCTTCTGGGTCCAATCACAGCATGCCTGGCCAACAGTCACCTTCTGTGCGCGGACGATGATCTGTTTGGAATGTCTTCCAGCAGAATACATGCAGGATAGGTAAGTAAAACTCCCCTGCCTCGGCTGGGTGATTTAGCTGGACATTCCTGGAGAGATCAAGTAAGTGGTTGTGGCCCCTTTCTTCCCTCTCTCCCTGCCTTTCCCTCCTCCCTGGGCTTCTAGCTAAAGGTTGCTGGGTGCTGGGGGTCACCTAGGGGGTCCCACTGGAGCGGGGCTGGCTGTAACTAACATTTAAAAGAAATGTCATTTTTTCTTACCTGTGTTTGTGTCCTTCCTCCTCCATGCTGTCCGCGGCCATTTTGAGGTGGTCCATGCCAAGTTTGGCCCCTTGTGACTGCCCGGCGGCCATCTTCCTGTGGTTCGGCCACACCCACTGGCCCCTATCAGCTGATCGGCGGCCATGTTTGTCCACCCTGTATGCAGATATTGCCGTTCGGCGGCCATCTTTTTGTGGGCTATGGCTGCTTGACCTCTATCTTCTATCGGCGGCCATTTTCTTAGAGCCCATATTATCTTCCATACAGACGTTTTTGGCAACCATTTTTCGAGAGCCTCCGGCCTCTAGGGTGCATTACACTGGCGCGAAAATTCACACAGGAGGTGCTGATAAAAGAAGCAGACTGACACAGCAGCAGAGGGACAGCATCATAGGCGCAGCATAGCAGTACCTATCCAGGGTGGTGAGTCCTCTGGGTGACCCGGCCTCTCTGCAGCACAGGAGGGTGGCCTATTGATATCTTGCCTGGAGCCCTGTGAGTGTCAGCGTGTGGTCAGCATGGCATCTGAGCCAGATGTCTTCTCCCCTGAAACACCAGATTTAGCAGCTGGTGCCCCTGAGGTGTCTATGAACACTATGACTGCAATCCTAGAGGCGTTTGCTGCCAGGGTGGAAGTAGCACACGGGAATACAGGGGGTAGTAAACGCCCCATCCCCTGCAAGCTTCTGGGGATAATTCTGGTGCAGAACCAGGTCCAGCTACGGCTCGGGGCCAGATTCTGACGCATCAGAGACTGCAGACCGTGACCGGACAGTGAGAATGACTCAAAGTCCAGGTCAGTACGCGAGACGGCTTTGGTATCTGACCTTATTACTGCAGTGCGGGATATGCTAAAATTGGAAAATGCTGCAGAAGCAGCAGAGACTCCAGTCCACTTGGGTTTCATAGATCTGCCCGCACTGCTAAGGTGTTCCCTTGTGTGTCTTTTGATAAACTCTTATACAAGGAATGGGAGAACCCACTGAGGGTCTTTACAGCCCCAAAGAGGTTTGCGGTACGGTACCCCTTTTGAGGAGAGTTTTCTGAAGAAATGGACCTCTCCCCCCTATAGTGGACCCTCCGGTGTCCAGACTTAATAGAGCCACCACAATTCCTGTAGAAGGGGCTCCTGTTTTCTAGGACCCTGTGGATAAGAAGGCTGAAGCACTCGCTTGCTACCTATACTCAGTGGTAGGCTCGGCAGTACGCCCGGCATTGGCGGGGGCCCTAGTGTCTCACACACTTACTGAATGGGCAAGATTGCTACTCCAGGGGTTAAGAAGCGAGATGCTCCTCCTGATGAGATAACATTGGCCGACCTGTTGGTCCAGGGCCTTAGGTTTGTCTGCGAGTCAGACATGAATACTATTCCCCTGCTGTCTAAAACTTCGGTTTATGCAGTAGCAATACGCCGCCTGATCTGGCTAAAAGGCTGGTCTGCGGACCAGACTTCCAAGAAAGCCCTGTTGGATCTGCCTTTTAAGGGCGAGAGACTTTTTGGGGCTTCTCTGGATGACATCATCAAGGATGCCACAGGAAGTAAAAGCACTTTGCTTCCCCAAATTAGCAAGGGTAAGGGGCCACGCCAAGGGCAAGGACCCTCCTTTACTGCACACAAGTGGTTTTTTCGTCCCCCTAGGGCGACAGGGAAAAGACCCCAGGCCGATAAAGCGCCTGCCCAAGGATAAAAGCGTCCCTGGTCCCGCATACCCAATAAGCCTGCGGACAAATTTGCGTCCGCATGAAGGTCCACCCCCACCCAGCTCTCGGGTGGGGAGACGTCTTCGCAAATTCGCGACTCAGTGGACAGCACTAATCTCCGACAGGTGGGTTTGCGAAGTAATCTCCTCAGGCTACAAGATAGAGTTTCTCTCTTGTCCACTGGACAGATTCAACACCTCCAATCTCCAGCTACTACCGACCCGTCGGGAGGCCCTGTATGGGGCGGTCCAGGGTCTACTGGAACGCGGGGTAGTTATTCCAGTTCCAGAACTGGAACGGGGTTTTTACTCAAATCTGTTCATTGTGCCAAAGAAGGAGGGGGTTCGTCCAAGCTTGGATCTCAGAGCCCTCAATTGCTTTGTGAAGGTACAAAGTTTTCGGATGGAGTCGGTTCGATCTGTAGTCACGGCTCTCCATCCGGGGGACTTTCTGGCCTCCTTGGACATCAAGGACGCATACCTGCATGTCCCCATATACTCCAGACACCAGAGGTTTCTGCGATTTGCTATCGGGAAGGACCACTACCAGTTTGTGGCCCTCCCGTTGGGCCTTGCCTCAGCACCCAGGACGTTCACCAAGGTGCTCGCTCCGATTCTGGCACTTCTAAGACAGCGGGGTATCGCTATCACAGGCTACTTATACGACCTTCTGCTGAAGGCCCCTTCAAGCTCAGAATTAGAGGTAAGCGTGTCCATTACCTGTCAGACTCTTCGAGACTGTGGTTGGATACTAAACACGCAAAAGTCAGTATTGGTGCCCACTCAACGCCTAGGGTACCTGGGGTTGATTCTGGATTCTTCAGAGGCAAAGGTATTCCTCCCTGTGGAGAAGTTGCAGACCCTCCGGGCTGCAGTACGGCAGCTGACTTCCAGGAATTGGTCGTCACTCCGTTTTTTGCATGCAAGTGTTGGGCCTCAGGGTAGCCTCCTTCAAGGCGGTTCCATATGCTCAATACCACACTCGAGTGTTACAGAAGGAAGTTCTGTCCAGATGGAACAGATGTCCATCATCTCTGGATTATCAAATCCGAGTGAGCCACATAGTCAGGAGATCCCTGGTATGGTGGCTGACAGCACCGGCTCTAATGGCCGGGAAGTCATTTCTTCCGGTTTACTGGATAGTGATCACGACGGACGCCAGCCTTACAGGTTGGGGGGGAGTCTGGGGTGTTCAGTCGGTGCAAGGTCGCTGGACCCCAGAGGAAGCCCTCCTGCCGATCAATGTCCTGGTAATCCGGGCGATCAGGCTGTGCCTCTTCAAATGGTCTCAGAGGCCGCAAGGGCGTCCAGTCAGGATCCAGTCAGACAACGCCACAGCAGTGGCATATGTCAATCATCAAGGAGGAACAAGAAGCTCAGCTGCAACATCGGAGATCGCTCGCATCCTGAAGTGGGCAGAGAGGAGCGTACCGGCACTGTCGGCCGTGTACATTCCGGGTGTGGAAAACTGGCAGGCGGACTACCTGAGCCGCCAGATGCTGGACCAGGGAGAAGGGTCCTTACACCCGGAGGTGTTCCAACTCCTCTGCCAAAGATGGGGCACACCAGACGTAGATCTTCTGGCTTCCCGACTCAATCGGAAGGTATTGAGATTTGTGGCCCGGTCAAGAGACCCATGGGCAGACGCAACGGACGCGTTGGTAGCATCGTGGGGTCAGTATCGGCTAATCTATGCCTTCCCTCCCTTAAGGCTTCTTCCTCTTCTGCTCCGCAGAGTGGAGGCAGAGGGAATTCCAATGATCCTAATCGCTCCAGATTGGCCTCAGCGTCCTTGGTACGACGATCTAGTACGTCTGGTAGCAGACGTCCCCTGGCGCCTACCACTACGGAAGGACCTGCTATCGCAAGGTCCCATATTCCATCCTGCTTTACAGTCATTGGCTTTAACGGCATGGCTGTTGAGAACCAGGTACTGAGAGACCGGGGCCTGTCAGACTCAGTAATCTTTACTATGAGAAGTGCTCGAAAACCGTCCTCTAGGAAGGTCTATCACCGCACTTGGAGGGCCTACATCTCCATGTGTGAGGAAATGAAATGGCATCCGCGTACCTATTTGGTTTCCAGAATCCTGCTGTTTTTACAGCATGGGGTGGACCAAGGGCTTGCCCTAAGTACGATTTAAGGGACAGATATCTGCCCTGGCTGTCTTTTTTCAGCGACCCCTGGCGACTCACTCTCTCGTGAGTACATTTGTGCAGGGGGTCCGACATGTGGCCCCTCCGGTCCGTCCCCCGTTACCTCCGTGGGACTTGAACCTGGTCCTCTCGGTGCTTCAGAAGGCACCGTTTGAGAATATTAGAGATATTCCCCTGTTGACACTTTCTCAGAAAGTGGTCTTTTTGGTGGCTGTTACGTCAGTTAGACGAGTCTCTGAGCTGGCAGCCTTGTCCTGCAAGGCTCCCTATTTGATTTTCCACAAGGATAAGGTGGTGCTGCGGCCGCAGCCTTCCCTTCTTCCGAAAGTCGTTTCGGCTTTTCATCTCAACAAAGACATTGTACTTCCATCCTTGTGTCCTCAGCCGTCGAATCCTAAGGAGTCGGCGTTGCATTCCTTGGACGTTGTCCGAGCTTTGAGAGTATACCTATCTGCTACTTCCCTGTTCCGGAAGTCAGACTCATTGTTTGTTTCGGTGGCTGGTCCCAAGAAGGGCCAAGCAGTCTCATCGGCCACCATCTCTAGGTGGATCCGACAGATAGTAATCCAGGCGTACGCCTTAAAGGGTCAGGCGCCCCCCTTTCCTGTCACGGCGCATTCGACCAGGGCAATAGGTGCCTCTTGGGCTTTCTGACATCAAGCGTCTGTTTCCCAATTATGTAAAGCGGCGACTTGGTCGTCCGCTCACACTTTCACAAAATTCTACAAAATTGATGTAGGTGCATCTTCGGATGCCTCTTTTGGCCGCAAGGTTTTGCAAGCGGCTGTTTAGAGTTGCAACTCCTCCGTTGGAGGAGTGCTGTTTTGTGTTTGGGGTGAAGTTTATTTTTATGCTGTTACCACCCCTCGTTTTTTCTCTGACACTGCTTTTGGGACGTCCCACTTTGTCAATAGAGAAGCTGTGTCGGTCCATGGACGAAAGAGTAAATAGGATTTTTTACTCACCGTAAAATCCTTTTCTCTGAGTCCATGGACCGACACAGCACCCACCCCTCCTTTTAAGTTTGTACTGCTTTTTGACGAACTGATCTGCGAAGATGCAGACTGAGAGGGTATACCCAGAGGGTCCGCCCCCTGGGCGGTACTGTAGAAGGTGTGATGCAACACTTTTTACAAGTTTTTCTGCCTAGTCACTCCTAATTAACGGCTAATACCCACTTTGTCAATAGAGAAGCTGTGTCGGTCCATGGACTCAGAGAAAAGGATTTTACGGTGAGTAAAAAATCCTATTTTTTTGATCTTTTGCTTTTAAAGATAAATTAGAGATTTGGAGTTTTTCTGACCCCAGATCTCTCAATAAAGAGGAACTATCATCCTTATTTCTATTACAAGGGATGCTTACATCCTTTGTAATAGGAATAAAAGTGATAAAAATAAAGAGACAGTGTAAAAATAAAAAGTAAAATAAATAAGAAAAATAAAAATTTAAAAGCACCCCATCCCTCCGTGCTCACGCACAGAAGTGAATGCATAGGTATGTCGCTCAAGCATATGCAACCAGTGTTCAAAAAACACATGTGAAGTATTGCCACGATCGTTAGAGTGAGAGCAATAATTGTAGCCTAAAACCTCCTCTGTAACTCTAAGTATCGCCCATGGAGATTTTTAAGTACCGCATTTTCGCCGCTATTCCATGAGCGTTCGCAATTGTAAAGCATGAGATGTTAGGTATATATTTACTCGGCGTAACATCATCTTTCACATTATATAAAGAATTGGGGTGAATATTGTGTTTTTTATTTTGTGTATTGTTTTTTCTTAATTTATTAACGTGTATTTTATCCTAAAAAATTGTGTTTGAAAGACCGCAATGTGTGACATTGCCATTTTATTTTCTAGGGTCTCTGCAAAAAAAAAAAATACATAATGTTTGGGGGTTCTAAGTAATTTTCTAGAAAAAAATACTGATTTTAACTTTTAAACAAAAATTTCCAGAAAAGGCCTGGTCTTCAAGTGGTTAAAGAAACCTGAAATCGCATCTGTAGCAAGAAGTTCCAGCATTTTCCCGATGCTAAGGCTAAAAACAGTGCTGCACATATAAAGTATAGAGGATAAAGATAAATGAAATCTTGCTTCTCTTGAAGAATATAAAACACTCTGATAAGTAGCTGTCTGACAGCATGCATTTTAGATTTATTGCATTCCAAGGGTGCAAATCCACTTTAATAATCTGGTATGATTTGGGTGTGAGCCACAGAATGAGGTGTAGATATACATCTCATATATTACTCAAACGTACAAAGGATGGATATGAGGCTGCTGCAAGGTTGTTGTGGTGTCAGTCACACTTCTTTATGTAACAAAAGTAGTAAACAATTTTTTTTTTATAAGAAGCATACCTTGGTTTGAACAAGTGAAGACCTCTGAGTTCGCATTTCTTGTATAATGGAATAAACACTAAAATTAACTGGAATAATCTATTACAAAGAAAGAAAGCAAAATTGTTAATTGTCATTCAGATATTCTTCTCAGCCCTCTTATGCACTTCATTTTCATACGCAAGGAAAGTTTTGTCAGGAATTCAATTTCTTTTATTTATCATAGGAACACATACTGTACATACATATAGTACATAATTATTACGTTGTTACAAAAAACGTAACAAATATAAGATATGTATGCTAAAGCTCAAAGTGCCCAAAGTTTCATACTTCCTTCGACTAACATGCATCCCATTGGAAAGTCGCTACCCAGAAAGTGGACCTTCATAGGATGTAGATAAATGAATTGGGTTTAGATTTGGGACTTTCCCTTCTCCCCTCTGGTCTCAGCAAGGGACAAATTGGTCCAATTCAAAATTGTGAATAGAGCTCACTACACGCCTCACAGGCTGCACCAGATGTCGCCGGCGCATTCTCCGGCATGCTGGCGTTGCTCCTATCAACCGGGTGACTTTTTCCACATTTTTTGGGTTTGCCCAGCAATAGAATACTATTGGAAAGAAGTACTCCAGGTGATTGCTAAGGTCACTAAGACTCGTGTTCCTTATGATTGTCTGCTGGGACTGGTGCAACAAATGTCATTGATCAGAGCCAGAAAAATATCTCTGTTACTGTACTATGCTCGTAAGGCCATTACAATGACCTGAAAACAATCGACTCCCCCCTCTGTCAGATTCTGGAAGTTTGCCCCTATATAAAGCTACCTACTCGGGCAGGGGTTGTCCACAAAAATTTGAGAAGGTATGGACCTGCTGGCTAGATGATAATACCATGGCAACTGATGTGGTAACCACTTCCTAAAGTAACAATATATCTCTAATTTGTTAATATATTGACCCAATTATTCTCATGTTGCATTATCCTGTCAGTACCAATTTGAGCACAGATTCTCCTGAACTGAACCTCTCCCCTCATTGGGGTAATAGTGTAAGTCGGTTTGTGTATGTTGTATGTTGTGCCCTGTTGTGGTATGTTGTCGCAACAGAGAAACGGCCCCTGTGTGGGCAAATTTTTGGCCCCTGCGTGGGCTAGTTTTGTGTACTAATAAAAACTTCAATAAAAAAGATTGTGTAAAAAAAAAAAAATGAATTGGGTTTGGCCACGTGGACTTGGGGGAGAAAATAAAATAATAACAAGTAAGTCTGCCCTAAAGGGTAACTAAAAGCAAACCTTTTTTCTTTCTAGCGGGGATAACGTTGGATCAAGAGTCGTGTCAGGTACGTGTTTAGGAAAAGGGGTGGGGCACTAAGCAAGTGGTAAAACTTTTTTTTACCTTAATGCTGGGAATGCATTAAAGCAGGGATATGCAATTAGCGGACCTCCAGCTGTTGCCAAACCCATGAGGCATAGCGAGACTCTGACAGCAGCAAGCATGACACCCAGAGGCAGAGGCATGATGGGACTTGTAGTTTTGCAACAGCTGGAGGACCACTAATTGCATATCCATGCATTAAAGTATAACTAAAGGAAAACTATTTTTTGGATAGAGTGGAGAAGGATTAGAACACCAGTTGGGTTGTTATTACTGTCTGTGTCCCCGTTAGGAAGATTCACGCTCTCTTTTTGTCCTGTTTACCACTGTCATCGAAAGTTAAAGTAAAAGAAAATCCCAAATTTTTAGATTTTCGACATCAGAATACTAGTAGAGGGGAAATCTTCCAATGGGGACACAAGTCCCGGTGACCTTGGTGATTCCCTACCTTTGAAGGGATTTCCTCTCACTTCCTGTTTTGGCTATAGAACATGAAGTGACAGGAAATCTCCTCAATGGGACACATATAACAAAAAAAAAACAAACAACTGACAGGGGTTAAAACCTGCACCGTTTCTCTATCCAAAATGAGAAAATACGTTTTACCTTTAGTTACACTATAATATATATCCATTGTATGCTATAGATGTGTTGCATACTTGAATGCAAACCATTATTCCATAAATCAGATATAGTTCCTCCACATGCTGGTTATTTGAAGCATTTTTATCAGTACTGGATAATCGACAAACAACCTAGGCAGGGAGCTCAGAACTTAAAGGATATCCAGGGGCCCAGCTACAACCGTCAAGCTTCTGCAGTAAGCCAGGAGGATAAAGCAATTGGTCAAAGTTATGCACCTGCCTGTCACTTCACAAAGGAAGGATGTCAGTATAAACAATGCAGATGGGGTTGCACCTTTCTGCCTTAACCTATCTAGCAATTATAGACCTTTTTGGTCTTCTTAAATGCAGGTTAATACTTTTGATTAAACATGTTCAAAAACTTAAAAAGAATGTCCTTTATTTTTTGTTCATCAGCACAAAAAGTCTGCATGGTCATCAACATAATTATATAGGCTTGATCAGCACCATTTTCAAAGGCCTAATGACATAAGCAGATGGATGTTTTGGAAACTGGTTGCTCAGGGAACATTTGGTATTGTCAAACAGATTTGCTACCACAAAACTGTGACTGTCACATGGATCATTTGAGACTATAACAACCACTGTAACCTTTCCAGATGTTACTGTTCCATTGCATGGCCACACATCACATATGGACAAGATATGCAGCAGCTGTCACACACAAACATCCAGGCTATGACCTCCTAGTTTATTCCGAAGCATTTTATTTATGTCTACAAATACATATGACAGAAATCTTACCTCATCTTTCAGTAATCTCCAGATATAATCAATTGCACAGATAACGCCCGTTCGCCCACAGCCAGCACTAAAAAAATAGTAAAATGGTATATACTGTAGATTCCACATTTAAATGTGTATTAGTATTTATATCGTTAAACATGATTTTTTCTGTGTTTTGCAATTTTTATTGTGGTATAACATGTAGTAATAGCAAAGTAACACTAGGTGGTACTGTTGGTCTAGGGAACATGTTTACTGTACAAAGTTGCCATGAGCACTATATCTACATTTCTTTTAAAATGGTAATGCTCCCTTATTTGCATATAATGCAAATTAGTAAGCAGCAGCTATTACTACTAAAACTAAAATCCTGCAGGTAGGGTAAAATATCCCTTTTTTCTAAAAGTTATATATAGTTAAAATACGTAAGTATGTTATCCAGTATAATAAAGCAACAAAATATAAAGATGTTAGGGGTGCTAAATCTTTTAAATGTTGCTACCATTGCCTGTGGCAGTGTTTTAATTTGTTCTTACTCTTGTCAATGTCACTTTTGCTAGACAGCTTAGTCTGCATGTAAATGTGGAGATAAATATATTTAACCAACCTCACGCCTGTATACCCTTTATAGACCAGAGAAATGTTTACATTCCTGCTATGGGCCTATTTATTCGGAATAACTTTCCTATCACTTAGGATAACAAAGTAATACATTTTTTATTTATTTTTTTCCTACATACAAAACTTTCTTTTGGTGATATTGTCTTTTTATTCAAGCCACAGACAAAAAAATAACTCTCCCATTTTTTTTTCCTAATTTGATCTGTATAAGTTAAAAAAAAAAGTTCATGTAAATAAAAAGTATACATTTTATTATATAATTCATACTTTTTTTAAATGACTCCAAAATTATGCATGCATTGCTAATCTATTTAAAAACGAAATGTTTGTTTTTAGTTTTTCTTTGGCCTTAAAAAAATGTATAAACAAAATCACAGGGGCAACACGACTTCAGACTTCAGACTTCAACACGACTCAGACACGACTTGAGCATGAATCACAGAGCGACTAAGTGGTGATTTACAACACGACTGAAGTTGCCTCCAGGACAGGAGACATTCCAGTGGCCAATAAAACAAGAATCAGCTCTGTGGGAGGGAGGGGTTTGCCTGAGAAATGTATGTTCTCTTCCTGTAAAGTTGCCTTCAAAATGAACACTGATCAGACTTCTAAGCGACTTCCATTGAAATCAATGGTACAAGTTGCCTACAGGTCGCCTAGGAGTCGGATTGAAGTAGTACAGGAACATTTTTTGAAGTCGGAGCGACTGCAGTCGTGTACATTAAAACATCTCCATTCACTTCAATTAGTTTTAAAAATAGCACGACTTGGGGCAACTCGGGGTGACTAGAAGTCGCGTCCGGAGTCGCCCCTGTGTAAACCGATTCTAAGAACAAAAGCATTTGAATATTAAAAGTTAGAAAAATAGAAACAAAAAAATCTGCAGGAAAATAATAGCTAAAAGGAAAAGGCGAGGAGGTAAATAGGGCTGATTAAGGTAAACTAGGGGTTAATAAGGGGTTAAATAAGAGCAAAGTTTAACTTTTTTTTTTTTTTTACATGTCAAGTTCCTTAACTGACATCATATGCAGAGCAAAGCTCATCCCTTTGATCTGTAGATTAACCACATTTCCCGTGGAGCAATTTTTTTTTTTTTAATTTTTCATGCAGATGTTAGTCTGTATATTGTATTTGGCTACAAGTTTACTTGAAACCCCCAGAACATTTAATTTTTTTGAACAAAGAAGCAGCACTGTCAAATAAAGATGCTAGTTGAAATGCTTTAAAATGACTGAATATTTGTGCAATGTATTTTCAGGAAGGAAATACATTAAAGTGGAACTATAGCACCAGTGGAACCTCCTATCTTTTGCAGACAACGAAGCTGCCTTTGTTTGATCTGCAGTTGCAGATACTGTACATGTAATTAGCTATGACACCAGCTATTTGATGGCTTTACAATTTGGTTGAGAACTGACATAAGCACATTGATATTTGTAAAAGTGATTCAAGGCATGCAATTACAGCTGATAAATAGCTTGTTATAACTTCTTCTTTGTAATTCTATATAAATTTATTCTATTTTCAGTTTGCTTATATTGCTTTGTAATTTCTTGGAAAATAATAAAAATTACAATATAAAAAACAAAAACACAAAAAAAAAAAAAAAAAAAAAACTGTTTTGGGAAACAGATAAATCGGTGGGTTTAGTTTAAAATTAATTTTAAATAAATTTTACAAACACAATTTACACCCCAATTTTTTGTACTATGTAAAAGATGAGGTTGCGTTGAGTAAATAAATACCAAATATGTCAAACCTAGCCATAAACATCTCTCTCTCTCTCTCATATATATATCTATATCTATAGATATATCTATCTATAGATATATCTATAAATATATACAGTGGAACCTTGGATCACGAGCATAATGCGTTCCAGGAGAATGCTTGTAATCCAAAGCACTCGCATATCAAAGCAAGTTTCCCCATAGAAGTAAATGGAAACAAAGATAATTTGTTCCACATTGACGTCTATTGTATGCAGTACCACATTTGGCCAGAGGTGGGGGGGGCGCCAGAGAGACTCAAAAATACTCGGAGACCGCCCGGAGCCGCACAAATGCACAGCTCTGAGTGTCACGGCGCCCCTGTACATCTGGCCAAATGCGGTACTGCACACAGCAGAGGCTTAAATCCTGTTTGTTTTGCGAGACAACACCCGCAAACCGAGTCAGGATTTTTTAAACGTAATAGCTCGTGTTGCGAAAACGCCCGTTAACCGTGATCCGAGTTATTACTGTATATAGATATATATCTATATAGATATAAAGATATATAGATATACTGTATATATCTAGATATATATCCCAAGATATATATTTTTTGTGTTTTACATATTTTTGTTTCATTGGCTGCAACCTAGTCCAATGGGAGATGTTTTTGGTTGTGTTCTAATTTCAGAGATGGAGCAGCCCTGAACTTATGTTCCGTTCACTATACTTTTCAACATGTCAAAACTTGATAGCACTTTAAATGCCTTTACTGTTCATCAGTTTACAGTTAACTGTAAATGAAGTACCTATAATTGTAAAACCAAAATTATTCAACAACAATTTTATATCAATCTTATTAAGGCATTGCCCTAATTGGATTCCTACTCATCTAAAAATTATTCCCAGTTGAAAGTTGTCCATGATTCTCATTACTAAATACGTACATATATGTTGCGCAATTGTTTATGTATGCACCCTATGTTTGTGTGTGTGACAAGGGGGAGGGGTGTTTTTTTATATATTTCATCTACATTTATTTAAAAAATGTTATACTTTATTTTTAATTTTATTTTATTGCTATCGCAAGGAAGCCTAACAAGCCCTCTATTTGATATCATTGGGTAGGTGGCGGGTTCTCTTTATCAGGGGTCTATTATGATTGTCTGTCCTGCCCTCTGCTCCAGTGAAACAATGTGCTTGATCCTCTATTTTCTTGGAATATCAGATGGGAGTTTGACAGCTCTGACCCTGAAACTGCTCAGAGCTGTGTACTCCCAGTTTACAGTCAGCAGAGAAGATCAGGGAACAAAATAGTAATAAACAGTGGCGGTGCATTCATTAAGGGGAGCACGGGTGTCGCCCCCCTCTCTCCAGCCACCCCCTCTATGTAAAATAGATAGATTCATGCATTGCAGGTCCATGCTGCAAATGAGGCCAAATGAGATGGCAGTCTCTGGTGGCATTCATGAAGGCACAGAGGGGGGAATACTGACCTCAGAGTGTCCATTACAGATACTTCATCCACAGTGCAGCTCAGTAGCATTGAGCCTGATAATATCACAGGCTTAGCAGTACCAAGCTGCCTTTCCAGCCACTGTGCCTGCTCACAGACAGGTTCAGCTGTCAAGCTTCTTCGGTGACACTGAATGACTGCGCTGACCCAAGGCGGCCATCTTTGTCTGGGAGAGGGGGGGGGGGGGAGCAGTTCTTTGAAATGGCTGTGTGTGTAAGGGAGATACTTTCCTTTCACTACTTGTTGAATCCCTGGGACAGAAAATAAAGCAAGATCTCCCAAGTGGGACACACATAACAAACTGTCAAGGGTTTTAACCCTTTCCTACACTATCCAAAATATACAAACCTGCAGTGGACACATATTGGAGGACTATCATCTTTCTGGAGAGCACGTATGTCATCTATCATGCCCAAAATATGTTCCACAGACAAAGGCACATCATGATCAGGCCAATTCTTATAATGAAACTGATAAACGATTCTTATCTCCTGTAGAAAAAATGGCAGATATTGCAACGTAAATAATATGATGGATTGCTGACAACAATATGATACATACACAGAAGGATAAAAAAAGTCAGAGGTAAAAAAAAAAAATACACTGAAAACTTTTGAGGGTCATCACGTTCAATTGCTATATCTGCATTTAGTCTTACTGACAAAAAGTAAAGCATCATATAAAAATCATTCAACAACAATTTTATATCAATCTTATTAAGGTATTGCCCTAATTGGATTCCTACTCATCTAAAAATGATTCCCAGTTGCAAGTTGTTGATGATTCTCATGACTAAATACGTACACTTTGGTTTTAGTACAATAGTATTATCTAATAGTAGTAATGTCTGTTGTTGTATACAAGTACATTCTTAAAAAAATATAAAAAATAATATATTTTAGCGATAAAATATATATACCTGTGTGTGTGTGTGTATATATTATATATATGTTAGAAGGCCAGGAAAGGCCAGTATGGTCGCCTGAATTAATGGGAGGAGCCCGGAGTGTATTTAAGCCGACCACTTGCCCTTGCTCCTTGTCTCTTCCAGTGCACAATACCCTCCCTCCCATTCCCCTTTTACAGCACTTCTCAGCACATTCTCCTCCACAATCATCCATTAGTTATCTTGGGTATGTCCCCTTTTCTTGGCATACCGTCAAGACGACCAAAAGCCACACCTCAGGTCTATTTATGTTGTGAGTCTTGTCGCGTGTTTATGTGATCCACATTTGTCTCGGTTGTAGGGCCACGACCATAAATATATATATATATATATACCTTGAAAAACGCCATCCTTTGTAAATGAAGTGCGGGACCCATTCCACATCATTACCATACTATACCATGCCTGTGGACTGTATTCCTGGAAGTGAGAGTAGTGAAGAAATGCATGGTTCCCAATCAGGTGTTTAGCTTAACTCAAACTCTATGGGCATTCAGGTCATCTCTTTGACTTGTTTGACTGCCATAATACATAGTCTTTTCTGTCATTAAAAGAAGTAGCCTCTCTCTGTATATGACACTTCTGCCTCTTTGCCATGGCTACAATTAAAGTAGTTGTAAAGTCTCAATGATTTTTCCCCCTTATTGCATTCCCTGCATTAAGATAAAAATCACCAGTTTCTCCCACCCCTAAACACTAACCCGACTCCTCTCACTGACCCAGCTCTGCCCTATCTGCAGAACCGCTTCTCCGCCGCCTAGTCTCACAGGAAACACAGGCAGTAGTGAAAGCCATAGGCTTTAAAATTCTGTGAGGAGGCAGCAGGAGGCATGACAAAGCTGCACTGTCTGTGTTTATGGATGCACACAGCCTGGTTCGCAAGCACGTGTGCACAGGTTACTGGTTACCTTACTCCTGTAAGGTTTATTTTTGCCATCCTTATCCCATACATCCTAGACCATTTTCCTATAACCCAAAACAAGAAGTGAGAGGAAATCCCTGCAAATTATGGGAATCCCTTGGAACTCCCCAAGTTACCAGAACTAGTGTCCCCATTGAAAGATTTCCCCTCTATTACTATTCTTTAAGAGTTCACTGGTACAGGTAAATAAACAGTTTAGCAGATCAAGAGATAAAGGGCTAACATCCAGAAGAGAGTCCATACATACCCAAGTTAGCATGTTTCAGAGCTTCCTCGCCTTCTCAAACAACACCATATGTTTGAAATCTCAGAACCTTCTACAAATATTCCACAGTAGGGATGAGCTTTCGTGTTCGAGTCGAACATACGTTCGAGTCGAACATCGGCTGTTCGATCGTTCGCCGAAGATCGAACGTTATGGGCTGTTCGCGCCAAATTCGAGTGACGCGAACGGCCCACAATACACTGCGCCATTGCAGTGCAATCCCGGCGCTGTGATTGGCCAAGCATGCACTGTGACACCGCATGCTTGGCCAATCACAGCGCCGGCAGCGAGGAGAGCCATAATTGGCCACAGGCAGGATGCCTGTGGCCAATCATAGCTCAGGGGGGTTTAGTACACGCCCCACACTATAAAAGGCCGCCAGCGCGGCAGCCTTGTGCAGTGTGTTCCGGCGTGCAGGGAAAGAGATACATAGGCAGGGACAGTGTGTTCTATGTTCTATTCTTTTCTCAGGCATCTGCAGGAGTTAGGGGGTGTTGTGTGCCTCCAGCACAGTATACACCTGGATCTACACTTTATTGCTGTTCTCTAAGCTAGATAGGCAGGCAGGGACAGTGTGTTCTTTTCTCAGGCATCTGCAGCAGTTAGTGGGTGTTGTGTGCCCCAGCACAGTATACACCTGTATATACCCGTCATTGCTGTTCTCTAATACAGGCATCTGCAGGAGTTAGTGGCACAGTATACACCTGTATATACCAGTCATTGCTGTTCTCTAATACAGGCATCTGCAGGAGTTAGTGGCACAGTGTACACCTGTATATACCCATCATTGCTGTTCTCTAATACAGGCATCTGCAGGAGTTAGTGGCACAGTATACACCTGTATATACCCGTCATTGCTGTTCTCTAATACAGGCATCTGCAGGAGTTAGTGGCACAGTATACACCTGTATATACCAGTCATTGCTGTTCTCTAATACAGGCATCTGCAGGAGTTAGTGGCACAGTGTACACCTGTATATACCCATCATTGCTGTTCTCTAATACAGGCATCTGCAGGAGTTAGTGGCACAGTATACACCTGTATATACCCGTCATTGCTGCTCTCTAATACAGGCATCTGCAGGAGTTAGTGGCGCAGTATACACCTGTATATACCCGTCATTGCTGTTCTCTAATACAGGCATCTGCAAGAGTTAGTGGCACAGTATACACCTGTATATACCCGTCATTGCTGTTCTCTAATACAGGCATCTGCAGGAGTTAATGGCACAGTATACACCTGTATATACCCGTCTGCAGCAGTTAGTGGCACAGTATACACCTGTATATACCCGTCATTGCTGTTCTCTAATACAGGCATCTGCAGGAGTTAGTGGCACAGTATACACCTGTATATACTCGTCATTGTTGTTCTCTAATACAGGCATCTGCAGGAGTTAGTGGCACAGTATACACCTGTATATACCCATCATTCCTCTTCTCTAATACAGGTATCTGCAGGAGTTAGTGGCACAGTATACACCTGTATATACTCGTCATTGTTGTTCTCTAATACAGGCATCTGCAGGAGTTAGTGGCACAGTATACACCTGTATATACCCGTCATTGCTGTTCTCTAATACAGGCATCTGCAGGAGTTAGTGGCACAGTATACACCTGTATATACCCGTCATTGCTGTTATCTAATACAGGTATCTGCAGGAGTTAGTGGCACAGTATACACCTGTATATACCCGTCATTGCTGTTCTATAATACAGGCATCTGCAGGAGTTAGTGGCACAGTGTACACCTGTATATACCCATCATTGCTGTTCTCTAATACAGGCATCTGCAGGAGTTAGTGGCACAGTATACACCTGTATATACCAGTCATTGCTGCTCTCTAATACAGGCATCTGCAGGAGTTAGTGGCACAGTATACACCTGTATATACCCGTCATTGCTGTTCTCTAATACAGGCATCTGCAGGAGTTAATGGCACAGTATACACCTGTATATACCCGTCATTGCTGCTCTCTAATACAGGCATCTGCAGGAGTTAGTGGCACAGTATACACCTGTATATACCCGTCATTGCTGTTCTCTAATACAGGCATCTGCAGGAGTTAGTGGCACAGTATACACCTGTATATACCCGTCATTGCTGTTCTCTAATACAGGCATCTGCAGGAGTTAATGGCACAGTATACACCTGTATATACCCGTCTGCAGGAGTTAGTGGCACAGTATACACCTGTATATACCCGTCATTGCTGTTCTCTAATACAGGCATCTGCAGGAGTTAGAGGCACAGTATACACCTGTATATACCCGTCATTGCTGTTCTCTAATACAGGCATCTGCAGGAGTTAGTGGCACAGTATACACCTGTATATACCCGTCATTGCTGTTCTCTAATACAGGTATCTGCAGGAGTTAGTTGCACAGTATACACCTGTATATACCCGTCATTGCTGTTCTCTAATACAGGCATCTGCAGGAGTTAGTGGCACAGTATACACCTGTATATACTCGTCATTGTTGTTCTCTAATACAGGCATCTGCAGGAGTTAGTGGCACAGTATACACCTGTATATACCCGTCATTGCTGTTCTCTAATACAGGCATCTGCAGGAGTTAGTGGCACAGTATACACCTGTATATACCCGTCATTGCTGTTATCTAATACAGGTATCTGCAGGAGTTAGTGGCACAGTATACACCTGTATATACCCGTCATTGCTGTTCTCTAATACAGGTATCTGCAGGAGTTAGTGGCACAGTATACACCTGTATATACCCGTCATTGCTGTTCTCTAATACAGGCATCTGCAGGAGTTAGTGGCACAGTATACACCTGTATATACCCGTCATTGCTGTTCTCTAATACAGGCATCTGCAGGAGTTAGTGGCACAGTATACACCTGTATATACCTGTCATTGCTGTTCTCTAATACAGGCATCTACAGGAGTTAGTGGCACAGTATACACCTGTATATAACCGGCAATGCTGTTCTCTAATACAAGTATCTGCAGGAGTTAGTGGCACAGTATACACCTGTATATACCCGTCATTGCTGTTCTCTAATACAGGCATCTGCAGGAGTTAGTGGCACAGTATACACCTGTATATACCCCTCATTGCTGTTCTCTAATACAGGCATCTGCAGGAGTTAGTGGCACAGTGTACACCTGTATATACCCGTTATTGCTGTTCTCTAATACAGGCATCTGCAGGAGTTAGTGGCACAGTGTACACCTGTATATACCAGTCATTGCTGTTCTCTAATACAGGCATCTGCAGGAGTTAGTGGCACAGTGTACACCTGTATATACCCGTCATTGCTGTTCTCTAATACAGGCATCTGCAGGAGTTAGTGGCACAGTGTACACCTGTATATACCAGTCATTGCTGTTCTCTAATACAGGCATCTGCAGGAGTTAGTGGCACAGTATACACCTGTATATACCCGTCATTGCTGTTCTCTAATACAGGCATCTGCAGGAGTTAGTGGCACAGTATACACCTGTATATACCCGTCATTGCTGTTCTCTAATACAGGCATCTGCAGGAGTTAGTGGGTGTTGTGTGCCCTAGTACAGTATACACCTGTATATACCCGTCATTGCTGTTCTCTAATAAAGGCATCTGCTGGAGTTAGTGGGTGTTGTGTGCCCTAGTACAGTATACACCTGTATATACCCATCATTGCTGTTCTCTAATAAAGGCATCTGCTGGAGTTAGTGGGTGTTGTGTGCCTCCAGCACAATATACACTACCCAATTGCTGGTTTTCCCATCTCCCTGCAGGCCATTACTATGTCTGGAAGGCCAACAAAGAGAGGCAGACAGTCACGAGCCAAAAAAAGAGGGCAAGAAGGCTCTGTGTCTAGAGACAACAGTGCTGGTCGTGGACGCGGTGCATTGTCATCAGCACGTGGCCATGGGACACGCTTGTCCTTTTTTTCGGCAGCTGGACGTGTTGAGCCGCATCATGCCAAAGACTTGGTAGAGTGGATGACCAAGCCCTCCTCATCCTCCTCATTCTCTCTCACCCAGGCTCAGGGTTCTGGCAAAGCAGCTGCCAAAGCGTCCTCTTCCCTCATATCAATGTCATCATCAGTCACTCCTTCCCTAGACCCACCATGTCCTCCTGAGGAGTCCCCCGAACTGTTTGAGCACAGTGTTGGTACATGCTCCAGGAGGATGCCCAGCGTTTCGAAGGGTCTGATGATGATACCCAGCTAGAGAAAGGCAGAAGCGTGAGAACAGAGAGAGGGGATGCTTAAGAAGAACAGCAATCTGGCAGTCATGTTCCAACAGCTGCAGCATACTGCCAGATTGGCTCCAGTGATGAGGAGGGAGGGGATGATGAGGTCACTGACTCCACGTGGGTGCCTGATAGGAGAGAGGAGGAGGAGGAGGAGGCACATCTCCAACGAGGCAGGATGCCCTCCGGGGGCCAGCGTAAGGGCAGCACACCGACTGAATCACACCGCAGAGCTACGCCTGTGCAGGGCGCTGCCTCTGCCCGTTATTCCAAAAGTTCTTTGGTGTGGGCCTTTTTTGAGTCAAGTGCATCAGATCGCACCGCTGCTATTTGCAACATATGTCTCAAGCATTTCTCGCGTGGCCAAAACATCAGCCGCTTGGGCACCACTTGCTTGACTAGACATATGTTGACGTGCCTTGCAGATCGTTGGCAAGCATACCTTAAAGACCCACACCAAAGAACAAAGCGGACCTCTCCTTGCTCCTCATCAGCTGGGATCTCCAAACCCACTATACCTTCAGTCCTCTCTGAAACCTGCACTGAGAGGAATGAAGGTGTAGAATTAGGTGTGTCACAGCCAAGTACTTGCGGGCACTCTGCTAGCAGTACACCGACATCCGATTGTAGCATTTCCCTGCCCCAGCTGCTGGACCGTCGAAAGAAGTTCACTCCCAACCATCCACATGCCCAGCGATTGAATGCTAGCTTGGCTAAATTGCTAGCAATTCAACTTCTGCCTTTTCAGTTGGTAGACTCGGCCCCCTTCCGTGAGTTTATGCAATGTGCGGTTCCTCAGTGGCAGGTTCCCAAACACCACTTTTTCTCACGGAAGGCGATTCCGGCTCTCTACCGGCATGTGGGAGGCAATGTCCATGCCTCGCTGGACAGGGCGGTCAGCGGTAAGGTGCATATTACCGCTGACTCATGGTCCAGCAGGCATGGACAGGGACGTTACCTTTCTTTCACGGCCCATTGGGTCACTCTTTTGGCAGCTGGGAAGGATGCAGGACAAGGTGCAGTAGTGTTGGAGGTTGTTCCGCCGCCACGCCTCCAAAATGCTACTACTGGTTGTGACACACCTCTCTCCTCCACCCCCTTCTCTTCTTCTTCCTCCATGGCCTCTTCCTGTGCTTTGTCCTCGGAACCAGCGGTGCTACGTAGGCGTTCAAGGGGCTACGCAAGTACCCAGGCAAAAAGATGCCATGCCGTGCTTGCGCTGGTGTGTTTGGGGGACAGGAGCCACACTGGGGCAGAGGTTCTGTCAGCTCTGCAGGGGCAGGCCGAGAGGTGGTTGACGCCACGCCAGCTTTAGCCAGGAATGGTGGTTTGCGACAATGGCACCAACCTCCTCTCCGCCCTCCGACAGGGACAACTGACCCATGTGCCCTGTGTGGCTCACGTCCTTAACCTGGTGGTGCAGCGGTTCTTGGGCAGGTCCCCGGGATTACTTGATGTCAAGAGGCAGGCCAGGAAAGTCTGTGTGCATTTCTGCAGATCGTATAATGCCAGTGCTCGGCTGGCTGAGCTGCAAAAGGAGTTGAACCTGCCCAAGAACCGCCTTATATGTGACATGCCCACCAGGTGGAACTCAATGTTGGCCATGCTGCAGCAGCTGCACATGCAGCAGAGGGCCATCAATGAGTACCTGTGTGACTACGGCACCAGGACAGGGTCAGGGGACCTCAGGTTTTTTTCACACTGTACCTCTTGTCCACCTGTTGGAGCATACGCTGCGTGGAATAATTGGACAGGGCACTTGAGGCAGAACAGAGGCAGGAAGAGAAGGACTTCCTTGCCTCTCAAGGCCCCCTTTACCCAGACAGTGTTCCTTGTGTCCCACCCATCACACAGGAAGAGGAGGAGGAGGAGGAGGATTGTGTCAGCATGGAGGTGGAGCATGGCACTCAGCATCAACAGCAGCAGTCTTTTAGGGATGATTTACAGTCCCAACAAACCCGTGGACTTGTACGTGGCTGGGAGGAGGTGGCTGCGGATCATATCGTCCTTAGTGACCCAGAGGACTCCGGACCGAATGCCTCAGCTAACCTACGCTGCATGGCCTCCCTGATCCTGCAAAGTCTGCGGAAGGATCCTCGTATTCTTCAGATCAAGAAGAGGGACCATTACTGGCTGGCCACTCTCCTTGATCCACGGTACAAGGGTAAGGTTGCGGACCTTATCTTGCCGTCGCAGAGGGAGCAGAGGATGAGACAACTCCGGGAGGCCTTGCAGAAAGGTCTGTGCAACGCGTTCCCAGAGACTGGGAGGTTACAAGCTCCTGGTCCTGGACAACGAGTTGCTGAGGCTTCGGTCAGTAGCAGAAGGAGCGGCGGAGAAGGTGACCGTCTGACCGATGCGTTCTGACAATTTTTTAGTCCGCAGCCGCAAGGTATAGTCGGTTCCAGCAACCATCGCCAGCGTCTGATATACATGGTGCAGGAATACCTAGGGGCAAGGTCAGACTTCGACACCTTTCCCACCAAAAATCCTCTGGCTTACTGGGTCTTGAGGATGGATCACTGGCCAGAGCTTGCACAGTATGCAATTGAGCTACTGGCCTGTCCTGCATCCAGCGTTCTTTCGGAACGCACATTCAGTGCTGCTGGAGGATTTGTCACGGATCACAGGGTGTGCCTGTCCACCGACTCGGTTGATCGACTGACCTTCATAAAGATGAACCAGTCTTGGATCACCACCAGCTACCAAGCACCTGAAGCTGATATAACAGAATAATTTATTTTGAAATGTCACATCCCTTTAAGACTGTGTATGCTGATGCTTTGTGACTGTCCTGTTATGTTGACTGACTATCCTCCTTCTCCTCAATGATCCGATTCATGATGATAGCTTGGAAGAACATTTTTGTTTCTGGGTGCCGCAACCAGTGGCTAAGGCCCAATTTTTCAGCCCCTGTTTAACAGGGGCATGTAATTAAAAAATTTTATGCAATGCTTTGCAGCAGGGCTCATTCCTGCACTCCAACTAGAGTATCTGGGAGAGGTTGCAGTGTCGTGGCACCAGTGCCTAAGGCCCAATTTTTCAGCCCCTGTTTAACAGGGGCGTGTAATTACAATTTTTGATGCAATACTTTGCAACAGGGCTCATTGCTGTGCTCCAAGTACAGTATCTGTGAGGGGTTGCAGTGTTGTGGCACCAGTGCCTAAGGCCCAATTTTTCAGCCCCTGTTTAACAGGGGCGTGTAATTAAAATTTTTGATGCAATACTTTGCAACAGGGCTCATTGCTGTGCTCCAAGTACAGTATCTGTGAGGGGTTGCAGTGTTGTGGCACCAGTGCCTAAGGCCCAATTTTTCAGCCCCTGTTTAACAGGGGCGTGTAATTACAATTCTAATAATTCACAGCAGGGCCCATTCCTGCGCCCACCAAGAGTAACTGTGAGGGCTTACAGTGTTGTGGCAACACCACCACCACCACCACCAAAGGCCCAATTTTTCTGCCCCTCTTCAACAGGGGCATGCAATTACAATTCTTGATCTAATAATTTACAGTAGGGCCCATTCATGTGCCCACCAAGAGTAACTGTGAGGGCTGACAGTGTTGTAGCACCAGCACCACCACCAAAGGCCCAATTTTTCCTACCACTGTTCAACAATGGCATGTAATTACAATTCCTGATATAATAGTTCACTGCAGGGCATTCCAGCGCCCACCAAGAGTAACTGTGAGGGCTCACAGTGTTGTGGCAACACCAACATCTAAGGGGCAAATTTCAGCAGAGTATATACGGCAGGCCCCTACTTTCAAACATCCAGCTTACAAACGACTCCTACTTGCAAACAGAAGGCGACAACAGGAATGGAGAAGAAATCTACCCCATGGAAGGGAAATTCTCTCCTGTAAGAGTTAATATGGGAAAAAGGTGTCTCCTCTCTACTGATGCTTTATCACCAATCCTTGTTTCAATAAAAACCCCACTTTTTAAAAACATTTGTCATTGGGACGGAAAGTGAGGTGAAATGTTATGAACAGGTGCACAGACAGCAAAACAAATGTTACAGGGGTGATAACCCTTCCCTATGTTTTCCAAAAAGCTTAAAAATAGATTTTTTGGCTGGAGCTACATTTAAACAATGTACCTGTTCAAAATTACAAACAGATTCTACTTAAGAAGAAGCCTACAGTCCCTGTCTTGTTTGCACCGCCTGTATACTGCTGTTCAGAGTATATAGGGCCTTTTTTATTTTGGGTGTGGGGTTCCCCTTAATATCCATACAAGACCCAAAGGGGCTGTTAATGGGCTGGGGTGGGGGGGTGGCCATGCCATTTTTCTCAAAGATTTTCATCCATATTACCGGGACCAGACATTACATTAAACCCGCAAGCAGTTTTAAATGTTTTTTTTCCCTTTACAAATGTCATTTTGTGCAGGGACAGTTCTAAACATGGGAAACACATGCCACTTCACAGGCATACTTTAGACACTCCCCAGGTACGATATTTAAAGGAATATTTCACTTTTTTTCTTTTCACTTTATGCATCATTAAAATGACTGCTCCCGAAAAACGGCCGTTTTTAAAACTTCGTTTTGCATTGATACATGTCCCTTGGGGCAGAACCCGGGCCCCCAAACCCTTTTTAGGACAATAACATGCATATTAGTCACTATAATTAGCACTTTAGATTTCAAACGTTCGCGTCCATTGTATTTAATAGGGTTCTAACGTTCGTGCAAACTTTCGGTCCGCTCGAAGGTTCTGGTGCGAATCGAACCTGGGGGTGTTCGGCTCATCCTATTCCATAGTGATCCTTAAAAGAGCCCAAATCATATATCAAGAGAAGATACACTTTCTGTCATTCTCCATAGGAAAACACAAAGTTAAAGTTTGTTAACCCCAAAAAAATTTAATTGCTGTGTAATTTGGCCCCCCGTATCACCTGAAATACATGGCTGATCCTGCCAGTGCCTGCCCTCCCCTCTGTATACTGACCACGATATATCAGGGCTGCTGAGCCCTGCCACCATTGTCAGCATACGTGCCTCCGTCAACCGCAGCCCTGTTCTGTGTCTCCTGTGTCTCCTGTGTCCTCTCCTCCATCCTCTCCCCCTCCCCTCTCCCCTCTCCGACTGTCTTCTCCATGTCTGTGCCACCCCCTCCCGTCCTGCTGCTCAAATTAGGGTTAACTATACATTATCCTGTTTGTTGATTCATCTAATGTCCCCCTGTGACTGTGTTTTATTAAAAAAGCAGCTATATACCTGTTTACAGAGCGCAGATCGGCAATCATGTGACATGCCGCCTATCTCTTCTCTTGCATGACAGCTGCAGCAGGCGGGGCTGCCTCTCCGCTTCTGGCTGATGTCAGTGGGGGATCCTCGGCCCCGCCTGCTGCATCTGTAGGGCCGAGAGAAGAGGGAGGCGGCATGTCATGTGATCGCCGATCTGCGATCAGTAAACAAGGTATTTAGCTGCATTTATAATAAAGCACAGTCACAGGGGGACATTAGAAGGGTTAACAAACACTTTAAGTTTTTACACAACTGTAGGCCTTTACATAGAATGCCTTTACATTAAAAAAAACGATGAAAACTGGTCCAAAGAAACTGAAAAAAGGAAGCCAATCAAGTTTCTTACATAATTAAAAGATTAAACCTAAATGGTTGCTATCATAAACATATCCACCCTCGTATTAGTTTAATTTGTGTTATTTTTCATAAATCTATTCTTATAAATATATGGTATGAAAAATAAATAAGGAACAGAGCTTACACTTCCATAGGTTGCTATCAGGGTCCTGATAACATAGTCCTTCTTTTTCTCTTCATTACTCTAGAAGAAGAGACAGCAATACATTATGTGGATAGGACAAACAAGGAAATGCATTGTCATTATGTAATAGAATAATTCTCATGATACTCACACATGTGATGGAGAATGGACCGAACTGTAAGACTTCACATCCTGCCTCAACCCAATAGCGCTCACATTTTTTCTAGTCACAAAACAACACATTTTAAGACATTTAAATTACACTGTTTCACAGTCTGTTAAATATTATTTTGGGTTGGAATTTTAAGGCCTGACCTTAGTAATTGTGGTGACGTCCAACTGGTTATACAGTACATGTTACAAACCGATTGTAAATCGACTGAGTACTGTATATAAAGAATAGTACAGAAATCTGAAAGATGTTTGGGTTCACTAAAAATCCAGGGCAGCTATAAAATTTGGGTGGCGTAAAATAAAATATTGGGTGGATAAGTTAGGACTCAAGCAGATGTTTCAGTTTGATTTACCAACAACTACGTGGCTTGGCAAGCTGAATGTAACAGACATGTGCAATTTGTTTTGTTCCGAATTAGTTCAACAATTTTCAACAAATTTGTTAATTCGGAAATATCCAAATGAGCGAAAACCTGTTTAATAAGAATATTGAATATTTGTAAATTTGAATATTCAAAAATTCGGAAATTCAAAAAAATTCCTCTTTAAGTCTAGTTTAAGGAAGATTGCGCACAGACTCCACTTAATTAAACATACAATCAGATTTTCCGCGGACAAAGCATAGGACTTTTGTCCGAAGGGCGTTGCCCATGAACTTGTATTGCATATTGCATACAAACGGCAAAGAATTGTCGGCCAACAAACACAAAACGATGTTGTTTTTCAGCTCATTAGCGCCACCCTTTGGGCAACTTCTGCTAATGTTGTGTTATGGTGAGCAGTAGTAGATGATGCGGTCAGTTTGTAACATGTGTTGTCTACTGTCAATATCAGAAATATAAGAAACTCTACATTCACAGCTTGAGAAACAGAAGTCAGAGGCACTGATTGTAATGAAGCACAGCATGTAATACGGAGATGTGAGTCACTGCAGGTACAGGAGAAGTATGAGGCACTGTGTGTGTAATACAGAAATAGAAGTGTTCCATGTAGATGTGACATAAGACAATAAATAGATTTTAGAGATATGAGGCACTTATCGGTCCCTACCCCAATCTCCTTATTATACTTATGCAAACCCAGGACCAGTTTACCAAGTATCAATAGATAGAAGGAAAGTGGTGCCTTGTGAGATTGGAACCAAGTGCAAACAAGCAGGAGTGTACACCACATTACAACATAAAGACAGAAATAAAGAAAATACCAGTTTCTCCATGCAATAGGTGTTCCAAGAAATATTATACTCACCTTCCCCATTTCAAACTCCATACAGGCCATTAAAATAATCTGCATAGGAAACATGATATAAGACACAATTTCAGGATCAGGTATATTTTGCAGCATCAATGTTAAGCTCCTTTCATACAGGCGGCCAAGAGGCAGTAAAAACAGGCGGCTGATCTGTGCATTTACTGCCCCCCCAAACACCTACCTTCAAGCAGGCATGGTACCACTCAGATGATTACACATACTTTGCATCAATTGCAACAATTGGAACACTACATGCTTAGTTTCACAGACAGCAATGCCCGTCAAACTCTCCCATGTAAATGAATGGGGCTACATTTGGCTTTTAGCCCTGTGCAATCCTGCAATGCAAAATCGTCATTTAGCAATAAAAAAAAAAACAGGCATCAGGAAGCAGCAGCATCACCCCCTGAACACAAAACCTCCTTTCACCATCCTCTGAGTCTTACAGTTTAGAATCTATGGGCAAAACAGCCTACACTTGGATGCCTTTGTCATGAATTTGAGACACGTCCAAGATTATTCAGACTTCAATGACAGGTGCATTTGACCTGCAGCTTACCAACTTCTGACCTGCATTGACCTCCTTCTAGGCTACATCAACCTGCTTCAAGCTATTTTGCATTCCCAAGTCATTGGTTCCTAAGCACAGAGTGGGTGCTGGCACCAGCTGCTTCCTTAATTACCATTGGAAGAAAGCTAACATATATTATATTTTGCTCCCCCCAACGAGCAAAAATTATGGCTTTTGGAAGAATGCTCCAAACAGGCATACTCATCATCACTACTAACTAGATCCCACAAATTGGGATGGCATATCCACTGCTTACACATTTGATAACCAAGTCAGCAATCAGAGCTCCTAAAGTTTAGACCTACAAGCTCCTTTTATAGCCTAACTCCATGTTTTGTGTGAACTTTAAATAGTCAATTTGGACCAAGCTGGTTCAGACAAACTATTTCCCTCATTAACACATGTTGCGGCTGTCAGCTTTTTTTTCCAACAGCGGGATGGGGACTTCCCATACCACCCCTGAATCAAAACTGAGTTGGACAGAGTGCTGCTCAGCCATTCACAGGAAGCTTTGTATTTTCTGAATGAATTGGCTGAGGGGGAGATTGTGATGTCATTCACCTGCCTCAGCCAATCAGAGGAAGCCTTGTCATTCAAAATACAAAAACTCCTTTGAATGGCTGAGCAACACTCAGCCTGACTCGATTTTGTACTGGGAGCAGGACAGGAAGTCCCCGTCCTGCTGCCAGAACGCAGTGCTGAATATTGTATGTGGCTGACAGCCGCTACATGTGTTAGTGAGGGATATAGTTAATTTAGACCAGCTTGGTACAAACAAACTATTTAACGTTCACTAAAACCTGGAATTAGGCTTTAACCTGACATCTCAGCCTGACTAGATTTTGTACTGGGAGCAGGACAGGAAGTCCCCGTCCTGCTGCCAGAACGCAGCGCTGAATATTGTATGTGGCTGACAGCCGCTACATGTGTTAGTGAGGGATATAGTTAATTTAGACCAGCTTGGTACAAACAAACTATTTAACGTTCACTAAAACCTGGAATTAGGCTTTAACCTGACATCTCAGCCTGACTCGATTTTGTACTGGGAGCAGGACAGGAAGTCCCTGTCCTGCTGCCAGAACGCAGCGCTGAACATTGTATGTGGCTGACAGCCGCTACATGTGTTAGTGAGGGATATAGTTAATTTAGACCAGCTTGGTACAAACAAACTATTTAACGTTCACTAAAACCTGGAATTAGGCTTTAACCTGACATCTCAGCCTGACTCGATTTTGTACTGGGAGCAGGACAGGAAGTCCCTGTCCTGCTGCCAGAACGCAGCGCTGAACATTGTATGTGGCTGACAGCCGCTACATGTGTTAGTGAGGGATATAGTTAATTTAGACCAGCTTGGTACAAACAAACTATTTAACGTTCACTAAAACCTGGAATTAGGCTTTAACCTGATATCTCACACTAATCATTAATTATAATGCTGCATTCACCATTCCCAATGAAAAAAAATGCATCAAAAACACATTTGCATTTGTTTGGATGCATTTCCACTGCATTTCCAGTGTGTTTTCTGGCTTCCCAGCTCCCAGCATGCACCTTTTATACATGTGGCTCAAAAAACGCACCAAAAACGCAACAGTGGTGCTTTTATTATGCGTTTTCCTTTCATTTCAATGGGGAGTTTCACTTTTGCTGGTGTTTTGAATAGTGCACCAAGAATGTAGCAAGTAGGACGTTTTTAAAGATGCAAAAAAAAAAAAAAAAAGCAACTGACTGCTATAAGGAGTTCCATATGATTTAAAGGGATGCATTTTTCATATATTTTTCTTCCTCTTTTTTTTTACTGAACAACTGATGAAAACATGATCAGTGTGAAAGGGCCCTTACTGGGCTAAGTTGCCAAAACTCCAGCAGCTTTATATTCTTTACTGACATGAAAAGAAATATCTTACCCCAACATTGTATTCCCAGATCATCCTCCAAAAGTCCACAACAGTACTTGGTAGGGGACCTTGAGTAGCTATATATGCCTGGGGACAGTAAACACCCTGCAATATATTGAGAATAAATAAACAGAAACACATTCACACTGCCATCTAATTACATATAATGGGGTTCACATGAGCATTAGAAAGGTGCAAAATAAAGGAATAGATTGTCTTCGATACAGGAAAAACGGCATTTGCCAAAACACCATGTTGTTTTTATGCTACTGTGCTCCTGCAGGTACCAAACACAAATACTTGCTACCTAACTATGAATTTTTCTTTGAATCTGTAACCATCTGAGTTTTTCAAACTTCCAACATTTTTCAAACTGTCCCTTGCTTAAAACTAGGGCAACTATGCATAACTGTTTACAAGAAGACCTCAATAAAATAAAGGGGTTGGCATCTACATGGCAAATGAAATGTAAAGTAATGGACTTGGGGGCTAAAAATAGGAATGCAAGTTACTCGCTAGGGGGATAACTCCTGGGGGAATCCAGGATGGAAAAGGATCTGGGGGTCCTAGTAGATGACAGACTTAGCAACTACATGCAATGCTAAGCTGCAGCAAGCAGAATATTAGCATGCATAAAAACGGGTATTTACTCAAGAGATAAAACTATAATCCTGCCACTTTATTAACCTCTTGGTGCCGATGGCACACAAATATGTGGCCTCTCAACCGGTGGGCCTTGATGCTGAGCGCCTGCTTATTTGCTCACCACACTGCAAACACAACTGTGTGGAGATTCTGTGTCCGGCACAGTTACTGGCGACTAACAGCCAATCACGGCGGTTACGTGATCATAAACCCCGCCTCCCGGCATCTGAAACCCTTAAAGGGCCAGGAGGCACTGGCGCCAAGGGGTTAAGCCCTGGTTCGGCCACATCTGGAATATGCCGTACAATTCTGGTCACCAATCCTCAGGAAGGATGTGCTGGAACTGGAGTAAGTCCAAAGAAGGGCAACAAAGTTAATAAGGGTACTGGCTGACCTCAGTTATAAGGAAGGACTACAAACGATAAACGTATTCTTTCTGGAGAAGAGACGCTTGATAGGAGATGTAATAGCAATATCCAAATACCTCAATGGTGATTCTAGCATAAGGAATAAACTACCCAGTCTCAGGGAGTGTAAAAAGGCCCTTCAATGAAATTGGAGGAGAAGTAATTTAACCTTAAACTGCATAGGGAGTTTTTCACTGTCAGACAGTGTTAAAAAAAACTCTTAAGGCCCGTACACACGATCCAATTTTATGGCCATAATTGCCTGATGGACGTGTTGTGTCGGATAATCTGACCGTGTGTATGCTCCATCAGACAATTGTTGGCGGAATTAACCACAACAAATGTTGCCTGTTCATGCTCACCAACTGTCTGACAATAAATCTATTATGTCGGTTTATCCGATCGTGTGTACACAAATCCGTCCAACTAAAATCCAAAGTACAAACAAGCATGCTCAGAACCAATGTTAAACATTAAGACAACATTAGCAGAAGTTGCCCAAAGGGTGGCGCTAAAGAGCAGAAAAACCACATATTTAGGTTTTGTTGGCTGAAAATGTTGTGCCGTCTGTATGCAGAACAAGTTCACGGCCAAAGCCCTTCGGACCAAAATCTACGAAAAAGTCCGCTGGAAGTCCGGTGACTTAAGATGGGCATTTTAGCAAGCACAGTATACAGGGGAATATGGGAAATGATTTATGACAGGAACACACAGCAACACAGGTTGAACTGGATGGACTTGTGTCTTTATTTAACCTTACCAAATATGTAACTATGTTTATAGAACATTTCCAGAGATGCCATTTCCTACTCATGTGACGGATTCTCTGCAGTTTTTCCTGTGTCTGAGTCCGTTTTATAAAAACAGCAGTAAGTAAAATTCTGCAAATTAAATTTCCAAAAATCCTTGTAATGTATACCTAGATTTTATGCACTGACATGAAACAAATTATTGTGACTATGAGGGTTACACCATAACCTTACATATTTAAGACCTTGGCAAAGCTCATATTGTCTAAAGCAAATTACTACAATATATTTGCACATATTTAAAGAATCATCCTGTAAATGTACAGTAGATGTTCAGCTTAATATGACACTCTTTAAATACTATTTTTTTTGCAGTATGTGCACTATGTCTTATTTTAAGAGCTTCAGTAGTGCCTGTGCTGATCATAAATGACTTTTTTAACAGGTGTGTGTGGTTTGTATGGGAGAGTGAAGTTGCTGCTGGATTGAAGTACATTATGTGTAGTGACGTACAGTGGGGCAAAAAAGTATTTAGTCAGCCACCAATTGTGCAAGTTCTCCCACTTAAAAAGATGAGAGAGGCCTATAATTGTCATCATAGGTTTACCTCAACTATGAGAGACAAAATGTGAAAACAAATCCAGACAATCACGTTGTCTGATTTGGAAATAATTTGTTTTGCAAATTATGGTGGAAAATAAGTATTTGGTCACGTACAAACAAGCAAGATTTCTGGCTCTCACAGACCTGTATCTTCTTCTTTAAGAGGCTCCTCTGTCCTCCACTCATTACCTGTATTAATGGCACCTGTTTGAACTTGTTATCAGTATAAAAGACACCTGTCCACAACCTCAAACATTCACACTCCAAACTCCACTATGGTGAAGACCAAAGAGCTGTCGAAGGACACCAGAAACAAAATGGTAGACCTGCACCAGGCTGGGAAGACTGAATCTGCAATAGGCAAGCAGCTTGGTGTGAAGAAATCAACTGTGGGAGCAATAATTAGAAAATGCAAGACATACAAGACCACTGATAATCTCCCTCAATCTGGGGCTCCACGCAAGATCTCTTCGTAAGAAGCATTTCAAGGTCCTGGAGTGGCCTAGCCAGTCTCCAGATCTCAACCCCATAGAAAACCTTTGGAGGGAGTTGAAAGTCTGTGTTGCCCAGCGACAGCCCCAAAACATCATTGCTCTAGAGGAGATCTGCATGGAGGAATGGGCCAACATACCAGTAACAGTGTGTGACAACCTTGTGAAGACTTACAGAAAACGTTTGACCTCTGTCATTGCCAACAAAGGATACTGTATATAACAAAGTATTGAGATGAACTTTTGATATTGACCAAATACTTATTTTCCCACCATAATTTGCAAAAAAATTATTTCCAAATCAGACAATGTGATTGTCTGGATTTGTTTCCACATTTTGTCTCTCATAGTTGAGGTATACCTATGATGACAATTACAGGAATCTCTCATCTTTTTAAGTGGGAGAACTTGCACAATTTGTGGCTGACTAAATACTTTTTTGCCCCACTGTATATGTTGTCTTATGCAGCACTGTACCTAAGGACTCATTTACAGCATGTGCAGTGACTTACGTCTTTTTGCACAGGATCAATGCAGGTGACTGCAAGGACATATAGAAAACAATGGTTGTCTGTGCTTTGTTTACACCATGACGTTGTGTACATGTGCATTGCATTAAAGTGCAACCTGTCCACATTTTAACACACATGAATGCATGTAAAGTATATAAAAAACATACAGTAAAACCTTGGTTTGAGAGTATCTTGGTTTGAGAGCGTTTTCCAAGACAAGCAAAATGTTTAAATAAAATTTGACTTATTGATATACAAGTGAGTATAAAAGAGAAGAGAGGCGACTCTAAAGCCCTGTACACACAATCGGATTTCTGATGAAATAAAATCCGATGGATTTTTCCATCGGATTTCCGATGAAGCTGACTTCCATCAGTCTTGCCTACACACCATCAGTCACAAAATCCCACCGTCCCAAACGCCGTGACGTAAAACACTCCGATGAGCCGAGAAAAATTTATTTCAATGCTTCTGAGCATGTGTATCGACTTGATTCTGAGCATGCGTGGGTTTTTTCTCCGATGGAGTTCCACACAGACGATCGGAATTTGTTTTCGTTTTTTTTCCATCGGATAAATTTAAAACATGTTCTATTTTTAATCACCGATGGAAAAAAGACCAATGGGTCCATACACGATCGGTTTGTCCGATGAAAAAAGTCCATCGGACTGTTTTCATCAGTAAAACTGATCGTGTGTACAGGGCTTAAGTGTAGCAATATTGGTGCAACATATTGCTACACTTAGAGGCACCTCTCTTCTCTTTTATACTCTGTAGCTCCTGCTAGATTTTGCCTCTAATCCCATTGTGGAGGCTGTCATTTATGGATAGACATTTTATGGTTACACAACCATTGCTATAATCTTTTTATATGGACTATAAACCGAAGAACTTATGAATATATGGTTGTGGAACAAATCATTTGAGTTTCCATTATTTCTAATGGGGAAATTTGCTTTGATATACAAGTGCTTTGGATTACAAGCATGTTTCTGAAACGAATTATGTTCGCAATCCAAGGTTTTACTGTATTTTAATTTATTTTTGCATGATGAAGTAGGGCAGAGCTCACAGGAAGTAACAATTATGTCACGTCCCTGTTAAACACATTGCAAAAGCATTGTATTGCATTTTGCTGTAATGGAGCGCTTTTATTTAGCGACTGTGGGCATTACTGACAGAGAGATTGGGTGTCGTTTTAAATGGGAAATTTTTCTGTAAAGCCAGCACTGTTTAAAATGAAATCTGGAATTCAAGTGTTTATCTTGGCAGCACAATATAATATACTGGCACTTCTATTGCCTATATTGTTGTACCAACTGACGCACTTATTGTTCAATGAATAGATATTTTTCTTTTTAATCAGGAAATTAATCATCATCTGATTATGAATTGCAGAGATTTTCCAACATATTTTGCTTGTGACTAACATCAAAATCAGTTTTTGTAGTTTTGACTGACGTAAAAAGAGAAGAAAGGGCCTTTGCAGTTTCTCTGCTACTGTTTCTTCACACTGGTTATTTTTCCATGCATTTGCAAATGCAAGAACAAGGAAAAATACATTATTTTCAAAAAGACACACTCATACCAATATGTTGCATTGCAGTGTACTGAAAAAGTCCAATACCTTGCATTTAGTATGTGTTGACCTGCAATTGCCATAACAAAAATCTATTAAAATTCTTAAAGCGGTTGTAAACCTGAATTCTGTTGCACATATAAAGCTAGAGAATTTCCATGTGAAAAAAAAAAATTAACAAGCAATAAAAAAAAAAATGGTTTTAAAATTATTATTTTTTGGTGCTTTTCTCCCGGGTCATATATCCTTCTTGCCTTTCTGTACACTACATGGCCCAGACAGTTGGAAGGACCAAGCCGCAGTATGTCACCACAGGGGCATGCATAATGGGGGGGATTTACTAAAACTGGTGCACACAGAATCTGGTACAGCTGTGCATAGTAACAAATCAGCTTCTAGGTTTTATTGGCAAAGCTTAACTGAACAAGCTGAAGTTAGAAGCTGAATGGTTACCATGTACAGCAGCACTAGATTTGGTGTGCACCAGTTTTAGTAAATCTCCCCCAGTGAGACCAAAACTTCCCTGCTATGAACAAAAAAGATAACAAGGTTGTGAGCTGCTGTCAATCTAGCAAGTCATGTGTCTGCCTCCGTTTTTTGGGCTCTGCATGGCCCAGATTGTGGCATCACATCACCCTGATATTGCCAGTAAACCAGGGGTCTCAAACTGGCGGCCCTCCAGCTGTTGTGAAGCTACAGGTCCCATGAGGCATTGGAAGGCTGACAGTTACAAGCATGACTCCCACAGGTAGAGGCGTGATGGGACTTGTAGTTTCACAACAGCTGGAGGGCCGCCATTTTGAGACCCTTGCAGTAAACCCTTCTACATTCTGTCCTGCAGTCAATGGTAATGACAGCAAGGCTGTCCAGAGCAGGTGCTCTCCATCAGTGGTATTATTCACCCCATCAGACAGTGCTGTATTTGACATAGGCAGCTGGGAGCCTGATGGGGCAGGATATGCCATAGATTCTGCTTTTTTGCCATTTTGGCAGTGGTGGCCCGTCCATAAGGGGCTCCACCCCCTAATCCATGTGTAGAGCCCCTAATCTGCATGCAGTGAGCCAGACGCATGGATTCCAATGTTTTTTTTTGTTTTTGTTTTTTATAGAAGCATGTGATTAGAGCCAGAGGCTCTAAGTGGCTTCAAAAAAGGGTGGGCTAGGGACGCAGAGCAATGCGCCCTGAGCCCACCCAGTTGTGGGACAATAGCGAATTAAAATTCCTGGTTCTCCTCCCGGCCAATCAGGAAGCGGGTCCTGAGACCCGTTGGGCCAAGAGGAGAAGCGATTGTATTGGCCGCCGAGGAAAAGACGCAGGAGAGGCCGCCATGATGCCGAGGAGGAGAAGAGGCAGAGTGAAGCTGATGAGGAGGAAGCACTGCCGTGACCTAGATGGGGTAAGTGCGGGGCTGGTGGGCTTACGATCGAGTGACAGGGGTAGGGTGGGGTGTGACCGACTGAATGCTGCCACTGCATTTCGTACAATAAAAATGAAAAGAAAGGAACACATTGTTAAAGTGAAGGCTTTAATGTGTGTTTGTTTTTGGATTTACCACCTGCTATCCATTGTATCTAATACTAAAACTTTTATTGTTGGTTTTGGAAAGAGCATGGGAGTTTTAACACCCTGTCAGAGCCTACTGCAGATCATGTTCCCCCGCTAGGGAAATTCACACTTTCTGCTTATCCTGCTGTGATTCCAAAATAGGAAATTAATGAAAAAAATAAAAAATAAAATAAAAAAAAGAACAAAAGAAAAGAAAATCAGAAGGATTTAATGTGTATCTAAACCCAAGAAAAAAAATAGCAGCATACCAGACTCTAAATGTGGAGGCTGCATTAGTTTTCTTTTTTTCCAGGTGTTTTGTCATTTATTTCAACTGTTGAACCTGCCAGTAACATACTTTTTCCATTTTAGGTCGACAATGCTTATCTACAGTGCTGTATCAATGGAGCAGCAGCCTTGGCATCCTAGGATGCTAACTTATGATTTGGACAATAAACACCTCCCCTCTTCTCATCTGAATATTATATGGGGGAAGTGTTCTATAGACCAGGGGTCATCAACCCCCGGTCCCCGGCCCACTACCGGGCCGTGGCTCTTCTGCAGCCGGGCCGCGGGTGCGGGCGGCCGTCAAGAGACACGCTGTGCTGAGCTGCCGGCATGAGAGCGCTGGGTGGGTGGAAGAAGCGAGCGGGCAGGCAAGCAGAGATGATCTCTCTCTCCGCCCCCTGCATCACAGCTTTTCCGCCCTCAAAGTCAGTGCTCTGTCTCAGTGTCTGAGATGGGGCGGGGAGCAGAGAGATGACATCATCTCACACTGCCCGCCACGCATCACCGCTCTCCTGCGGCTCCTCGCTGTAAGAACTTGTTCAGCGGCGCAGATTGCCTGCCCCCCCCCACCGGACAGCTAATCAGGCATGGCAGAGAGGTGGAGCCAGAAAGTGACAGCCGAAGGAGACCGGCTGCAGCATGAGAAAGGAGACACCCTGCTATATCCAGAGGGGCGATCCCACAGAGATGTGACATCATCAGTGACAGGTAAGCTGTGTGTGGGTGTACAGGTGAGGTGTGCTGGAACTTGTAGTTCACCCCCTCAGCTGTCTGCCTGATATACCACAAGGGGCGCTCCACTCACTCTGCATCTGGTGACATGCAACGTGGCAAGTGACAATTCACATCTTGTGGCAGGTAATGTGGCAAGTGACAATCCACATCTTGTGGCAGTAAGCGTGGCAGGTGATGTGGCAAGTGACAATCCACATCTTGTGGCAGTAAGCGTGGCAGGTGATGTGGCAAGTGACATTACACATCTTGTGGCAGTAAGCGTGGCAGGTGATGTGGCAAGTGACAATACACATTTTGTGGCAGTAAGCGTGGCAGGTGATGTGGCAAGTGACATTACACATCTTGTGGCAGTAAGCGTGGCAGGTGATGTGGCAAGTGACATTACACATCTTGTGGCAGGTGATGTGGCAAGTGACATTCCGCATCTGGTGACAGGCAGCGTGGCAAGTGACTATCCACATCTGGTAGCAGGCGACAGTGGCACGTGACACGCTCGGGGCTCCCACTGACTCTACATTATGATGAGTTGAACTATTTCATTTATTACTACAATGTAATAATAGAAATAATGCACTTCAATCACCCTGACACCATATTAAGCATGGTGCCGTGATGATTGAAGCGCTAACACCAGCCATTGCCCGCGAAAAATCGAGACCCCCCCCCCCCCCCCCGGTCCTTGGCACAATTTTCTTCCACACAAGCGGTCCCCGGTGCCAAAAAGGTTGGGGACCACTGCTATAGACCACAGTGGTGAACTAGCCAGGGTTGATAACACTGCTTGAGATTTCAGCAAATGTAGAGTGTATATAAAGTTAAGCGCTCACTTCATCTCTGGTAGGATTAAAATAAATTCAGTAATTATTTTATTTTATTTATATTTTAATACATTTCACATTATACAAATTATAAAATACTTTGTTCTAAATTTTCATTCATAAAAACATAGTTTTCCCCTATCCCGCCTTCCCAATCATACATTCCTTAAACATGTGTTATAATCTTCCTTCATTTATTCCCTCTACCTCTCTTTTTTCAGATTCACATTATCTCAGAGTATTGCTTTGTATTTTTAAACTCTTTTCTATCCTTTCTAGGGATGAGCTTCGTGTTCGAGTCGAACATACGTTCGACTCGAACATCGGCTGTTCGATCGTTCGACGAAGATCGAACGATTTGGGCCGTTCGCGCCAAATTCGAGTGACGCGAACGGCCCACAATGCACTACGCCATCGCAGTGTCATCCAGGCGCTGTGATTGGCCAAGCATGCACTGTGACCCCGCATGCTTGGCCAATCACAGCGCCGGCAGCGAGGAGAGCAATGATTGGCCACAGGCAGGATGCCTGTGGCCAATTATTGCTGAGGGTGTTTAGTACACGCCCCACACTATAAAAGGCCGCCAGCACGGCGGCCTAGTGTAGTGTGTTCCGGAGCAGGGAAAGAGAAGCATAGGCAGGGACAGTGACATTTATTTTTTTCTTGCTTAACCTGGATTCCTTTAGTTTAGGGAAAGAGAAGGATAGGTAGGGAGAGTGTCAGTGTGTTTTACTGTGCGAATCCTTGTTTCTAGGGACAGGGAAGGACAGTGAGGGAATTCTCCTTGTGCTATAGTGTGCTTTAAAAAAACATTTTTTCTAGGGACAGAAAACTATAGGTAGGGAGAGTGTCAGTGTCTTTTACTGTGCGAATCCTTGTTTCTAGGGACAGGGAAGGACAGTGAGGGAATTCTCCTTGTGCTATAGTGTGCTTTAAAAAAACATTTTTTCTAGGGACAGAAAACTATAGGTAGGGAGAGTGTCAGTGTGTTTTACTGTGCGAATCCTTGTTTCTAGGGACAGGGAAGGACAGTGAGGGAATTCTCCTTGTGCTATAGTGTGCTTTAAAAAAACATTTTTTCTAGGGACAGAAAACTATAGGTAGGGAGAGTGTCAGTGTGTTTTACTGTGCGAATCCTTGTTTCTAGGGACAGGGAAGGACAGTGAGGGAATTCTCCTTGTGCTATAGTGTGCTTTAAAAAAAATTTTTTCTAGGGACAGAAAACTATAGGTAGGAAGAGTGTCAGTTTGTTTCACTGTGATAATCCTTGTTTCTAGGGACAAAGAAGGAAAGTGAGGGAAATTCTCCTTGTGCTATAGTGTGCTTTAAAAAAACATTTTTTCTAGGGACAGAAAACTATAGGTAGGGAGAGTGTCAGTGTCTTTTACTGTGCGAATCCTTGTTTCTAGGGACAGGGAAGGACAGTGAGGGAATTCTCCTTGTGCTATAGTGTGCTTTAAAAAAACATTTTTTCTATGGACAGAAAACTATAGGTAGGGAGAGTGTCAGTGTCTTTTACTGTGCGAATCCTTGTTTCTAGGGACAGGGAAGGACAGTGAGGGAATTCTCCTTGTGCTATAGTGTGCTTTAAAAAAACATTTTTTCTAGGGACAGAAAACTATAGGTAGGGAGAGTGTCAGTGTCTTTTACTGTGCAAATCCTTGTTTCTAGGGACAGGGAAGGACAGTGAGGGAATTCTCCTTGTGCTATAGTGTGCTTTAAAAAAACATTTTTTCTAGGGACAGAAAACTATAGGTAGGGAGAGTGTCAGTGTCTTTTACTGTGCGAATCCTTGTTTCTAGGGACAGGGAAGGACAGTGAGGGAATTCTCCTTGTGCTATAGTGTGCTAAAGCATTCCTCATCAACCATCTTTGAAATCCTTGTTTTTTTGGACAGTCAGGGAAATTGTTGTTGTGCTATTCTGTGCAAAAGCAATCATCCTCAACCATATTTAGAAATCCTTAAGTAAAGGGACAGAGAAGGACACCTGAAGGTAGCCCTTATTGCTTTTTTCCCATCTCCCTGCAGGCCATCTATTAGAATGTCTGGAAGGCAAACAAGGAGAGGCAGACAGTCAGGAGGCAATAAAAGAGGGCAAGCAGGCTCTGTGTCTGGGGGCAACAGTGCTGGTCGTGGACGCGGTGCATTGTCATCAGCACATGGCCATGGGACACGCTTGTCCTTCTTTTCGGCAGCTGGACATGTTGAGCCACATCATGCCGAAGACTTGGTAGAGTGGATGACCAAGCCCTCCTCCTCCTCCTCATCCTCTCTCACCCAGGCTCAGGGTACTGGAAAAGCAGCTGCCAAAGCGTCCTCTTCCCTGGTATCAATGTCAGACTCATCATCAGTCACTCCTTCCCTAGACCCACCATGTCCTCCTGAGGAGTCCCCCGAACTGTTTGAGCACAGTGTTGGGTACATGCTCCAGGAGGATGCCCAGCTTTTCGAAGGGTCTGATGATGAAACCCAGCTAGAGGAAGGCAGTAGCGTGAGAGCAGACAGAGGGGATGCTCAAGAAGGACACCAATCTGGCAGTCATGTTCCAGCAGCTGCAGCATACTGCCAGATTGGCTCCAGTGATGAGGAGGGAGGTGATGATGAGGTCACTGACTCCACGTGGGTGCCTAATAGGAGAGAGGAGGAGGAGGAGGATGAGGAGGAGGCACATCTCCAACGAGGCAGGATGCCCTTTGGTGGCCAGCGTAAGGGCAGTACACCGACGGAATCACACCGCAGAGCTCCGCCTGTGCAGGGCGCTGCCTCTGCCCGTCATTCAAAAAGTTCTTTGGTGTGGGCCTTTTTTGAGGCTAGTGCATCAGATCGCACAGCTGCTGTTTGCAACATATGTCTCAAGCGTATATCGCGTGGCCAAAACATCAGCCGCTTGGGTACCACATGCCTGACCAGACATATGTTGACCTGCCATGCAGCTCGTTGGCAAGCCTACCTCAAAGACCCACACCAAAGAACAAAGCGGACCTCTCCTTGCACCGCATCAGCTGGGATCTCCAACCCCACTATAACTTCAGTCCTCTCTGAAACATGCACTGAGAGGAATGAAGGTGTAGAATTAGGTGTGTCACAGCCAAGTACTTGCGGCCACTCTGCTAGCAGTACACCGACGTCCGATTCTAGCAGGCAAATTTCCCTGCCCCAGCTGCTGGACCGTCGAAAGAAGTTCACTCCCAGCCATCCACATGCCCAGCGGTTGAATGCTAGCTTGGCTAAATTGCTAGCGCTTCAACTGCTGCCTTTTCAGTTGGTAGACTCGGCCCCCTTCCGTGAGTTTGTGCAATGTGCGGTTCCTCAGTGGCAGGTTCCCAAATGCCACTTTTTCTCACGGAAGGCTTTTCCGGCTCTCTACCGGCATGTGGAAGGCAATGTCTTGGCCTCGCTGGACAGGGCGGTCAGCGGTAAGGTGCATATTACTGCTGACTCATGGTCCAGCAGGCATGGACAGGGACGTTACCTTTCTTTCACGGCCCATTGGGTCACTCTTTTGGCAGCTGGGAAGGATGCAGGACAAGGTGCAGTAGTGTTGGAGGTTGTTCCACCGCCACGCCTCCAAAATGCTACTACTGGTTGTGACACACCTCTCTCCTCCACCCCCTCCTCTTCTTCTTCCTCCATGGCCTCTTCCTGTGGTTTGTCCTCGGAACCAGCGGTGCTCCGTAGGCGTTCAAGGGGCTACGCAAGTACGCAGGCAAAAAGATGCCATGCCGTGCTTGCGCTGGTGTGTTTGGGGGACAGAAGCCACACTGGGGAAGAGGTCCTGTCTGCTCTGCAGGGCCAGGCCGAGAGGTGGTTGACGCCACGCCAGCTTAAGCCAGGAATGGTGGTTTGCGACAATGGCACCAACCTCCTCTCCGCCCTCCGACAGGGACAACTGACCCATGTGCCCTGTGTGGCTCACGTCCTTAACCTGGTGGTGCAGCGGTTCTTGGGCAGGTACCCGGGCTTACAGGATGTCCTGAGGCAGGCCAGGAAAGTCTGTGTGCATTTCTGCAGATCTTATAATGCCAGTGCTCGCCTGGCTGAGCTGCAAAAGGAGTTGAACCTGCCCAAGAACCGCCTTATATGTGACATGCCCACCAGGTGGAACTCAACGTTGGCCATGCTGCAGCGGCTGCACACGCAGCAGAGGGCCATCAATGAGTACCTGTGCGACTACGGCACCAGGACAAGGTCAGGGGAGCTTGGTTTTTTTTCTCCACGCCAGTGGGGCATGATCAGGGATGCATGCACTGTCCTGGCACCATTTGAGGAGGCCACGAGGATGGTGAGCAGTGACAGTGCATGCATCAGTGACACTGTACCTCTTGTCCACCTGTTGGAGCACACGCTGCGTGGAATAATGGACAGGGCACTTGAGGCAGAACAGAGGCAGGAAGAGGAGGACTTCCTTGCCTCTCAAGGCCCCCTTTACCCAGACAGTGTTCCTTCTGTCCCACCCATCGCACAGGAAGAGGAGGAGGAGGAGGAGGAGGAGGATTGTGTCAGCATGGAGGTGGAGGCTGGCACTCAGCATCATCAGCAGCAGTCTTTTAGGGATGATTTACAGTCCCAAGAAACCAGTGGACTTGTACGTGGCTGGGAGGAGGTGGCTGCGGATCATGTCGTCCTTAGTGACCCAGAGGACTCCGGAGCGAATGCCTCAGCAAACCTACGCTGCATGGCCTCCCTGATCCTGCAAAGTCTGCGGAAGGATCCTCGTATTCTTCGGATCAAGGAGAGGGACCATTACTGGCTGGCCACTCTCCTTGATCCACGGTACAAGGGTAAGGTTGCGGACCTTATGTTACCGTCGCAGAGGGAGCAGAGGATGAGACAACTCCGGGAGGCCTTGCAGAAAGGTCTGTGCAACGCGTTCCCAGAGACTGGGAGGTTACAAACTCCTGGTCCTGGACAACGAGTTGCTGAGGCTTCGGCCAGTCAAAGAAGGAGCGGTGGGGAAGGTGGCCGTCTGACCGATGCGTTCAGACAATTCTTTAGTCCGCAGCCCCAAAGTATGATCGGTTCCAGCAACCATCGCCAGCGTCTGATAAACATGGTGCAGGAATATCTAGGGGCAAGGTCAGACTTGGACACCTTCCCCACCGAAAATCCTCTGGCTTACTGGGTCTTGAGGATGGATCACTGGCCAGAGCTTGCACAGTATGCAATTGAGCTACTGGCCCGTCCTGCATCCAGCGTTCTTTCGGAACGCACATTCAGTGCTGCTGGAGGATTTGTCACGGATCACAGGGTGCGCCTGTCCACCGACTCGGTTGATCGACTGACTTTCATCAAGATGAACCAGTCTTGGATCACCACCAGCTACCACACACCTGATGCTGATATAACAGACTAATTGATTTTAACATGTCACATCCCTTCAAGACTGATGCTGATGCTGAGTGCCTGTGCTGTTATGTTGACTGGCTATCCTCCTCCTCCGAGTCCTCAATGATACGATTGATGATGATAGCTTGGAAGATCATTTTTGTTTATGGGTGCCGCCACCAGTGGCTAAGGCCCAATTTTTCAGCCCCTGTTTTACAGGGGCGTGTAATTACAGTTTTTTTAGCAATAATTTGCCATAGGGCTCATTGCTGTGCTCCAAGTACAGTATCTGTGAGGGGTTGGAGTGTTGTGGCACCAGTGCCTAAGGCCCAATTTTTCAGCCCCTGTTTAACAGGGGCGTGTCATTACAATTTTTGAAGCAATACTTTGCAACAGGGCTCATTGCTGTGCTCCAAGTACAGTATCTGTGAGGGGTTGTAGTGTTGTGCCACCAGTGCCTAAGGCCCAATTTTTCAGCCCCTGTTCAACAGGGGCATGCAATTACAATTCTTGATCTAATAATTCACAGCAGGGCCCATTGCTGCACCCACCAAGAGTAACTCTGAGGGCTTACAGTGTTGTGGCAACGCCACCACCACCACCACCACCACGAAAGGCCCAATTTTTCAGCCCCTGTTCAAAAGGGGCATGTAATTACAATTCTTGATCTAATAATTCACAGCAGGGCCCATTCCTGCACCCACCAAGAGTAACTCTGAGGGCTTACAGTGTTGTGGCAACACCACCACCACCACCACGAAAGGCCCAATTTTTCAGCCCCTGTTCAACAGGGGCATGCAATTACAATTCTTGATCTAATAATTCACAGCAGGGCCCATTGCTGCACCCACCAAGAGTAACTCTGAGGGCTTACAGTGTTGTGGCAACACCACCACCACCACCACCACCACGAAAGGCCCAATTTTTCAGCCCCTGTTCAACAGGGGCATGCAATTACAATTCTTGATCTAATAATTCACAGCAGGGCCCATTCCTGCACCCACCAAGAGTAACTCTGAGGGCTTACAGTGTTGTGGCAACACCACCACCACCACCACCACCACGAAAGGCCCAATTTTTCAGCCCCTGTTCAACAGGGGCATGCAATTACAATTCTTGATCTAATAATTCACAGCAGGGCCCATTGCTACACCCACCAAGAGTAACTGTCAGGGCTTACAGTGTTGTGGCACCAGCACCACCATCAAAGGCCCAATTTTTACTACCACTGTTCAACAATTATATGTAATTAAAATTCCTGATATAATAGTTGACAGCAGGGCGTTCCAGCACCAACCAAGAGTAACTGTGAGTGCTTACAGTGTTGTGCCAACACCAACAACTAAGGGGCCTATTTCTGCAGAGTATATACGGCAGGTCCCTACTTTCAAACATCCAACTTACAAACGACTCCTACTTGCAAACGCAAGAAGACAACAGGAAGTGAGAGGAAATCTACCACTAGGAAGGAAAATTCTCTCCTGTAAGAATAAATATGGGAGAAAGTTGTCTCCTCTGTACTGATGCTTTATCAGCAATCCTTGTTTCAAGAAAAACACCACATTTCAAAAACAGTTGTCATTGGGACGGAAAGTGAGGTGAAATGTTCTGAACAGGGGCACAGACAGCAAAACAAATGTTACAGGGGTGATAACCCTTACCTATGTTTTCCAAAAAGTTTAAAAATAGATTTTTGGGCTGGAGCTACACTTCAACAATGTACCTGTTCAAAATTACAAACAGATTCTACATAAGAACAAACCTACAGTCCCTGTCTTGTATGCACCGCCTGTATACGGCTGTTCAGAGTATATAGGGCCTTTTTTATTTTATGTGCGGGGTTCCCCTTAATATCCATACAAGACCCAAAGGGGCTGGTAATGGGCTGGGGTAGGGGGGGGGGGTCATGGGGTAGCTATGCCATTTTTCTTAAAGATTTTCATCCATATTACCGGGACCAGACATTACATTAAAGCCGCAAGCAGTTTTAAATGGCTTTTTTTTCCTTTAGAAGTGTCATTTTGTGCAGGGACAGTTCTAAACACAGGAAACACGTGGCACTTCACAGGCATACTTTAGACACCCCCCAGGTACGATATTTAAAGGAATATTTGACTTTTTTTTTTTTCACTTTATGCATCATTAAAATGACTGCTCCCGAAAAACAACCGTTTTTAAAACTTCTTTTTGCATTGATACATGTCCCCTGGTGCACAACCCGGGTTCCCAAACCCTTTTTAGGACAATAACATGCATAATAGTTGTTATAATTAGCACTTTAGAATTCGAACGTTCGCATCCATTGTATTTAATAGGGTTCTAATGTTCGTACGAACTTTCAGTCCGTTCGCGGGTTCTGGTGCGAACCGAACCCGGGGGTGTTCGGCTCATCACTAATCCTTTCCAAGTATTTGAAAAATGTTCTATTCTATCGTCTCCGTAATGACACAATTCTTCCATGTTATATATAAATTCTACCCTTTTAACCCATTCTCTTAGCGTTGAGCTTTCCAATGCTTGCCAATGTTTTGGGATCAGGTGTTTTGCTGCATTTATTAAATGTGGTATTATCGTTCTCTTATATTGTTTTATTGTAAGGTATTATGTAATAAGTAGGTTTCTGGATTTTTAGGCATATCTACTCCCGTAATTTCTAGGATCTGTTGTATCACTTCTTGCCCAAATTTCTGTATTTTCAAACACTCCCACCAAATGTGTGTCATTGTTCCTCTTTTCCAACACCCTTCCCCTGATATTTGTGTGCTTTGATAGGTGTTATATACCATCTTGACAAACATTTATAATTAGTTTATATCGTGTTCTATCTGTCTGCTAATTTCAACATTTTCTTTTTCTCCAAGTTGCATCAAGTTCTGCTTCTCACCTATTCAAGAAAGGCAGTACCAATGGTTTCCGACATTAGATTAAGAAACCTATAAATCTGGGAAATTTCGTGCCTTGGTGCTTCCTGTATGTTGAGCAATTTTTCAAATGGTAATAAACTTTCACCTGATCGTATTGGATGTGGCAGTGTCTTTATAAAATGTCTTAACTGATGGTATTTTAGTTCATCTATCACTAGTAACTCAGTTTTGTGTCTTAATTCCTGGATTGTGTATATCTCTAGCTCTTTCATAATATCCTTTAATCGTGCATTTTTATCCTTTATCCATACTCCAAATACTGTCTCATTCCTTGGAAAAAAATATTTTGTCCCTGTGAGTGGTATTACTAGTGAATTATATTCCAATTTCCTTTGTCTGTGTATTAAATCTCATACCTTAAATACGTTCATTGTTAATTCAATTGTGTCCTTCGAAAAATTAAGATACTGTTGGGGTACCCATATCCCTTATTCAAATATGTATTATTTAACGTGTTTTCAATTTTAACCCAACTTTTCCCATGTGAATTAAATGTCTAATCTATAATTTGTGATAACAAAACTACATTGTATTATCTTTTAAAATCTGGTAAAGGTAATCCTCCCTGTATTTTATCTTTACTTAGTACTGCAAATTGTATTCTTGTTTTTTTGTGCCGCCATATGAACTTAAGTATCATTTTCTTTTTTGTCTTAAAACACACCTGTAGCACGTGTCTAGGGAGCATCTGAAATTTATAGAGAACTTGGCAAGATTCCCATCTCAACGATATTTAGGCTACTTTCACACTGAGGCGTTGCGCCGTTGGCGGTAAAGCGCTGCTAAAAAAAGCGTCACTTTACTGACGTTTTTGCGGCGCTATTCCGCCCCAACAGGGCACTTTTAACCCCCGAAAAAGGGTTAAAACCACCGGTTTGGCAGCGCTGCCCATTGATTTCCATGGGCAGGGGCACAGCGGTGTATACTTTTTTGAGTGTCCTGCCAGCGCACTGCTCTAATGTAAAAGCCCTCGGGCTTTCACACTGGAGTGAGAGAAGTGGCTCTTTCAGGGCGCTTTGCAGGTGCTATTTTTAGCTCTATAGCACCTGCAAAGCGCCTTATACGTCCTATCCAGGAAAGTGGCCTCATTGATATATTTTATTTCCTCTTTAACCACTTCAGCCCCAGAAAGTTTTACCCCCTTAATGACCGGGCCATTTTTTGTGATACAGCACTGTGACAATTTAACTGACAATTGCGCGGTCGTGCGACACTGTACTCAAACAAAATTTATGTCCTTTTTTCTCACAAATAGAGCTTTTTTTTTGGTGGTAATTGATCACCTCTGCGGTTTGATTTTTTTGCGCTATAAACAAAAAATGAGCGACAATTTTGAAAAAAAATTATTTTTTACTTTTTGCTATAATAAATATCCCCATAAATGGTTTTAAAAAACACATTTCTTCATCAGTTGAGGCCAATATGTACTCTTTTACATATTTTTGGTAAAAAAAATTGCAATAAGCGTATATTGATTGGTTTGCGCAAAAGTTAAGAATAGATTTATGGCATTTTTTTTACTAGTAATGGCGGCGATCTGCGATTTTTAGCAGGACTGCGACATTGCAGCGGACAGATCGGACACTTTTGACACTTTTTTTGGACCATTGATATTTATACAGCGATCAGTGCTATAATAATGCACTGATTACTGTGTAAATGTCACTGACAGGAAGGGGTTAACACTAGGGGCCATCACAGGTTTAAATGTGTTCCCCGACGTGTGTTTCTAACTGTGAGGGGATGTGACTGACTAGAGGAGGAGCCAGATCGTTGTTCCTACTTAGTAGGAACAGACAATCTGTTTCTCCTCCCCTATCAGAACAGGGATTTGTGTGTTTACACACACAAATCCCTGTTCTGGCTTTCGTGCCCGCAATCGCGGGTGGCCTGGCGGTGATCGCACCCGGCGGCCGCTTGCAACTGCTATGGCTCTTGAAGGAGCCGCCATACATATACAGCGATTCGCGCAGGAGATCCATCCTGCCGCTGTATATGTACAGTAGCCGGTCGCAAAGTGGTTAATCTTGTTTAATAATGGTATGTAATTCTTTTGATACACATCCTTTGTTAATGTTATTTACATTTTTTCTGTCATTTGAAGGGAAACTGTTCTTGTAATTGTTGTTCATCTTTCTTATCCATATTAATATTTAAGATTTTAGACTTTGAGGGGTTCATTTTTAAATTTGATAGTTCTCCATAATTTTTCAATAATTTCATAATATTTGATAATATTGTTCTTGGGCAGGAGACATAAAACATGATATCATCCGCATATGCACGCCACTTTATGTTCCTCTTTTCCTACCTTCACTCCTTTTATAGCTACACTATTTCTAAAAGTAGCCAATAAAGGTTCCTATGTCAATATAAACAATAGGGGTAAAAGAGGACACCCCTGTCTCATACCATTAAATAACTCAAAAGATTGAGATAGTCCCAGTGATCTTTACTGCTGCCGTTGGATGTTGATATAGCGTTTTAATCCGTCGAGTCATTTTTGGGCCGATCCCTATCTCTTCTATTGTAGCCGTCATGAATCCTCACTCTACCCTGTCAAATGCTTTTTTAGCATCTATTGGCTGGAATAGAGCTGGGGGTCCATGTCTTTTTATTTTTTGTAGGAGAAACAACGTTCTTACTCTGTTGTCTCTTCCTTTTCTCCCAGGTATTAGCGTTGCATATATGGAATATCTTGTAGGATTGTTTTAGTATGTCAGCACACTGTGCAGGGTAGGGACAATTTCTATAAAAAAAATTTAATTAATGCCTCTTATGAATGAACCTGAGCTGCCTGGGTTGCCACAGAGACAATATCCAGTTTTGGTAAGCCCCACCAGTGCACATGCGTTAACTGGGCTGCCAGATAGTAGCACTGCAGATACGGCAGTGCCAGCCCCCCCGCCCGTATCGGGAGGTACAGTGTGTCTAGTGATACTCTCACTTTCTTAGGAATGTACACTGGCGCATGCCACAGTAGATATAGAAACCTGGGGAGGTAAATCATCTTATAAATATTTAACCTGCCCAATAGGTTGAGAGGCAGCTTATGCCATGTTTGGAGATTTTCTTTCAGTCTTAATACTAGGGGAGACAGATTATTATCAATATACTTGTTTAATGGCAGCTGAGTCTCAACCCTCAGATAGCGAAATTGTGAAACCACCCTAAGGGGGATTTCTGGTGGCATTATAGGGTTATACTCAGGGTTAAGTGGGAGGATCACGGATTTATTCCAATTTACCTTAAAACCTGAATATACTCCGAAACCCGGAGATCGTATCTAGTGCCTTCCCCAGGGATTCCTCCCTGTCATTGATTCTACACCCTCTGATTCCCTCATCCGCCCTCGGGACTGCTGCCAGTGGTTCTATAGTGAGGGCAAACAGCAGGGGCGACAATGGGCACCCCTGCCGAGTGCATCTGGAGATCTCAAATGGATCTGTGATAATATTATTTATTTTGAGTCGTGCTATCGGTTTAGTATAAAGTAGTTTCACCCATGCTGTAAATCTGGCACCAAATCTCATCCGTCCAAGGACCGCCAGCAAGTATGGTCATTCAATAAAATCAAACGCTTTATGCATTTATTAATGATATTGGTCTATAACTGGCACATTGCGTTATATCTTTACCTTCTTTTGGTATTACAGTGATATAGGGCAACAGTGATTTTCTCCTCATTTCCATCCCTTCATATATTGAATTCCAGTAAAAACATAATTTTTTAACTAATTGGTCTTTACATTTTTTATAGTAGATTACGGAGAATCCATTTGACCCTAGACTCCTTCCCATGGCTGTCTCCTTTAGTGCTGTAGAGATTTCTTCTTGTGTTATGGGTCTCTCTAGATCTAACACTTAAATTTAGGTAATTTGGCCTCTTTTAAATAGGCTTGTATCTTTTCCTTATTTTCTGATTATTTTGCTTGTCCCCCTGTTAATCTTACAGTGCACTATAAAACTTTTTGAATAGTCTTGCGTTTCTGATGTAGGATACACCAGTTACCCTGAGCTGTTTTTAATTTTTTCTATAAAGCTTAATGACTTATTTTTCCTTAGTGCTCTTGCCAGAAACTTTCCTGATTTATTTCCCCACTCTTGTTCCATTAACGAGTTTAACTCATCTCTTTTTAGCACTATCAGATGTTGTATATCTATTCCTTTCCCTTTTTTATGCCTTTGTTCTAGCTCATATAGTTCTTATAATATTTAATTTATCAGCCTCTCTTTCTGTTTTCCACATTTTGTCATGTTACAACCAAAAACGTAAACGTTTTTTATTGGGATGTTATGTAATAGGCCAACATGGCACATAATTGTGAAGTGGAAGGTAAATGATAAATGGTTTTCCAAATATTTTACAAATAAATATCTGAAAAGTGTGGCATGCAGTTGTATTCAGTCCCCTTTACTCTAATACCCTTAACTAAAATCTAGTGGAACCAATTGCCTTTAGAAGTTACCTAATTAGTAAATAGAGTCCGTCTGTGTGTAATTTAATCTCAGTATAAATACAGCTGTTCTGTGAAACTCTCAGAGGTTTTTTAGAGAACCTTAGTGAACAAACACCATCATGAAGGCCAAGGAACAAAGTTGTGGAGAAGTTTAAAGCAGGGTTAGGTTATAAAAAAATATCCCAAGCTTTGAACATCTCACGGAATACTGTTCAATTCATCATCCAAAAATGGAAAGAGTATGGCACAAATGCAAACCTACCAAGACATGGTCGTCCACCTAAACTGGCAGGCAAGGCAAGGAGAGCATTAATCAGAGAAACAGCCAAGAGGCCCATGGTAACTCTGGTGGAGCTGCAGAGATCCACAGCTCAGGTGGGGGAAACTGTTCACAGGACAACTATTAGTCGTGCACTCTACAAATCTGGCCTTTATGGAATAGTGGCAAGAAGAAAACCATTGTTAAAAGAAAGCCATAAGTAGTCCCATTTGCAGTTCGCGAGAAGCCATGTGGGGGACACAGCAAACATGTGGAAGAAGGTGCTCTGGTCAGATGAGACCAAAATTTTACTTTTTGGTCTAAATGCAAAATCCTATGTGTGGTGGAAAACTAACACTGCACATCGCCCTTAACACACCATCCCCATCGTGAAACATGGTGGTGGCAGCATCATGTTGTGGGGATGCTTTTCTTCAGCAGGGACAGGGAAGCTGGTCAGAGTTGATGGAAAGATGGATGGAGCCAAATACAGGGTAATCTTAGAAAAACCCTATTAAAATCTGCAAAAGACTTGAGACTGGGGTAGAGGTTCGCCTTCCAGCAGAACAATGACTCTAAACATACAGCCAGAGCTACAATGGAATGGTTTAGATCAAAGCATATTCATGTGTTAGAATGGTCCAGTCAAAGTCCAGACCTAAATAGAATTGAGAATCTGTGGCAAAACTTGAAATTTGGTGTTCACAGATGCTCACCATCCAATCTGACAGAGCTTGAGCTATTTTGCAAAGAAGAATGGGCAAAAGTTTCACTCTCTAGATGTGCAAAGCAGCGAAAGGCGGTTCTACAAAGTATTGACTCAGGGGGGCTGAATACAAATGCACGCCAATTTTCAGATATTTATTTATAAAAAAAATGAAAACCATTTATAATTTTTCTTCCACTTCACAATTATGTGCCACTTTGTGTTGGTCTATCACATAGAATCCCAATAAAATACATATACGTTTTTGTTGTAACATGACAAAATGTGCAAAACTTCAAGAGTTGTGAATACTTTTTCAAGGCACTGTATAAGGCACTGTATACTCACTTAGGTCGACTCGATGCTGCATCTGTCCCCCGCTGGCTCTGCAGTGAGAACTGACGATCAAACACTGCTGATCACTCAGTTTTCCCCCTCCACACTGAGCAGAGAGCAGTGACTGTCAGTCAGTAGCTCTCTGCTCTGCCCCCCCCCCACACGCTCACTGGAGTGCTGGGCTGTGGAGGAGGCAGAGGGGCTAGGTCAGGCTCGCTGAGAGGCTGAACCAGCTGCTGGTCTAGGCATCTGGGTGTATCCCGACCATATGCTTGGGATCTTTCTGGAGCCTGGACCAGCTGAGTGATGTCATCTGACAGGGACTTTAGCCCACTGTCTGCTTAAAATGGGTCAAAGGAGTGCAGAACGAACTGCACTCCTGTGACCTACAGGAGAGCTATAAGCAAAATAGCTTTGGCCATACTTCCTTTAACCTAAGGGCGCTCCAGTCCCGTCACATGATGGGCTCCCATTGCCAGTATCAGTGTAGAAGTGGGTCAGCAGATAACAGATGCCCCATGGTAAGTCTATGGGTGACGTCACACCTCAGGCTCTGCAACCATTGTCACTGCTCTCTGCTCCCCTAAAGCTGGTCAGGGCATCCTTAGGTTATATACATATATACATTTTTCCTCTACAGGGTAGTTAGTATAGTTCTTAGAATAGGGGTGGGAGTGGGTTTAAGCTTAGTTAAGTTTTGACCAGACTTCTACTTTAACCATTCCCTACTCCACCTAAATCTTAAAAAAATATTAGATATATTAAAAAGGTTTGTTCACACCGGAAGTGTTGTCATGTCTTTTGATTTCCAGCATAGCAAATTGCATGCAGAAAAGAAGATCAATTGTTATTAAAGTGGTTGTATAGTCTTTTTTTTTACTTTTACCTACAGGTAAGCCTATTCTAAGGCTTACCTGTAGGTAAAAGAAATATCTCCTAAACCTTTACGGTTTAGGAGATATTCCCCTTGCACTGCCCCGCTGACTGCAGCGGCGCATGCGCACAGGGGATTCTCGGCTGAAGGCCCGGCAGACGCTGGACCTTGCCGGAAAGAAGTCTCCCGCGCGCATGCGCAGGAGTGACGAATCGCGGCTCCAGCCACTCACAGCGCTGAAGCCGCGATACCCGGAAGACACGCCGAGGCATAATGTTAGCTGCCTTGGCGTGGACCGGGAGGGACGCCGACGCCTCGTTATAAGGTAAGTATTTCATAATGAGCTTGTATGCTGTGCATACAAGCTCATTATGCCTTTTCCTTTACAGGTGTAAAAAAAAAGAAAATGCGGGTATACAACCGCTTTAATAGAAACTGTTGACATCAATGTTTTGCTTTGCGATAGTGTGACTAAGCCATACACGTAGTGTATACATATGCATTTTTAGTCCTGCTTTTAAGAACTAGTATATTGGAAAGTGTACCTTGATAAAATTAGCATTGATAAAATCTGTATCTTCATCTGATGTTATCAGAGAGAGTTTCACACGACTATGGTCAACTGGAATACAAAAAGGCAGAGATGGATTAGTTGTTCACATCAATGTATTGGTTTGTTATATTGTGACAAAGATATATATATATATATATATATATATATATATATATATATATACAACATTTCTGTTCTATATTACAGTGTCAGAAGATTGACTTTTCTATACAACAAATGTCTAATATGTTTCTTAAAGTAAGTGGTTATAAAGGCAGAAGATTTTTTACCTCAGTGCATTTGATGCACTGAGGTAAAAAAACTTCTGTGTGCAGCACCCCCCAACCCCTTCCCCGTATACTTACCAGAGCCCGGTCCTAATTCAATGCTGTGCATCAGAGCAGCATTGCTGCTCTCTCTCTCCTCACTGGCTCAGAGGCAGCAGCAGGAGTCAATGGCAATCACAGCCAGTGAGGAGGAAGCAGGGGCAAGCGGCTTGCTATGGTGGCACTCAGCAGGGGGGGAGAAGCCAGGAGTGCTGGTGAGGGACCTGAGAAGAGGAATCTTGGGGCTGCTCTGTGCAAAACCACTGCACAGAGCAGGTAAGTATGGCATGTTTGTTATTTAAAATAAAATACCTTTACAATCACATTAAAGTGAGTTTAAGACAAAACTTTTTGTTTGTTTTAGAATTAGAGTGTCCCACTGTGGAGATTTCCCTTAACTTCCTGTCCCTGAAAAAAAGGAGAGCAACTCTTTTAAAAGAATTTCCATCTTAGTGTGTCCCAAAGAAAACACTGGAGGTGAGGTAAGCAGAGGCATCCACATTGAAAGGAGATGCCTAACAGGTATTTCTTCAAAAGTAGGTTTTTATTTGTCATATAGGAATAAAAACCACCATCAACATGTTTTATAATACTATAATAGCCACTTCCTTAGGATAGGTGTACAGGACACTAAATAGAAGATAAAAGTGAAATGAGGTAAACTATATTATAATATAAACAATATTTACCATTAAAATTAAGGATTATTAATAATAATATTAATAATAATAAAAATGAATAATAATAGTCACTGTTTGGAAGTTAAGCTAAATAGATAAAATAATTTTTGAACTGGAGAAGGGATACATAATATCATAATAGAAATATAATGAATACAACTAAATAATAAACCATAAGTAATGGTAGACAATGTGTAAAAACATCTATGATATAACAATTATTCAGTATGATGAGTAAATACACAGTTTATACTGAAAATAGAAAAGTATATTTGTAGAAAAAAACACTATGGGGTGAATTTACTAAAGGCTAATACACTGTTTGCACTCATTTTCTCCAGACCTTACTAAATGTGGTAAAGCTTCACTTTGCAAAGAATACTCAATCAGGTGCAAGGGAAAAAATTGCACATTTACTAAGCTCTGGGGAAAATAATTGCAATTGCACTTGGAAAGTGCACAGTCTATTTGCCTTTAGTAAATCTACCCATATACGTTTAAAGTAATGTATTTGTAAATTTGAATTTCTACAGTATATAGAGATGGATTTGGATATTTGATAGTACCAGGATACTAATATGTCCATGATCTGATTAGTCTTGTAAGTGTGATAGCAGACATGTATACAACTTCCATAGGATGTTATAGATATAATTACGGTACTTTGTTAAGGCCATCTGGATGGAGACTTTTTAGAATAATTATTTTGTATTATTCCTATGCTTTCAATCTTCTGTATCTGTTGTGCGGCTTTAATTTGTTCTATGGGTGTGACAATTTCTAGTGAAACAAGGGTATAATGATTAAACATTCCATGTTCCAGATTAAATTTTTGTAATTTTTACGTCTGTGTTGGCTGATTCTGTTCCTGTTTGTACTTCCCGCGTACAGTATGACAGGTCATGAAAGATTTAATCTGGTAAGATTCTGTGCTAGTAGATTTGATGTACTAGTAGACAAAAACCTATTTTTCCTTTATTTATGAGAATACATGAATACATGTAAGGTAGCTGGCATGGTTACCTTTAAAACTTTCTGTCAGAATGTTATAAAGAAGGTCTCTTTGTTGTGGAGTTTCTATTTCTTTTTTTGTATTATGTCTACTGGGTGCAAAGATGTGTTTTTATAGTCTTTGCCTGTCTGAATTTCCATTGGAAAACTCACACCAAAAAATATTTTGTCATAAAAAAAAAAATACCTACTAACTTTACAATCCTTCTAAATAATTAAAAACAAAAAAAAATTCTATCTTTCTACTACTTTAGATGATCATGGTGAAATAGATAATTTTCTAAACACCTGTGTAGATATTTCACAAAAAAAAAACAACCCAACATCTATCTAGTTTCTAGCCAATAAAACTACGTTGACTGCTACTACACACTAACAACAAAAGATTTTCAAACGATAATCACATTCAAAATTAGACCAAAACCAAACCTAACTACAGGAGAAAAAAAAAGCACCTAACAATCTAAAGAAAACCATCAGGTATCAGCTCTCTCACTACCACACTGTCTCAATTTATAATTTCTATGCCTAAATATATCTTACTAAATGACCCTCATACTGTATCTATGTGATCTCGCACATCTGTTACAACAACTAACCACTACACGCACCAACACAAGAGCAAAGAATTCCTGCCAGTAACCGGCATGGGCATGCACATCTGCAAGCTCACATATGTACACACATTGCGTGAATAGCTGTGCACACCGACGTATGCTCGCACATGTCCAATCTCAGAATTGGCACAATGTACCCTATTTAAACAAAAGAATGGTGACCAGTAATTGTTGGATGATCTTCAGCTATATGTGATGCTTGTTTCTGCATTTCTGATATTCTACTCTTTGATTACTCGTCGCTAACTCCCTTGTCAGCTTATCCCTGGACTTCTCCCTGACCTTGGCTTGCTAATTACCCACCTTTTTGTCTGATCACCTATGTATGACCCCAGTTAGGCTTTAGATCTTGTCTTGTATCTCGGCTGTTTACCCGTGTATGTCCCTGGTTTGGCTCTCGGCTACATCTCCTCTTCCAGTTGCTTACCTGTTGACCCTGGAACCTGCACCATCATATCACAACTGCATGATCTGATTAATTTAGTATACATATCATGTAAACCATGTAAACATATAGATACAAATAAAAAATATGTAAGTTAAAATATAATAATCATCCTGGGTCTATTTATTCACAAAATCTTTTTTTAATTTTCACATAATAGTATTTATTTATTTAGGTTGTAATATCAAACAATTATAAAAAAAAAAAATACCTTAAAAAAGCTAGATGATGTATTCATGCTCACAAATGTGTTATATAAGGAAGGGTATATGTGAATAAAGCATGCATGCAGTACAGTAACCCAGCATTTAACACAACAGTATGAGCACACCATAAATTTCTGTGATAAAAAGAACTATAGATATGGAAAATAAAGAGGATTACCTTGCATGCATTGCAAAATATTAAAGATAGGTCTGCAGTAAAACACATACAGCAATTATTGTTTTAATCATTCCAAGTTTTATGAAAAGGTCACTACACACAAGTATGTTGAAATGTTGGCACTATATTCATGGGATAACAGAGATGTCCTACTCACATGGAAGGATGTCTTTATAGCGATTCTTCTTGAAGTTCTCAGCACTTTCTGCAGCCTTGGTGGTATAGTTGTTATCTGATTTGTACTTTGCGGATTGTCTTTTCAGATTCTGGTGTAAAGTAAAAACATTATGAGTTATGTGCTGATATTATAATTAATCCGTGTAGTTTAGGATTACTGTAAAACTAATTAAAAGTCAGGCGTTTGTTTTAAAATGTTGATGAAATCACTAAATATATCCAGTCACTTTACATTTTAGCATTTACTTAGCAGTTAGCTGTAGTTATTCAGACATTTTCAATGTGGGTTCAGCATTCCTTGTAATACACCTGTACTGACATTACTGCTCATGCAGAAGCAGAACCATATAAATGCACAAATGGCAAATGAGAACAAGAGTTTTTGTTTTCCTGGTGAAGACTAGGGATGAGAGAATGTGTCTGGGTTCAGTTTACGAGCTGTTCATTGAATACATGATAAAGTCTTAAAACTGTGAACCTAAATCCAATCCCTACTGAAGTCTATTGGAGGGGATGATTTTGAAAATCAATATTGGTTTCAAGACTAATAGGCAAAGGATTTCCAAACAAGGGGCAAGGGGAGATGGGCACAGCGATGAGGGGAATATTTCAACAACAAAAACAAAAAACACACAAAAAAAATACATTTAGCAGGGAGAGGGTTATCCTTTTTATGTAAGGACATTATTGTACAACATTTTTGGCTGCTGGGTTTGAAATCTCATGCTCTATTATTTCTTGAAAAAAATGGCCAGGCCAGGCCCCAATCAAACCGTTTACATACTCTCCAGCCACTGTGCCATATTGTTTGGCTGTTATCCGTGAAACATGGCACTGTAATTTGTTTAGTTCGTCTTAACAACTGCCTCACCTCTGGAATGTGGGTGCACTCTGTTGACATTTTGGTAAACTTTGTACACAATACAGTGTTGTTCTAAAAAGAAGATCACAAACTTTGCTATGTGACTTGTTTTGACACTGTTTAGCAATGTGGGTGAATTTATAAGCTTTTTTTTTTTTTTTATACCTTTTGCAATAGATTCTTGCTATATTGTCTCTGCTATTTCCTGTGCTAAATTAAGCTCTGTTACTGCTACACAAAAATAATAATTGTTTTTGAATAAGCTTTCTAATAAAAAAACATTTTTAAGTGAAAATTTTAAGTTGCTGCTGCTGTATGTAAGCCATTAAATAATTTAAAAGTGAACCAAAATTTAAACGTGCAATTTATGTGATGCCACAAAATGGTGTTGCTGATGCTGTTCCTGGGAATTGTAATGTTTTGTAAAACCATGTTCAGCTTTGAGGCATCCCCCAAGAATGTCTTTTAAAGGAACTCCAAATGTTTACGGTTGACCTGTTAGCTGTCTAAAATTACCCTCTCCCCACTGAGCGATAATTTAATTTTGTTTTGCTTTGGTATATGTCCCTAGGGCACTGCCCATTTTTTCATGCCCTTTGATAATCTCTTGTCTAGTAGCCCATATAATTGGCAATACTGATTTCTAAGGTTTGGCTCTCATTGACTTCAGTGGGGTTTAGATTCAACATCTAATCTTTTGTTAAGGTTTATTTATGAAATAAAAATTAGAGTGTACTATGCAAGCTATGGCAAGTGTTCAGTGCTGGACACCCAATAGTCTTTGAAAAGTGAACTAAATTTTTTATGTGCAGATGAAAAACCCAGTGGCGTTCCTAGGGGGGGTGGGGGTGCGGTTCGCATCCGGGTGACACCCGCCGGAGGGGTGACACCATCCCGAGGGTGGCCCTGGCTCCCTCTGGTAGTTTTTTTTTCAGCCAGAACACCTCCAGCGCTGTGGCCACGCCTGGCCTACTGTGCTTTCCTCCTCCTACTGCACTGCTGAGTCTGAGACACATCTATTCTTCGCCCGGGTGGCGCGGCTGCCGCTGCACGCTGTGTTCTTTCCAGCTGCCACCTGTGACTTAGCTGGCCCTGAGGTAATGGGCAGGGGAGAGTTGGATTGCGATGGGGGTGACCTCTGCTGCCCAAACCTGAGGTGAGCGGCTGTGATAAGTGGGGGGGGGGGGTGGGGCTGAACACAGCTATAATATATATATATATATATAGCAGCTGAGCTGCCCACTCTGAGCTGGTCTGCTAAGGGGGGTGATGGGGGTGCAGCTGGACGCAGCTATATTTTATATATAATATACACATAGTAGCTGAGCTTCCCCCCCTGAGCTGGTCTGATAATGGGGTGCTACTGGACAGAGCTATAATAATATATATATATATATATATATATATATATATATATATATATATATAAATGAGGTAAAATAATAAAACAGAGCAAATTACTGCGACATTACTTTACACCAAACAGCGCTAAAATTAAACCTAAAATAGTGAATAGACTCGTGGACAAGCCACTAATAAAAGTCCAAAACGTAGTAATGTAACTGAGCCAGTCCAGAGAAAAATATGGTGTGTATCAGCAATTGTCCATATGTGTGTGCACCTTCCACCACCAAAGAAATCAATTGCAATCCACCGCGTGATGAAGCAATCCCCTTAGGGGTTCAAACTCACCAGAACCACAATAAAATTGTGCCTTGAGTAATAAGGGTACATCCGCTACTCTGTTGTTTTTATTTCAATCTCTTACCAGAACTTAAAAAACGTTATCATACCCGGGATGTCTACTAGACTCTGGTTTGGCAGATTTAATGGAGCCCAATGCACTGGTGGATCTCTGTAAGAAGTGACGAGCCACAACAGAGTAGCGGATGTACCCTTATTACTCAAGGCACAATTTTATTGTGGTTCTGGTGAGTTTGAACCCCTAAGGGGATTGCTTCATCACGCGGTGGATTGCAATTGATTTCTTTGGTGGTGGAAGGTGCACACACATATGAACAATTGCTGATACACACCATATTTTTCTCTGGACTGGCTCAGTTACATTACTACGTTTTGGACTTTCATTAGTGGCTTGTCCACGAGTCTGTTCACTATTTTAGGTTTAATTTTAGCGCTGTTTGGTGTAAAGTAATGTCGCAGTAATTTGCTCTGTTTTATTATTTTACCTCATTTTTTTATCTTTATTCTGTTTTAAACAGCTGCTTAGTATTTTAAAATACTCTGAGAAAATCACTTTATTTTATTTTATATATGTGTGCTGCTGCTGATATTGTGGGATTGAACTGGCGCTAAGTGTGTGTCACATTAGGCCGTTTTGAACACACCCTCTCTCCATGTATATATATATATATATATATATATATACAGTAGGTGAGCCGCTAACCCTAAGCTGGTCTGATAACGGGGGTGACACCATGTTTTTCCGCACCGGGTGACACCAAACCTAGTGACGCCACTGGCAAAACCTATTATCTACATGTGCAGAAATTCAGCCTCTCCCTTTACACCTGCTAGACATTAAATGAATACAGGCAGTCCCTGGGTTACAAACAATTGTCTGTAAGTTGGAACAGGTACATTTTGGATAGTTTTTTGGATAGCATTGAGAAAGGGTTAAGAGAAACTGATGAGCAGCGCTCAACGGGTTAAATCCAAACAGTTTGGTATGGACAGTGAGTTTAAACCATAAAATCAATGATTTATTAAAGAATAAAATTGGACAAAGTCATAAAACACAGTAATAGGGATATTAAAAAGCCAACAATACCACTACCACACGTGGTTTTGGGCAGATGGTACGATGGGTAGTCACGGTAACGGACAGCTTGCGTTCCACGCTGGCTCACAGGCTACCCCTTCCTTTCCACATGTCCGGCTGGCGCTGACGTCATCCAGGCACACCTAACAACTCTGTCCCTGGCTCAGCTCAGCTCTCCTGGTTTCTGCCTGGTGGACACCGCATACCATCATTCCCCTCCAGGTTGGCTCCATATCTCCCCACCAATTGCACACTGGACAATGTGGTGATTTGGTGCACTAAACTGTAGTGTACAGGAATACTGTAATTTGCTGTAAACAAATGACAGCCTGCTTGTGTCAGAAGTTAACAATGCTAGCCCTGAAAAAATAAAATAAAATGACCCTAGCAAAGTTATTTTAAAATATAATATACCTCCCTCAAAAAGAATAAAACTTAAAATACTAAACCCCAACCTTAAAACAATAAACCTCAACTCCAAAAAATTAAGCCCCAAGCCTTTTTTTGAGGATTTAACCTAAACTGAAAAAAGAAATATGAAAATGTAAATAAACTATAAAACACCAAAAAAACTGCAAGGATAGACCCAGCAGCTAAACAGAAAATCTAATTGTTGCAGACAAAAAAACAAAAAAGATAGTCCTAGAAAGGACTGTTGTGTCTATGCACTGTGAACACAGGAGGGGGTACATAACAATAAGTAGCCCACACTTCAATGCACAGTGGACACATGGGTACACACTGTGTAGTCCACCACCACACCCCAATTTACTGTAATGTGGTAGTTCTATACAGAACTGGGTATAGTACTTTTCAGCAGAACCGTATAGAATTGCATCATCTATCTCTCCCTGCATATACTGTGTGATCTCTCCCTATCTGCTCCAAGTCTCCAACACACACTGTTTGTGCATATAACTGACTGTAAATTTAACAACTTTCAGTATCCGTCCGTTATAGTGGTAGTATAGCAGCCACTATCTCTTCCTCCAAGCACTCTGTGGTCTATTCCTATCAGCTCCAGATCTCTCTAATGCACACTGAGTGACTGTAATTATAGCAGTTCTTAACAGCGGCAGCTATGGATCCCTTCCAACACTTTGTCCCTATTATCTGTCCCTATCTACTCGATGTCTCTTCCAACACACACTGAAAAAAGGCAGAAGATGTTGGAATGACAACATGCATACAATGAGGTTAGAGGACATCATCATGCATGATACAGACTTACTGCTGGGCACTAGGGATGAGCTTCGTGTTCGAATCGAACATACGTTCGACTCGAACATCGGCTGTTCGATCGTTCGACGAAGATCGAACGATTTGGGCCGTTCGCGCCAAATTCGAGTGACGCGAACGGCCCACAATGCACTACGCCATCGCAGTGTCATCCAGGCGCTGTGATTGGCCAAGCATGCATTGTGACCCCGCATGCTTGGCCAATCACAGCGCCGGCAGCGAGGAGAGCAATGATTGGCCACAGGCAGGATGCCTGTGGCCAATTATTGCTGAGGGTGTTTAGTACACGCCCCACACTATAAAAGGCCGCCAGCACGGCGGCCTAGTGTAGTGTGTTCCGGAGCAGGGATAGAGCAGCATAGGCAGGGACAGTGACTTTTATTTCTTTCTTGCTTAACCTGGATTCCTTTAGTTTAGGGAAAGAGAAGGATAGGTAGGGAGAGTGTCAGTGTGTTTTGTGCTTGTGCTATAGTGTGCTTAAAAAAAACATTTTTTCTAGGGACAGAAAACTGTAGGTAGGGAGAGTGTCAGTTTCTTTCACTGTGTAAGTCCTTGTTTCTAGGGACCTGGAAGGACAGTGAGTGAATTCTCCTTGTGCTATATTGTGCTTAAAAAAAACATTTTTTCTAGGGACAGAAAACTGTAGGTAGGGAGAGTGTCAGTTTCTTTCACTGTGCAAGTCCTTGTTTCCAGGGACCTGGAAGGACAGTGAGTGAATTCTCCTTGTGCTATATTGTGCTTAAAAAAAACATTTTTTCTAGGGACAGAAAACTGTAGGTAGGGAGAGTGTCAGTTTCTTTCACTGTGCAAGTCCTTGTTTCTAGGGACCTGGAAGGACAGTGAGTGAATTCTCCTTGTGCTATATTGTGCTTAAAAAAAACATTTTTTCTAGGGACAGAAAACTGTAGGTAGGGAGAGTGTCAGTTTCTTTCACTGTGCAAGTCCTTGTTTCTAGGGACTGGGAAGGACAGTGAGTGAATTCTCCTTGTGCTATAGTGTGCTTAAAAAAAAAACATTTTTTCTAGGGACAGAAAACTGTAGGTAGGGAGAGTGTCAGTTTCTTTCACTGTGCAAGTCCTTGTTTCTAGGGACCTGGAAGGACAGTGAGTGAATTCTCCTTGTGCTATATTGTGCTTAAAAAAAACATTTTTTCTAGGGACAGAAAACTGTAGGTAGGGAGAGTGTCAGTTTCTTTCACTGTGCAAGTCCTTGTTTCTAGGGACCTGGAAGGACAGTGAGTGAATTCTCCTTGTGCTATATTGTGCTTAAAAAAAACATTTTTTCTAGGGACAGAAAACTGTAGGTAGGGAGAGTGTCAGTTTCTTTCACTGTGCAAGTCCTTGTTTCTAGGGACCTGGAAGGACAGTGAGTGAATTCTCCTTGTGCTATATTGTGCTTAAAAAAAACATTTTTTCTAGGGACAGAAAACTGTAGGTAGGGAGAGTGTCAGTTTCTTTCACTGTGTAAGTCCTTGTTTCTAGGGACCTGGAAGGACAGTGAGTGAATTCTCCTTGTGCTATATTGTGCTTAAAAAAAACATTTTTTCTAGGGACAGAAAACTGTAGGTAGGGAGAGTGTCAGTTTCTTTCACTGTGCAAGTCCTTGTTTCCAGGGACCTGGAAGGACAGTGAGTGAATTCTCCTTGTGCTATATTGTGCTTAAAAAAAACATTTTTTCTAGGGACAGAAAACTGTAGGTAGGGAGAGTGTCAGTTTCTTTCACTGTGTAAGTCCTTGTTTCTAGGGACCTGGAAGGACAGTGAGTGAATTCTCCTTGTGCTATATTGTGCTTAAAAAAACATTTTTTCTAGGGACAGAAAACTGTAGGTAGGGAGAGTGTCAGTTTCTTTCACTGTGCAAGTCCTTGTTTCCAGGGACCTGGAAGGACAGTGAGTGAATTCTCCTTGTGCTATATTGTGCTTAAAAAAAACATTTTTTCTAGGGACAGAAAACTGTAGGTAGGGAGAGTGTCAGTTTCTTTCACTGTGCAAGTCCTTGTTTCTAGGGACCTGGAAGGACAGTGAGTGAATTCTCCTTGTGCTATATTGTGCTTAAAAAAAACATTTTTTCTAGGGACAGAAAACTGTAGGTAGGGAGAGTGTCAGTTTCTTTCACTGTGCAAGTCCTTGTTTCTAGGGACCTGGAAGGACAGTGAGTGAATTCTCCTTGTGCTATATTGTGCTTAAAAAAAACATTTTTTCTAGGGACAGAAAACTGTAGGTAGGGAGAGTGTCAGTTTCTTTCACTGTGCAAGTCCTTGTTTCAAGGGACAGAGAAGGACACCTGAAGGTAGCCCTTATTGCTTTTTTCCCATCTCCCTGCAGGCCATCTATTAGAATGTCTGGAAGGCAAACAAGGAGAGGCAGACAGTCAGGAGGCAATAAAAGAGGGCAAGCAGGCTCTGTGTCTGGGGGCAACAGTGCTGGTCGTGGACGCGGTGCATTGTCATCAGCACATGGCCATGGGACACGCTTGTCCTTCTTTTCCGCAGCTGGACATGTTGAGCCACATCATGCCGAAGACTTGGTAGAGTGGATGACCAAGCCCTCATCCTCCTCCTCATCCTCTCTCACCCAGGCTCAGGGTACTGGCAAAGCAGCTGCCAAAGCGTCCTCTTCCCTGGTATCAATGTCAGACTCATCATCAGTCACTCCTTCCCTAGACCCACCATGTCCTCCTCCTGAGGAGTCCCCCGAACTGTTTGAGCACAGTGTTGGGTACATGCTCCAGGAGGATGCCCAGCGTTTCGAAGGGTCTGATGATGAAACCCAGCTACAGGAAGGCAGTAGGGTGAGAGCAGACAGAGGGGATGCTCAAGAAGGACACCAATCTGGCAGTCATGTTCCAGCAGCTGCAGCATACTGCCAGATTGGCTCCAGTGATGAGGAGGGAGGGGATGATGAGGTCACTGACTCCACGTGGGTGCCTAATAGGAGAGAGGAGGAGGAGGATGAGGAGGAGGCACATCTCCAACGAGACAGGATGCCCTTTGGTGGCCAGCGTAAGGGCAGTACACCGACGGAATCACACCGCAGAGCTCCGCCTGTGCAGGGCGCTGCCTCTGCCCGTCATTCAAAAAGTTCCTTGGTGTGGGCCTTTTTTGAGGCTAGTGCATCAGATCGCACAGCTGCTGTTTGCAACATATGTCTCAAGCGTATATCGCGTGGCCAAAACATCAGCCGCTTGGGTACCACATGCCTGACCAGACATATGTTGACCTGCCATGCAGCTCGTTGGCAAGCCTACCTCAAAGACCCACACCAAAGAACAAAGCGGACCTCTCCTTGCACCGCATCAGCTGGGATTTCCAACCCCACTATAACTTCAGTCCTCTCTGAAACATGCACTGAGAGGAATGAAGGTGTAGAATTAGGTGTGTCACAGCCAAGTACTTGCGGCCACTCTGCTAGCAGTACACCGACGTCCGATTCTAGCAGGCAAATTTCCCTGCCCCAGCTGCTGGACCGTCGAAAGAAGTTCACTCCCAGCCATCCACATGCCCAGCGGTTGAATGCTAGCTTGGCTAAATTGCTAGCGCTTCAACTGCTGCCTTTTCAGTTGGTAGACTCGGCCCCCTTCCGTGAGTTTGTGCAATGTGCGGTTCCTCAGTGGCAGGTTCCCAAACGCCACTTTTTCTCACGGAAGGCTATTCCGGCTCTCTACCGGCATGTGGAAGGCAATGTCTTGGCCTCGCTGGACAGGGCGGTCAGCGGTAAGGTGCATATTACCGCTGACTCATGGTCCAGCAGGCATGGACAGGGACGTTACCTTTCTTTCACGGCCCATTGGGTCACTCTTTTGGCAGCTGGGAAGGATGCAGGACAAGGTGCAGTAGTGTTGGAGGTTGTCCCACCGCCACGCCTCCAAAATGCTACTACTGGTTGTGACACACCTCTCTCCTCCACCCCCTCCTCTTCTTCTTCCTCCATGGCCTCTTCCTGTGGTTTGTCCTATGAACCAGCGGTGCTCCGTAGCCGTTCACGGGGCTACGCAAGTACGCAGGCAAAAAGATGCCATGCCGTGCTTGCGCTGGTGTGTTTGGGGGACAGAAGCCACACTGGGGCAGAGGTCCTGTCTGCTCTGCAGGGCCAGGCCGAGAGGTGGTTGACACCACGCCAGCTTAAGCCAGGAATGGTGGTTTGCGACAATGGCACCAACCTCCTCTCCGCCCTCCGACAGGGACAACTGACCCATGTGCCCTGTGTGGCTCACGTCCTTAACCTGGTGGTGCAGCGGTTCTTGGGCAGGTACCCGGGCTTACAGGATGTCCTGAGGCAGGCCAGGAAAGTCTGTGTGCATTTCCGCAGATCTTATAATGCCAGTGCTCGCCTGGCTGAGCTGCAAAAGGAGTTGAACCTGCCCAAGAACCGCCTTATATGTGACATGCCCACCAGGTGGAACTCAACGTTGGCCATGCTGCAGCGGCTGCACACGCAGCAGAGGGCCATCAATGAGTACCTGTGCGACTACGGCACCAGGACAGGGTCAGGGGAGCTTGGTTTTTTTTCTCCACGCCAGTGGGGCATGATCAGGGATGCATGCACTGTCCTGGCACCATTTGAGGAGGCCACGAGGATGGTGAGCAGTGACAGTGCATGCATCAGTGACACTGTACCTCTTGTCCACCTGTTGGAGCACACGCTGCGTGGAATAATGGACAGGGCACTTGAGGCAGAACAGAGGCAGGAAGAGGAGGACTTCCTTGCCTCTCAAGGCCCCCTTTACCCAGACAGTGTTCCTTCTGTCCCACCCATCGCACAGGAAGAGGAAGAGGAGGAGGAGGAGGAGGAGGAGGAGGATTGTGTCAGCATGGAGGTGGAGGCTGGCACTCAGCATCATCAGCAGCAGTCTTTTAGGGATGATTTACAGTCCCAAGAAACCAGTGGACTTGTACGTGGCTGGGAGGAGGTGACTGCGGATCATGTCGTCCTTAGTGACCCAGAGGACTCCGGAGCGAATGCCTCAGCAAACCTACGCTGCATGGCCTCCCTGATCCTGCAAAGTCTGCGGAAGGATCCTCGTATTCTTCGGATCAAGGAGAGGGACCATTACTGGCTGGCCACTCTCCTTGATCCACGGTACAAGGGTAAGGTTGCGGACCTTATGTTACCGTCGCAGAGGGAGCAGAGGATGAGACAACTCCGGGAGGCCTTGCAGAAAGGTCTGTGCAACGCGTTCCCAGAGACTGGGAGGTTACAAACTCCTGGTCCAGGACAACGAGTTGCTGAGGCTTCGGCCAGTCAAAGAAGGAGCGGTGGGGAAGGTGGCCGTCTGACCGATGCGTTCAGACAATTCTTTAGTCCGCAGCCCCAAAGTATGATTGGTTCCAGCAACCATCGCCAGCGTCTGATAAACATGGTGCAGGAATATCTAGGGGCAAGGTCAGACTTGGACACCTTCCCCACCGAAAATCCTCTGGCTTACTGGGTCTTGAGGATGGATCACTGGCCAGAGCTTGCACAGTATGCAATTGAGCTACTGGCCTGTCCTGCATCCAGCGTTCTTTCGGAACGCACATTCAGTGCTGCTGGAGGATTTGTCACGGATCACAGGGTGCGCCTGTCCACCGACTCGGTTGATCGACTGACTTTCATCAAGATGAACCAGTCTTGGATCACCACCAGCTACCACACACCTGATGCTGATATAACAGACTAATTGATTTTAACATGTCACATCCCTTCAAGACTGATGCTGATGCTGAGTGTCTGTGCTGTTATGTTGACTGGCTATCCTCCTCCTCCGAGTCCTCAATGATACGATTGATGATGATAGCTTGGAAGATCATTTTTGTTTATGGGTGCCGCCACCAGTGGCTAAGGCCCAATTTTTCAGCCCCTGTTTTACAGGGGCGTGTAATTACAATTTTTTTAGCAATACTTTGCCATAGGGCTCATTTCTGTGCTCCAAGTACAGTATCTGTGAGGGGTTGGAGTGTTGTGGCACCAGTGCCTAAGGCCCAATTTTTCAGCCCCTGTTTAACAGGGGCGTGTCATTACAATTTTTGAAGCAATACTTTGCAACAGGGCTCATTGCTGTGCTCCAAGTACAGTATCTGTGAGGGGTTGTAGTGTTGTGCCACCAGTGCCTAAGGCCCAATTTTTCAGCCCCTGTTCAACAGGGGCATGTAATTACAATTCTTGATCTAATAATTCACAGCAGGGCCCATTCCTGCACCCACCAAGAGTAACTCTGAGGGCTTACAGTGTTGTGTCAACACCACCACCACCACCAAAGGCCCAATTTTTCAGCCCCTGTTCAACAGGGGCATGCAATTACAATTCTTGATCTAATAATTCACAGCAGGGCCCATTGCTGCACCCACCAAGAGTAACTGTCAGGGCTTACAGTGTTGTGGCACCAGCACCACCATCAAAGGCCCAATTTTTACTACCACTGTTCAACAATTATATGTAATTACAATTCCTGATATAATAGTTGACAGCAGGGCGTTCCAGCACCAACCAAGAGTAACTGTGAGTGCTTACAGTGTTGTGCCAACACCAACAACTAAGGGGCCTATTTCTGCAGAGTATCTACGGCAGGTCCCTACTTTCAAACATCCAACTTACAAACGACTCCTACTTGCAAACGCAAGAAGACAACAGGAAGTGAGAGGAAATCTACCCCTAGGAAGGAAAATTCTCTCCTGTAAGAATTAATATGGGAGAAAGGTGTCTCCTCTGTACTGATGCTTTATCAGCAATCCTTGTTTCAAGAAAAACACCACATTTCAAAAACAGTTGTCATTGGGACGGAAAGTGAGGTGAAATGTTCTGAACAGGGGCACAGACAGCAAAACAAATGTTACAGGGGTGATAACCCTTACCTATGTTTTCCAAAAAGTTTAAAAATAGATTTTTGGGCTGGAGCTACACTTAAACAATGTACCTGTTCAAAATTACAAACAGATTCTACATAAGAACAAACCTACAGTCCCTGTCTAGTATGCACCGCCTGTATACGGCTGTTCAGAGTATATAGGGCCTTTTTTATTTTATGTGCGGGGTTCCCCTTAATATCCATACAAGACCCAAAGGGGCTGGTAATGGGCTGGGGTAGGGGGGGGGTCATGGGGTAGCTATGGCATTTTTCTTAAAGATTTTCATCCATATTACCGGGACCAGACATTACATTAAAGCCGCAAGCAGTTTTAAATGGCTTTTTTTTCCTTTAGAAGTGTCATTTTGTGCAGGGACAGTTCTAAACACGGGAAACACGTGGCACTTCACAGGCATACTTTAGACACCCCCCAGGTACGATATTTAAAGGAATATTTGACTTTTTTTTTTTCACTTTATGCATCATTAAAATGACTGCTCCCGAAAAACGACCGTTTTTAAAACTTCTTTTTGCATTGATACATGTCCCCTGGTGCAGAACCCGGGTTCCCAAACCCTTTTTAGGACAATAACATGCATAATAGTTGTTATAATTAGCACTTTAGAATTCGAACGTTCGCATCCATTGTATTTAATAGGGTTCTAATGTTCGTACGAACTTTCGGTCCGTTCGCGGGTTCTGGTGCGAACCGAACCCGGGGGTGTTCGGCTCATCACTACTGGGCACTACAGAGAGATTCCTCCTGTATTAAACTGTATTGTAACTGTCCTGTCTGCCCTAACATTGTAAAGCATTGCGCAAACTCTTGGTGCTATATTAATCCTGTATAATAATAATAATAATAATAAAGCGTTATTATACTATGCAATATGTACTTTGCCTGGAGTTTGAGGTTGTGCCACAAGTTTGTGAGAAGAACCACCTTACTGGCTTACTCACGAGTATGTGCTGAGTAATATATGTATGAACAGTGTTTTCTGAGCTACCTATAATTTGGATATACTGTATATATATATATATATATATATATATATATATATATATATATATATATATAAAGATATATACACACACAGTATCTAACAAAAGTGAGTACACCCCTCACATTTTTTTAAATATTTTATTATATCTTTTCATGTGACAATACTGAAGAAATGACACTTTGCTACAATGTAAAGTAATGAGTGTACAGCTTGTATAAAAGTGTAAATTTGCTGTCTATTCAAAATAACTCAAAACACAGCCATTCATGTTTAAACCGCTGGCAAAAGTGAGTACACCTCTAAGTGAAAATGTCCAAACTGGGCCCAATTAGCAATTTTCTCTCCCTGGTGTCATGTGACTCGTTAGTGTTACAAGGTCTCAGTTTTGAATGGGGAGCAGGTGTGTTAAATTTGGTGTTATCCCTCTCACTCTCTCATACTGGTCACTGGAAGTGCAACATGGCACCTCATGGCAAAGAACTCTCTGACGATCTTAAAAAAAGAATTGCTGCTTTACATAAACATGGCTGAGGCTATAAGAAGATTGCCAAGACCCTGAAACTGAACTGCAGCACAGTGGCTAAGACCATACAGTGATTTAACAGGACAGGTTCCACTTAGAACAGGCCTCGCCATGGTCGACCAAAGAAGTTGAGTGCATGTGCTCAGCGTCCTATCCAGAGGTTGTCTTTGGGAAATAGACATATGAGTGCTGCCAGCATTGCTGCAGAGGTTGAAGGGGTGGGATGGGGGGTGGTCATCCTGTCAGTGCTCAGACCATACACCCTACACTGCATCAAATTGGTCTACATGGCTGTCATCCCAGAAGGAAGCCTCTTCTAAAAATGATGCACAAACAGTTTGCTGAAGACAAGCAGACTAAGGACATAGATTATTGGAACCATGTCCTGTGGTCTGATGAGAGTAAGATAAACTTATTTGGGTCAGATGGTGTCAAGCGTGTGTGGCGGCAACCAGGTGAGGAGTACAAAGACAAGTGTGTCTTGCCTACAGTCAAGCATGGTGGTGGGAGTGTCATGGTCTGGGGCTGCATGAGTGCTGCCAGCACTGGGGAGCTACAGTTCATTGAGGAAACCATGAATGCCAACATGTTCTGTGCCATACTGAAGCAGAGAATGATCCCCTCCCTTCGGAGACTGGGCCGCAGGGCAGTATTCCAACATGATAACGACCCCAAACACAACTACAATATGACCACTGCCTTTCTAAAGAAGCTGAGGGTAAAGGGGATGGACTGGCCAAGCATGTCTCCAGACCTAAATCCTATTGAGCATCTGTGGGACATCCTCAAATGGAAGATGGAGGAGCGCAAGGTCTCTAACATCCACCAGCTCCATGATGTCGTCATGGAGGAGTGGAAGAGGACTCCAGTGGCAACATGTGAAGCTCTGGTGAACTCCATGCCCAAGAGGGTTAAGGCAGTGCTGGAAAATAATGGAGACCACACAAAATATTAACACTTTGGGCCCAATTTGGACACTTTCACTTAGGGGTGTACTCACTTTTGTTGCCAGCGGTTTAGACATTAAGGGCTGTGTGTTGAGTTATCTTGAGGGGACAGCAAATTTACACTGTTATACAAGCTGTACACTCACTACTTTACATTGTAGCAAAGTGTCACTTCTTCAGTGTTGTCACATGAAAAGATATAATAAAATATTTACAAAAATGTGAGGGGTGTACTCACTTTTGTGAGATACTGTGTGTGTGTGTGTGTGTATGTATATATATATATATAAGATTTGCAGGGTGAGGTGCACGTTGGTCTCAGCTGTTAGTGCTAGCAATCAAGCCTTCCCACAGGCTTGTATATAAAAAAAGTAGTGGAGGGATTGCTGCACTTAAAAATTCTTTATTTGTAGAAATTCGTCCATAAGACATCAAAAATACATCATATGTATAGTCAGGCAGACATGGTAATATAACATATTACCATGTCTGCCTAACTATACATATGATGTATTTTTGATGTATTATGGACGAATTTCTACAAATAAAGAATTTTTAAGTGCAGCAATCCCATCGCTACTTTTTATATATATACATATATATATATATATATATATATATATATATATATATATATATATATATATGGTGCAGCCCATTGTAAGAGCGTAAGAGCAGAATTGTTCCTGCATAAATTCTTAGAGAATTGTTAGGGTTTCCGTTTTTATTTTCAGGGCCCCACAGGACAAGAGAGCAAGGCAGTGACGGCTGGTGCTCAAAATTTTTTTGGGGGTGCGCAAACAAACTGCAAAATTCTGAAAAAAACCCCATCAATTGCAGCCTCACTGTGCCCATCAAATGCAGCCACTGCCATCAAACTCAGCCATTGTGCCATCAAATGCCGCCACTGTGCCATCAAATGCTGCCACTGTGCCCATCAAATGCTGCCACTGTGCCATCAAATGCAGCTACTGTGCCCATTAAATGCGGCCAGTGTGCTCATCAAATGATGCCACTGTTACCCCCCCGCCCGTTTGCCGCCTGCCCGGCACTTACCCTATCTCGATGGGGCATCGGGTTATGGCGACGAGCACGGTCCTTAATGTGTCTCCTTCTGTCCTCATCGCCCATCCTCTCCTCCTGATAAGCGTCCAACGGCGGCGCCTGACGTTTCAGCCAATCAGGTGACGGGTGACAGACCCGAGCACCTGATTGGTGGAGAGGCAATGAATGCATGAATATATCCATTGGTCATAGAAGGGGTGGCTGTTGAGAGGGGGCGGTGCCACTAAGAAAGGTATAATGGTGATACAAAGTGTGCAACAGTAAAATATTGGTGTGACTAACCAAAGTAAGCACATTTTAGAGCGGGGCCTGGTCAGAACACCCCCACAATGCATCAATGCAAATCCCCATCATTCCGCACAGTAACCTCTCATGAAAACCCCCTAACATTTCATTCAGTAACCTACCATTAGGACACATAATAACAACCACAGTGATACAACCACACAGAGCATACCTCAATAGAATATAGTAACCGCCTTATGCCACATACCAAATTCTCCACTCTCCAGATTCACAGCAGATACTGTAACATGGAGCAGATTGGCACACAACAGACCCCTTCTTCTCTATAAGCCTTAGTAAGGGCCTGTGTTAATGTGTAAATGCAGCTTGTTTCTAGTTGCATTTGTCCTCCTTTTAAGCTGCATCAATCTGCTTCAAGCAATTTTTAATATTTTCTGTTCTCTTAATCTGTAATAATTTACATATTTGTTTATGAAGATTAATAAAAAATAGCAAAAAACCTTTTGCATAAACCAAATATGAAAATGATATTATTTGCATGTGGTGGCTCTTGAAACAGCATGTTCTGTATCTGTAACAATATCACCATTGTTTTAAGAACTGCTGATATATTAGTATATTAGGTAGTTATAACCTCACTTTTTTTATTAAATAAGGTATATAGCAATGATTGAGATCAGTAAATTATAATAAAGAAGCAGCCGTTATTATTGACCTTTCTGTTGTTCCTCTAAACCAGTGTTGTCAAAATCTTGGCTCTTGCTTTCCTTTACTGCTACTATTCCTCCTACTGACACCAACAATGAGCACCATTCCATCTACTGACACCAACAGTAATAATTCCTCCCACTGACACCAATGATGGGGCACTATTCCTTCTTCTGACATCAAAAATGGGGCACAGTTCTTCCCACTAATATAAACAATGGAACACTATTCCTCCCACTGAGATCAAACATAAATCACTAAGAAAATATAGGTACTAGCTGATAATTGCCAACATCCCTTAACTATATGTAGATAAAGAAAACCATCATGTATGGGACTTTAACAGCAACAACTACGATATATTTGCACAGTAAATTGTGACTTAGAGCAGTTTCTTTATACAAAATCTTTGTTATTTTAAAAAGTATAGATAAAAGAAGCACATTACTTGATATTGAAATGGTTATTACAGCATTCTTAATTATTATACAGTATACTCAGATTTCCATAAGAGATCACCAAGCAGAAAATTCAAATGGTGAACAGCCAATGTGTTTCAAAATTTACTTTTTTAATCTTATCGGGTGCATAGACAATAGGAAAAAGGAGTTTCTTTATAGAGGGAATTAGGCATTGAGTGAATAACCAAGGTTAAAGGTAAAAAACATCCCTGCATATTATCCACCAAACATTGTCGGGGGGGGGGGGGGTGTTGGGGGGGGGGCTAGTGGGACTGTCACTTAACCTGTGGATCACTGGGGTCGGATGGGTCAAAGCAGACACAAGTTGTGTATTTAGCAGTTACAAATGTCTATGCATTGCCAGCAACTCTCAATTGATTTCCAAAAATTTGGGAATGTCACTATGGTAGACGTAACACCATATACTGTATATAGCAGTTAGGTTGGATTCACATACTTAGATGCAGCAAATCTGAAGTGATTCTCAATTGTTCAAAAGATTTTGTTAAAATGAGTAGGTGGAAAAGTAGATAGCAGGGAGTATTGTCAAGAATCAAGCCCTCTACACACGATCGGTTTTACCGATGAAAACAGTCCGATGGACTTTCGGTCTTTTTTCCATCGGTTTTAAAAAATAGAACATGTTTTAAATTTTTCCGATGGATCAAAAACCGATAGAAAATTCCCATTGTCTATGGGCAACTCCATCGGATAAAAAACCCACGCATGCTCAGAATAAAGTCGACGCATGCTCAGAAGCATTGAACTTAATTTTTCTCGGCTCATCGGAGTGTTTTACGTCACCGCGTTTGGAACGGTCAGTTTTTTGACTGATGGTGTGTAGGCAAGACTGATGGAAGTCAGCTTTATCGGATTTCCGATGGACAAAACCATCGGATTAGAATCCATAGGATATCCGATCGTGTGTACAGGGCTTAAGACTTCCATTATTCAGGATCTAAACAGTGATGCATATGGGTTGGTGCTTGGTCAGAGGACAAATGGGAGTGGACAGCTTTCAGCGCTGTCGTATTTTAAATGACAACTGCAAGGTCATGCAACGCTGTACCCATATGAAGTCTTTATAATTTTTTTCACACAAATAGAGCTTTCTTTTTGTTGTATTAAATCACTACTATTTTTTGCTAAATAAATGAAAAAAGGGCAGAAATTTTGAAAGATGACTAGTCTTTCATGGTTTATGTTATAGAATATTGCAAATAAAAATGTTTTCTTAATACATTTAGGCCAACATGTATTCTGCTACATTTCTTTGGTGAAAATAACCCAGATCAGTGTATACTATTTAGTCTGTGGGAAGTTATAAAGTCCACAAATGGTATATATATATATATATATATATATATATATATATATATGAAAATGTATCAATTCTGACATTTCTTGAGATCCGAAAATGCCAGGACAGTACACATAATCCCTTAAATTCCCTTTTTGGAAAGTAAACAGTCTGAGGTATTCAGTAAGAGGCATGGTGAATTTTTTGAAGTTGTAATTTATTTGTCACAATTATTTGGAATAATAATATATAAAACAATAATAATAAAAAAAAAATCACATTTCTTTATTATATTCTTATTATTTTCTTTCTTTTCTTTCATTTTTTTACATACTATGATTGCTTATAGCATTGAAATTCACTGCTGTAAGCAAACACTTTTACTGAATGACATTGTGAAGACACTGTGTATTGTTGTGCTTAGCTGTGATTGGTCACAATTAATCACATAGTAGAAATGGGCTGTGATTGGCCCAGTCTGTACCATGTGATCACTGTGACAATTGTGCGGTCGTACGACATTGTACCCAAATAAAATTGATGTCCTTTTTTTTCTCACAAATAGAACTTTCTTTTGATTATATTTGATCACCCTCTGCGGTTTTTATTTTTTGCACTATAAACGAAAAAAGACCGTAAATTTTGAAAAAAAAACAATATTTGTTTACTTTCTGCTATAAAACATTCCCAATAAAAAAAATCGAATTTCTTCATCAGTTCAGCTCAGTATGTTTTCTGCTACATATTTTTGGTAAAAAAAAAACACCTGGGAAGTGTTTTCTAACTGTGTGGGGGAGGTACAGACTGGAGGAAAAGAGATTGTGTTTCAGCTTAGCTGAAACACAAAGATCTCTCCTTTGCTCCCTGACAGATCAGCAGTTTGCCTTGTTTACATAGGCACACAGCTGATCCGTCTCTTCACAGAACGATCGGCGGGTCGCGGCAGCCATTGCGGCCACCGGACCCGCTGATTGGCTCCCGCTGTGTCCAATCACAGTGCGAGCGGTGCTCCGGTGGCACGCGCGCGCCCCCTACACTGCGTGCACAAAATCACATACTGGTACGTGATTTTGCTCAGCTGGGCCGCCCTGCCACAGTATATGTACGGTGGGTGGTCTGGAAGCGGTTCATGCATGTTAAAGATGCATAGGGCATCGATTTAACACACATTAAATGCTCGTAAAATGCAACATACAACTCGTATTAACGCTATAGCCGCATTTGTGAGGCATCAGTATTTTGAGCAAGTGTGAACAAGACCTAAAAGGCAATTTACCTCCTGTGGTCCTGTTAATCTCCTGTTAACACTTTTGCATTGTGTTTCCTGCAAATCATTAGCAGCTCAGTTATTGAGCTATTTACTGTCATTGGTTTTGTTAAATGCATGACTTGCTAAAAAAAACTGTGAACCTAAGATTTTTTTTTTTTTTTTTGATTCATTGTTCTTATTGACTTTGACCTAACTGCATAAGAGGAAGTAGTATGTTAAACTTAAAGCCTGTTATTATTTGTCTCAAAGGCAGTTTTTGTATTTGAGGCAAGAGATATGCTGGCAAATGCTGCCGGAAACCCATCTGCATCAAACCCAATGACTTTATGGAATGCGCAGGGATGTGCAGCTTTAATATTTGAGGGCCTTTCAAATTATTATTATTATTATTTAGGTACTTATATAGCACCGTCAATTTACGCAGCGCTAACTCACGCTAACTCACATTCATATACTAGGGCCAATTTTAGACAGAAGCCAATTAACCTACCAGCATGTCTTTGGAGTGTGGGAGGAAACCGGAGTACCCGGAGGAAACCCACACAGGCACACAAATAATAGGATTTGGTGAAGGACAAGGGTTAATAGACCTTTGGAAACAAAGTATGTGCCCCATGTTTTCCATTTAGTGTCTTTATTTATTTATTTATTTTTGAACTGCTGCTGTCATTCTATGCATGACAAACATACTTTAATCTCTACTTTAACGTTATTTAATTTTTTTATCTAGCGCCTACATTCTCACATCCTCACTGGTAACTGCATCATTCTTTCATGGTTCTTTAAAATTGTGGGAGAGATCTACATGAATTAAAGAATCTGGCATTTTTAATGAGTTACTATTTTTTGGGTCTTTTTTAGTCCCTTGATGAAATATTGAGATCTAAGTACAAAGTATTTTTAAAGTACTATATAGTGATTCTAAATAATGTAATATCATTTCTTTTTTAAGCAATGTAAACAATTAGATTTTTTTATTCCAGTCAAGATATCAAATTTGTGGCCTGTGTTTCTGTCGGTGAAATTGAGATCTACCTCCAAATGCATTTAATACATTTTACATCAACTTTACCAGAGGGGTACCTTTAATTCATTCTCCCAGTTGCAACAGGAGCTAGGGATAGGGAGGCCACCTCATCCCTTTAAACCCAAACACATATGAATTACATTCTGGGGCTAATTTAAAAGAGAAGTAACTTTTTTCTTTTTTTTTTCAGATTAATACCTATCTTGGTGGATGCAGCATCGGTTCTCTCAGCTCCCCGAGAAGAGAGCTGCTGCCTGTCAGTCACAGCTCTCTGCTCTGCCCCCCCCCCTGCTCACTGGATCGCTGAGCTGTGAACGGGCGGGGAGTGTTCGTCTCAGGCTCTCATCGGCTCGCTGAGAGGCTGAGACGGGCATCAGTCTAGGCACCTGACGGATTCAGACTTTATTGTCGTGATGACACAGTGCCTGGCTGATTCCAGTGATGTCAGCAGAGAGCGAACTCCGGTCCGATGCTGCATCCACCGAGATAAGTATTAATCTTAAAAAAATATAAAAAAACATTACTTCTTTTTTAAATTAGCCCCAGAACCTGTGTAATTCATATGTGTTTGGGTTTTTAAGGGATGAGGTGGCAACCCTTTTCCTGCAAGATCTTTGTATATTCAATGGAGAGTTTCAAGGCATTAGAAATTGCTTTGGATCTGACAATGACAATGCTTTGAAAACAGCATGGACTCTAAGCACAAAGTCCTGAGATGTATGCATGACTTCACCACAGGAAAAACATCTGATACTCTCAGGCCCCATGCAGGGGGGGGGGGGGGAACTCCATTAAGTGGATCCACCTGTTCAGCGAGGGATCTGTCCACTGGTCCCGCTGAGAAGACAGATGACAGGTCTGTGTCTGCTCCGCTATGCAGAGCAAAGATGCATAAGGCTAATTCACACTAAATGGAGGCTCCTGGGACATTATGTCTGTACACATGCGCCACTCAAGTAGCAACGTATAGCTGCATACAGCCACCTACACCCATTTATGTCTATGGGTGGCTGTACACAGCACCTTAATCTCACGGGCACCAAAATATACTTCTTATGCTGTGCCCCTGTGCATGAGTCTTAAAGGTGACAGGCATAATGTCTTTATTTGCACTATAGTTCCTGTGACATTCAAATACATACTACGACACCATAATATTAAAAGAGATGTCACAATGTTATTTGCAACATCACAATGTTTTTTTTTTGCCTTCCTCTGGATCAACTGTGGGTATAGAATAGTGTATAAAGAGGTTTTCTATATACGGGTTTTTTTTCTATGTTGGTTGAACTTAACCATCTTTATTATGTAGCAATACCTACCATGAGCATGACATACTATAAAATCCCAATAATGGCTGATATTACAATAATGATTGTGACAAAATACATTTCAAGGCACAAAAAAACACGATGGGGATATCTTAACCCCTTGATGCCAATGTAATACAAATATGCGGCCCCACTGTACTGGGCTTTTTGCTGTGGGGCCGCATATTTGCATATTGCCCTTTTGCTGGGAGCATGCTGCACAGCTCTCCCAGCACAGAGACCAGGGTCTCACCGAGAGCCCTGGGCCCCATACTAAATGCTCAGGATCCGGATCTCCCGATTCCGGGTCACCTGATTGCTCTGGTAGCCTCTGATTGGCTAACACAGTGATCGATCACTGTGAAGCCCGCCCAGGTTCCCCACAGTTTGTAGCGATTTCTTCTCACTTCCTCTTGTGTCTCCAGGACAGAAAGTAATGTGACACCGACAGAAAAACATAAACTGACAAGGGTTTTAACCCATTCATACTCTATTAAAAAAGGAAAAACAAAAAAAAAACAAACATGTGGCTTGTCATACACCTTAAAGTGGATGTAAACCAGATTCATGAAATTTGAGCTGGGCACATGAATCTGCAGAGTTTTCTTATCTCTCTTCAAAGCACTTTGTCCCGTAGCTGTCTCCTGCTCTGTTCTTCTGTTATCAGCATGAGAAACTTCTGACAAGTTCTCTGTCAGCTGAGATAACAGCAACCTGAGTTTTGTGTTGGGGAGGATGCTATAAGTAGATTAGCACTGAGCTGAAAGATTAAAAAAACTGTTCTGAAAGTCTCTACCTATGAGGAGAAGGGGTGTTTGCCTTTCCTCCAATCAGCTGTCTTGACTGTATGCCCAAGCTTCACTGCAGTGCTAAACAGGAAGAGAAAATCTCCTAACACGATCTGAACTTTCTAAAGAATATATAAAGCAGAAGACAGCAGATATGTATGTAAAACGTATGTAGGGAGATTTATTTCATCTCTGTGTATCATCTGAGGCTGTTCACTTCACTGAGTATATGTAAGGGTTTACATCCACCTTAAGATGTCAATATCATGTTATTTGGCATGAGAAGTGGTTTCCAACCTAACCTGATGTTAATCTGCCTGTATATTTAGATTAAATATTACCCTGCCTTATAAATATCGGAATAAATCTAAGATTAGATCGACAATACTGCAAGAAAATGCTATTTTAAGCAGTCTTCATAAAATGTTTCCACTGTCCTACACTCATCTAAAAGTTTAGTGCTAGAACTTAGTAATTTAAAATATGTATATTAAAATATAGAACAGGTAAAATAGTAAGAGTCTGGGTAGTGATTTGGGCATACTATATAAAAAGGAAATCTGTGCAATAGTTTAAACCACAGTCTGTCAAAAATACTGCACGGAAATAAAGCTGTGGTATGGCATTATTAAGGTCATACAACTAGAGTGGCACATTTATAAAGAACAGCGGTGTGTTTTTCAAACTATTGCAAGTATTATGCGGAAGTGAGCGGGGGCAGAAAAGCCATAGTGGTTGATTTGCTAAAGCCAAATAGACTGTGCACTTTGCAAAGTGCAGTTGCACTCTGCAGGTGCAGTTGCTCCAGAGCTTTGTAAATAAGGTAAAGCTTCACTTTGCAAAGAGTACCCAATCACGTGCAAGAAAAAAATAAATAATTGGCTGCACATGATTGGATGATGAAAGTCAGCAGAACGTCTGCTCATTTACTATGCTCTGGAGCAACTTGCAGAGTGCACCGTCTATTTGCCTTTAGTAAATAAACCCCATAGTGTCATGTTCCTTTGATCTCCAGGCAAGCAGCTAAACGAAAATGCATATATGTGAATTGCCTTACCTGCCAAAGGAAGTATTTCTGTACAGCCAGTCTTGTCATGCAGGTACCCCTGAAAAATAGCATACCAGGTTCCACTGTCTCTGTGACCTCCCTGTAAACTATATTGCAGTTGAAAAATAAAGCTTCTCTTTTACAGAGGCAATTCAAGGATAAATGGACTTTCTACTTGAAAATGTTTGTTGCACACAACAAAGAAAAGATTTGTTGATTGGATTCCACTACGGCCCAATCATACTTAAAAAAATGTTTTTATTGAAGAGCCATTAATTAAACTGATTTCTGAAAGATATCATTATTTCATCGAAATGACTGCCATACTGAGCCATACTGAGCAATTGTATCATTATTTTATGTTTCTCTTACTCCCAGTCTGAGTGTAAGACCCCATTCACACAGGGGCGACTCGTCAGGCGTCTCAGCCGCCTGACGAGTCGCGTCCCATTCTGTACAATGGAACCGTTCTAAGCGGAGCGACTGAAGTCGCTCCAACTTAGAAAAAGTTTCCTGTACTACTTCAAGACGACTTCAAGGTGACTTCCATTGACTTCAATACAGAAGTCATTTTGGAAGTCAGCTTTGAAGTCGTCTTGAGATCGCCCAGCACAGTCGCGGGACAAGTCGTGCCGTCCCTGTGTGAATGGGCTGTAAGGGATTATAGGAAAGACTGAGGTATTTTTGAAAGATGTACAGCGCCTTAAAAAAGTATTCCTACCCTTCCACATTTTGTCATGTTACAACCAAAAATGTAAATGTATTTTTGTGGGGTTTTATGTGATAGACCAACACAAAGTAGCACATAATTGTGAAGTGGAAGGAAAATGATAATTGGTTTTAATTTTTTTTTACAAATAAATATCTGAATAGTGTGGCGTGCATTTGTATTCAGGCACCTTTACTCTGATACCCCTAACTAAAATCTAGTGGAACCAATTGCCTTAAGAAGTCACCTAATTAGTAAATATAGTCCACCTGTGTGGTGTAATTTAATCTCAGTATAAATACAGCTGTTCTGTGAAGCCCTCAGGGGTTTGTTAGAGAACCTTAGTGAACAAGCATCATGAAGACCAAGGAACACACCAGACAGATCAGTGATAAAGTTGTGGAGAAGCAGGGTTAGGTTATAAAAAAATACCCCAAGCTTTGAACATCTCACGGAGCACTGTTCAATCCATCATCCGAAAATGGAAAGAGTATGGCACAACTGCAAGCTTACCAAGACATGGCCATCCACCTAAACGGACAGGCCAGACAAGGAGAGCATTCATCAGAGAAGCAGCCAATAGGCCCATGGTAACTCTGGAGGAGCTGCAGAGATCCACAGCTCAGGTGGGAGAATCTGTGCACAGGACAACTATTAGTCGTGCACTCCACAAATCTGGCCTTTATGGAAGAGTGGCAAGAAGAAAGCCATTATTGAAAAAAAGCCATGAGAAGTTCTGTTTGCAAGCCATATGGGGACACAGCAAACATGTAGAAGAAGGTGCTCTGGTCAGATGAGACCAAAATTTTACTTTTTGGCCTACGTCTGGCGGAAACCTAACACTGCACATCACCCTGAACACACCATCCCCACCGTGAAACATGGTGGTGGCAGTATCATGTTATGGGGATGCTTTTCTTCAGCAGGGACAGGGAAGCTGGTCAGAGTTGATGGGAAGATGGATGGAGCCAAATACAGGGCAAGAAAATCTGTTAGAGTCTACAAAAGACTTGAGACTGGGGTGGATGTTTACCTTTAAGCAGGACAACAACCCTAAACATAGAGCTACAGTGGAATGGTTTAGATCAAAGCATATTCATGTGTTTGAATGGCACAGTCAAAGTCCAGACCTAAATCCAATTGAGAATCTGTGGCAAGACTTGAAAAATGCTGTTTCCAGATGCTCTCCATCCAATCTGACAGAGCTTGAACTATTTTGTAAAGAAGAATGGGCAAAAATGTCACTCTCTAGATGTGCAAAGCTGGTAGTGACATTCCCAAAAAGACTTGCAGCTGTAATTGCAGTGAAAGGTGGTTCTACAAAGTATTGACTCAGGGGGGCTGAATACAAATGCATGCCACTTTTTTCACATATTTATTTGTAAAAAATTTGGAAAACCATTTATTATTTTTAGTGCACTTTGGGTTGGTCCTTCACATAAAATTCCAATAAAATACATTGACGTTTTTGGTTGTAACATGACAAAATGTGGAAAATTTCAAAGGATATGAATACTTTTTCAAGGCACTGTATATAATATAGATTATTAGGATTAAATGGTGTCATACCTGGAATTCAGCTCTACATCAATTTTAACAGGAAGTTTGCACAATACAGTGGAACCTCGGTTTCAGAGCAACGCGGTTAACGAGCGTTTTGATTTACGAGCAACTTTAAAAAAAAATTCTGACTCGGTTTGTGAGTGTTGTCTTGCAAGATGAGCAGAATTCAACCTAATAGGGGCTGCAGTACCGCATTTGGCCTGAGGTGCGGGGGTGCCGGAGCCGAGCAGAGCCGAACAGCGACGATCGCAGCCGATCGTCGCTGTTTGGCAATGCTTGAAAAGACACAGAAATACACGTAAATACTCCGTTTCCGAGCCTTTCCGACGTTTGCCAAGGTCAGCCGACGTGTCCTCTGGCCTTTCCGGCTGTTTCCGAGGCTCTCTGGCGCCCCCCACCTCTGGCCGCATGCGGTATTGCATCCCATTGAAGTCTATGCGTAACAAATTATTTTCGTTTCCATTGACTTCAATAGGGAAACTCGCTTTGATATGCAAGTTCTTTGGATTATGAGCATTCTCCTGGAACAGATTACGCTCGTAATCCGAGGTTCAACTGTATTCACACACTATGTTTACACATGGGGCCGTGGACACTTGCAGCTAAATGCCTTGTATAGGGAAAAAACATAAAACTACCAACACAACTCCATCCACAGCATGTTCAGGTAGATGACACCACAGTTTGATATATTGCAGCTTACTAATCTTTAACCACTTCAATACAGGGCATTTTCACGCCCTTCCTGCCCAGACCAATTTTTAGTTTTCAGCGCTGTCGCACTTTGAATGACAATTGCGCGGTCATGCAACACTGTACCCAAATAAAATCCTATGTTTCTTTCCCCACAAATAGAGCTTTCATTTGGTGGTATTTGATCACCTCTGCGTTTGTTTGTCTTTTGCACTATATACAAAAGAAGAGCGTAAATTTTGAAAAAAACACAATATCTTTTACTTTTTGATTTAATAAATATCACAATTTTTTTTCTAAAAAACAATTTTTTTCCTCAGTTTAGGCCGATGTGTATTCTTCTACATATTTTTGGTAAAAAAAAATCACAATAAGCGTATTTGATCGGTTTGCGCAAAAGTTCTAGCATCTACAAAATAGGGGATAGAATTATGGCATTTTTATTTATTTTTATTTTTTACTAGTAATGGCGGTGATTTTTATTGTGACCGTGACATTGTGACGGACATATAGGACACTTTTGACACGTTTTTGGGACCATTCACATTTATACAGCGATTAGTGCTATAAAACTGCACTGATTACTGTGTAAATGTGACTTGCAGGGAAGGGGTTAACACTAGGGGGCGCTGAAGGGGTTAAATATGTTCCCTGGGAGTGATTCTAACTGTAGGGGAGGGGACTCACAAGGGGATGAGACCGGTCTGTGTTCCTCTGTACTGGGAACACACATCGGTCTCCTCACCTCTGACAGGACATGGATCTGTGTGTTTACACACACAGATCCACGGTCCTGCCGTGATTGCGGGCAATCGAAGGTGCCCGGTGGACATCGCGGGCGCCGGGGCACGTGGACCCGGTCCTGAGCAATGCGGCGCGCGCGCGTGTTCCCCTAGGCGGCCAGGAATCCCCGGACGTCATATGACATCCGCCCGGTGGGACGGAGGTTCCGGCGGATGTCATATTAGTATACGCCGGGCAGGAAGTGGTTAAATGTGATGGCTGTATTTTCATTTTTAAGGCTGGTTTACACCAGATGCGCTGGAGTAAGCTTGCAAGTGCATTCCCAACGCACACCATCAAAATAAGAATGGTTCCATATAAACGCTGTTCAGACCAGCATGTTGCGTTACATTGCGCTTGTGCTGCACTGAAAAAAAAGTACAGTAGGCACTACTTTTTTCAGCTCAGTACAACGCCCTAAAGCGCGTGAGCGCATGCAAGTGTACATTAATGCAACGTACTGCAAGGCAAAACTTTCTGCTTCATAAAGTTTGACTATTTTGAAGAGTCATACACCACTTGCTGCCACATGTTCCTGGCTGTAGAACTTTGCAAGAAGATGAAAAAAGACCAACAAAAAATGGTTGGACACAGACAGACTATTAAGTATTGTCCAAAGCATCCAATTCTCCTTGATCCTAAGCATAGGCAGTACAAGGACAATTTAAAAAAAAGTACTGATGTGGAAGGAGATTGTCTATCTCTGTCCACACTGGGAGAACTTCAACTGATTTCAGAAGGCGCGTGCAAGTGAACCAACACATTCATTACAATCATAGGCGTGCACACAGGGTGTGCCAGGCACACCCTAATCACCCTGTGCAGCACAGATTTGCCCTACTGCCTTGCCCACCCCATTTCCCCTGCAGCGCTGCTGGCTTCCCTCCTCTCCTCTCCCGCCGGATGTTGCTGCGGGGATGTTTTAGAATGAATGAGGGAAGGGGCCATTAAATATGTAATTTTCCGGTCCCTTCCCTTTCTGAATGAACATCTTGAGTGATCGGTAGGGTGTGTTTGAACTTTGGAGTGCACACCCTAATGCAATAAGCTGCGCACACCCATGATTACAATGTACAATGCTATAAATAAATAAATAAAATATATTCCCCCCCCCCACAAAAAAAAAAATGTAGATGGACTTAACTAACATATTAAAATCCAATTCCAGCAAACATTTTTTTTAAGCAATTACAGCAACAGAAAAATCTTTACATAAATGAATAAAATCTGACATTGTAAGTTCCCCTGTAAGTGTTAAATTGTTTGTCTCAACCCTTGCTTGAGATGATTGGTGCCGTATTAGAACACTTGCAACAGAAACAATTGAGTACTGTCCGTGATTTTTTATTTTTTTTGCACTAACATACAATTTTTTAGGACAAGCTTTTGGGGTATGTCCCCTTCTTCAAGGTCCCAGCAGCCACCATATTTAAGGAATGTTAAGCTGCAATATGTTTGATTTTCACATTTGGGATAGATAAACTTTAAGAAATATACTTGTGTCTGCTCTTGACCCCAGCCTTCCAAGTGGACAGTGAAAAGGCAGTAGTAGACATCCTTCTGCTTACTCTCCTACAAAGGACATGTTCAAGATATTTGCATCACATCTGATTGGTTTCCACACCTCCCGGTCTAATTTAAGCTGGCAATGGATAGGAAGGCTGCATTTCAATCCATTTATGGCCATTCCCATCCCAGAAAAGCTGAATTTTTGATTGACTTCTCTTGAACTGGCTTGTTGGAAAATTTTCCTTTGATTAAGCCATTTGGCTGGAGCACTGATCCATGTAATCTGACTAATCTGAGAAAACAATAGCACAGCAGGAAAGATTCCTCCGTCCACTTTGCTTATGTGGAGAGGGTAATCTGTTCATCAGGCTGATCTACTGTGTGTATGGCCACCCATAAAAGTGGAACTTTACCCATAACAACTCGATAAAAAATAATGTTCTTTAGCAAGAAACATACATTCCACATTAACTGCTTGCTGACCAGCCACAGCAGTTATACTTCGGCAGGTTGGCTCGGCTGCGCAAATCGCTGTAGGTTACGGTGACCAGACATCCCCGGTTTCTGGGGACAGTCCCCGGATTGAGGACACTGTCCCCGGACCAAGTCTGACCCTGGTTTTGTCCCCAGATTGGATTTGAACAGGGGGCTGGGGCAATTTCAAAGACAGTCAGTGCAGAATAATAAAAAAAAAAAATCTGAATTACATACCCCCGCTCCACCACTCCTACTAGCCTAGGGGGTGTATTTTTTTCATTATCTGTGCCCCTTTGTGATGATCATGTGCTGGTTGGAGCGGATGGAATTTTTCTTCTGTTTCGGGTTCATGCAAATTCAGCAAGTTCTTCTGCCTTGGCTCAAGCCCCGGCCAGCCGCCTGCCTCCTTATAACCTTGCCTTCCCTGGCTGAGTGATCTTCCTCCGCTCACCACCCAGTAGTAGCCGGGGCCCGGAGAGTAAGACTTGACAGGCTGTGAGGCGGGCGGCGGCGGCGACGGGCAGAGAGTCGCTGATTACCGCCATTACTAGTAAAAAAAAAAATATGTCCCCAGATTTAATTTTAAAAATCTGGTCACCTTACTGTAGGTGTACGGCGATCTGTGGGCACGTGCCATTTAGCGGGTCCAGTGGACTCGTTCCCACAGTGACAGAATGGGGATCTGCCAAAGTAACCAAGGCAGATCTCCGTTCTGTCAGGGGATGACACACAGATCCTGTCTTTCTGCTATGCAGGAAGATGGATCTGTGTGTTGTGCCAGGCAGACCATCCCCCCCACACAGTTAGTAAACACACTGAGGGAACACATTTTATCTCTTGATTGCCCCTGATGTTAACCCCTTCACTACCAGTGCCATTAATACAACGTCAGTGCATATTTTTAGCACTGATCACTGTAATAATGTCACCTTTCCCAAAAAAGTGTAAAAAATGTCAGTTAGGTGTCCAATCTGTCCGCCGTAATGTCGCAGTCCAGCTAAAAAGCACTGATTGCCGCCATTACTAGTAAAAAAAAAATAATAATAAAAATGCCATAAATCTATCCCCTATTTTGTAGACGCTGTAAAGGAATGTAATGAGCATAATAATAAATTAGAAAATGTCTATTCTCTATGCATCTTTACTATACTATAAAGGCTATATTGCTTTTTCATGTACATCACTGCTGTAATCCTTCCTTACTCAAATCAACTTCTAATAACACCCCCTCCCTCGAGAAAACTGGAGAAGACAGAAATGGCGCATACCCTCTTCTCCCACACATCTTTAGGAATGCGGAAGTGAAGACAGATCAGAGGGACAACTAAACTTGACCATCACATTTTTGTACTCTTCTTGTATTTCAGCCAATCAGATGTGCTTTCCAGTTTTACATTAACATAATAGTGACGTATCATGCTATGTGTAAAAAGTTTAGTACTGCCTGTAATAAAGCATTAGATAAGGAAGTAACGGATCTGCACGGACGTGTCGGAGTCTTACTTTCAGCGTGCACGCAAAGTTATCTAAACTTTACAATTTGGAACAGTAGTAGAATCCATATTAACCCCTTTTGTGGTTAAACAACCATTACAACGCTATAACTTTTGAGCAAACCAATCAATATACACTTATGCCGCATACACACGATCGGAATTTCCGACAACAAATGTTCGATGTGAGCTTTTGGTCGGATATTCCGATCGTGTGTAGGCTCCATCAGACATTTGCTGTCGGAACACATGATTGAGAGCTGGTTCTCAATTTTTCCGACAACAAAAGTTCTTGTCGGAATTTCCTACCGTGTGTATCCAATTCTGACGCACAAAAATCCTACGCATGCTCGGAATCAATTCGACGCATGCTCCGAATCATTGAACTTCATTTTTCTCGGCTCGTTGTAGTGTTGTACGTCACCGTGTTCTTGGCGATTGGAGTTTCCGACAACATTTGTGTGACCGTGTGTATGCAAGACAAGTTTGAGCGAAAATCCGTTGGGAAAAAAATCCACGGTTTTGTTGTCGGAAATTTCCATCGTGTGTACGCTGCATTATTGTTTTTTTCTTTACCAAAAATATGTAGCAGAATACAAACTGGCCTAAATTGATGAAGAAATTAGATTTTTAAAAACATTTATTGGGTGTGTTTTAGAGCAGAAAATAATTTTATTTTTTCAAAATTGTCGGCCTTTTTTTGTTTATAGCGCAAAAAATTCAAACCGCAGAGGTGATCAAATACCCCCATAAGAAAGCTCTATTTGTGGGGAAAAAAAAGGACATCAATTTTGCTTGGGTACAACTTTGCATGTCCGCGCAATTGTCAGTTAAAGCGATGCAGTGCCGGATCGCAAAAAATGGCCTGGTCAGGAAGTGGGTAAATCCATCCGGGGCTGAAGTGGTTAAAGTGGTTCTAAAGCCTGAAGGATTGTTACCTTCATGCATTCTATGCATGACGGTAAAAAGCCTTCAGTATGCAGCTCCTTCCTATAGCCCTCCTAATACTTACCTGAGCCGGTCACAAATCATCAATGTGCATGGGACCGTCTGCTCTCCTGGGTCTTTGCCTCCTGATTGACCGACAATCACATCTCACAGGGAGCGGGGGGGGGGGGGTTGGAGGCTGCCATTTTGCTAAAGCCCAGAGCCCCTGAACAGCAAATCTTAAGGCTGTCAGCTGATCGTCCTCTACAAATACGGTACAGTGCCTAAAAATGTAGAGCAACTGAGCACGTGCAGAGCAGGGTGAAACTATGTATTATAGGATTTAAAACAGCATAGATACTTATTTTCAATGTTTTACATAGCTATACCTGCAAAAGGGGCCACCCTGAAGAGATCTAGCCAGACCTAATTTTCTGTTCCACTTTAAAATCAGGCTTCATCTGTCATTCCAAAGCCCACCCTCGGAAAAGTAAGGAATCTGTGACTATGGGTATAAGTTATAGTCAGCTTTGCTCCAGTTTTGCTAAATTGGCCCTATAGTCCTAAACAAGAAACGTCTGAATCATCAGCAGCTAATTAAAGCGGAGCTCCACCCAAAAGGGGAAGTTCCACTTTAAGCACTCCCCTGCCACATTTGGCATGTCATTTTTGGGGGGGAGCGGGTACCTAGTTTTGACATGTACCCATTTCCACCTCCGCTCGGATCGCCTAGGTGATCCGAACGAAAGTTCTCCTCTCCCCCTCCCTGCAGTCTTCTGAGACTTGTCACAGGTCCCAGAAGACTGCCGAAGGAGGCGCAGCATGACCCGCGCATGCACAGAGCGCACCCGGCTGTAAAGCTGCAAGTTGTCACAGCTGGGTGCCCACAGTTGAAATGCCGGCACCGAGGGAGGAGAGAGGGAGAAGCAACCGCTCGGATGACCACATTGCTGGATCCTGAGACAAGTGAGTGTGTGTTCATTAAAAGTCAGTAGCTACACTTTTTGTAGCTGCTGACTTTTAATAAACACAAAAGTGACTGGAGCTCCTCTTTAAATTGCAAATTAAAGAAAAAAAAACTGTCCTATCAGGAAATTAAGGGACTCATTATAAATCATACATTGCCATCTGGCAGCATCATTATTAAAGGGGTTGTAAAGTCAGAAGTTTTTTTTTTTTTATCTTAATGCATTCTATGCATTTAGATAAAAAGGCTTGTGTGTGTAGCAGCCCTCCTAATAGTTACCTGAGCCCCTTCGATCCAAGCTGCTTGCTGTGGGGGCACTCAGCAGGAGGGAGGGGCCTGGAGCACCGATGAGGGACCCGAAAAGAGGAGGATCTGGGCTGCTCTGTGCAAAACCACTACACAGAGCAGGTAGGTATAACATGTTTGTTATTTTTATAGAAAAAAAAACGAGACTTTAGTATCACTTTAAATACAGAATATGGTAGTGGGTGAAAACATCTAATTCATCAACATAGCACACAATTTGGTGTTTCTTTATCTTATACATCTACCTACACACCAGAAAACCCTTCATGAACTCAGGGGTATTTTCCATTTCCAGATATGAGTTCATAATGGTTTTCCCTTGTTACACAGGAAGGTCTATGCTTGTAGGAAACCTGTCATAAGAAAAACATGTAGGGTAGATTGTCTATGTTGATATCATTCTGAAAACACAAACTACCTGGAGGTCATGCTGAACCTCTGCACAGTAGGGTTGGCAGCTCATTTATTTTACAGAAACACATGATAACAAGTTACATAATGTGCATTAACACATCACAAAAATGTTGATAACATTCTGAAAACACAAACTACCTGCTGAACCCCTGCTTTCCATACTTCTTCATTCTCGGACCCAAAATAAGTATACAGATCAGTAATTTCAGAAGATCTTTATTATTTTGAATGTGCCTTGTATATAAAATAAGGGTCATGTATGATTTTCTGCACATTAGGATGTGTTGGCAGCTCATTTATTTTACAGAAACACATGATAACATTTTGGACCCTCTTGACTAATTGTCACGATACCATCCCTGTGTTGATACTTATTTGGTTCATTATACCCCCTACAGATGTACTACAAATGCATCAACCCCTGATGAAGCGAGCATGGTCTTGTGAAACACGTTGGGATACTTTTAATGCCTGTGTACTTTGCAATTTACATTTTATACCATGATACGTGTAATGACATTTTTTACTGTATGTATAATTTCAGTGGCTTGGCTATGATTCATGTTTATGTGTGCATGACAATTTTAATACATTTTGAGACAGCATTTACTCTGTCAATTGTTGGCTAACCGCATTCACCTCATCTAAAGTCCCGGGGCGATCTCCTGTTTTTTGTTGCATATATTGGGATGGAGGTGGTTTGCGGGTGACACCAACCTTTTCCTTTTTGTCCATTGAACCTGGGTGGAAGACACCCATTTAGCCCAAACCTGGTCTGCTGCCACCATTAGCCAATTATTCATTACATACTGCACCATTGTTTTAAACATGCTTACATGGTAATCTATGCTGCCTTCAAATTCTTTACCTCTGTCCATATCACTGTGATGTTTGTTTTTGTTTTCTTATTGTCCACATCTAAATTATGAGCTGGTTTATCTTTATAGGCATGATGATCTCTTGCTCTATCTTGTAGTCTGTTTTTGGTGTGAGAAGTTTGTTCTGTCAGCCATGTCTCCCTTCTATGCAATCCTGACTGATTAATTGGCAATAATACCCCCACCCAACTCAGTATAAATTTAGTCCTGCTCTAGGGGATGCCCAGGCAGGGGTTTGCACAGGCTGGGATTGCATTGGCAACTCATATTGGATTAAGTATTCATATTGGATTAAGTATTGCACTTCGGCTCAGCACTTCAGTGAATGCACAAAGTGAATAGCCACAACAGACTTCTGCAGAACAATAAACAGACTACAGGTGACCTGATTCTCCATCAAACTTTCATCTCTCATCCAGGCTTCCTTTCAATCTCACCACTCTATATCATGCACTCCCTACTTTTCCTACTCGCAGTTGCATCCTCTCTCCTTAAATTCTCTCTCCTTCACCCATCTTCTCCACCTCACAGCTTGTATATATCCCCCTCACTCCTGTCCTCGCCTTATTACTGCAGGTATCAGCTCCTGCTAATTCTGAACCCATATACCAATAAAACCTGCAGGACACTAGGACATGTCCCCCACATAAGTCACACTCCCATATCACCTCTCTCACCCTTCTGCTTCTCCTAACTTGTGGAGATATTTCCCCAAATCCTGGACCGCCATCAATTACCTTCAGACAACATACCCAGAACCCACCATCCTCTGATAGCAGCCGCAATACACACAATCTCATTTCTATTCCTCTTCAGCCTAGAACCAGCCTCCCCTTCTCATGTGCCCTTTGGAATGCCTGCTCTGTTTGTAACAAACTCACCACCGTTCATGACCTATTTATCACAAACTCCCTGAACCTACTTGCAATTACTGAGACCTGGATTCAAGAATCTGACCTTCCTTCTCCTGCTGCTCTCTCCTATGGTGGCCTCCTGTGGACTCACTCTCACAGGCTTAGTGGACGCAAAGCAGGTGGTGTTGGAATCCTCCTATCCCCTCAAAGCACTTTTCAGGTTCTTCATCCACCCCCCTCTCTGTCCCTCTCCTCATTTGAAGCTCACTGTATTTGTTTATTTTCTCCAGTTTCATTGAGAATTGCTGTGATCTATCGGCTTCCTGGACCAGTATCAAGCTTCCTTGATGACTTCTCTGCCTGGCTACCCTACTTTCTCTCTTCTGAAATTCCAACAATCATTCTTGGTGACTTCAACATCCCTGTTAATCGTAACACTCCCGCCACTTCTAAACTGCTAAGCCTAACCTCCTCTTTTGACCTAAAACAATGGACAAACGCTTCTACTCACTCTGTTGGCAACTGCCTTGACCTCATATTCTCCTACCTATGCACTCCACACAACCTCTCCAATATTCCTTTTCCTCTTTCTGATCACCATCTTATTAGTTTCACTCTCTCCCTGTCTGCCTCCTCCTTGCCTTCCAACTACAAAACTATTACCCGTAGAAACCTTCACCATCTTAACCCTTCTCTTCTTTTTTCTGCTACAGGTTGTCTCTACGACAAAATCTCATCCTTGTCCTGCCCTAACTTGGCCACTTCTATCTACAACAGTTCACTGTCATCCACCCTGGATACCTTTGCCTCCCTCACTACACACAGAATCAGGCTCCGACCGCTACAACCCTGGCAGACAGACAATACCAGAAGCCTCAAAACACGTAGCCGCGCTCTTGAGCGTCTGTGGCGTAAGACTAAGTCACAGCAAGATTTCAGCCAATATAAATCTGCCCTCCAAAAATACCATTCCTGCCTCCACACTGCCAAACAGACCTACTTTATCACTCTCATTAACACCCTCTCACGCAGTCCCCGTCAACTCTTTTCTACCTTTACCACTCTACTCCGTCCTCCATTACCTCCACCCACTAACTTACTCACTGCCCAGGAGATTGCTAATCACTTCAAAAATAAGATTGAGACAATTCGTCTCAAGATCTCCGCTCTACAGATATCTCCCTCACTCTTCACTCCTTGTCCTCCTGCACTATCAATACTTCCCTCTTTTAACCCAGCTACTATAGCGGAAGTCGCTAAACTTTTTTCTAACACCCACCTAACCTCCTGCCCCCTGGACCCTGTTCCTTCTCAAATACTACGATCACCATCTGACTCTATCCTACACTCTTTAACTCAAATCTTCAACCTCTCACTCGCTACTGGCATCTTCCCCAACCCTCTAAAACATGCGTTAGTCACTCCCATACCAAAAAAGGCCTCACTAGACCCCACCAATCTTAACAACCTAAGACCCATCTCTTTACTTCCTTTTGCCTCCAAACTCCTTGAACATTTAGTCTACAACCGACTGAGCAACCACCTCCTTGAGAATAACCTTCTTGATCCCCTTCAGTCTGGATTTCGCCCACAGCACTCCACAGAAACTGCCCCCCTAAAACTCACAAATGACTTGCTAACAGCTGAAACCAATGGTCATTATTCCATACTCTTAAGCCTCGTACACACGAATGAGTTTCTCGGCAAAAACCAGCAAGAAACTTGCTGGCAGAGATTTCTTGCCGAGAAATTCATTTGTGTGTATGGTTTCTCGTCAAGAAAAGCGACAAGAATCTCGACGAGAAAATAGAGAACCTGCTCTCTATTTTCTCATCGAGATTCTCGTCAGCCTGTTTCTCAACGAGAAAATTGTGTGTGTGTACACTTACCTTTTCGCCGGGAAGCCCGCGCATGCTCGAAATGACTTTGACGCATGCGCGGTAGCTTCCTAGGCATAGGTAGGGTGAACCAAGATGGCGGCGACGGCATCGAATGTGACGAGTGCATGCTCGTCGTATTCGATGACGTCACCGTGTTCGCTCCATTCAAAGAACCGCGGGTTCTTTGAATCGAGCGTGTGTACACTCGGCCGGGACAAGTTTCTTGTCCAAGAATCTCGTCGACAAAAACGCCATGTTTTTTTCGACGAGAATCTCGGCCGTGTGTACGAGGCTTTACTCTTGGACCTTTCCGCTGCCTTTGATACAGTTGACCACCCCCTCCTCCTCAAAAAACTCGATTTGCTTGGTCTCCATGGCTGCACTCTCCGTTGGTTCGAATCTTACCTATCTCACCGCACCTTCAGTGTCACTTACAACTCCACTTCCTCCTCTCCAACTCCTCTTACCGTTGGGGTCCCCCAAGGTTCTGTCCTTGGACCTCTGCTATTCTCAATCTACACATCCTCCCTGGGTCAGCTGATAGCCTCCCATGGCTTCCACTACCATTTAAATTGTTAAGGACACCAAAATCGATCTCTCTGCCCCTCAGCTCACCCCATCAATCTCCTCACGCATCATGGATTTACTAACAGACATATCAGCCTGGATGTCAAACCACTTCCTCAAACTGAATCTATCTAAAACTGAGCTCTTAACATTTCCTCCCCCACGTTCCCCTTCCCCTGACTTCTCTATCAAGATCAATGGCACATCTATCAGTCCGTCCCCACATGCCAGGGTGCTAGGGGTAACCTTAGACTCTGAACTGTCCTTTCAGGCCCACATTCAATCCCTGTCCAAATCATGCCGCCTTGGCCTCCGCAACATTTCCAGGATACGCCCCTTTTTAACTAATGACACCACTAAGCTTCTAATTCACTCCCTGGTCATCTCTCGCCTCGACTACTGCAACTCCCTCCTCATTGGATTACCTTTACATAGACTATCCCCCCTTCAGTCCATCATGAATGCTGCTGCAAGACTCATACACCTTACCAACCATTCAGTGTCCTCCACCCCTCTCTGCCAATCCCTCCACTGGCTCCCACTCACCCAACAAATAAAATTCAAAGTACTAACAATAATTTACAAAGCCACCCACAACTTGGCCCGTAGCTACATCACTAACCTAGTCCCAAAATACCAACCAAGCCGCTCTCTTCGGTCCTCCCAAGACCTTCTGCTCTCTAGCTCCCTTGTCACCTCCTCCCATGCTCGCCTCCAGGATTTCTCCAGAGCTTCTCCCATCCTTTGGAACTCCCTACCCCAATCTGTCCAACTGTCCCCTAATCTATCCATATTTAGACGATCCCTGAAAACTCTACTCTTTAAAGAAGCCTATCCGGCTTCTAACTAACTTGTACTTCCTCCATCAGCTCATCCCTCACAGCTATTACCTTTTGTATCAATTGACCCTCCCTTTTTAGATTGTAAGCTCTAATGAGCAGGGCCCTCTGATTTCTCTTGTACCAAATTGTAATGTAACTGTAATGTCTGCCTTTATTTTGTAAAGCGATGCGCAAACTGTTGGCGCTATATAAACCCTGTATAATAATAATACATACAATTCTATTATGTAGCCCTTTCAGCCATTTTGTCCAACACTCAGGTACCACATCTCCCATGGGCTGATCTAGGTTCTTGGTGCTATTCTCTGTTGGTGGCATTGGTTATCGTCCAGCTCGGGAGCTGCGATGTGTACAAGGAGGGTTTTCATACCCCCTGCTGTCCCCCCTGCCCTTTCTGGATGGGCGGGGCCACCTACACGTCGGCGCCAAGCGACCACGCCTACCATGCGACACCCGCGGTGCAGCGTCATCTCGCTATTGCGTGGAATGTCAGCATGTGTGACTTGGGGGCGTCTGCGCAGGCGCTTCCCCATTTGGCGGCATGCGTCCTTCACGTTGCCCGCCTCTAGATGAAGTCCAATGACAAAATGCGTAAGGCAGAGCCACGCAGTACGCACACCACGCCACTCTAACCCGGAAGTCTAGCTGGAACGCAGCCGGAACGCACGCTGCAAACACCAGCTCATACCAACCGCGGGTACATACGCGCTACAGGGACTGTCCCTTTCTTTCGTGTGTTTTGTTTTTTTGTACAGTATTTTTATAATTAAAGTCCTTTTTTACAGCACTATGGGAGCATCTCTCTGTTTATACCACTGAGGCATACCGAGGCTCTACCCACAACACTTGAACCCTCTGGGGAAGCTGAAGTAAAGGCAAAACGGAAGGCACCACTGACACCTATCCCTGCACCTGTGAAAGTTCCTGGATATCGACCCGGGACATCTCTTTACGCTGATTACCCCTGTAGGGGTGAGGAGAGCTGGTGAGTGGGGACACATGTGGGGGCCGATTTGTCTGCACTTGCTGAACATTTGATGTTACATCTGCCATTTTATATGAAGAAGATTGATCTAATCACTATCAAGCTCACTAATATATCTGATATTATAGACTTTCTATAGGAGCCAGTAGTACAGTCGCTCAGACTGCTGGCACATACCTGGTATTCTGCCTAGAGGCACCATACATTGGACTACCATGATCTAGCCTGTACCTGCAGCATATGTCGTTAATTCATTCATTTTTTTTTATATACATACTTTTTGTTACACTTGAAGTTAATTGGATTGATTTGTACCAGATGAGTTATTCCTGGTCATTTAGGCCGGGTTCACACCTATGCGAATTGGTTGCGGCTTACACCGCATCCAATTCGCATAACATTAAAAAATACATTCTTTTCAATGATGCTGGTTCACATATATGCGATGCATTCGCACTGCGCATTACCAAAAAACCGCGTGCGTCTTCTAGACATTGTGGTGCGGCTCAGGTGCGAATTCAGGTCCATTATCTTCTATGGGCACGCACCTGATTCGCAGATGTCTTCCGTTCTGAACAGGACTTTTTTCAATGCTCACTACACTTCCCCCCCCCTCTGCCAGGTCAGCAAGTTCGCATGTTCCACCGCACACAAAACGCTGAACAGTTCTCTTATCTCCTTGCAGAGATAACAGAGCTGGAATTCGCACCTGAATCCAGCCTTATACTCCATACTATCACATTCTATAGTACCTTTCTCCTAGAAGGTACACACTGTTTTTAATTACCACTAAGGCCCCTTTCACACTGGGGCGTTTTTCATGCGGTTTAGCGCTAATAATAGCGCTGTTATACCGCATGAAAAAATCCTGCCCTGTGCCTTCAATGTGAAAGCCCAAAGGCTTTCACACTGAAGCGGTGCGCTAGCAGGACCGCTCCAAAAGTCCTGCTAGCCGCTTCTTTACAGCGGTAAAGGAGCGGTGTGTTCACCGCTCCTTTACCGCGGTCTCCCATTGAAATCAATGGGACAGCGCGGTAATACCGCCCGCAAACCGCGGCAATAGCCGCGGTTTGCGGGCGGTATTAACCCTTTTTCGGCCGCTAGCGGGGGTTAAATTAACCCCCCTAGCGACCGCATACCGCGGTAAGAACGACGGTATAGCAGCGCTGAAAATCGCGCTGCTATACCGCCACCGCACCTGCCCGCCCCAGTGTGAAAGGGGCCTTAGGGTGGCACGATCACACATGATTTAATAATTTTATTATCACATTTGATTTACCGTATCAATACTGGTTCTAGATAGAACCAGTGAGCAGCGCCAAACCTTACCTATTTTACACTTAGGACTCTCTTTGAGGGTCACACTAGGGGGGCTGCAGCTCTTTTTCTTTATCACTTTATAACAAGTATTAACTCACTTCTTTCCTAAGCGCGGGTACATAGCTTTACATTTCGCACATTATTATGTTCACTCTCATGGATCATTCATGCGCACACCATTACACATTCATCTCATTTATTTTACTGTCTCTGAGTTTTCAAGTCTATTTGGCTTTGAACAACATTGATTCATGTGTATGTGTATGTGTGTATATGTATATATATATATATATATATATATATATATATGTAGCGCCCCTTTACTTTTCAGGGGTGCTATGTACTTAAATTTAGGGGTTGGTCAGAGCTAGTAGCCAGGCTCAGACCACTTTGATTTGTTAGTACTCGCTTCTGCCTATGTGATGTAACCTGATGTGCAGTTCCCTGTGGTCTGTAGGTGGCACTGCCATATCAGGTCAGGGTTGAACCGTGGGTGACATTGCTATGCCTTAGGGTGTCCCCTCTCGGCAGTGGTGCGGTGGGCGTGGTTGGCCTGCTGTGCATGCTGGGAGGGGATACATACGGGGCAGACGCAATTTTAACAGGAGACTGGAGCGCTGGGGAGTGAGCAGTTTGCAACGCCGGCCCATCAGGCCAAGGGTGCGCACGTGTACCAGTCTCAGGCACCTTTAGCCTGGGGCTGCATCTGCACTAGTAGGCCCAGCACCTTTAGCTAGGGCCTATCTCTAGAAGAGGAATCCCAGGGTGTCCTGGAAAGGGTGGACTCGCTCTAAGAAGAGGAGACCGGGGGAGGACCTTTCTGATGGACCAGTGAGAGTTCACAGTAAAAGAGAGGCCTGGTTATCTTCTGGAGGGATTCAAAGATCCATCACAGGCCTTGAAACGTGCTATTGCTGGCACCTGTTCTTGTGTTGCAATTGCTGAGAAGTTTGGGACTTAAAGATTCTGTGGCAGAGGATCTCCCGATCGTATCTCTAGGAAACCTAAAGTGAATGTTCGAGCATCACTCCGGCTGCTAGGATCCGCTCTTACAGGGGACTATCCGGGTGAGCTAAACCCACTCGGGATCGAGTGGTGACTATTGTACCAGTTTGTGCCTGGACCTATCTCACAAACCTTACTGTCCTTTCTCTCATCCACCTTTTCCTGTCTGCTGAACTTGTACCTTGCTTATAAATTAAACTCAGCGTTGGAGTTAAAGTGGTGTGGACATTGGCCTTCCTGGGGAGAAATAGAGACTTGTCCCTATAATCTAGGAGATGAGAACCAGTCTAATGGGATAACTTGCTGCAGGACCCAAAATTGTTAACACCACTCAACCTCTTCAAACAGGAGGGTACAGGCATATAGCGCGGTGTGCCTTGACCTGCAAGTGAGCCAAAGGCAGGAAAAAGGTCTGTGTGCTACATATATATATATATGTGTATGTGTATATATATATATATATATATATATATATATATATATTTGTATTTTTCATGACATTGTATACTTCATGGTTACTCTGTTGGTACACAGGTGAAACTTGAAAAATTTGAATAAAGTGCAGAAGTTTATTTCATTTATTTCTCTAATGCAACTTAAAAGGTGAAACTAATATAAGAGATAGACTCATTACATGCAAAGCAAGATAGTTCAAGCCGTGATTTGTCATAATTGTGAGGATTATGGCTTACAGCTCATGAAAACCCCAAATCCACAATCTCAGAAAATTTGATTATTACATGTTATCAATAAAACAAGGATTGTACATAGAACAATATCGGACCTCTGAAAAGTATAAGCATGCATATGTACTCAGTACTTGGTTTGGGCCCCTTTTGCAGCAATTACTGCCTCAATGCGGCGTGGCATAGAAGCCATCAGCCTGTGGCACTGCTGAGGTGTTATGGAAGACCAGGATGCTTCAATAGCGGCCTTCAGCTCTTCTGCATTGTTCAGTCTCATATCTCTCATCTTTCTCTTGGCAATGCCCCATAGATTCTCTATGGGGTTCAGGTCAGGCGAGTTTGCTGGCCAGTCAAGCACAGTAATCCCACGGTCATTGAACCAGGTTTTGGTGCTTTGGGTAGTGTGGGCAGGTGCCAAGTCCTGCTGGAAAATGAAGTCAGCCAAATGAGATGCAAAATTTGCTCGCATCAGAAAAGAGGACTTTGGACCACTGAGCAACAGATCAGGTCTGTTTTTCTTTATCCCAGGTAAGATGCTTCTGACTAGGGATGAGCTTCGTGTTCGAGTCGAACATACGTTCGACTCGAACATCGGCTGTTCGATCGTTCGACGAAGATCGAACGATTTGGGCCGTTCGCGCCAAATTCGAGTGACGCGAACGGCCCACAATGCACTACGCCATCGCAGTGTCATCCAGGCGCTGTGATTGGCCAAGCATGCACTGTGACCCCGCATGCTTGGCCAATCACAGCGCCGGCAGCGAGGAGAGCAATGATTGGCCACAGGCAGGATGCCTGTGGCCAATTATTGCTGAGGGTGTTTAGTACACGCCCCACACTATAAAAGGCCGCCAGCACGGCGGCCTAGTGTAGTGTGTTCCGGAGCAGGGATAGAGCAGCATAGGCAGGGACAGTGACTTTTATTTCTTTCTTGCTTAACCTGGATTCCTTTAGTTTAGGGAAAGAGAAGGATAGGTAGGGAGAGTGTCAGTGTGTTTTGTGCTTGTGCTATATTGTGCTTAAAAAAAACATTTTTTCTAGGGACAGAAAACTGTAGGTAGGGAGAGTGTGTCAGTTTCTTTCACTGTCAAAGTCCTTGTTTCCAGGGACCTGGAAGGACAGTGAGTGAATTCTCCTTGTGCTAAATTGTGCTTAAAAAAAAAAATTTTTCTAGGGACAGAAAACTGTAGGTAGGGAGAGTGTGTCAGTTTCTTTCACTGTCAAAGTCCTTGTTTCCAGGGACCTGGAAGGACAGTGAGTGAATTCTCCTTGTGCTAAATTGTGCTTAAAAAAAAAATTTTTTTCTAGGGACAGAAAACTGTAGGTAGGGAGAGTGTGTCAGTTTCTTTCACTGTCAAAGTCCTTGTTTCCAGGGACCTGGAAGGACAGTGAGTGAATTCTCCTTGTGCTAAATTGTGCTTAAAAAAAACATTTTTTCTAGGGACAGAAAACTGTAGGTAGGGAGAGTGTGTCAGTTTCTTTCACTGTCAAAGTCCTTGTTTCCAGGGACCTGGAAGGACAGTGAGTGAATTCTCCTTGTGCTAAATTGTGCTTAAAAAAAACATTTTTTCTAGGGACAGAAAACTGTAGGTAGGGAGAGTGTGTCAGTTTCTTTCACTGTCAAAGTCCTTGTTTCCAGGGACTAGGGATGAGCTTCGTGTTCGAGTCGAACATACGTTCGACTCGAACATTGGCTGTTCGATCGTTCGACGAAGATCGAACGATTTGGGCCGTTCGCGCCAAATTCGAGTGACGCGAACGGCCCACAATGCACTACGCCATCGCAGTGTCATCCAGGCGCTGTGATTGGCCAAGCATGCACTGTGACCCCGCATGCTTGGCCAATCACAGCGCCGGCAGCGAGGAGAGCAATGATTGGCCACAGGCAGGATGCCTGTGGCCAATTATTGCTGAGGGTGTTTAGTACACGCCCCACACTATAAAAGGCCGCCAGCACGGCGGCCTAGTGTAGTGTGTTCCGGAGCAGGGATAGAGTAGCATAGGCAGGGACAGTGACTGTTATTTCTTTCTTGCTTAACCTGGATTCCTTTAGTTTAGGGAAAGAGAAGGATAGGTAGGGAGAGTGTCAGTGTGTTTTGTGCTTCTGCTATAGTGTGCTTAAAAAAAACATTTATTCTAGGGACAGAAAACTCTAGGTAGGGACAGTGTCAGTTTCTTTCACTCTGCAAGTCCTTGTTTCCAGGGACCTGTAAGGACAGTGAGTTAATTGTCCTTGTGCTATATTGTGCTTAAAAAAAACATTTATTCTAGGGACAGAAAACTCTAGGTAGGGACAGTGTCAGTTTCTTTCACTCTGCAAGTCCTTGTTTCCAGGGACCTGTAAGGACAGTGAGTTAATTGTCCTTGTGCTATATTGTGATTAAAAAAAACATTTATTCTAGGGACAGAAAACTCTAGGTAGGGACAGTGTCAGTTTCTTTCACTCTGCAAGTCCTTGTTTCCAGGGACCTGTAAGGACAGTGAGTTAATTTTCCTTGTGCTATATTGTGCTTAAAAAAAACATTTATTCTAGGGACAGAAAACTCTAGGTAGGGACAGTGTCAGTTTCTTTCACTCTGCAAGTCCTTGTTTCCAGGGACCTGTAAGGACAGTGAGTTAATTGTCCTTGTGCTATATTGTGCTTAAAAAAAACATTTATTCTAGGGACAGAAAACTCTAGGTAGGGACAGTGTCAGTTTCTTTCACTCTGCAAGTCCTTGTTTCCAGGGACCTGTAAGGACAGTGAGTTAATTGTCCTTGTGCTATATTGTGATTAAAAAAAACATTTATTCTAGGGACAGAAAACTCTAGGTAGGGACAGTGTCAGTTTCTTTCACTCTGCAAGTCCTTGTTTCCAGGGACCTGTAAGGACAGTGAGTTAATTTTCCTTGTGCTATATTGTGATTAAAAAAAACATTTATTCTAGGGACAGAAAACTCTAGGTAGGGACAGTGTCAGTTTCTTTCACTCTGCAAGTCCTTGTTTCCAGGGACCTGTAAGGACAGTGAGTTAATTGTCCTTGTGCTATATTGTGCTTAAAAAAAACATTTATTCTAGGGACAGAAAACTCTAGGTAGGGACAGTGTCAGTTTCTTTCACTCTGCAAGTCCTTGTTTCCAGGGACCTGTAAGGACAGTGAGTTAATTGTCCTTGTGCTATATTGTGATTAAAAAAAACATTTATTCTAGGGACAGAAAACTCTAGGTAGGGACAGTGTCAGTTTCTTTCACTCTGCAAGTCCTTGTTTCCAGGGACCTGTAAGGACAGTGAGTTAATTTTCCTTGTGCTATATTGTGATTAAAAAAAACATTTATTCTAGGGACAGAAAACTCTAGGTAGGGACAGTGTCAGTTTCTTTCACTCTGCAAGTCCTTGTTTCCAGGGACCTGTAAGGACAGTGAGTTAATTGTCCTTGTGCTATATTGTGCTTAAAAAAAACATTTATTCTAGGGACAGAAAACTCTAGGTAGGGACAGTGTCAGTTTCTTTCACTCTGCAAGTCCTTGTTTCCAGGGACCTGTAAGGACAGTGAGTTAATTGTCCTTGTGCTATATTGTGATTAAAAAAAACATTTATTCTAGGGACAGAAAACTCTAGGTAGGGACAGTGTCAGTTTCTTTCACTCTGCAAGTCCTTGTTTCCAGGGACCTGTAAGGACAGTGAGTTAATTTTCCTTGTGCTATATTGTGATTAAAAAAACATTTATTCTAGGGACAGAAAACTCTAGGTAGGGACAGTGTCAGTTTCTTTCACTCTGCAAGGCCTTGTTTCCAGGGACCTGTAAGGACAGTGAGTTAATTTTCCTTGTGCTATATTGTGATTAAAAAAAACATTTTTTCTAGGGACAGAAAACTGTAGGTAGGGAGAGTGTTTTTTTTCTTTCACTCTGCAAGTCCTTGTTTCCAGGGACCTGTAAGGACAGTGAGTTAATTTTCCTTGTGCTATATTGTGATTAAAAAAAACATTTATTCTAGGGACAGAAAACTCTAGGTAGGGACAGTGTCAGTTTCTTTCACTCTGCAAGTCCTTGTTTCCAGGGACCTGTAAGGACAGTGAGTTAATTGTCCTTGTGCTATATTGTGCTTAAAAAAAACATTTATTCTAGGGACAGAAAACTCTAGGTAGGGACAGTGTCAGTTTCTTTCACTCTGCAAGTCCTTGTTTCCAGGGACCTGTAAGGACAGTGAGTTAATTGTCCTTGTGCTATATTGTGATTAAAAAAAACATTTATTCTAGGGACAGAAAACTCTAGGTAGGGACAGTGTCAGTTTCTTTCACTCTGCAAGTCCTTGTTTCCAGGGACCTGTAAGGACAGTGAGTTAATTTTCCTTGTGCTATATTGTGATTAAAAAAACATTTATTCTAGGGACAGAAAACTCTAGGTAGGGACAGTGTCAGTTTCTTTCACTCTGCAAGGCCTTGTTTCCAGGGACCTGTAAGGACAGTGAGTTAATTGTCCTTGTGCTATATTGTGCTTAAAAAAAACATTTATTCTAGGGACAGAAAACTCTAGGTAGGGACAGTGTCAGTTTCTTTCACTCTGCAAGTCCTTGTTTCCAGGGACCTGTAAGGACAGTGAGTTAATTTTCCTTGTGCTATATTGTGATTAAAAAAAACATTTATTCTAGGGACAGAAAACTCTAGGTAGGGACAGTGTCAGTTTCTTTCACTCTGCAAGTCCTTGTTTCCAGGGACCTGTAAGGACAGTGAGTTAATTTTCCTTGTGCTATATTGTGATTAAAAAAAACATTTTTTCTAGGGACAGAAAACTGTAGGTAGGGAGAGTGTTTTTTTTCTTTCACTCTGCAAGTCCTTGTTTCCAGGGACCTGTAAGGACAGTGAGTTAATTGTCCTTGTGCTATATTGTGCTTAAAAAAAACATTTATTCTAGGGACAGAAAACTCTAGGTAGGGACAGTGTCAGTTTCTTTCACTCTGCAAGTCCTTGTTTCCAGGGACCTGGAGAGACATTGAGTGAATTGTCCTTGTGCTATATTGTGATTAAAAAAAACATTTATTCTAGGGACAGAAAACTCTAGGTAGGGACAGTGTCAGTTTCTTTCACTGTGAAAGTCCTTGTTTCAAGGGACAGAGAAGGACACCTGAAGGTAGCCCTTATTGCTTTTTTCCCATCTCCCTGCAGGCCATCTATTAGAATGTCTGGAAGGCAAACAAGGAGAGGCAGACAGTCAGGAGGCAATAAAAGAGGGCAAGCAGGCTCTGTGTCTGGGGGCAACAGTGCTGGTCGTGGACGCGGTGCATTGTCATCAGCACATGGCCATGGGACACGCTTGTCCTTCTTTTCGGCAGCTGGACATGTTGAGCCACATCATGCCGAAGACTTGGTAGAGTGGATGACCAAGCCCTCCTCCTCCTCCTCATCCTCTCTCACCCAGGCTCAGGGTACTGGAAAAGCAGCTGCCAAAGCGTCGTCTTCCCTGGTATCAATGTCAGACAAATCATCAGTCACTCCTTCCCTAGACCCACCATGTCCTCCTCCTGAGGAGTCCCCCGAACTGTTTCAGCACAGTGTTGGGTACATGCTCCAGGAGGATGCCCAGCGTTTCGAAGGGTCTGATGATGAAACCCAGCTAGAGGAAGGCAGTAGCGTGAGAGCAGACAGAGGGGATGCTCAAGAAGGACACCAATCTGGCAGTCATGTTCCAGCAGCTGCAGCATACTGCCAGATTGGCTCCAGTGATGAGGAGGGAGGGGATGATGAGGTCAATGACTCCACGTGGGTGCCTAATAGGAGAGAGGAGGAGGAGGAGGATGAGGAGGAGGCACATCTCCAACGAGGCAGGATGCCCTTTGGTGGCCAGCGTAAGGGCAGTACACCGACGGAATCACACCGCAGAGCTCCGCCTGTGCAGGGCGCTGCCTCTGCCCGTCATTCAAAAAGTTCTTTGGTGTGGGCCTTTTTTGAGGCTAGTGCATCAGATCGCACAGCTGCTGTTTGCAACATATGTCTCAAGCGTATATCGCGTGGCCAAAACATCAGCCGCTTGGGTACCACATGCCTGACCAGACATATGTTGACCTGCCATGCAGCTCGTTGGCAAGCCTACCTCAAAGACCCACACCAAAGAACAAAGCGGACCTCTCCTTGCACCGCATCAGCTGGGATCTCCAACCCCACTATAACTTCAGTCCTCTCTGAAACATGCACTGAGAGGAATGAAGGTGTAGAATTAGGTGTGTCACAGCCAAGTACTTGCGCCCACTCTGCTAGCAGTACACCGACGTCCGATTCTAGCAGGCAAATTTCCCTGCCCCAGCTGCTGGACCGTCGAAAGAAGTTCACTCCCAGCCATCCACATGCCCAGCGGTTGAATGCTAGCTTGGCTAAATTGCTAGCGCTTCAACTGCTGCCTTTTCAGTTGGTAGACTCGGCCCCCTTCCGTGAGTTTGTGCAATGTGCGGTTCCTCAGTGGCAGGTTCCCAAACGCCACTTTTTCTCACGGAAGGCTATTCCGGCTCTCTACCGGCATGTGGAAGGCAATGTCTTGGCCTCGCTGGACAGGGCGGTCAGCGGTAAGGTGCATATTACCGCTGACTCATGGTCCAGCAGGCATGGACAGGGACGTTACCTTTCTTTCACGGCCCATTGGGTCACTCTTTTGGCAGCTGGGAAGGATTCAGGACAAGGTGCAGTAGTGTTGGAGGTTGTCCCACCGCCACGCCTCCAAAATGCTACTACTGGTTGTGACACACCTCTCTCCTCCACCCCCTCCTCTTCTTCTTCCTCCATGGCCTCTTCCTGTGGTTTGTCCTATGAACCAGCGGTGCTCCGTAGCCGTTCACGGGGCTACGCAAGTACGCAGGCAAAAAGATGCCATGCCGTGCTTGCGCTGGTGTGTTTGGGGGACAGAAGCCACACTGGGGCAGAGGTCCTGTCTGCTCTGCAGGGCCAGGCCGAGAGGTGGTTGACGCCACGCCAGCTTAAGCCAGGAATGGTGGTTTGCGACAATGGCACCAACCTCCTCTCCGCCCTCCGACAGGGACAACTGACCCATGTGCCCTGTGTGGCTCACGTCCTTAACCTGGTGGTGCAGCGGTTCTTGGGCAGGTACCCGGGCTTACAGGATGTCCTGAGGCAGGCCAGGAAAGTCTGTGTGCATTTCCGCAGATCTTATAATGCCAGTGCTCGCCTGGCTGAGCTGCAAAAGGAGTTGAACCTGCCCAAGAACCGCCTTATATGTGACATTCCCACCAGGTGGAACTCAACGTTGGCCATGCTGCAGCGGCTGCACACGCAGCAGAGGGCCATCAATGAGTACCTGTGCGACTACGGCACCAGGACAGGGTCAGGGGAGCTTGGTTTTTTTTCTCCACGCCAGTGGGGCATGATCAGGGATGCATGCACTGTCCTGGCACCATTTGAGGAGGCCACGAGGATGGTGAGCAGTGACAGTGCATGCATCAGTGACACTGTACCTCTTGTCCACCTGTTGGAGCACACGCTGCGTGGAATAATGGACAGGGCACTTGAGGCAGAACAGAGGCAGGAAGAGGAGGACTTCCTTGCCTCTCAAGGCCCCCTTTACCCAGACAGTGTTCCTTCTGTCCCACCCATCGCACAGGAAGAGGAGGAGGAGGAGGAGGAGGAGGAGGAGGAGGAGGATTGTGTCAGCATGGAGGTGGAGGCTGGCACTCAGCATCATCAGCAGCAGTCTTTTAGGGATGATTTACAGTCCCAAGAAACCAGTGGACTTGTACGTGGCTGGGAGGAGGTGGCTGCGGATCATGTCGTCCTTAGTGACCCAGAGGACTCCGGAGCGAATGCCTCAGCAAACCTACGCTGCATGGCCTCCCTGATCCTGCAAAGTCTGCGGAAGGATCCTCGTATTCTTCGGATCAAGGAGAGGGACCATTACTGGCTGGCCACTCTCCTTGATCCACGGTACAAGGGTAAGGTTGCGGACCTTATGTTACCGTCGCAGAGGGAGCAGAGGATGAGACAACTCCGGGAGGCCTTGCAGAAAGGTCTGTGCAACGCGTTCCCAGAGACTGGGAGGTTGCAAACTCCTGGTCCTGGACAACGAGTTGCTGAGGCTTCGGCCAGTCAAAGAAGGAGCGGTGGGGAAGGTGGCCGTCTGACCGATGCGTTCAGACAATTCTTTAGTCCGCAGCCCCAAAGTATGATCGGTTCCAGCAACCATCGCCAGCGTCTGATAAACATGGTGCAGGAATATCTAGGGGCAAGGTCAGACTTGGACACCTTCCCCACCGAAAATCCTCTGGCTTACTGGGTCTTGAGGATGGATCACTGGCCAGAGCTTGCACAGTATGCAATTGAGCTACTGGCCTGTCCTGCATCCAGCGTTCTTTCGGAACGCACATTCAGTGCTGCTGGAGGATTTGTCACGGATCACAGGGTGCGCCTGTCCACCGACTCGGTTGATCGACTGACTTTCATCAAGATGAACCAGTCTTGGATCACCACCAGCTACCACACACCTGATGCTGATATAACAGACTAATTGATTTTAAAATGTCACATCCCTTCAAGACTGATGCTGATGCTGAGTGCCTGTGCTGTTATGTTGACTGGCTATCCTCCTCCTCCGAGTCCTCAATGATACGATTGATGATGATAGCTTGGAAGATCATTTTTGTTTATGGGTGCTGCCACCAGTGCCTAACGCCCAATTTTTCAGCCCCTGTTTAACAGTGGCGTGTAATTACAATTTTTGAAGCAATACTTTGCAACAGGGCTCATTGCTGTGCTCCAAGTACAGTATCTGTGAGGAGTTGCAGTGTTGTGCCACCAGTGCCTAAGGCCCAATTTTTCAGCCCCTGTTTAACAGGGGCATGTCATTACAATTTTTGAAGCAATACTTTGCAACAGGGCTCATTGCTGTGCTCCAAGTACAGTATCTGTGAAGGGTTGCAGTGTTGTGCCACCAGTGCCTAAGGCCCAATTTTTCAGCCCCTGTTCAACAGGGGCATGTAATTACAATTCTTGATCTAATAATTCACAGCAGGGCCCATTGCTGCACCCACCAAGAGTAACTGTCAGGGCTTACAGTGTTGTGGCACCAGCACCACCATCAAAGGCCCAATTTTTACTACCACTGTTCAACAATTATATGTAATTAAAATTCCTGATATAATAGTTGACAGCAGGGCGTTCCAGCACCAACCAAGAGTAACTGTGAGTGCTTACAGTGTTGTGCCAACACCAACAACTAAGGGGCCTATTTCTGCAGAGTATATACGGCAGGTCCCTACTTTCAAACATCCAACTTACAAACGACTCCTACTTGCAAACGCAAGAAGACAACAGGAAGTGAGAGGAAATCTACCACTAGGAAGGAAAATTCTCTCCTGTAAGAATAAATATGGGAGAAAGGTGTCTCCTCTGTACTGATGCTTTATCAGCAATCCTTGTTTCAAGAAAAACACCACATTTCAAAAACAGTTGTCATTAGGACGGAAAGTGAGGTGAAATGTTCTGAACAGGGGCACAGACAGCAAAACAAATGTTACAGGGGTGATAACCCTTACCTATGTTTTCCAAAAAGTTTAAAAATAGATTTTTGGTCTGGAGCTACACTTCAACAATGTACCTGTTCAAAATTACAAACAGATTCTACATAAGAACAAACCTACAGTCCCTGTCTTGTATGCACCGCCTGTATACGGCTGTTCAGAGTATATAGGGCCTTTTTTATTTTATGTGCGGGGTTCCCCTTAATATCCATACAAGACCCAAAGGGGCTGGTAATGGGCTGGGGTAGGGGGGGGGTCATGGGGTAGCTATGCCATTTTTCTTAAAGATTTTCATCCATATTACCGGGACCAGACATTACATTAAAGCCGCAAGCAGTTTTAAATGGCTTTTTTTTCCTTTAGAAGTGTCATTTTGTGCAGGGACAGTTCTAAACACGGGAAACACGTGGCACTTCACAGGCATACTTTAGACACCCCCCAGGTACGATATTTAAAGGAATATTTGACTTTTTTTTTTTCACTTTATGCATCATTAAAATGACTGCTCCCGGAAAACGACCGTTTTTAAAACTTCTTTTTGCATTGATACATGTCCCCTGGTGCAGAACCCGGGTTCCCAAACCCTTTTTAGGACAATAACATGCATAATAGTTGTTATAATTAGCACTTTAGAATTCGAACGTTCGCATCCATTGTATTTAATAGGGTTCTAATGTTCGTTCGAACTTTCGGTCCGTTCGCGGGTTCTGGTGCGAACCGAACCCGGGGGTGTTCGGCTCATCACTACCAGGGACCTGGAAGGACAGTGAGTGAATTCTCCTTGTGCTAAATTGTGCTTAAAAAAAACATTTTTTCTAGGGACAGAAAACTGTAGGTAGGGAGAGTGTGTCAGTTTCTTTCACTGTCAAAGTCCTTGTTTCCAGGGACCTGGAAGGACAGTGAGTGAATTCTCCTTGTGCTAAATTGTGCTTAAAAAAAACATTTTTTCTAGGGACAGAAAACTGTAGGTAGGGAGAGTGTGTCAGTTTCTTTCACTGTCAAAGTCCTTGTTTCCAGGGACCTGGAAGGACAGTGAGTGAATTCTCCTTGTGCTAAATTGTGCTTAAAAAAAACATTTTTTCTAGGGACAGAAAACTGTAGGTAGGGAGAGTGTGTCAGTTTCTTTCACTGTCAAAGTCCTTGTTTCCAGGGACCTGGAAGGACAGTGAGTGAATTCTCCTTGTGCTAAATTGTGCTTAAAAAAAACATTTTTTCTAGGGACAGAAAACTGTAGGTAGGGAGAGTGTGTCAGTTTCTTTCACTGTCAAAGTCCTTGTTTCCAGGGACCTGGAAGGACAGTGAGTGAATTCTCCTTGTGCTAAATTGTGCTTAAAAAAAACATTTTTTCTAGGGACAGAAAACTGTAGGTAGGGAGAGTGTGTCAGTTTCTTTCACTGTCAAAGTCCTTGTTTCCAGGGACCTGGAAGGACAGTGAGTGAATTCTCCTTGTGCTAAATTGTGCTTAAAAAAAACATTTTTTCTAGGGACAGAAAACTGTAGGTAGGGAGAGTGTGTCAGTTTCTTTCACTGTCAAAGTCCTTGTTTCCAGGGACCTGGAAGGACAGTGAGTGAATTCTCCTTGTGCTAAATTGTGCTTAAAAAAAACATTTTTTCTAGGGACAGAAAACTGTAGGTAGGGAGAGTGTGTCAGTTTCTTTCACTGTCAAAGTCCTTGTTTCCAGGGACCTGGAAGGACAGTGAGTGAATTCTCCTTGTGCTAAATTGTGCTTAAAAAAAACATTTTTTCTAGGGACAGAAAACTGTAGGTAGGGAGAGTGTGTCAGTTTCTTTCACTGTCAAAGTCCTTGTTTCCAGGGACCTGGAAGGACAGTGAGTGAATTCTCCTTGTGCTAAATTGTGCTTAAAAAAAAAAAAATTTCTAGGGACAGAAAACTGTAGGTAGGGAGAGTGTGTCAGTTTCTTTCACTGTCAAAGTCCTTGTTTCCAGGGACCTGGAAGGACAGTGAGTGAATTCTCCTTGTGCTAAATTGTGCTTAAAAAAAACATTTTTTCTAGGGACAGAAAACTGTAGGTAGGGAGAGTGTGTCAGTTTCTTTCACTGTCAAAGTCCTTGTTTCCAGGGACCTGGAAGGACAGTGAGTGAATTCTCCTTGTGCTAAATTGTGCTTAAAAAAAACATTTTTTCTAGGGACAGAAAACTGTAGGTAGGGAGAGTGTGTCAGTTTCTTTCACTGTCAAAGTCCTTGTTTCCAGGGACCTGGACGGACAGTGAGTGAATTCTCCTTGTGCTAAATTGTGCTTAAAAAAAACATTTTTTCTAGGGACAGAAAACTGTAGGTAGGGAGAGTGTGTCAGTTTCTTTCACTGTCAAAGTCCTTGTTTCCAGGGACCTGGAAGGACAGTGAGTGAATTCTCCTTGTGCTAAATTGTGCTTAAAAAAAACATTTTTTCTAGGGACAGAAAACTGTAGGTAGGGAGAGTGTGTCAGTTTCTTTCACTGTCAAAGTCCTTGTTTCCAGGGACCTGGAAGGACAGTGAGTGAATTCTCCTTGTGCTAAATTGTGCTTAAAAAAAACATTTTTTCTAGGGACAGAAAACTGTAGGTAGGGAGAGTGTGTCAGTTTCTTTCACTGTCAAAGTCCTTGTTTCCAGGGACCTGGAAGGACAGTGAGTGAATTCTCCTTGTGCTAAATTGTGCTTAAAAAAAACATTTTTTCTAGGGACAGAAAACTGTAGGTAGGGAGAGTGTGTCAGTTTCTTTCACTGTCAAAGTCCTTGTTTCCAGGGACCTGGAAGGACAGTGAGTGAATTCTCCTTGTGCTAAATTGTGCTTAAAAAAAACATTTTTTCTAGGGACAGAAAACTGTAGGTAGGGAGAGTGTGTCAGTTTCTTTCACTGTCAAAGTCCTTGTTTCCAGGGACCTGGAAGGACAGTGAGTGAATTCTCCTTGTGCTAAATTGTGCTTAAAAAAAACATTTTTTCTAGGGACAGAAAACTGTAGGTAGGGAGAGTGTGTCAGTTTCTTTCACTGTCAAAGTCCTTGTTTCCAGGGACCTGGAAGGACAGTGAGTGAATTCTCCTTGTGCTAAATTGTGCTTAAAAAAAACATTTTTTCTAGGGACAGAAAACTGTAGGTAGGGAGAGTGTGTCAGTTTCTTTCACTGTCAAAGTCCTTGTTTCCAGGGACCTGGAAGGACAGTGAGTGAATTCTCCTTGTGCTAAATTGTGCTTAAAAAAAACATTTTTTCTAGGGACAGAAAACTGTAGGTAGGGAGAGTGTGTCAGTTTCTTTCACTGTCAAAGTCCTTGTTTCCAGGGACCTGGAAGGACAGTGAGTGAATTCTCCTTGTGCTAAATTGTGCTTAAAAAAAACATTTTTTCTAGGGACAGAAAACTGTAGGTAGGGAGAGTGTGTCAGTTTCTTTCACTGTCAAAGTCCTTGTTTCCAGGGACCTGGAAGGACAGTGAGTGAATTCTCCTTGTGCTAAATTGTGCTTAAAAAAAACATTTTTTCTAGGGACAGAAAACTGTAGGTAGGGAGAGTGTGTCAGTTTCTTTCACTGTCAAAGTCCTTGTTTCCAGGGACCTGGAAGGACAGTGAGTGAATTCTCCTTGTGCTAAATTGTGCTTAAAAAAAACATTTTTTCTAGGGACAGAAAACTGTAGGTAGGGAGAGTGTGTCAGTTTCTTTCACTGTCAAAGTCCTTGTTTCCAGGGACCTGGAAGGACAGTGAGTGAATTCTCCTTGTGCTAAATTGTGCTTAAAAAAAACATTTTTTCTAGGGACAGAAAACTGTAGGTAGGGAGAGTGTGTCAGTTTCTTTCACTGTCAAAGTCCTTGTTTCCAGGGACCTGGAAGGACAGTGAGTGAATTCTCCTTGTGCTAAATTGTGCTTAAAAAAAACATTTTTTCTAGGGACAGAAAACTGTAGGTAGGGAGAGTGTGTCAGTTTCTTTCACTGTCAAAGTCCTTGTTTCAAGGGACAGAGAAGGACACCTGAAGGTAGCCCTTATTGCTTTTTTCCCATCTCCCTGCAGGCCATCTATTAGAATGTCTGGAAGGCAAACAAGGAGAGGCAGACAGTCAGGAGGCAATAAAAGAGGGCAAGCAGGCTCTGTGTCTGGGGGCAACAGTGCTGGTCGTGGACGCGGTGCATTGTCATCAGCACATGGCCATGGGACACGCTTGTCCTTCTTTTCGGCAGCTGGACATGTTGAGCCACATCATGCCGAAGACTTGGTAGAGTGGATGACCAAGCCCTCCTCCTCCTCCTCATCCTCTCTCACCCAGGCTCAGGGTACTGGAAAAGCAGCTGCCAAAGCGTCCTCTTCCCTGGTATCAATGTCAGACTCATCATCAGTCACTCCTTCCCTAGACCCACCATGTCCTCCTCCTGAGGAGTCCCCCGAACTGTTTCAGCACAGTGTTGGGTACATGCTCCAGGAGGATGCCCAGCGTTTCGAAGGGTCTGATGATGAAACCCAGCTAGAGGAAGGCAGTAGCGTGAGAGCAGACAGAGGGGGTGCTCAAGAAGGACACCAATCTGGCAGTCATGTTCCAGCAGCTGCAGCATACTGCCAGATTGGCTCCAGTGATGAGGAGGGAGGTGATGATGAGGTCACTGACTCCACGTGGGTGCCTAATAGGAGAGAGGAGGAGGAGGAGGATGAGGAGGAGGCACATCTCCAACGAGGCAGGATGCCCTTTGGTGGCCAGCGTAAGGGCAGTACACTGACGGAATCACACCGCAGAGCTCCGCCTGTGCAGGGCGCTGCCTCTGCCCGTCATTCAAAAAGTTCTTTGGTGTGGGCCTTTTTTGAGGCTAGTGCATCAGATCGCACAGCTGCTGTTTGCAACATATGTCTCAAGCGTATATCGCGTGGCCAAAACATCAGCCGCTTGGGTACCACATGCCTGACCAGACATATGTTGACCTGCCATGCAGCTCGTTGGCAAGCCTACCTGAAAGACCCACACCAAAGAACAAAGCGGACCTCTCCTTGCACCGCATCAGCTGGGATCTCCAACCCCACTATAACTTCAGTCCTCTCTGAAACATGCACTGAGAGGAATGAAGGTGTAGAATTAGGTGTGTCACAGCCAAGTACTTGCGGCCACTCTGCTAGCAGTACACCGACGTCCGATTCTAGCAGGCAAATTTCCCTGCCCCAGCTGCTGGACCGTCGAAAGAAGTTCACTCACAGCCATCCACATGCCCAGCGGTTGAATGCTAGCTTGGCTAAATTGCTAGCGCTTCAACTGCTGCCTTTTCAGTTGGTAGACTCGGCCCCCTTCCGTGAGTTTGTGCAATGTGCGGTTCCTCAGTGGCAGGTTCCCAAACGCCACTTTTCTCACGGAAGGCTATTCCGGCTCTCTACCGGCATGTGGAAGGCAATGTCTTGGCCTCGCTGGACAGGGCGGTCAGCGGTAAGGTGCATATTACCGCTGACTCATGGTCCAGCAGGCATGGACAGGGACGTTACCTTTCTTTCACGGCCCATTGGGTCACTCTTTTGGCAGCTGGGAAGGATGCAGGACAAGGTGCAGTAGTGTTGGAGGTTGTCCCACCGCCACGCCTCCAAAATGCTACTACTGGTTGTGACACACCTCTCTCCTCCACCCCCTCCTCTTCTTCTTCCTCCATGGCCTCTTCCTGTGGTTTGTCCTATGAACCAGCGGTGCTCCGTAGCCGTTCACGGGGCTACGCAAGTACGCAGGCAAAAAGATGCCATGCCGTGCTTGCGCTGGTGTGTTTGGGGGACAGAAGCCACACTGGGGCAGAGGTCCTGTCTGCTCTGCAGGGCCAGGCCGAGAGGTGGTTGACGCCACGCCAGCTTAAGCCAGGAATGGTGGTTTGCGACAATGGCACCAACCTCCTCTCCGCCCTCCGACAGGGACAACTGACCCATGTGCCCTGTGTGGCTCACGTCCTTAACCTGGTGGTGCAGCGGTTCTTGGGCAGGTACCCGGGCTTACAGGATGTCCTGAGGCAGGCCAGGAAAGTCTGTGTGCATTTCCGCAGATCTTATAATGCCAGTGCTCGCCTGGCTGAGCTGCAAAAGGAGTTGAACCTGCCCAAGAACCGCCTTATATGTGACATGCCCACCAGGTGGAACTCAACGTTGGCCATGCTGCAGCGGCTGCACACGCAGCAGAGGGCCATCAATGAGTACCTGTGCGACTACGGCACCAGGACAGGGTCAGGGGAGCTTGGTTTTTTTTCTCCACGCCAGTGGGGCATGATCAGGGATGCATGCACTGTCCTGGCACCATTTGAGGAGGCCACGAGGATGGTGAGCAGTGACAGTGCATGCATCAGTGACACTGTACCTCTTGTCCACCTGTTGGAGCACACGCTGCGTGGAATAATGGACAGGGCACTTGAGGCAGAACAGAGGCAGGAAGAGGAGGACTTCCTTGCCTCTCAAGGCCCCCTTTACCCAGACAGTGTTCCTTCTGTCCCACCCATCGCACAGGAAGAGGAGGAGGAGGAGGAGGAGGAGGAGGATTGTGTCAGCATGGAGGTGGAGGCTGGCACTCAGCATCATCAGCAGCAGTCTTTTAGGGATGATTTACAGTCCCAAGAAACCAGTGGACTTGTACGTGGCTGGGAGGAGGTGGCTGCGGATCATGTCGTCCTTAGTGACCCAGAGGACTCCGGACCAAATGCCTCAGCAAACCTACGCTGCATGGCCTCCCTGATCCTGCAAAGTCTGCGGAAGGATCCTCGTATTCTTCGGATCAAGGAGAGGGACCATTACTGGCTGGCCACTCTCCTTGATCCACGGTACAAGGGTAAGGTTGCGGACCTTATGTTACCGTCGCAGAGGGAGCAGAGGATGAGACAACTCCGGGAGGCCTTGCAGAAAGGTCTGTGCAACGCGTTCCCAGAGACTGGGAGGTTACAAACTCCTGGTCCTGGACAACGAGTTGCTGAGGCTTCGGCCAGTCAAAGAAGGAGCGGTGGGGAAGGTGGCCGTCTGACCGATGCGTTCAGACAATTCTTTAGTCCGCAGCCCCAAAGTATGATCGGTTCCAGCAACCATCGCCAGCGTCTGATAAACATGGTGCAGGAATATCTAGGGGCAAGGTCAGACTTGGACACCTTCCCCACCGAAAATCCTCTGGCTTACTGGGTCTTGAGGATGGATCACTGGCCAGAGCTTGCACAGTATGCAATTGAGCTACTGGCCTGTCCTGCATCCAGCGTTCTTTCGGAACGCACATTCAGTGCTGCTGGAGGATTTGTCACGGATCACAGGGTGCGCCTGTCCACCGACTCGGTTGATCGACTGACTTTCATCAAGATGAACCAGTCTTGGATCACCACCAGCTACCACACACCTGATGCTGATATAACAGACTAATTGATTTTAACATGTCACATCCCTTCAAGACTGATGCTGATGCTGAGTGCCTGTGCTGTTATGTTGACTGGCTATCCTCCTCCTCCGAGTCCTCAATGATACGATTGATGATGATAGCTTGGAAGATCATTTTTGTTTATGGGTGCCGCCACCAGTGGCTAAGGCCCAATTTTTCAGCCCCTGTTTTACAGGGGCGTGTAATTACAATTTTTTTAGCAATAATTTGCCATAGGGCTCATTGCTGTGCTCCAAGTACAGTATCTGTTAGGGGTTGGAGTGTTGTGGCACCAGTGCCTAAGGCCCAATTTTTCAGCCCCTGTTTAACAGGGGCGTGTCATTACAATTTTTGAAGCAATACTTTGCAACAGGGCTCATTGCTGTGCTCCAAGTACAGTATCTGTGAGGGGTTGTAGTGTTGTGCCACCAGTGCCTAAGGCCCAATTTTTCAGCCCCTGTTCAACAGGGGCATGCAATTACAATTCTTGATCTAATAATTCACAGCAGGGTCCATTGCTGCACCCACCAAGAGTAACTCTGAGGGCTTACAGTCTTGTGGCAACGCCACCACCACCACCACCACAAAAGGCCCAATTTTTCAGCCCCTGTTCAAAAGGGGCATGTAATTACAATTCTTGATCTAATAATTCACAGCAGGGCCCATTGCTGCACCCACCAAGAGTAACTGTCAGGGCTTACAGTGTTGTGGCACCAGCACCACCATCAAAGCCCCAATTTTTACTACCACTGTTCAACAATTATATGTAATTAAAATTCCTGATATAATAGTTGACAGCAGGGCGTTCCAGCACCAACCAAGAGTAACTGAGTGCTTACAGTGTTGTGCCAACACCAACAACTAAGGGGCCTATTTCTGCAGAGTATATACGGCAGGTCCCTACTTTCAAACATCCAACTTACAAACGACTCCTACTTGCAAACGAAAGAAGACAACAGGAAGTGAGAGGAAATCTACCCCTAGAAAGGAAAATTCTCTCCTGTAAGAATAAATATGGGAGAAAGGGGTCTCATCTGTACTGATGCTTTATCAGCAATCCTTGTTTCAAGAAAAACACCACATTTCAAAAACAGTTGTCATTGGGACGGAAAGTGAGGTGAAATGTTCTGAACAGGGGCACAGACAGCAAAACAAATGTTACAGGGGTGATAACCCTTACCTATGTTTCCCAAAAAGTTTAAAAATAGATTTTTGGGCTGGAGCTACACTTCAACAATGTACCTGTTCAAAATTACAAACAGATTCTACATAAGAACAAACCTACAGTCCCTGTCTTGTATGCACCGCCTGTATACGGCTGTTCAGAGTATATAGGGCCTTTTTTATTTTATGTGCGGGGTTCCCCTTAATATCCATACAAGACCCAAAGGGGCTGGTAATGGGCTGGGGTAGGGGGGGGGGGGTCATGGGGTAGCTATGCCATTTTTCTTAAAGAATTTCATCCATATTACCGGGACCAGACATTACATTAAAGCCGCAAGCAGTTTTAAATGGCTTTTTTTTCCTTTAGAAGTGTCATTTTGTGCAGGGACAGTTCTAAACACGGGAAACACGTGGCACTTCACAGGCATACTTTAGACACCCCCCAGGTACGATATTTAAAGGAATATTTGACTTTTTTTTTTCACTTTATGCATCATTAAAATGACTGCTCCCGAAAAACGACCGTTTTTAAAACTTCTTTTTGCATTGATACATGTCCCCTGGTGCAGAACCCGGGTTCCCAAACCCTATTTATGACAATAACATGCATAATAGTTGTTATAATTAGCACTTTAGAATTCGAACGTTCGCATCCATTGTATTTAATAGGGTTCTAATGTTCGTTCGAACTTTCGGTCCGTTCGCGGGTTCTGGTGCGAACCGAACCCGGGGGTGTTCGGCTCATCACTACTTCTGACGTTGTTTGTTGTTCAGGACTGGCTTGACAAGAGGAATACGACATTTGAAGCCCATGTCAAGGATCCGTCTGTGTGTGGTGGCTCTTGATGCACTGACTCCAGGCTCAGTTCACTCCTTGTGAAAGTCCCCAACACTTTTTCCTGACAATCCTCTACAAGCTGTGGTCATCCCTGCTGCTTGTGCACCTTTTTCTTCCACACTTTTCCCTTCCACATAACTTTCTATTAATGTGCTTTGATACGGCACTTTGGGAACATCCAACTTATTTTGCAATTACCTTTTGAGGCTTTCCCTCTTAATGGAGGGTGTCAATGATGGTTTTCTGCACAACTGTCAGGTCAGCAGTCTTTTCCATGATTGTGATTCCTACTGAACCAGACTGAGAGATCATTTAAAGTCTCAGGAACCCTTTGCAGGTGTTATGGCTTAATTAGCCGATTAGAGTGGGACACTTTGAGCCTAGAATATTGCACCTTTTCACAATATTCTAATTTTCTGAGATTGTGAATTTGAGGTTTTCATGAGCTGTAAGCCATAATCATCACAATTATGACAAATTACGGCTTGAACTATCTTACTTTGCATGTAATAAGTCTATCGCATATATTAGTTTCACCTTTTAAAATGCATTAGTGAAATAAATGAACTTTTGCACGACATTCTAATTTTTCCAGTTTCACCTGTAGTGCCAACGGACATATATATACTTGGATACATGCTAAGCTGGACACACACTCGATCACACTGTTTTTGTAATATTTTTTGATTTATATATTTTATATTATATTTATTTATTTTATAGTTTCATTACATAGTAGGTGAGGTTGAAAAAAGACACAAGTCCATAAAAGTCCAACCTATGTGTGTGATTATATGTCAGTATTACCTTGTATATCCCTGTATGTTGTGGTCCTTCAGGTGCTTATCTAATAGTTTCTTGAAACCCTCAATGCCCCCCGCTGAGACCACAAGGGACTTCCACATTCTTGCCGCTCTTACAGTAAAGAACCCTCTACGTAGTTTAAGGTTAAACCTCTTTTCTTTTAAATTTAATGAGTGGCCACGTGTCTTATTAAACTCCCTTTCGCGAAAAAGTTTTATCCCTATGGTGGGGTCACCAGTATGGTATTTGTAAATTGAAAACATATCCCCTCTCAAGCGTCATTTATTATATATATTTTTTTCTTCTTTCTCTATTGTCCCCTAGATTCTAAGCCCATACCATTATTGAACCAGATTGGTTCAAGCATATACATACTTATATCATATACTACTTTACTTTTCTGCTGTTATGGCAGCCTCTATTGATACATATGCATTTATGTTTCAGTTGACATTACTAATGGATACTGGGAGATCTTTGGTGACACAATCCCCACCCCAGCCATGTCTGCCCCCCGCTTGTGCTCTGTTGGGTTAGTTTTTCCTCTGCCTCCTCAGTTCCCGACCCGGACGCTCATTACTGCCGCCTCTGGGTATCCAGCAATGGGTAGTCTGATCCAGCCTTTGGTGAGTATAGGGCCATGCGGTTTGGACCCTCTTGACTAATTGTCACGATACCATCTCTGTGTTGATACTTATTTTGTTCATTATACCCCCTACAGATGTACTACACATGCATCTACCCCTGATGAAGCGAGCATGGTCTTGCAAAACGCGTTGGGATACTTTTAATGCCTGTTTACTTTGCAATTGACATTTTATACCCTGATACGTGTAATGAAATTTTTTACTGTATGTGTCATTTCAGTGGCTTGACTATGATTCATGTTTATGTTTGCATGACAATTTTAATAAATTGTGAGACTGCATTTACTGTCAATTGTTGGCTAACTGCATTCACCTCATCTAAAGTCCCGGGGCTATCTCCTGTTTTTTGTTAAATACAGAATATGGTATTAGGTGAAAACATCTGATTCATCAACATAGAACACAATTTTGTGTTTCTTTATCTTTTACATCTACCTACACACCAGAAAACCCTTCATGAACTCAGGGGTATTTTCCATTTCCAGATATGAGTTCATAATGGTTTTCCCTTGTTACACAGGAAGGTCTATGCTTGTAGTCAACCTGTCATAAGAAAAACATGTAGGGTAGATTGTCTATGTTGATATCATTCTGAAAACACAAACTACCTGGTGTCATGGATATGCAGTAGTGTTTGTCTGTCAGCTTACCTTCCTTCCCAGGTGTTCATCTTAGAGGCCAGAACCCTTTCACCTGGCTTCCTTTATAATCTCCTCCCAGCCTGACTCCACCCCAGGCCCTATCACAGAACACTATATTAACCTGTGCACTGCAGGCCTGCTTTGCTGATCAACGTGTTTGTTAGGCATTGTGTGCTTGGGTTCCTGCCTGCCGTGTGCTACGTCTGTCTCTCTGTTACGTTATTGGCTTGTCCCCGACTATCCCTGTCTGCTTGTGACCCTTGACCTTCGGCTTGTCTTTCGTTATCCTTGTGGCCCTTGACCTTCAGCTTGTTATTCGTTACTCTTATATCTTGTGCTGCTGCTTCCCCTCTTGTCCCCTTATCCTACGGGGCGTGAGCTAGGAGACTCTAGGGGCCGCGACCTGGACCCAGCCTGCAGCATAACATCCTCACCACTAGAGGCTCTGGAGAAGACCTGCTGGGTCTTAGACTCCGCGCCCTGGGGAATCTTGGCTCTAGCTTCCTATAGGATCCCGGTTGTGCTCCTCTGGTCCCGCTTTCCACAACCACCCAGTTTCCTATCCGCAGCAGTCAGCCATAGGGTTCACTACCTTGCGGTGCACTCCTGTCCCCCTACGGTGTGCATCTGTCACCTGGCCACAGGTGACCTGACAGTTTGATCAGCCATGAACCCGGCTGACATCCCGCTCCCCGCGGATGATCCATTGCAGGGCATAGTTTGCAGACTTGAAACCCAGGAATCGAATCAGACTCAGGTGATGCGATTCCTCCAGGATCTGGCTTCTCGCTTCGAGCAGCTTCAGGCCTCCTTGGGAACCCTGAATCCGCAACCTCAAATACAACCAGCGGCTGCACCTATTGCACCAGGTGCAGCCACACACTCACTACAACTGCCAGCTCCGTCCCGTTTCTCTGGGGACTCCAAGGCTTGCAGGGGGTTCCTTAGCCAATGCACGATTCATTTTGAGCTCCAGCCCCAAAACTTCCTGTCTGATCGGGCTAAGGTAGCCTATATCATTTCCCTCCTCTCTGGTGAAGCTTTAGCCTGGGCAGCCCCTCTGTGGGAACTGAATGATCCAGTGGTTTCTAGCCTGTCTGGTTTCTTGAAACTTTTTCGGAATATCGTCGAAGAACCGGCTCGTGTCTCTTCAGCGGCCAGCGCCCTTTTACGTCTCCGCCAAGAGTCTGCTTCTGTGGGACAGTATGCCCTTCATTTCCGCATACTGTCGGCTGAGTTGATCTGGAACAGTGAGGCCTTAGTCGCAACCTTTTTGCATGGCCTGTCTGATAGAGTGAAGGATGAATTAGCAGGAAGAACTATCCCCACTGATCTGGCCGGTGTTATCTCCTTGTGTAACCAGATCGATATTCGCTTTCAGGAGAGGACCTTAGAAAAGCAACGCCAGCACTCCTTGGTTCTTAGTCAGCCTGAGCTCCCCTCTCTTCGACCCGTAGAGCATCTCCTACCAGCTGAGGAACCCATGCAGCTGGGTCGGAACAGGCTATCTCCCGAGGAACGTACTAGGCGCAGAACTCTTGGTCTGTGTCTTTACTGTGGGGGCAAAGGTCATTTTCGTGACACTTGCTCTCTTTGTCCAGAAAAACGTTCGGGTCCACTTCATCTGGAAAGTGGAGTATTGGACCCAGAAATATCACCTTCCCCTTCTCGTCTTCTGCTTTCTGTGTTCCTTCATGTTGGTGCTTCTTCTCATTTGGTCTCAGCATATCTGGATTCCGGAGCCGCTGGTAATTTCATGGACTGGGAAATCGCATCGTCCATGAGACTTACTCTTTTGCCCCTCACCACGCCATTGGTGGTCTTGGCGATTAATGGTACTGTTCTCCCAGGGGGACCTATCCGCTTCCAGACCCTCCCTGTTAAGATGTCGGTAGGGACACTCCACCAGGAGTGGATATCCTTCCTTATCTTACCCAAGGCCTCAACGCCTATAATTTTGGGTCTCCCATGGTTACAGCTCCATTCTCCTCATGTGGACTGGACTACTGGACAGATCCTGGCTTGGGGTCCCTCCTGTTCCTCGTCCTGCCTACCCAAGGTTGCCCCCTGTGAACCTGAGCCGTTCATTCATTCAAGGTTGCATAACCATTTACATTTCTCTGTCCCTAACCACCCTTGGACGCACAGCCAGGCTAGCTTGTCTACAAGTCCTGCAGTCGCTACGTCTTGCGATGCGATTCAGGTAGTCGCTACACCTGACTCAGCTATTCACTCTGCCTCTGTACTAGTTATGCCAGTCCAGCCCATGCCCAGTGAGCCTCCTACTTTTTCTTGTTCAGGACTTTCTGCTTGTCCTTCAGCTATTCAGCTTGACTCCGGCGACATGTCACCTTCTAACCAACCTGACTTCAGGGTTCCACTGACATCTTCCCAGTCTGATGGTCCTGTGCAAGATGACCAGTTCCCCTTTAAGGGTCTAGGGGACCCTCCTCAGATTCCTGTTGATCCTCTCATGCCCTTGATTATTCCTAGAGAGCCTTTGGTCCTCAATAGATCTTCTTGTCATCTCCCTACCTCGTTTTCGGTCTCTGAGGTTAATCTTAAGTACGAGGTTAGACAAGTTCGGGATTCTCGGCTCTGCAGAGGCATTCTTCAGTACCTTGTGCATTGGGGAGGTTTTGGTCCTGAGGAGGCGTCTTGGATCGCTGCATCTGATGTCGCTGCACCTCATCTGTTGAGGAGGTTTCATCAGAGATTTCCCTTTAAGCCTGGGCCCAGGCGGGGGAGGGCCCATAAGAGGGAGGGTACTGTCATGGATATGCAGTAGTGTTTGTCTGTCAGCTTACCTTCCTTCCCATGTGTTCATCTTAGAGGCCAGAACCCTTTCACCTGGCTTCCTTTATAATCTCCTCCCAGCCTGACTCCACCCCAGGCCCTATCACAGAACACTATATTAACCTGTGCACTGCAGGCCTGCTTTGCTGATCAACGTGTTTGTTAGGCATTGTGTGCTTGGGTTCCTGCCTGCCGTGTGCTACGTCTGTCTCTCTGTTACGTTATTGGCTTGTCCCCGACTATCCCTGTCTGCTCGTGACCCTTGACCTTCGGCTTGTCTTTCGTTATCCTTGTGGCCCTTGACCTTCAGCTTGTTATCCGTTACTCTTATATCTTGTGCTGCTGCTTCCCCTCTTGTCCCCTTATCCTACGGGGCGTGAGCTAGGAGACTCTAGGGGCCGCGACCTGGACCCAGCCTGCAGCATAACATCCTCACCACTAGAGGCTCTGGAGAAGACCTGCTGGGTCTTAGACTCCACGCCCTGGGGAATCTTGGCTCTAGCTTCCTATAGGATCCCGGTTGTGCTCCTCTGGTCCCGCTTTCCACAACCACCCAGTTTCCTATCCGCAGCAGTCAGCCATAGGGTTCACTACCTTGCGGTGCACTCCTGTCCCCCTACGGTGTGCATCTGTCACCTGGCCGTAGGTGACCTGACACCTGGAGGTCATGCTGAACCTCTGCTTTCCATACTTCCTCATTCTCGCACCCAAAATAAGTATACAGATCAGTAATTTCAGAAGATCTTTATTATTTTAAATGCGCCTTGTATATAAAATAAGGGTCATGATTTTCTGCACAGTAGGGTTGGCAGCTCATTTATATTACAGAAACACATGATAACAAGTTACATAATGTGCATTAACACATCACAAAAATGTAAATGGGCTCTTACAGTGTTATTAAACCCAGTAATATGAAAATAGTTCATTCAATACTTCTTTCAAATTAAAATACTGACACTATATACCTTTTTGGCTGATCTGTATACCACGGTCACGTGAGTGCTGAGTGTTCAGGTAGGAGGAGATTTTCACTACGGCCTGTGTCCTCATGCTGTTATGGAAGGGGGATCATCCATCAATCAAGATGTGACATCCCACCCACTGTGTTCTTTTTTAGTTACTGGGCATGGAGGAGGAGAGAGGAACTGGGCTGTCATTTAGGATCTGTATACACGCCCACATGTGTGATGTCAATATCATGTGACCTGAAAATCTCAGTTCAAACAGGAGATATTCTCTCCAGCAATAGAGACCAAACTGAGCATGTGCAGCAGTACTACCATCACTGTGTCTTATCTGGCCTTGCCAAGAGAGACCTTGCAGGAGGGGAGGATCTGTCCATACAGAATCAAAGAGCCTTTTTACACAATGCAGAGGATTAACCCCTTAAGCTCCACAGTGAGTATAACAAGCATGCTATTCTGCATATACAGACAGATTTTACTATTGTGGGTTTAGTAACACTTTAATGCTTTTAGGGCCTTGTTTCTGTGCATAGTTTGTAATTATATTTATACATTGAGGCAGCCATATTTGCTTCTTTCTACTTCCTACTTTGTAGTCCTACACAGTCATTGTGCTTTACTACTCCTTCCCACAATGCTGGTCTATGAGGTGTCAAAATCATTAAACACAGTGCACTCCCAGTGTGAATGACATATTATATCAGCAGCTGTTAAAGCTGAACTCTTAGCAAAAACAAAATACAGGGGGAATACATATAAGAAAACGATTGTACCCGACAAAGGATGTGAATTTATGTCCATCTAAGACAGACCCCTACACAGCTCAGCCAGGTTGTCAATACCATTTACATTTACAATGGGGTCCTCTCTCCACCCCTAGCCTGCTAACTTGACAATGAAGGAGCAGCAGTAGACTGGTGAGATCATCCCTCTGCTCAATGTGTTCTCTCCTCCTATGAGCATGTTTCTTGTTAGTATATTTGTATCAAACTAGATTGGCTCCAGTCCTGCCTTTCGTTCTCCTAGTCTGAATGCTGCTGTATGGGGAACTACAAGAGACTGATACCAGGTAAAATTCTGGTATTTACATTAGTTGCATTTAAAAGAAATATATTTCATGATTTAATAATGAATACCGAGCTGCAATAATTTGTGTTGTTTATATATGACTAGAGGTCAGCTTTTAAGATGAACTACAACTATTAACCCCCTCACCCTTTGTCCCCAAATTAATCAATATGTTACTTTAAAAAAAATTCTAAGCCAAATGTACCTAGTATTTATCTAAATCTGTTGTCATGTCATGTTTCAGTAGAAGGAAATAAATATAATTCTAGTCGTGATTTTTTTTTTTTTGCTGCTTATCTTCTGTAGGGGAGATTTTTTATCACTTTATTGGGTCAGATCAAGGATTCACAGAGCACTAATGGATTTGTAAAATCACTGGTGTAATTACCTATACATATTCAAATTCAGCTATATTGTGTGCATTTAGGAATGCATCCACCTCTATAAACAATCTTTCGAGCTGGGCAGAGGGGGGGATACAAAGAATCGTAACTTCCCCTTTTGGGTGAAGTTCCGCTTTAGGGTGAATAACTTTCTACCAAGTTCACTTTAATGGACCACTTATGTATTTGTACATGATAATCTGAATCTCCTCTTCTCGAGAGAATACATTCAGTTCCTCTAATCTATCCTCATAGCTGAGCTCCTCCATGCCTCTTATCAGTTTACTTGCCCTTCTCTGCACATTCTCCAGTTCCCTAATATTTTTTTTGTGAATTGTTACCCAAAACTGAACTGCATATTCCAGATGAGGTCTTACTAATGATTTGTACATGGGCAAAATAATGTGTCTCTCTCTGGAGTCTATGCCTCTTTTATTACAAGATGTATTTTGCTAGCTTTAGAAACTGCAGCTTGGCATTGCATGCTATTATTAAGCCTTTCATGCCTAAGCCTATTTCTGACATTTGTTGCTGTCAAGTCCGTATTTTTTCTAGAAAATTAATTAGAACCCCCAAACATTATATATATATTTTAAGCAGAGATCCAAGAGAATAAAATGGCTATCGTTGCAATATTTAATGTCACACGATATTGCGCAGCGGTCTTTCAAACGCAATTTTTAGAGAAAAAATACACTTTAATGAATTAAAAAAACTAAACAGTAAAGTTATCCCAATTTGTTTGTATAATGTGAAAGATTATATTATGCTGAGTAAATAAATACCTAACATGTCATGAACTTTGAAATTGAACACACTCGTGGAATCTCGACAAACTACCGTACCTAAAAATCTCCATAGGCGACGCTTTAATTTTTTTTTACGGTTACCAGGTTAGAGTTACAGAGGAGGTATTTTGCTTTTTTACGGTTACCAGGTTAGAGTTACAGAGGAGGTATTTTGCTAAAATTATTGTTCTCACTCTGACGATCGCGGCGATACCTCACATGTGTGAGTTGAACACTGTTTACATTTGCGGGCACGACTTACGTATGCATTTTCTTTGCTGCGTGAGCATGCGGGGAAGGGGGCACTTAAAAAAATATATAATAATTTCTTATTTATTTTATAAAAACATTTTTTCACATTGTCCCTTTTAAAAAAAAAATCTGATAATTTTTATTGCTGTCACAAGGGATGTAAACATCCCTTGTGACAGTAATAGGCGGTGACAGGTACTCTTTATGGAGGGATCGGGGGTCTAAAAGATCACTTAAAAGTAATCAGATCGTCGAATACTGTTCTTTTTTTTTTAAATCGGCGCCATTGGCAGCCGAGTAAACCGGAAGTGACGTTGTGATGTTGCTTCTGGGAATTTACATCGGAGACCCGATCAGAGCCGAATCTGGCTTTGTTCGGGTCTCAGCCTAGCCAGCGGACACGGCGGCTGGTGTCTTGGGTCTCCCGGTGGGAGGGGAGGCCCAGGAAGAGCGGGGGAAAGTGGCGTCCCCCCCTCCCGCTCCTTTAACATAACAGCTGAGTGTTTTTTATCACTAAAAAGCCAACCGATGGCAGCTGCAGGCATTACCCCGGTATAACCTCTTCAAGCCATAAACACAAATTTGCATACGGTCGGCATGAAGTGGTTAAGCATAAATTCACTCAAAAAGTGAAGTGGGTTTTCTCCCTCCATCCTGCCTATAACTGAGCTACAGGTTTTTTTTTTGGGGGAGAGGGAGGAGTACCTGCTCCTACTACCGCCATCCTAGCCCAAAGCCTAGTACACATTTCTAGTTTTTTTCCGTTCAACCCAGCGTGCTGAACGAAAAAAAAAAACTGACAGCTCAGGTTGGCGCCACTGTACTAACAATCCAATGTTAGTACATCGATCTCCCCTGCTGCTTTATTGTGTTCCGACAGGGGGACCCCCCCACCAGAACACTCCAGTCAGCACCTTCAGGCATCGGCTGAGAGTGCTGGCAGGGAGCCAGTCAGCAGACCTTTTTTCGGTCATGCCCCTTCGACAGAGCTTCTGTCGGACCGGCTGCAGTACACACGGGTTAAATGCCAGTTCTATTGAACCGGCCGATGCCGCTCAACATTTGGCTCCGTGTGTACACGGCTTAGGAGGGGATGACATCCCTTTCACTACCCTCTACTCTCTTGCAGCCTTCTGGGACACAACACATGTCCCAGGAGTCTGCAGGACTATTCATAAAGCACTCCATAAGCATGTGTATGCACAGTGGGGTTCCGGCTGTGGTTCATCGGGAAGGTACAGCCAGCTCCCATATCCAAGATGGAAGCACCAGGGACCCGCAGTATTAAGAAGAACTGGTTGTGGAAAGACAGCGCTGGACCCCAGGCACTGGAAAGTACCTGATTTTTAAAAGCCAGCATCTTTTATAGCTGCTGACTTAACAAAAAAACTGATGTTCCTCTTTAAGGAATCTACATGCTTTAGCTATGACAGATGCTAGCCAGAACAATACAAAAATGCTTCTATTATATCTGAACAATCAGCTCACTCATTACACAGATAGCCAGAGAGTCGAACAAGGGGATGCCCAGTGGTATGAAGTACCACACTTTTTTAGGCCAGAGACCATGTGGCAATCATATGGCCTGATATGGTGCTCATTCTATAACATACTATACTATACTATAACATACTATAGTCTCTAAGGTCATGCCATGGTAACTTTGCACTGTGCTATGCTCAAGTTGCAGAAAACAATCACTTTGTTTTGTGCTTTATAATCTCTGACTAATCTAATATCCTAAAACACCAATGAAGGTCTGATAAAAATAAGCATAGTTGAGGTACTTTTTTCTTTATCACAGATCTCCTATGGAATCAGGAGACAGCATATTACAATGCTATTTTAGGCCGCAAAAAGAGGAAGATACCACTTCCACATTGTAACTCAAAAATGTTTGTGAAGAAAAAAGTAAAATGTTCTCAATTGTGTCTCTTGCATTTTGGGTGAGGAGATTACAATAAATTGATTCAAGCAATGGTACACTGAAAATGAAACTTTAACCTGTAACAGGATGTGTCTTGTGGGAACTTTAGTGCATTTCATGGGGGCTAACTACGTACGTAACGTATATCTCTTACAAGTATAGTATTTGGAAAGTTTCCAAGGGGAAATGCTTGCGGGGAGGTAAATATGAGACGTATGTGACAAATACAGCAGCACTTGAGGTTTACTAGACTAACCCCAACAAAGATATAGCCATTTGCTTAGATATACAATGTTACTAGCTCTGCATTTATCTACATTAACCAGTTCAACTCCTGCACCTGTAAACCCAGAGCAATTTTCATGCTTCAGCTATGGGCCCATCAATTCAGCAATAAGTTTGTCATTAACTGCTTGCCGAACGCCTCACGTAGGAGTACGGCGACAGAGAGGCTCTCCTGCATTGGATCACATATCTAGTACATGATCGAACACTTCTGGGTAGGGGCTGCTGCACCAGGCGATGCTGTTATAAGCACCCACTGATCAGCAAAGACAATATAAACAATACAGAGCTCTGTCCTGTCAGCAGGGATGTGATGGTTTTTGCATGCAGGGGGATAAAAACTAATGTTCTGTCAGAATAGCAAACCCGTCAGATTAAGTAACGGAAGTGACATTCCGTCAGCTGCGCATGCGTTTTACCGCTATACCAGGTTTTCTAATCTGACGGAACATCTGCAGTCAGCAGGCGGCAGCGGACATCTTACTACACCCAGCTACATCTTGAATTTTAGCAATAAAATTAGCGTATATAAATACATATAGTATATTGACATCTGTGATTCTGTTTGGATGTTTAATTTTGAAAGCCTAAAGGTTTAGTGCTGAGCAGTGTGGGGTGTACCAACATGGCCTCCGCCACCTTCCTACTGCTGGCATCCAGCTTCTTTTAAAATGTAACATCAAAACAGCATCACAGATGTTAATATACTATATTTATTTATATACGCTCACTTTATTGCTAAAATTACTCTAAAATTCAAGACGTAGCTGGGTGCAGTAAGATGTCTGCTGTTGCCTTCTGACTGCAGGCGTTCTGTCAGATTAGCAAACCTGGTAGCGGTAGACGCATGCGTAGCTGACGGAAGGTCACTTCCATTACCTAATCTGGCGGGTTCGCTATTCTGATAGAACACCGCCACATCCCTTAGTAAAACTAACGTTAGGCACACATTTAACACCTTAATCACCCTAGATGTTAACCCCTTCCCAGCCAGTGTCATTAGTACAATGACATTGTACAGTATATTTTTAGCACTGATCACTGTATTGGTGTCACTGGTTGCCACAAAGTGTCAAAAGTGTCAGTTAGTGTCAGATTTCCTGCTATACTATCACAGTCCCACTATAAGTCTCTGATCACCACCATTACCAATATTTCACCACTAGCCGACCAGCTCAAACAGATATACTGTGGCAGGTCGGCTCTCCTGCACGAACCGACCTACCTGTATGTCGGTCAGTGCAAGGAGAATAGCACTCAATGTCCGCCTGCAACCCGCGATCGTGGTGAGGAGAGGCAGAACGAGGAACTGCCTATGTAAAAAAGGCCATTCCCCGTTCTGCTAGATGACATGACAGAGATCTGCTGTTCCCAGTGATCGGGAACAGTGATCTCATGTTCCATTAAGCCCAACCCCCTACAGTTAGAACACACCCGGGCAACACACTTAACCCCTTGATCGCACCCTAGTGTTAACCCCTTCTCTGCTAGTGTAATTTTTACATTGATCTGTGAATTTTAGCATTGATCAATGTAATAATGTCACTGGTTCCCAAAAAGTGTCACTTGCGGTCAGATTTGGTGGCCGCAATGTTGCAGTCCCGCTAAAAAAAAGAAGATCGCCATCATTACCAGTAAAAACAATATAAAAAAAGAAGTCCCTAAATCTATCCCGTAGTTTGTAGACGCGATAACTTTTGCCAATCAATATACACCTATTGCGATTTTTTTACCAAAAATATGTAGAAGAATATATATATCGGCCTAAACTTATGAATACATTTATTATATATTGTATATATAATTGTATATATATAATATATATTTTTTATATATTGTTTTGGATATGTATTCTAGCAGAAAGTAAAAAAATGTATATATTTTTTTTAATTGTTGGTCTTTTTTTATTTATAGTGCAAAAAATAAAAACCACAGAGATGATCAAATACCACCAAAAAAAGCTATATTTGTGGGTAAAAAAGGATGTAAATTTTGTTTGGGTACAGCGTCGCACGACCACGCAATTGTCAGTTAAAGTGACGCAGTGCCGTATCGCAAAAAATCATTAAGGGGGCAAATCCTTCCAGGGCTGAAGTGGTTAAAAAATAAATAAATACAAATTTCAGTATATATACACCATAGTTTGTAGATGCTATAATTTTGCACAAACCAATCAATATACACTTATTGGGAATGTTTTTTTACCAAAAATATGTAGCAGAATACATATTGGCCTAAATATATGAAGATTTTTTTTTTTTTTTACATTTTTTACTGTATATGTTTTATAGCAGAAAGTAAAAACCCAGTGGTGATGAAATACCACCAATAGAAAGCTCTATTTGTGTAAAAGAAATTATATAAATTGTAGTTGGATACAGCGTTGCATGACTGCACAATTGTCAGTTAAACTAACGCAGTGCCAAAAAAAAAACGTGTCCTGGTCATGAAGGGGGTAAATCTCCCAGAGGGCAAGTGGTTAATCAAGAGAAAAAAGTAATGCATAACTAATTTTTAGACAAACAAGCCTTCTCTTGGTAATATTATTTTGCAAATATTTTTTCACATAGGTAAAAAAGATGTCAATCTGACCATTATTTGTTTTAAAATAACTTACTTTAGTAGATAAAATATTAAATTTTATTCTGTCAGTTGTCCCATTTATATTACCTATACAATTAAATTTTTAGTACAAAGAATTTCAAAGTTAACGCTAAAACAAAAACAAAAACAAAAAAAGAGAACCCATTAAAAACATCAAACATAGAATTTTAGAGTAATACAAAAATAATTGCAAAAAAACAAAAAAAAAGCAAATATCTAAGAGAAGAAGAGGAGGAAGAAGTTAAATTAGGGCCGATTAAGGTTGATTAAGAGTTTATAAGGGGTTAAATAGGAGCACATTTTATTTAAATAAAAGTTTATTTTTTCTTGTAAGACTAACAAATGTTCCCCTTTTGAATAAATACAATGTAATAATAATTCTCATTAAATCCTCTGAACGTTGCTTGGACTCTGCTTGAATGTGTATCGTTTGTTGAACTTTGTAGAGGATACACTTGTATCTCCAGGCAATTTTTTTCACTGCCATCTATAGCTAGAACTTTATTTTTGTTTTGGTTATTTTAGATGGGTAAGAAATTCTGTGATTTTTTTTGGGCAAAATTTTTTCTCCATAGGTGAGATTTATGAGATTTATCATGGTGACCACTGTAACAGGACTAAAACTGATGAGAAATCCAAAATGTTACAGTTGTCACAGAAATAAGGCCTCATGCCCACGGACGTTTTTAGAGCTGCGTTTTTGAGCGTTTTTTACAGCTTAAAAACGCCTGTCCATGTTAGTCTATAGCTTCATGCCCACCTAGACGTTTTCGAGCTGCAAATAGCTTAGACGTTTTTAAGCTGTAAAAAAAAACCAGGACCAGTGCGTTCCTCAGTGTCGGAGTTAGGCATAAAAAAACGCGAAGCGTCAAAAAACGCGCGAAAACGCGCAGAAACGCGCACTAACGCGCGGTCGCGTTTTTCGGAAAAAAATAAAAAATAACATTTACAATAACATGGACAGGCGTTTTTAAGCTGTAAAAACACAGCTGTAAAAACGTCCGTGGGCATGAAGCCTAAGAGGTAATGTGGACACCTGTTCTGGTGTCAAAAGAAGGAATTTTCTTTCACTTTGGGGAAATTTCCTTTCACTGCTGTTGTGCTTTTTCTCAAATTTGAATCAGACATAAAGAGCCTGAAGTAAACTTGTGCTATGCTTTCATTTTAAAAATCCAGTAGTGCTACCTAATTCCCCAATCTGCCTACAGGACATGCAGCAAAGTCTCCCAAAGGACACAAGCAGGAAAAACCCTGACGTTTTAACTATTCCTGAGACTATGGGGGAGATTTACTAAAACTGGTGCACTTAGAATCTGGTGCAGCAGTTCATGGTAACCAATCAGCTTCTAACTTCAGCTTGTTCAATCAATCTTTGACAATAAAACCTGGAAGCTGATTGGTTTCTATGCAGAGCTGCACCAGATTTTTCACGCTCCAGTTTTAGTAAATCCCCCCCTATATGTCACCACAGATTTAGATAAAAAAATTAAAAAATAACATAGTAATTCATTGGAGGGGCGAAGGTTGGGGGTGGGCGGGGTGGGGTTAAAGATACAAATTTAGACTCTGTTCACACTAATGCAATTTCACATGAGACTTAAGTTGCACAGAATCGCATGATAATGGAATTTGCATATTCTTCAATGATGCTCATTCACATCAATGCAACTCAGCACAGTGTGATTTTGTTGTGATTCTAGTGTGATTGTAGCCCCATAGAATATGCAAACCACATCCAAGTATCATCTAAGTTACCCTACATAATCACACTAAAAAGTCAGATAAAAATCGAATCCCAGCAGTGTGAACCTAGCCTAATGCAGCTTTGTGTTCATTAATAGATCATTAAGCACCCTCCTAGATAGGTGCTAGGATTAGAATGACAGATTTAGTGTTGGCTCATTATGTTTGTGGAGCTTGTCACACTGTACTTAGTGTGACTCTAATTGTTCTGTTAGGTTAATCTAGTGTGCTCACTGTAAACAGTGCAGCTGTATTTCACTAGTTAGGTCTTCTTAGTGTGCTCAGCTGGTGCCAGCCTGAAAGCTCCCTCTGTCTCCAGAGAGCTTAAGAAGTTTCTGGACCATAGATGTGGAGGTATGCAGATGGCAGCATGAATATTTTACAGCCAAAAGTGAACTTGCTACTTTTCCCTGCATTTCCACAATAATGTTTAGTATTGAATTGAGTATACTTTGATAAATGCAGGTATCTTATATCAAATTTAAATATCAGGGAAGAGAAAAATAATTTCAGCAAAACTGATGTATGTTGTTGTGAAATTACAGTTTTAACTATAAGCGAATTGTCGCCAAAGTAGAAAAACATTCAGGTTATTGAGTTTCTTAGGTGAAATATGCTTTTTGTTTTTTTATTAAGAGGGTTTCTTTCTGAAGGAGTGGGGAGTTAGGGTCAATAAGCTCATTTCAGTGAAAGATCTTTGTATTAGAGTTATAATGTATATCCCTGGGGGTGTCTGTAACATGGAACAGGATTTGGAACAGACTTCCAGAAGTAGTGGTAGTAGACTTCCAGCAGAGGCAGTCATCAATAAGTGGATTCAAACATGCTTGGACTAACATAGATCTATACTCAGAAAAAAAGTTAACAAAAAAAAATAAGGGTAGATGCAATGGACCACTTGGTATTTTTTCTGTCATCACTTTTCTATGTTTGTATATATTTTATCAGTAGATGAACATGCCCTCAGTGGCAGAATAGATTTCCAACGGTTCATGTATGTTGAAAGCTGTGTCATAGTGCGCAATGGGTGACATAGAATTTATTAAAGCAAGTAATGTTGTCATGCTTTGTACCATAAATATCTTTATACTGTCAATTTAAATGGGACAAATTATAACATTAATTAATTACAGAAAGACTACCGGTAATTCGTTTTAACAGCTCAATATAGAAACATTTTTTTTTATTATGTCTTCTAGTCTAAAGATTACATAGAAAATAAAATAATTTTTGCAAGACATTTTTACCAAAAAATCTTAAGTAATGACAAAGTTGCCACTGTATAAGCAGGCTGTCAGGAAAGGTTCCATCCGCTGGTGGTATTTATTATTTATCTTGCAGTACTGTGGTCCACCAGCAGGTGTCTCCTGGCAGTTTGTAACTGTAATGCCCCATACACACGATCGTTTTTCATGCCGTTAAAAATGCCATTAAAAAAAATGGCCATTAAAAATGATCGTGTGTAGGCTCCAGAGCATTTTTAACGACGTGAAAAACGGCCATTAAAAATTTCGAACATGCTCTCTTTTTTCACGTCGTTTTTCATGTCGGTTTTTTTAACGACGTGAAAAACGATAGTGTGTATGCTTTAACGACGTGAAAAAAAACGCGCATGCTCAGAATCAAGTATGAGACAGGAGCACTCGTTCTGGTAAAACTAGCGTTCGTAATGGAGATAGCACATTCGTCACGCAGTCACGGACTGAAAAGCACGAGACTGAAAAGAGCGAATCGTCGCTCAACAAACTTTACTAACATGAAGGGTGGCGCCATTCGAACGGAACTTCCCCTTTATAGTGCCGTCGTACGTGTTGTACGTCACTGCGCTTTGCTTGATCGTTTTTTTAAATGATCGTGTGTACGCAAGACAGGCTTGAGAGGAAACATGAAAAAAAACGACGTGAAAAACGGCAAGAAAAAAAATGGCAAGAAAAACGATCGTGTGTATGGGGCATCAGGAGAATCTTTCCCTGCTGGTGTTGTATTATCTTTTGGACGCAGTACTGGTTTCCACCAGCGGATGGATCCTGGCAGTGTGGAGCAGACTGCCCTCCCTCCGATCAGGTGTGACCTGAAGCTAATCAGGCATTCCTATAAATACTCGGCAGGTGTATACACACACTGCCCTGGTATCGTCCTCGTGCCCTGACCTGTAGCCTGTCTGCTTGAACCTTGATCCATGTATCCTGATCCCTGTAACCTGAACCTGAACCTGAACCTGTAACCTGATCCTGAACCTGTTGTGTCCGTCCTAATCCCTGATCCCTGCTCTGCAGCCTGGTTGCCCCCTGCTTGATCCTGTCTCTCTGTCCTGATCCATCCTTACCCCATCTGCTGATCCCCCTGTGTATGACCTCGGCCTGGCCCTGTTTATGATTCTGGTTTCCCCATTACTTGTACATATTTGTCTGTTACTGTTATTAATTGTGGGTTCTGTTTGTTATTGGTTGTTGTGCACTGTGTGGTATTGGAGGTGGTTATATATATATTATTTCACTTATCTTTAATAAATCTTTATATTTCACTTATACGTGTTTGGTGTTCCTCTGTTGCTAGCTGCACAGTTCTGGTCACACTTGGTACGTGACACAGGCCCTTATGGTAAATGTAAAAATTGCTATGGCCCATAGGGGAAATAAAAACAAGAGAGCTGAAATGGTTAATTATTTTTGAGTTCATGTGTGAGTCTTCGGTCTACATGTAGTCACTTTGTTCTAAAATAATGAATAATAAAAAACACCTGTCAGTTTTTATTGCAGTCTGTGCCCCGTTAGGGAGATTCACCCTCTCTATTTTTCCTGTTTACCATTATCATTGAAAGATTCACCCTCTCTATTTTTCCTGTTTACCATTATCATTGAAAGTGAAAGTAAAATAAAATCACAAATTTGGGGTTGTCCCCAGAAAAGTATTAGAGGGGAAATCTTCCAATGGGAACACTAGTTCTGGTGACCTGGGGGTCCCCAATGAATTTCCTTAAAGTGGATGTAAACCCTCACACATACCAAGTGAAGTGAACAGCCTCAGATGATACACAGAGATGAAACAAATCTCCCTATATAAGTTCTTCATCTGTATATATTCTTTAGAAAGTGCTCATCATGTTAAATTTTTTCTCTTCCTGGTTCACACTGGGAGTGGATTATTGGAATACAGCCAAGACATCTGATTGGAGGAAAGGCACACACCTCCTCTTCTCATAGGCAAAGGATAAAAAGGAATGTGCAGAGGTCTGCTCTTAGACTGAAAGCTGACTGCTAATCAATTTATAGCAACCTCCCTGACACACACTTCTATCTCCCATCTCGGAGAACGTGTGAGAAGTTATCAGGCCGATAACAGAGCTATGGAGCAAGAGATAGCTATGGGACTTAGTGCTTTGAAGAGAGATAAGAAAACACTACAGATATATGAATGTGCCCAGCTCAAATTTCATAAATCGGGTTTACATTCACTTTAATTTACCAGGATTTCCTCTCACTTCCTGTTTGGTTATAGGATAGAAAGTGAAGGGAAATCTCCACAATGCGACAGAGATGGGGAAGCACATTTTTATGTCTTCTTATCTATAGATTACATTGAAAATAAAATCATTTTTGCAAGACATTTTTACCAAAAAAGCCCCGCCCACCAAAAAAAAAAAAAAGTGTATTCATTTGTTATTTTAAGTAATGACAAAGTTGCCACTGTATAAGCAGGCAGTGTTTCGGGACAAGTTCTACATTCAGAAACATGGAACAGCGATGGGAGCTAATTTTGCCCCCTCATACGCCAACATTGTCATGGGCTATTGGGAAGATAGATACATATGGACACACAATCTCTTTGCCAGATATATAGTGTTCTTTGGGCGCTATATAGATGATGTTTTGTTAATCTGGAATGGAAGTGTCGAGCTATTTGAGTAATTTGTCGCTTATTGCAGCACCAATACTTTAGATCTCAGCTTCACACACGTGATAGATTCTATGGATTTGGTGTTTTTGGACCTGACTCTATGCCATGAGGGTGGGTCCATTTGGACAAAAAATTATTGTAAACCTACCAGTGGGAACTCGTATCTAAACTATACCAGCTGTCACCATCCATCTTGGACAAAAAATATCCCAAGTGGACAGTTCCAAAGGTTGAGAAGAAACTGTACAAATGATGGTGAATATGAGTTACAAAGTGCGTCCCTCAAAAATTAATTCTTACAAAAGGGATATCCAGTAGAATTAATACAAGCAGCTCATGATAAATTTAAAGAAAATATACCATCTTCTAAGATCCCGGAAAAACCAGATGCTAACACCATCAGGTTTATAACTGAGTACAATAGCATATATAGATCCATTCAAAGTATTGTCAAAAAACACTGGCATATTCTGCATATGGATCCCAAACTGGCACCTATTCTACCTCCAGCTCCACAGGTTACATTTAAAAGAACTCGTACTCTTAAGAACATTGTAGCTCCCAGCAAGTAAAAAAATCCTTGTAAAGATAGAGTTATGGACATCAGGTCCTATTTTGATAATAGAACTGTCATCTTTCAGTGTAAAAAGAGAGGGTGTTTGACCTGTCAATTTATTCAACATGGTCAATCCTCTTTTTCCGATAGGTCTGGCAACACATACGACATTAAGCAATTTATCACTTGCTCCACCGAATATGTAATATATGTATTAATATGCCCTTGCCATCTGCTCTATGTGGGCCGTACAATGCGCACTTTATGGAAACGGGTGGGTGAGCACCGACGGTTCATACAGAAAGGCCTTCAAGAACACAGTGTTCCCCGCCATTTCAAAAGTCATCATGCCAAGAACATCCAGTGTTTAAAGGTTGTACCCATTGAATACATCCCAGGTGGTTCCCTTACTGACAATGAAAGGTTTTCTTTATTGTGTAAACGGGAATCATTCTGGATTTATAAATTGGCTTCTTTGTCCCCCAATGGGTTAAATGAGGGACTTGAGATTCATAGTATCATCTAGACCCAGTATCATCGCTTGTTGTACATTATGTGTATGCTTTTAGATATAGGCATCAATTTTCCCTGTTGGGTCACATGGGGTTACTATATAACCATTAAATCACACATATATATAGCTTTTTATCATTATTTTTATCATATTTTATTCATGTAATTTATACTCCATATCTGTTCCCTTTCCCCCTCTCTCCTTTTTATCTCATTTTTTTATTTTCATATTCATTGTATTTATTTCATTATTTATTAATTCGTTATTATTGCTTTTTTCATAGTTTAGTATCTATGAAGGTCCCAGTTATTCATGTTTTCGCAATTTTGTTATGAATTTGTTATTAATAATATAGGTTTGCGGCAGTGGATGAAACCTGTTATGGTTCCCTTTAAAAATGTTCACTTTCCTGCAGTCATTTCCTATTTAAACTCCATTGGCTGACTAAGTCACATGACCTGAGGAAGGGACACGCCCCGATACGCGCTGTCAAGACTACAGCCAATCACGCTTTCTCCCTGCCTCTTTCGGCTTCAGTCTCCCTGAGCTCTTTTGACATCCTTCGTGTTCCTATTGGAGCTCGTTCACACTGTCTTCTGGCTCCTCTTTCCATCCACGGCCGGCTGGCCAGCTGATTTACCACTCATTGCTGGAATTCGGTTGAAGCTTGATTCAGCTCCCGTTTCACACAGAATTTGGGCTGTTTTCCTCTCCCCTCTCCGCCCGTGTGGACTTCACAGGGGACACATGAGTATTCCATCACTGCAACAAACTTTTCTACCAGCCGGTCTATTGGCCACGTCCATAAGTTATTACTATAGTGCTGAGCAAGCCGACTGTTGACCATCTATGCAAAGGAGAATTGAATTGTTTTTTTAACATATTAACGCAGTGTTTCTCAACCGGGGTTCCGCGGAACCCTAGGGTTCCGCGAGAAGTCCCCAGGGGTTCCGCCGCGATTCAACATTGTGGCGGATGTATATCCGTCCAATGTTGTTTTCACTGTTCCCAATGCGCGCTGACAGTGAGAACAGTCAGCGCGCATTGATACCCGATGCTCTCTCTGTAGTTCCGGCTCAGAGGGCGGAGTCAGGAGAAAGGCAGAGAGCGGGAGTTCTAAATTCGGCGGGGAGCCGATCAGTGGTGTTGCTGGGTGGGGGGTGCAGATCGCACCCGGGTGACACCTGTGGGCAGCGGCATCGCATGGTCCGCACACCCCTGCACTGATCTGTGCCTCTCACAGCGGAGCGGACTTAAGCCGCCTTCTCGAGTCCTCCCTCCTCTGTTTACATATACACAGGACAGGAGGAGGCAGTCCGAGGAGGGACACACTGCTATGTCTATGCCGCGTTGTTCTGAGGTCTGAATAGTGTTTTTAATGGACATGTGCTGGGGGCGCTATGGGAGGGGAGAGGGGGGGACTACTAGCACAAGTGGAGGTATCTATGCTGATGGAGGGGGTCTGCACTGAGGGGGGCTATGCTGATGGATGGGGGTGTCTATGCTGATGGGGGTCTGCACTGAGGGGGGCTATGCTGATGGAAGGGGGTCTGCACTGGGGGTGTCTATGCTGATGGGGTGTGCACTGGGGGGTCTATGCTGATGGAGGGGTGTCTATGCTGAGGGGGGCTATGCTGATGGAAGGGGGTCTGCACTAGGGGGTGTCTATGCTGATGGGGTGTGCACTGGGGGTCTATGCTGATGGGGTGTGCACTGGGGGTCTATGCTGATGGAGGGGGTCTGCACTGGGGGGTGTCTATGCTGATGGGGGTCTGCACTAGGGGGTGTCTATGCTGATGGGGGACTATGCTGATGGAGGGGGGTCTGCACTGGGGGTGTCTATGCTGATGGGGTGTGCACTGGGGGTCTATGCTGATGGAGGGGGGTCTGCACTGGGGGGTGTCTATGCTGAAGGGGGTCTGCACTGAGGGTGGCTATGCTGATGGAGGTGGTCTGCACTGGGGGTGCCTATGCGGGGGGGTCTGCACTGAGGGGGGTCTATGCTGCTGGAGGGGGGTCTGCTCTGAGGGGGTCTATGCTGATAGGGTTTCTGCACTTAGGGGGAGGTCTATACTGATGGAGGGGGTCTGTACTTAATGGGGGATCTGTACTGAAGAGGGACTATAGTGGGTGGAAGGGGGGTTGACACCAATTTTTTTCACACCGGGTGACACCAACCCTAGTGACGCCACTGATGGAGAGCGGGGAGCCATGGGACCCGGGAATGAAGACTGGAGGCAGGGAGAACAGAGTGGGAGCCGTGAAGAGAGCCGAGAATGAGGACTATGGAGGCGGAAGCACCAGATCAGAAGGTGAGATCTGTCTCAATGGTAGCAGTAATGCACACTGTGGAGGGGGGGAGCAGAGAAAAGAAGCACATGGCTAGATTAGATAGAAGCTGAGTTCCTGTGTATGTCAGGGGTGAATGCAGACTGCTGGGGGAGGGAAGAGCAGAGAACAGGAGATGAGATCCTGTGTATAACAGCACTGATTGCAGACTGGAGGGGGGGGGGGGGGCAAGAGAGTTGAGGCACACAGGCTGAATGTGACAGGAGGTGAGATTATAATAGCTTTATTTTGCCATATTTGTACATAATCCTATTATGATTCAGTCTCATCCAGCCACAAGCCCCTGCAGTCTGCATTCAGTCACTACCATACACAGGATCTCACCTCCTGCAAGATTCAGCCATGTGCTCCCACTGTCAGCACTCTTCCTGGTACCACCCTCACAGGTTCAGAGGACCTGGAACTATAGAGGAGGCACCAGGTATTAATGCGCATTGACAGTACTCGCTGTCAGTGCACATTGAAATCAACATTGGTATCGTGCATATTTTTTCTGCACAGAAATATGCAACATGTATGCATTTCTCTGCAGAGAAAAATACTCAAATGATACCAACATTGTGGTGTGAACAGGGCACATAGAAATCAGTTATTTTCTTTATGTCCTAGCAGAGACCTACGTTAGGAAAGTGCATGTCTCTCTGCACATGACATGGACAAGACCAAAGTATTCTGTGCAGATCAAATCTGCACCATCTTCCATCAATTCTTATGCATGAATGTTGTGAACAAGTCCCAACTGTTCCCGTAGTCTGCTATCCTATTTATCAGTCACAATATTTGGGAGTTTTGTTCAAGTTCAGTAAGGCCTCGTTCACAGCATATGTGCAAAAAATGGAAAATGTGTGCAAATTTGACTTGCTTAAAATATTTTGGGCTTGTTGTAACGCAGGTCTCTGCAGGGACAGAAAGAAAACAATTGATTTCTATGTGCACTGTTCACACTATAATGTTGGTGTCAGGTGAGTTCTAATTTTTATTCCATTATTTAAAGCTATTTCTACAATAAACGTGGTTATATCTACAGCTTGCTGATCAGATACGATGTTCCGAGAGCTGTAGATCTGAATTTTTTTTTAGGGGTTCCCCGAGATCTTAGACTTTTTGCCAAGGGTTCCTCCACGGTAAAAAGGTTGAGAAACACTGTATTAACGTATGGCAACATTAAATCGATAAATAGTTCTGCTTATTGATTTTTGCCTGTTCATTTTGTCCACGCAAGACTTGGCCCAAATAGCGCTTTTTTGTATGGTTGCTTCTGATTGTACTGTATAAGCAGGCCCTTATGGTAAATGTAAAAATTGCTATGGCCCATAAGGGAAATAAATATAAGAGAGCTGAAATGGTTAATTATTTTTGAGTTCATGTGTGAGTCTTCAGTCGACATGTAGTCACTTTGTTCTAAAATAATAAAATTGGTCATCTAAAACACACTGGGGGTTATTTACTAAAACTGTATAATACAAAATCTGGTCCAGCCATGCATAGAAACCAATCAGCTTCCAGGTTTTATTGTCAAAACTTAATTGAACAAGCTGAAGTTAGAAAGTGATTTTCTACCATGCACAGCTGCACCAGATTCTGAGTGTACCCTTTTTGATAAATCTCCCCCACTGTTAACTAGGTTAAAGTATAACTGAAGGCAAAACTTTTTTTTCCGTTTCGGACAGAGTAGAGAGGGATTAGAACATCTGACAGTTTTTATTGCTGTATGTGCTAGGGTTGCCACCTCATCCCTTTAAAACCAAACACATATAAATTACACAGGTTCTGAGGCTAATTTAATGCAGATAGGGCACCAAGTGAGTTTAATTACCACCTTAATCAGCCTCAGAACTTGTGTATTTCATATGTGTTCGGGATGAGCTGGCAACCCTTGTCTGTGCCCCCATTAGGGAGATTCGCCCTCTTTATTTGTCCTGTTCACCATTATCATTGAAAGTGAAGCTGGAAGTGAAGGGAAATCTCCACAATTGGACACAGATGGTGAAAAAAAAACTTTGCCAGGGGTATAACCTTCCCTTGCTCTATCCTATATAGACTTTAAGTCAGGAAAAGTTATTTACTAGGTAGGTATTTTCATAACTGTGAAACTTTCCATCAGCTGTTCATCATAGCAAACTGCCACCCATTTTTACAATTGTTTCTTAGTGACCAGATAATTAAAGTGCCATAAAATATTTATGAAAAATTACTGTTGTGTTGTAAGCTAATAGAGAGTTGAAAAACTGGCAACAAAACTATCAACTGGCCAGCCTGGTACACATGATCGGATTTTCCGCAGACAAAGTGTAGGACTTTTGTCCGAAGGGCGTTGGCCAGGAATTTGTCTTGCATACTAACGGCACACAATTGTCGGCCAACAAAATTAAAACTACGTGTTTTTTCAGCTCTTTAGCGCTACCCTTTGGGCACCTTCTGCTAATGTGTTTGGTGAGCATTGCTTCTGAGCATGCGTGTTTGTACTTTGGACTTTTGGCCGACGAACTTGTGTACACACAATCGAAAAATCCGACAACACACAATTGTTGGTGGAAAATTTTAAAGCATGCCATCCAACATTTGTCCGCAGAAAATCTGACAACAATTGTCTGATGGAGCATACAAACGGTCGGATTTTCCGCCAACAACCTGTCATCACACAATTCCCGTCGGAAAAGCAGATCGTGTGTACGAGGCTTAACAGTAGAGTAGCCAGTAATTAGGTGGATCACCACAGTACCACACACATGAAAGTTTATTTACGACAAAATACACACTCAGCCTAGGCTCACATTGGTCCGGTTTGGCATGCGATTTGACATGTCAAATTGCATGCAAAATCAGCAGCTATTGCCGGCAATGGCACCGTCCAAATCGGTGCAACCCCGCACAGATTCACAAAAATAGTTCTTGTACTACTTTTGGCGACTTTGGGGGGTCAATTTGTATAGACAACTGTGCAGGAACACACACAGATGTCTGTCAAATCCCCCCCCCCCCCCCAAAAAAAAGCAGACTGTATTGCCGGGATGAAATCGTGCGAGTTAAGCTGAACTTGCACGATTTCTATCCCGCAGCAATTGTGAACCTAGGCTTGCGGTTACAACATTTTATACACAGATAGATTTGTTCACTAACAGTATTGTCCTAAGTTACAAAATAAACTGCACAATTGCACAATTGTACGTTCATATTTTCCTACTGGGCAGGAAATGGAAAGAAAAGTCTTACCAGGGTGTGTAAAATGAGAACAGGTTTGTTCTGTCTGCCTTTGTGGTCAGCTAACTGTTTTATGGTTAATTGTAATTACACAAACGTGCAATCTCTTCTATATTTAAAAGTCAGGTAGTACATATAGCGGTTTTTCAAACATCAAAGTGAGCATTAAAGGTGAAATGTTAGCTATTTGAACAGTAGAAAACCTTAATGGCTAAATGAGTAAATCAATACCTCAGTGCTGCCTGTCAGTGCCCATCAGTGTCACATCAGTGCTGCCCATCAGTGCCACCTGTCAGTGCCATCTCAGTGCTGCCTATCAGTGCCATCTCAGTGCTGCCTATCAGTGCCACCTGTCAGTGCCATCTCAGTGCTGCCCACCAGTGCCACCTCAGTGCTGCCTATCAGTGCCCCTTAGTGACATCTGTTAGTGATGCCTATCAGTGCCACCTGTCAGTGCCCATCAGTGCCACATCAGTGTTGCCTATCAATGCCACCTGTCAGTGCCCATCCGTGTCACCTGTCAGTGCCCATCAGTGCCATCTCAGTGCTGCCTAACAGGGCCACCTGCCAGTGCCACCTCAATGCTGCCTATCGGTGCCCATTAGTGCCTCCTATCAGTGCCACCTATCAGTGCCCATCAGTGCTACCTCAGTGTTGCCTATCAATGCCACCTGTCAGTGCCCATCAGTGCCATCTCAGTGTTGCCTATCAGTGCCACCTGTCAGTGCCCATCATTGCCACCTCAGTGCTGCCCATCAGTGCCACCTGTCAGTGCCACCTCAGTGCTGCCTATCAGTGCCACCTGTCATTGCCACCTCATCAGTGCCCATTAGTGCCACCTATCAGTGCTTATCAGCAAAGGAGAAAAATAACTTATTTGCAAAATCTTATAATATTCAGTCTTTTTTCGCTTGGCATCAGGCATGAGCAATTCTTATTGACTGATGCCCCCGGCATGCAGTTCTGGGCGCTGGGCAGCTGATTTAAAAAACTGGCTCCTAACTTTTTCAGCTGGCTTCTAGATTCTAAGCAAATTTGTCAAGCCCTGGTATAGCAAACAGGTTACATTTTTGTTGTTACATCTGTGCTATATTTATTTGTTTAAAGCATGTGAATTTTGGAGGTGTCCTCGTAAACTGGCACGTTACAATAAATGTTGCACTTTATATGTTAAAAGAGGAGCACGTATTTTATATATTTTATATATATATACACACACACACACACACGTTTTAAATTTTGAGGTGGGGGTGGGGGATCTTGGGTGAGTTCCCATACATTTTTTCCCAGGACTTGACCCCTGACCTACAGTTAAGAGGATCAAAAACAGCAGAGAACAAAGCAAACAAACACGATTGTAGACCTTGTAATCTGGCTCGTGAGTGCAGAGCTTCCCTCTTCCCTTTATGCATGAAAACTACTGAGGATTGTTTTATATGTGCTGGGCTGAGCATTGGATATTATGCTTGAATGGTAATAAGGCTGAAGCTATATGTGGATGATATCTTCTCCCTCCCGATAATCACAGGGATGTGTGGAGACCAAAAGCGATTTAGATTTCTATAATTTGAGATCCAAGGTCTCTGGTAAGAGGCTTGAGTTGACGTAGGGACGGTCTTGTGCGAGCACCCTACAACTTTTTGTTTTGCTGTTTTTTTATAACTGCGATATCTATCATCTAAACGGCCTGTCATTCCTGGATCTTGTGTATATGTATCACTTTGACAGACTCACTTGAAAATTGTTTTGCTATATGTTTCAATATTTTGTCATTATTTGTGATTATTGATAATTAAATGAGAAGCGCACCTAGTCACTTTCTAGTTAATTCCTTGCACTTTCGTTACATATTATAGAATAGAACCAGCCCCTTACCAACTGTAAATTTTGGGTGTCCATCGCTGTACATTATTAATATTGATTGACTGCCACCCTCCACGTATATTGACATGGAGACCCCAGAAATAAGGCAGATTCCTATACTTTTCTTACCATAATTTAATTTTTATTTCCAAATAGACTCCATGGCAACACACAGGCTCACCCATGTGCTAAGAGTACCCCAGGAGAACACTATAAATTACTCTGAGTGAAATTTATTAAAGATCTGTCCTATTGGGGAATTGAGGGATGAAATATACCCTTGTATGGTGCCATAAAGGCCATCAGAAAAGAAAAATAACAGTAATTCCTTAATTTTTATTGCACGCTTTAGACAAAAGTTTCAACATAACAAAGAAAACATATTTTTTTTCTACTTTGACCAGTGTTAGTTTAAAAACATCTAGTGTCACTACAGATAAAAATTATACATTTTATTCTACAAATTGTTTTGTTTATAATGACACTAAAATTACTTTTCTATGTAGCGTTTCCCCCATAGGATAGGATGGGGTCTTTGTTCTTTGCCTCAACCTTTTCAAGAACTTCAGCCCCTCTGACACACCAGGTTGAGTGTACAAACATACACTATTACACAAATTCACTGAAAGTAACACTTAGTACCCAATAGTAGTGCTATAATAAAAGGAACTAAACCAGGTAGTAAAGGCAAACTTAATATATTGCCATCCAATATGATTGGTAACTAGGCAAGCAAAAAAGGGATTAACAATGGTAATAACACAATTTTGCATACCAAGTGATTAACAGCAGGGATTAGACATAGGATGGCATTTGGCATCCAGATCACCATAAACAGTAACAAGGCCACCTCAACACTCAGCAGTAGTACAGTTTAATCTACCAAGTGCTGGAACTATACTGAGAGACAGCATTTATGGCAGGAATGCTAGCCCTAGACTGATTATGTATGCACTGTCCAAAAAAAGAGGATTGTAGTGGAGGGGGCAGGGGAACAAAGGGGTCTTGCAGAATATTTATTACGAGAGGGGCAGTCCTTTGAGATATTCTTCTGCCGGCTATCATTGGGACCCTATAAGAGCACAGGTACACTTAACGACAATCCCAGTTAACCTGCATGCACTATAGGTACAGTATAGTCTTGGCACAGGTGCAATGTAGACGCAGTTCAGATGCGGTAAAGGTTCAGTATAATGTGGAATAGGGTTGGTATAGGTGCTGTCTTGGTTTGGAAAAAGTGTGGTATAGAGTGCAGTATGGATTAGGTACACTAGGTTCCCTGCTCTCAGTGGCTCAGTCCCTGCTAGCAGTATCAACAATGGACGAATAACCCTCTCACCCATTCTTAGGATGCTGCGGTGACCTCTTGCTATGTGGGGGGCCTTGTTTTTTTCTTGAAAGCCTCTGGTGATCAGCAGTAGGAAGCAGAGGGAAGCACACTCCAGTCTCCCCTACAGCAGCGATGCAGGTGCTGTGATGTGGGCAGTGGTATGCTGCCCCATGGTGTCCTCACTCCCAGTCTCAAGCCTCGTACACACGAACGAGTTTCTCGGCAAAAACCAGCAAGAAACTTGCTGGCAGAGATTTTTTGCCGAGAAACTCGTTCGTGTGTATGGTTTCTCGTCAAGAAAAGCGACAAGTATCTCGACGAGAAAATAGAGATCCTGCTCTCTATTTTCTCGTCGAGATTCTCGTCGGCATGTTTCTCGACGAGAAAAGTGAGTGTGTGTACACTTACCTGTCCTCCCGGAAGCCCGCGCATGTTCGAAATGAATTCGACACATGCGTGGTAGCTTCCTAGGCATACGTAGGGTATACCAAGATGGCGGCGATGGCATCGAATGTGACGAGCGCATGCTCGTCGTAGTCGATGACGTCACCGCGTACGCTCCATTCAAAGAACCGCGGGTTCTTGGAATCGAGCGTGTGTACACTCGGCCGGGACAATTTTCTTGCCCAAGAATCTCGTCGAAAAAAACGACATGTTTTTTTCGACGAGAATCTCGGCCGTGTGTACGGGGCCTCAGGCTCAGAGCTCCACTGGTATGGTCTCCCGCTAGCAGGTGAATATCCTAACTCCTTTTTTCCCAGGCAGTTTAATAAAAGTAATTTCTCCACCCTCCTACTACACAGTGCCTATTGGGATCTGTAGACTATTTATCCCTTTATATGGATGCTGTCACAAACTACAACTTCCAGGAGTCCCAGGATTCTGCATCAAAGTCTATGGGCTTGCTTGGCCTTAGCTTTCCCCCTGGTGGCCAGAGGGAAGGTGTGCAGCATAACATTAGTACCTCAGTAGAGGAAAAGAAGAATAAAGCCCCGTACACACGACCGGTTTTCCTGCCAGGAAAACTGCCAAGTGAGCTTTTGGCTGGGAAAACTGGACGTGTGTATGCTTCCTCGCAGTTTTCCTGACAGGAAAACAGCCAGGAATCCCGGGGGGGGGGGGAAATAGAAAACCTGCTCTCTATTTTCCTGTCGGGATTCCCAGCGTTTTTCTTTTCCGCCAGATTTACTACTGCTTTCCTACGGGAAACACTGTGAGGCAGTGCCGATGGAGCAAACACATGGCCCGGGATTCCCGGCCAAAGCTCTCATAGCAGTTTTCCTGCCGGGAAATCCGGCCGTGTGTATGGGGAAAAGCTTACGAGCAGGTTCTCGGCTTTCCCCTCGGTTTTCCCTGCTGACTTTTTACCGCTGGGAAAACTGAGCGTGTGTACAGGGCTTAACAGGCAAAGTCTCTTTCTCCATACTGCTGTAGCCAAGCACCTGGCTACATCTATTACAAAGCTTGGAGGAATTATTTACAAATGGAATGAAGGCCTTTTTTTTACAGTTTTGTGCATTTTTTTTAAATTACTCACTAAAACTGTTAAAGAACAAAACAGTTGAAAATAGATTTTAAACATTAATGGAAAAAGGGTTAAATAGGTAAAAAGTTAAATAGGGCGTGTTAGGGTTAGATAAGAGATATTGGGGGTTAATTAGTAACAGTTTTTTTTTTTTTTATATTTGCAAGATTGATTCAAGATCCTATTTGCTATGAAATAACCAGAGTAATTACAATATAGCAAGACAATGCTGCTACATTGTAGTTTTATTAACACTGCGGGCACTTTTCAATTCATGCAGCTGCTTCTGTAAAACAAAAATAGATGGATCAACTTTTTTAGGGTGTGTGTAGTACATCCAAAGGCCACAACTGGTCAACTTTGAACAGGTGACAGACAAGGACTATGAGAACAGAAAATTACAGTGACATGTTTAAAAATAAAAAACTGTATCCTTTTGTAAAAGCTTAGCGATGTATCTATCTATCGCATATAAATTACCGTATGTTTGATCACTTTGCTTGACAATACCAGTAATTTGGGATAGACTTACAAGAATTAGATCAGCACTACTAACGGAGTGACATTAGTCACTGTGTTGGACATAGTAGTAATATGCTGGGTGCTTTAAAAACTGTAAAGAGTAAGCATGAATTATTTTAAACAATAAAGTAATATTTTTTTTAAAGAAAGTTCCAGAAAACAAGTGACACTGACTCACTTATAGTAAACCACATGATTCACTTCTTAGAATGTTAAAAAACAACGAAATAAAGAAAAGAATAAACAATAGATAAAAATACCCTTTACAGAATGACAGCTGAAGTATGGAGGCTGCAAATATTAAAGCGGAGGTTCACCGTAATATTTTTTTTTAAAAGCTAGCAGCTACAAATACTGCAGCTGCTGACTTTTAAAAAAAGGACACTTACCTGTCCAGGTCGCCCGCGATGTCGGCAGCCGAAGCTGAGCTACCGCGTCGCTCGGCTTCCCCCGCCGCGATCCTCGGTGAGGGTATTGGGAAGTGAAGCGCTGCGGCTTCATTGCCCGGTTCCCTATGGCGCATGCGCGAGTCGCGCTGCGCCGTCCTCACTGGTCCCTGTTGTGTTCTGGGAGCCGAGTGTTTCGCAGAACACAACGGGGGGTGACGCGAAGGGGCGGGACTCCCGCAGAGTCTGCACCCGGAAGTGATGCAAATACCTGTTTTATACAGGTATCTGCACCCCCTCTGAGGAAGAAGTGTATGACTTCGAAACGCGTAAGCCGGCAGTGGCTCCATTCATATGCGCGGTGCGTCTGTGGAGTATGGTTTCGAGCTCATGTCTCAGCTGCCATCTATTTGGAATATCATTGCACTGCAAGTTTTTTTCCTGCTACACTTGTAAGTAGTATCTATGCTTTTTTAATAAAATCTATCCTAAACGTTAATACACTAGGCTGGTGCACCCTTGTTTCCTTTCTTCTATTCTGCACTAGGACACCCCTGTCCATGAAGGGCTGCAAAGCCGGTGTTAGCATCGTGCAAGATTGACTGCTAGAGGATCCACTTGTGCGCAGGAGTTTTTGTGTGCTGTTTTCAAAAATCTGCACCCCCTCCCCCCTGAAAGGTGCCAAATGTGACACCGGAGAGGGGGAGGGTTTCCGAAAAGCTGAGGTTCACTTTTGGGTGAACCTCCGCTTTAACTTACATGAGAATGCAAGCCTGTCAAAACAATAACAGGATTGCTCAGTAATGCAAAGGACAATGTTGATAGTATGATAGTCTTTGGCACCCTGCAGCGGAAGTTCGCCCCCTTTCGTGTCACATATCCCTGGGGGCTGCGGGACCATTCACAGGGCACAGCACAGCTTGCACATGTGCAGTGGGAAGCTGGCTGTGAAGCTGCAAAGAGTCACAGCTGGCTTCCCAAAGTAAATATGTCGTTGATGGGGGCCCAAAGACCAGTGAAGAACTGGCCTGGGTAATGACTGGATTCCTGGAAAGGTAAGCATCTGTTTAATAAAACTCATCAGCTACAGTTTTTGTAGCTGCTGACTTAATTTTTTTTGGAACCTGGCTTAAGCTTCTCTTTAAAGCAACCACTGAGCCCCTTGCTTTTTACCACCATCATTACTTCTGGCAAGTGTGTCTCTATTTGCGATGCAGTCTCAGAGAGGAGTGCAATTTCTGTAATCCCTTCAATGCAATAAGAGTGTTAATGCAACTGCTGCAAGTAACATTGGAATTCATCACAGTGTGAGAAATATTACCCAGCTCTCAAAACAACTGGCACCATAATATATAGGCAGTGGTTTTTAAAATTATCCTTATCTTCTAAACTCGTTTTGATAATAGTTATGTGATATTAATGTTTAATTGTGTAAATGCCCCTGTGCAAAACAGGAGTAGAAAATATCTGACATTATTTAAACCACGCAAGTAAGCATCTGAGCAAGCAAGAGGAAGTTAGCACTAATAATGTACCCATTAATATTTCCACTGTGCTTTTAAAGCCAAGCAATAGCTAATAAGGGCAAGTATACATCTGTTTTAATTTGATATAATCTTCTGATGATTTAGATAAAAAAAATTATAAAATACTGTAGTAGACTGAAGAAGTCTCAATCTTACATATTCTATTTATTATTGCTATGTGTTTGCAGATGCTGGCACATAATATGATACAAATAAGAGTTTTCTTGCTATAATAGGTAACTAATACTGCATATTAGAATTCAGGAAGTGTGATTGTCTTTTGACGGGAAATGATTTTCACTGCCTGGGTGTATGTAACATTTAAGGGACACAGAAGGGTTGACTGCCATGAGCCACTGCTGCCATGAGCCCCAGTACGTATAGAGTGCTTCATAAACAACCGTTAACCTGTTCTTAGGACAGCCATTCTGCTAATCTGTTCAAATGATGTTGTCCTTCAAGCAGAACTTCAACCTAAAAGGGAAAGTTCTGCTTTATATCCTCCTCCCTCCCTTCCTCTACCACATTGGGCACATTTTACTTTTTTCCCTGGGGAACGGGTACCTAGTTTTGGTAGCCTAGGCAATCTGAGTGGAAGTTTGTTCCCTCCTCTCGTTGGCTGCAGTCTTCTGGGACACGTCACAGAAGGCAGGACCATTAACAAAGCGCAGCATGGCTTACAGAGTGGAAAGCTGGCCGTGAAGGAGTCACAGCCAGCTTCCCACAGTAAACATGCCAGTGCCGAGGACCCAAAGACTAACGAAGAATGGGTCTGGGTGAGGATCCCTGGACAGGCAATTGCTATTTACTTTAAAGGGTTAATATCCTCTTTAAAGCAGCATTAAACCCCCAAAAAAATGTCATATTGCACACTACCAATTCTTAGATGTGGTGGCTGCAATCTTTTTATTTTTTTGGAATTTTCCCTACATTTTCAATTGGTGATCTGGCCAGTAAGCTTTTAATATTTAATCTTCAATTAACAGCTCAAGCTGTCCAGGAAGAATCACAGTTAGAGTGTTGAGACAAACCATATAACAATGACAGGGGTCCTTACAATGGTCAGCTTTTATTCATTTATGTAAAACCTTTATTTGAAAAACAACTTGCTGTAACAGCTTTAAAAGTCTAAGCTGGAGGTCACTGACAGGGGTCCATACAATGGTCAGCTTTTATTCATTTATGTAAAACCTTTATTTGAAAAACAACTTGCTGTAACAGCTTTAAAAGTCTAAGCTGGAGTTTGGTTTTAATTTGTTAGCCAAGTCCATTTAAATCTTACTCCATGATCCCACTGATTACTTGTTGCTGACCTCAGCTTGCTTCCTGTGCATAATCCTGCTGCCTATCCTTTACTGATCTCGACTTGCCTCCTGACCATGACTCTACTGTCTGTTGCTGAACTTGGCTTAGCTCCTGACCATGCCTCTGCCTTCTGTCTTGCTTTATGCTAGCCTTCTGAGTTGTCAACCAATGGCCTCCTCCAACTCTGCCTCTTGTCTGTTGTGGGTTCTGGTGCTTCTGTCAACTGTTTGTCCCAGTCTGTACCTCTGTGGCTGCTTCACCCACTTCTTGATTAGTCTCCTCCATAGTCTACAGTACCTCTCTGCAAAATTACCTACCAGAATTGCTCACCTGTGGACTGGACTGTCGGCACCCAAGCCACTTTGCTTCCTTTCGCTCCCAGTCACCATTTCCAGAGATATTTGGAACAGAGCTGTAAGGGAAGCCCTCTCGTCACTTTGGGCTCTAACCAAGTACGTGATAATGCCTCTGTGTTCACCCATGGGACTTTTCGTGATCTGAACTGTGGCACAACTACCAGGTGTATATGAATTGAAGCATATATAAGTTAATTTTTTATTAATTTAATATCTAAATAGTGATTGTGTCTTGTATCTCATTTTCTTTTTAGTTTCCATTTGATTGTTATAAATATACGTCCATTATCCTTTTAAAGAAGCAGATCTTGCATTTGAAATACAGTATGTGTCTCCTCATTTCACTGCTTACTTAGCATTATTTTTTGGAAAAGCAACATAGGTCCAGGAGACCTATGACCGGCTGGTACCGGGTCCCCAAAGTCATCGGAGAAATTACCGTTTAACATGAGAGTCTATGGAAGGGGTGCGGGACTTTGAAAAATCGATGCTCCCCGGCCGTAGGTCCCCCGAACAACAAACTTTGCACACTTGTAGAGGAAGAGTGGGGCTACATGTGTGCCAGGTACCAGGTCCCCAAAGTCCAGGAGATCAGTCGCAAAAAGGTGACTCGAGTATAAGCCGAGGGGGGCATTTTCAGCGCAAAAAAATGTGCTGAAAAACTCGGCTTATACTCGAGTATATACGGTACATAGCATACCTCCACAGTTCAAGCTCCATATCAAATGTGTAATCATAATAAAGGCAGCAGTATAATTATTTGGCAGCGGTGAAATACTTTAAAGTAAAGGACGTTAATTCTATAAGTGTTTGCTTGTGGGATAAATAATGGCATTGATATGTTTTTTTTTTTTTTTTGATGATGATGAACTTTTGTACTATAAAATGAAAACTTTTTTTACGATATCATAGAAATATATATCATGCAGTATCGGTTAAAAATCAAATTTTTTGGTTTCTCAACTTTTTTCTCCATCATGGTCCTGGAGGTATTGTAACACCAAAAGTTTTCTGGTTTCTGGTTACCTTTGAGTGAGTCAAAGGTTAAAAGTTACTGATTTAAAATGTTCTCTGAAGACCCTATAATCATTTCATTCTATGTATTTAACTCAAATAAAAATGAGTTGTCCTCCATTTGTTTGCATGTTAATCAATTTACTAATGAATGGCAACAAGGTGGAGAATCTTGCCCCATATTTACCTACTACTTTCCATGGGCTAAGTCAGTGAGCCAGGCCCCAATGCTTCTGGCGGTGATTTGCAAGCCTAATGCCTTGTACACACGATCGGATTTTCCGTCGGGATAAACTCCGATGGATTTTTCCATTGGAATTCCGTTCAAGCTGTCTTGCATACACACTGTCACACCAAATTCCGACCGTCAAGAACGCAGTGACGTACAACACTACGACGAGCCGAGAAAAATGAAGTTCAATGCTTCCGAGCATGCGTCGACTTGATTCTGAGCGTGCGTGTTTTCTTCTCCGTCGGAGTTCCCTACAGATGAACGGAACATGTTCTCTTTCTAAATTCCGACGTAAAAAAGTCCGATGGGGACCACACACGGTCGGAATATCCGATGAAAAAATTCCGTCTGACTTTTTCCATCGGAAACTCCGATTGTGTGTACAAGGCATAACACCATAAAGTATAATGGAGGTTCCATTTGGAAGCCTCAGGCTACAGACATAAACACCATGTTGTGGATAGCAGTGGATTAAATGTACGGTAGGCCCACAGGATGTCAGTTTAATCCAATCATGCAAAGGGGTCACTGTACACAAATGTTTGGCTTCAGACATGGGTTTGTACAGAATATTTGCAGGATCTGGAATGCAATGTTTTAAATTGTGGATATCATTTACTGGTATAGTCTCTGTAAATTTGTCACTTTATGGCGGCAAATAATATGTTTGAAGGTTCAGGTAATGTACATTTGCATGGTGTAAGGTCTGTGGCCCAGTCTGCCCTTTGTATATTCTGATACTGTACATATTGTTTATAATACCATCAGGCCAAAAATGAGGAATTTGTTGTGAATGTGATGACTGTTCGAATTGGCATACTCCAGGGACTATTTTTTAGGAACTGAATGACTGTTGGAAAGAATACTCATGCAAAAGTATGACGCCAACAACTGAAGATTTCCAGCACATGAGATCCTAATAAACCTCCCATCTAAGAAACTAAAAGGGCAAGGATGTGAATATACAACAACAGAAGATAATTTTTCTGCTTCTGTATTCAAGCTGCAGTCTCTGGAGTGTAAAGTCTATAAAACATAAGTGTAAAACAGCATCTGATGTGGGTAAAACAAAAGGAATCATCCAAGGGCATTCATTTTATTCCAAGAGGGGAAGAAGACAAAATTTAACAAATGAACAAAATGTACCATAGACATCGTCCATAACGAGGACTGCAGCCGATACATTTATTCTGGCTTTAATATGACTGTGAAGCCTCGTACACACGATCGGTTTCTCGGCAAGAACCAGCAAGAAAATTGCTGGCAGAGCTTTCTTGCCGAGTAAACCGTGCGTGTGTACGAGGCTTTCAGGTTTCTCGTCAAGAAAACTGGCCAGAATCTCGACGAGAAAAATAGAGAACCTGCTCTCTATTTTCTCGTCGGGATTCTCGTCGGCCTGTTTCCCGACGAGAAACCCGAGCGTGTGTACGCTTACCTGTCGCCGTGGAAACCCGCGCGTGCTCGAAATGACTTTGATGCATGCGCGGTAGCTTCCTAGGCATAGGTAGGGTGTAGCAAGATGGCGGCGATGGCATCGAAAGTGACGAGCGCACGCTCGTCATAGTTGATGACGTCACCGCGTTCGTTTCATTCAAAAGAACGGCGGTTCTTTTGAATCGAGCGTGTGTACACTGGGCCGGGACAAGATTCTCGTCAAGAATCTCATCAGGGAAAAATGACGGGTTTTTTCCTGGCGAGATTCTTGGTCGTGTGTACAAGGCTTAAGTTTCGAAAGAGCAAAGGACCAGCATGCACCCATTGAGACATCTTAGTGTGCTTTTTTTGGGGGATAAATTTGTCTGCATTTAGCACATTAAAAGAATATTACATGTGAAATAAGTTCTACTATGTGAATGTTAGTTAAAGAGTTTGAAAAGACATATTATTTTTTTTAACATAATAAACATGTTATACTTACCTGCTCTGTGCAATAGTATTACACACAGGGTCCCCTGCTGGTGCTCCAGGCTTCTCCTCTTCTCAGTGAGCCACCATAGGAAGCCAATTCCTATGGGGGTGTACCTGCTGGCTTTCTCCTGAGCTAAACTGTGTGTGTCTATAGACACACACAGCCTGGCTCGGCCCCAACCCCCACCCTCTGTTCACAGGATTTGACTGAAAGCAGCAGAAGCTAATGGCTTCCGCTGCTGCCTCTCTGACATGTGAGGAGAGAAGGAGAGGGAGATTAGTACAACTGCAGACAGGCAAAGCACTGGATCGAGATAGGACACAAGTAAGTATAAGGTAAAAAAATAATAATGTGATTTTAGAACCACTTTAAGATGGCAATAGATGGTGGTGGTAGTGCCAAATCCAAAGTTTACATAAACATGAAGTGGTATCATAGCTCCCAACTGTCCCAGATTTTGAGGGACTGTCCCTGAATTGGAGCAATATCCCTCTGTCCCTCTTTCTCCATCATGTGTTCCTCATTTTGGTCTGATCTATATAGTTGTATATAAAATGCACTTTCTATCCTTCAAAAAGTGTTTCCCAGTGCTAAACCTTTCATCCAAATTCAAAATTTCTGCATTTGTAAATTTTAAAAACCGATATAAAAGAATAGTAGTGGTAAAAGAAAAGCCCTTGTGTATTTAATTAATCTTTTTTTGGTTAATTCTCCTTTAAGGGGATGTGACAGTGGGCGTGTCCTATGCCTACATACGTTTGTTAGTAGGTGTCCCTCATTCCCATCACAAAATGTTGGGAGGTATGTGGTATCAAAAGAAGTAAACAGTTCAAAAGAGAAGTAGCTGATGCATTTCAAGTGTGCATTCCACCCTCACCTCCTTCCTTTGACAGGAAATTCTGAAAATTAAAATGTAAATGATTACAAAGCACTTCAAATAAATAAACACGTGTACCCCTGCTCTACAAGCAACAACCAATGCATACTTGCCAACAGTCCCAAATTTACCAGGACAGTTAAGCTTTGTAGACTTGTTGTATCATTTCCCCTGTATCCTCAGCTGTGTCCCGGGATCATGGCTGTTGAGACAGTTTCAGGGCATACCCCCCCCCCCCCCCGACAATGCAGAACCATGCAATAGCCCAAAGCATTAATGGCCAGCACTCAAAGTTACTTCCTCTGTAACACTTTACTTGTGTGCTTCGGGGGAAGAAAAAATGCTTCCTTGGAGGCTGAGCTGGGACCTATTCTATGCTATAGCCAGTGCAGCACTTAGGAGAGAGAGTAAGCTGGTGAGATGGAGTAGGGGGAGGGACTGGGTTCACTTGAGCGTGGAATAGAGATTTGCATGCTCTGTGAGTGAGAAGGAGGCTGACCTAACACAGTTCAGATTGTAAACTGATATGTAGAGCAAAACATGTGTTTTTCATTCATTGCATTATGAATTTTAAATAAACATTCTGATTATTAAAGTCACATTATCAAACTGCAGAATAAGTTTGGCATTATAACTGAATGAATAAATGGTTATTTAAGCCCGTAATATTCCTGACCCCTTCACTCTATACATCAGTTTTTATTCCTGACCCCTGCACTTTATACACCATTTTGTATTCCTGACCCCTGCACTCTATACACCATTTTGTATTCCTGACCCCTGCACCCTATACACCATTTTTTATTCCTGACCTATGCCCTCTATACACCATTTTTTATTCCTGACCTATGCACTCTATACACCATTTTGTATTCCTGACCCCTGCACCCTATACATCATTTTGTATTCCTGACCCCTGCACCCTATTCACCATTTTGTATTCCTGACCCCTGCACTCTATACACCATTTTTTATTCCTGACCTATGCCCTCTATACACCATTTTTTATTCCTGACCTATGCACTCTATACACCATTTTGTATTCCTGACCCCTGCACTCTATACACCATTTTGTATTCCTGACCCCTGCACCCTATTCACCATTTTGTATTCCTGACCCCTGCACTCTATACACCATTTTTTATTCCTGACCTATGCCCTCTATACACCATTTTTTATTCCTGACCTATGCACTCTATACACCATTTTGTATTCCTGACCCCTGCACTCTATACACCATTTTGTATTCCTGACCCCTGCACCCTATACACCATTTTTTATTCCTGACCTATGCCCTCTATACACCATTTTTTATTCCTGACCTATGCACTCTATACACCATTTTGTATTCCTGACCCCTGCACCCTATACATCATTTTGTATTCCTGACCCCTGCACCCTATACACCATTTTGTATTCCTGACCCCTGCACTCTATACACCATTTTTTATTCCTGACCTATGCCCTCTATACACCATTTTTTATTCCTGACCTATGCACTTTATACACCATTTTGTATTCCTGACCCCTGCACCCTATACATCATTTTGTATTCCTGACCCCTGCACCCTATACACCATTTTTTATTCCTGACCTATGCCCTCTATACACCATTTTTTATTCCTGACCTATGCACTCTATACACCATTTTGTATTCATGACCCGTGCACCTTATATACCATTTTGTATTCTTGGTCCCTGCACTCTATACACCATTTTGTATTCATGACCCTTGCGGTCTATACACCATTTTGTATTCCTGACCTTTGCACTCTATACCCCATTTTGTATTCCTGACCCCATTCCTATACCCCATTTTTAGTGGTGCCGAAAATTGAGTTCAGTGTAGCCATGTCCAGTTATTGCTGTGGTTCCCTGCACACGCAGCATTTCATCCTCCTTATGTGTCCCTTTTTCTCTAACTCTAAAGTTTAAAGGTATGTCAAAGTGAGAACAGTAGTATGCTTGACAGTTATTTTTCAGATCATAATGTTTTCTTCATGTTTTGGTTTGTGCCCTGATTAATGTCATCTGACATTTGAGTAAGGGAGTGAATTTCTGCACACAGCTTTATATTGATGTTGTGGGAAAGACCAAACTCCCAGCTTAACCCCATGACTGCTGTTTCATGGTGAATACAGTGTACATAAATGAAATCTGTGTATTATTATGACTACTGAAAAAATAAATAATAATGGCCCCAGCAAAAGCACCCATCTCTGCAGTCTGCTTTACCTTCAGCAGGGAAAGTGTCAGACCAGCTGCTGCATTTTCCTTAACCACTTCTGGACCGCCCGCCATCAATATACGTTGGTCCTTTGACATTAAATACCATTGTTATGGCAGCTGATAGCTGATAGCTGCCATAACATACCTCCCAACTGGCACGGATTGTGCGTGTTTTACCCGCAGAGGCTCCTCCTTCCCGCACTCCCGCGAGACTATCATGTTTCCCGCACAGCAGGAAACATGAACACAGAAGAAGAGGAGCAGCAGCAGCAGGTAAGAGCCCCCCCCACGCGATCGGCGCACTAGTATGCAAAATGTTCCGGCGGTAACCATCACCCCCCCCCCCGCTCAACAACTCTGGTTGGCAGGGGAGAGGGGACATCAGAATGTCCCGCGAAGGGACTTTACAAAGTTGGGAGGTATGCCATAACCCTGGTATTTTCTTCAACGGCGGGTGGTCCGCTTTAGGATAAATGTGGGCTCCGTGCCGGATTCACCACAAGATCACTTTAATCGGCAGCGGGAGAGGTGCCCACATGCTTTTTTTATTGCTTTTAAGAGTAAATGTGAGATCTGAGGTGTTATTGACCCAAGATCTCACATTAAAGCGGTTGTATACCGCAAAACTTTTTTTTTTTTTTTGGTCAACCTGCAAGGCAAAGGTATAATGAGCTAGTATGACTAGCATACTAGCTCATTATCAATCACTTACCTTAGATCGAAGCCCCCGCAGCGGTCCTCGGACGCGTCCTCCGTCGAATCCATGATACCCGGAGTGACTTCCGGGTATCGCCGCTCCGGCGCTGTGATTGGCCGGAGCGGCGATGACGTCACTCCTGCACATGCGCGGGGAACGGCACGATCCCCGCGCATGCGCGAATTTCCGGCAGTGTCCGGCAGGCTCCCATTCAAGAGCCGCCGCGCTCAGTGCGCCTGCGCCGTTATCTACGGCGCGCATGCGCCGTAGATAGCGGTACAGTCTTTTTTGCAAATATCTCCGAGACTGTGTAGGTCTCAGAGATATTACAAGCACCTACAGGTAAGCCTTAATGTAGGCTTACCTGTAGGTGCTTGTACAAAATTTGGGTATACAACCACTTTAAAGAGGTCCTGTCATGCTTTTTTTCTATTACAATGGATGTTTAAATTTTTTGTAATAGGAATAAAAGTGATCCAATTTTTTTTTAAGGGGCAGTGTAAAAATAAAAAATAAAAAGTAAAATAAATAAGATCGTTTTTTTTAAAGCTCCCCGTCCCTCTGTGCTCGCGCGCAGAAGCGAACGCATACGTAAGTAGCACCCGCATATGTAAACGGTGTTCATACCACACATGCAAGGTATCGCCGCGATCATTAGAGTGAGAGCAATAATTCTAGCAAAAGTTAAATTTTTAACCATCGCCTATGGAGATTTTTAAGAGTCAAATTTTGTCGCCATTCCACGAGTGGGCGCAATTTTGAAGTATGACATGCTGGGTATCAATTTACTCAGCATAACAACATCTTTCACAATATATGGGCTAACTTTACCTTTTTCTTATTTTTTTATTCAAAAAAGTGTATTTATTCCCAAAAATTTGCGTTTGTAAGACCGCTGCGCAAATACGGTGTGACATAAAGTATTACAACAATCGCCATTTTATTCTCTAGGTTGTCTGAAAAAATAAATATATAATGTTTGGGGGTTCTAAGTAATTTTCTATCAAAAAAAATAAAAAATGATTTTAACTTGTAAACACCAAGTGTAAAAAATAGGTCTGGTCCTTAACCACTTAAGGACCGTCGCCTGTACATATACGTCGGCAGAATGGCACGGCTGGGCACAAGCACATACAGGTACGTCCTCTTTAGGAAGCCCAGCCGTGGGTCGCGCTCGTGACCCGGTCCTGAGCTCCGTGACCGCGCCTGCAGGACCCGCGGACCCGATCGCTACCGGTGTCCCGCGATCGGATCACAGAGCTGAAGAACGGGGAGCGGTAAGTGTAAACAAACCTCTCCCCGTGCTTCCTAGTGAGACTGTCACTGATCGTCTGTTCCCTGTCATAGGGAACGACGATCAGTGACGTCACACGCCAAGCCACGCCCCCACACAGTAAGAATCACTCATTAGGTCACACTTAACCCCTTCAGCGCCCCCTACAGGTTAACCCCTTCAATGCCAGTGTCATTTTCACAGTAATCAGTGCATTTTTATAGCACTGATCGCTGGTCCCAAAATATTGTCAAAAGTGTCCGATGTGTCTGCCATAATGTCGCAGTCACGATAAAAATCGCTGATCGCCGCCATTACTAGTAAAAAAAAAAAAATATTAATAAAAATGTCATAAAACTATCCCCTATTTTATAGACGATATAACTTTTGCGCAAACCAATCAATAAACGCTTATAGCGTTTCTTTTTACCAAAAATATGTAGAGGAATACGTATCGGCCTAAACTGATGAAAAAAAAATCGTTTATATATATTTTTTGGGGATATTTATTATAGCAAAAAGTAAAAAATATTGTTTTTTTTTTCAAAATTGTCGCTCTATTTTGGTTTATAGCGCAAAAAATAAGAACCACAGAGGTGATCAAGTACCACCAAAAGAAATCTCTATTTGTGGGAAAAAAAGGACGCCAATTTTGTTTGGGAGCTACGTCGCACGACCGCGCAATTGTCAGTTAAAGCGACGCAGTGCCGAATCGCAAAAAGTGGCCTGGTCTTTTAGCTACAAAATGGTCCAGGGCTTAAGTGGTTAAGTGGTTCAAAATAACAGAAACAATATATATATATTTTTTTTTGGAGAGTAGGTGAAGGGTTTGGTCCTCTGTGATACTTTTATTGGTGTCTGTGTCCCTGCTGGAGAGATTAACCCATATTTTTGTTCTGGTGTCTATTGTCAGCAAGACAGAAAGTTAGAAGTTCAGGCCTCATTCACACAGGATTTAACTCACAGCTGCAGAAAGAATAAAGCATATTCCTGCTGGTGGATAGACAGATGGATGTGAATCCTGTACAAAGCAATGACAGGTTGACATTGGCTGCAGCTGTCTGGATGTAATTGCACATGGATCAAAAGAAAGATGATCAACTTGCAGCCAGGGGTGATCATCTGTTCCTAACCACATAATTGTTTGAATCCAGTCGCAAGAATACACTTGATTCTTGTTAGTTAAACCCCCTTTGAAAGAGGCCTTAGGGTAGGGTGACCAGACATCCCCGGTTTCCGGGGACAGTCCCCGGATTGAGGGCACTGTCCCCGGACCAAGTCGGTCCCCGGTTTTGTCCCTGGATTGGATTTGAACAGGGGCTGGGGCAATTTCAAAGACAGTCAGTGCAGAATTAAAAAAATAATTCTGAATTACACCCCCACGCGCTCCTCTGCTCCTACTAGCTTAGGGGGGTGTATTGTTTTTCATTATCTGTGCCCCTTTCTGATGATCATGTGCTGGTTGGAGCGGAGGGAATATTTCTTCAGTTTCGGGCGCATACCCATTCAGCTCCGCTCGCATGTTCTTTTGCCTTGGCTCAAGTCCGGCCAGCCGCCTACCTGCTTATCTCCGGGCCTCCCTGGCGGAGTGATCTTCCTCCGCTCCCCACCTAGTAGTAGCCAGGGCCCGGAGAGTAAGACTTGACAGGCTGTGAGTCAGGGGGCGACAGGCAGAGAGTCGCTGATTGCCGCCATTACTAGTAAAAAAAAAAATATGTCCCCGGATTTCATTTAAAAAATCTGGTCACCTTACCTTAGGGAAAACTGCACATAAACTGCACACAATAACAACACAGGGGTTTAAAACTTTTCTGGATAATGACTATACATACACTCTAAAATCCTATAGATATACTGTACTTGCTACCTACAGATCTCTGTAGCAGTGGCTCCTTCAAATGGATTATGAGCAATGTATACAAAAGACATTTTGTTAGTTGTCTGCTTCAGATACCTTATTCCTGTGTTATATACTTTTCATGATGCCACCAAGGGCTCATTCACACAGTCTGGGGGGGGGGGGAGGAGTAAAAGCAGGTGGTTGAGATGTGGTTTTTACCACTGTGACAGCAGGCAGGTAAAATCACCTGGTTGTGTCCAGGATGGCAGGTATGTGTGTCCTAGATTTAGGCTCTATGCAGATTTGTACCACTAGGGGGAAGTGCTGAGAGTCCTGCAGGGGTAGAGTCAATGAGCCCAGCTGAAGTAGGTAGGCTTATTTAGACCTCTACAAAAACTCCCAGCATGTTTAGGGAGGTGCTCCATCCCGGAACCGGTTCTGTGCCTGTTTAGACTGGGGAGAGTGATACCTGTCTGTGCGGTGAAACAATGCCTGTGTGGCAATGTGGCAAGCCTCTGTAACAGGGAGATAGGTGCTGGGGACAGCACAAGGCTGCACCTAGCTAATAGCCAGGGAACCTATGTGCGTAGTAAGTGGCAAGGATTAATTTTCATGTTTCTTTTGTTTTGCTGTTTTGACCATTGTATATAGTGTAAATAAACCGCACCTTTGTTTTTTTCACCTTCACTACTGTTTGCTGTGCCTAATTTTTGTGTAGTGAACCCTGCTGTGAAATATTAGATCAAGAATTGTAATTACATGCCCCTGTTGAACAGGGGCAGAAAAATTGGGCCTTAGGCACTGGTGCCACAACACTGCAACCCCTCACAGATACTATAGTTGGATCGCAGGAATGAGCCCTGCTGCAAAGTATTGCATCAAAAATTGTAATTACACGCCCCTGTTAAACAGGGGCAGAAAATTTGGGCTTTAGGCACTGGTAGTGGTGCCACAACACTGCAACCCCTCACAGAAACTATAGTTGAAGCGCATGAATGAGCCCTGCTGAAAATTATTGCATCAAAAATTTTAATTATACGCCCCTGTTAAACAGGGGCAGAAAAATTGGGCCTTAGGCACTGGTGCCACAACACTGAAACCCCTCACAGATACTATAGTTGGAGCACAGGAATGACCCCTGCTGCAAAGTATTGCATCAAAAATGTTAATTACACACCCCTGTTAAACAAGGGCTGAAAAATTGGGCCTTAGCCACTGGTGGCGGTGCCCAGAACCTAAAATGTTCTTACAAGCTATCAGCATGAACATTGAGGAGGAAGAGGATAGTCACTCAGCATAACAGGATAGTCACCCAGCAGCAGCATAGCCAGTCTTGAAGGGATCTCCCATTCAAAAAAATAATTATTCGGTTACATCAACATCAGGTGCTTGGTAGCTGGTGATCCAAGACTGATTCATTTTTATGAAGGTCAGCCGATCGACCGAGTCGGTAGACAGGCGCACCCTGTGATTGGTTACAAAGCCTCCAGCAGCACTGAATGTGCGTTCCGAAAGAACGCTGGATGCAGGACAGGCCAGTAGCTCAATTGCATAGTGTGCAAGCTCTGGCCAGTGATCCATCCTCAAGACCCAGTAACCCAGAGGATTTTCGGTGGGAAAGGCGTCCAAGTCTGATCTTGCCCCTAGGTATTCCTGCACCATGTAAAACAGACGCTGGCGATGGTTGCTGGAACCGATCATACCTTGGGGCTGCGGACTAAAAAATTGTCGGAACGCATCGGTCAGACGCCCACCTTCTCCACCGCTCCTTCTTTGACTGACCGAAGCCTCAGCAACATGTTGTCCAGGACCAGGATTTTGTAACCTCCCAGTCTCTGGGAACGTGTTGCACAGACCTTTCTGCAAGGCCGCCCGAAGATGTTTCATCCTCTGCTCCCTCTGCAACAACCTTACCCTTGTAACGTGGATCAAGGAGGGTTGCCAGCCAGTAATGATCCCTCTCCTTGATACCACGAATACGAGGATCCTTCCACAGGCTTTGCAGGATCAGGGAGGCCATGCAGCGTAGGTTTGCTGAGGCAATCGGTCCGGAGTCCTCTGGGTCACTCAGGACGACATGATCCGCAGCCACCTCATCCCAGCCACGTACAAGTCCATGGGTTTCTTGGGACTGTAATTGATCCCTTGAAGACTGCTGCTGATGCTGAGTGATAGGCTCCACCTCCATGCTGACACAATCCTTCTCCTCCTCCTCCTCCTCCTCTTCCTGTGTGATAGGCGAGCCAGCAGGAACACTGTCTGGATAAAGGGGGCCTTGAGAGGTAAGGAAGTCTTCCTCTTCCTCCCTCTGATCTGCCTCAAGTGCCCTGTCCATTATTCCACGCAGCGTGTGCTCCAACAGGTGGACAAGAGGGACAGTGTCACTGATGCATGCACTGTCACTGCTCACCATCCTCGTGGCCTCCTCAATTGGTGCCAGGAGAGTGCATGCATCCCTGATCATGGCAAACTGGCGTGGCAAAAAAAAAACAAGCTCCCCTGACCCTGTCCTGGTGCCATATTGCAACAGATACTCATTGATGGCCCTCTGCTGCGTGTGCAGCCGCTGCAGCATGGCCAACATTGAGTTCCACCTGGTGGGCATGTCACAGATTAGGCGGTTCTTGGGCAGGGTTGTATTCCTTTTGGAGGTCAGCCAGCCGAGCACTGGCATTATATGACCGGCGGTAATGCACACAGAGTTTCCTGGCCTGCCTCAGGACCTCCTGTAAGCCTGGGTACCTGCCCAAGAACCGCTGCACCTTCAAGTTAAAACAGGGCACATGGGTCAGTTGTCCCTGTCGGTGGGCGGAGAGGAGGTTGGTGCCATTGTCGCAAACCACCATTCCTGGCTTAAGCTGGCGTGGCATCAACCACCTCTGAGCCTGCCCCTGCAGAGCTGACAGAATCTCTGCCCCAGTGTGGCTCCTGTCCCCCAAGCACACCAGCTCAAGCACCGTGTGGCATCTTTTTGCCTGTGTACTTGCGTAGCCCCTTGAACACCTACGGAGTACCGCTGGTTCCAAGGACAAAGCACAGGAAGAGGCCATGGAAGAAGAAGGGGAGGGGGTGGAGGAGAGAGGTTTGTCAGAATCACTAGTAGTAGCATTTTGGAGGCGTGGTGGCGGAACAACCTCCAACACTACTGCACCCTGTCCTGCATCCTTCCCAGCTGCCAGCAGAGTCACCCAATGCGCAGTGAAAGATAGGTAACGTCCCTGTCCATGCCTGCTGGACCATGAGTCAGCGGTAAAATGCACCTTACCGCTGACCGCCCTGTCCAGCGAGGCCAAGACATTGCCTTCCACATGCCGGTAGAGAGCCGGAATCGCCTTCCCGTGAGAAAAAGTGGCATTTGGGAACCTGCCACTGAGGAACCGCACATTCCACAAACTCACGGAAGGGGGCAGAGTCTACAACTGAAAAGGCAGCAGTTGAAGTGCTAGCAATTTAGCCAAGCTAGCATTCAACCGCTGGGCATGTGGATGGCTGGGAGCAAACTTCTTTCGGCGGTGCAGCAGTTGGGACAGGGAAATTTGCCTGGTACAATCTGACATTGGTGTACCGATAGCAGATTGCCCGCAAGTACTTGGCTGTGACACACCTAATTCTACACCTTCATTCCTCTCAGTGCAGGTTTCAGAGAGGACTGAAGGTATAGTGGGGTTGGAGATCCCAGCTGATGAAGAGCAAGGAGAGGTCCGCTTTGTTCTTTGGTGTGGGTCTTTTATGTATGCTTGCCAACGAACTGCATGCCTGAGTGAGACATATGTTGCAAATAGCAGCGCTGCGATCTGATGCACTCGTCTCAAAAAAGGCCCACACCAAAGAACTTTTGGAATAACGTGCAGAGACAGCAGCGCCCTGCACATGCGGAGCTCTGCGGTGTGATTCTGTCGGTGTGCTGCCCTTATGCTGGCCCCTGGAGGGCATCCTGCCTCGTTGGAGATGTACCTCCTCCTCTTCCTCTCTCCTATCAGGCACCCAGGTAGAGTCTGTGACCTCATCATCCCCTCCCTCCTCATCACTGTAGCAAATCTGGCAGTATGCTGCAGCTGGGGGAACATGACTGCCAGATTGCTGTCCTTCTTGGGCACCCCCTCTCTCTGGGCTCAAGTTTCTGCTTTCCTCTAGTTGGGTACCATCATCGGAGCATTCAAAATGCTGTGCATCCTCCTGCAGCATATACCCAACACTAAATAATGTGAGTCTTTCGCGCTACTACAGAGTAGATAAAAAGTGAATGGAGTGACAATGTGCAAAAAGCTGCAAAAACTAAAAGTGTTCACCTTACATTACACGGATAGTTTTCTTATCATCATATACTGTATTAGGAGTATGTTTTATTTCACAGGTTGTAATATGTATGTTTGCTTTTAGCGCAAGAACACTTTTTCATATTATGTACCCAACACTGTGGTCAAACAGTTCGGGGAACTCCTCAGGAGGACATGGTGGGGCTAGGGAAGGAGTAACTGATGCCATTGAGCCGAGGGAAGAGGCCGCTTTGGCAGCTGCTTTGCCAGACAAAGTACCCTGAGCCTGGGTGAGAGAGGATGAGGAGGATAAGGACGGCTTGGTCATCCACTCTACCAAGTCTTCGGCATGTTGCGGCTGAACGCGGCCAGCTGCCAAAAAAAAGGACAAGCGTGTCCCAGGGCCATGTGCTGATGAGGATGCACCGTGTCCACGACCAGCACTGTTGCCTATAGACACAGAGCCTGCTTGCCCTCTTTTATTGGCTCGTGACTGTCTGCCTCTCCTTGTTGTCCTTCCAGACATACTAATGGCCTGCAGTGAGATGTAGCTGCACAAAGCTGGGATGTATATATATATACTGATTATACTGCAGTTAGCAGAATCAACTGCCTGCCTGTAGTATTATTAGTAAGAGAACGCCAGCAAATGTCTCCAGTTAGCTTTAGTTGCACACTGTGCACAAGATACAATACACTGACTGAAAATACTGCAGCTGCCTGCCTGCCTGCCTGTGGTATTATTAGTAAGAGAACACCAGCAATTGTCTTCAGTTATCTTTAGTTGCACACTGTGCAGAGGACACAGTACCCTAACTGAAAATACTGCAGCTCCCTGCCTGTGGTATTAGTATGAGAACACCAGCAATTGTATTCAGGTAGCTTTAGGTGCACACTGTGCAAAGGACACAGTACACTAACTGAAAATACTTGCAGCTCCCTGCCTGTGGTATTAGTATGAGAACACCAGCAATTGTATTCAGGTAGCTTTAGGTGCACACTGTGCAAAGGACACAGTACACTAACTGAAAATACTTGCAGCTCCCTGCCTGTGGTATTAATATGAGAACACCAGCAATTGTGTTCAGGTATCTTTAGGTGCACACTGTGCAAAGGACACAGTACACTAACTGAAAATACTGCAGCTACCACAATCACCTGCCTGCCTGTCAGTACATTAGGAAGAGAATAACAGGAATGGATCTAGCTAAACTGAATACAGTGTATATATATATATATATATATATATATATATACAACACCTGGGATGCATATATATCCTCTACACACTGTAACTGCAGCTAACTGACTCGCCTGTCTGCTCTATCTAACTCAAATTAAATGACACTATCTCTCTCACTGTCTTTCTTTCACCACCGCAACACACTACACAAGGCCGCCACGCAGGCCGCCTTATGTAGTGTGGGGCGTGTACTAAACCCCCATAGACATAATTGGCCAAAGCCACCCTGGCTTTGGCCAATTATGGCTCTCCGTTCTTACCGCGCTGTGATTGGCCAAAGCATGCGGGTCATAGTGCATGCTTGGCCAATCATCAGCCAGCAATGCACTGCGATGCCGCAGTGAATAAATGGGCCGTGACGCGCCACTCGAATTTGGCGCGAACGGCCCATAATGTTCGAAATTCGACGAACGGTCGAACAGCCGATGTTCGAGTCGAACATGCGTTCGACTCGAACTCGAAGCTCATCCCTACTTAGGAAGTGACATATTGCCTTTTTAGCGCATGTCAAACGCCCTTTAAAAAGATATCCACTGTGGATCACTTTTCAGAGGGGTAGCAATAATAGCTGCCAGTATAAACAAGCCTTAATGCCCTGTACACACGATAGGATTTTCCGTCAAAAAAAGTTGGATGTGAGCTTTTGGTCGGATATTCCGACCGTGTGTATGCTCCAACATTTTCTGTCAGAATTTCCGCCAGCAAAAGATTGAGAACAGGTTCTCTATTTTTCCGACGGAAAAAGTTCTTGTCGGAAATTCCGCTCGTCTGCATGCAATTCTGACGCGCAAAAAAACATGCATGCTCAGAATCAAGCAGAAGAGCCGAACTGCCTATTGAACTTCATTGATCTCGGCTCGTCGTACTTCTTGTACGTCACCGAGTTCTTGACGGTCAGAATTTCAGACAAGATTTGTGTGACCGTGTGTATGCAACACAAGTTTGAGCCAACATCCTGTCAGAAAAAATCCACTGTTTTCTTGTCGGAATTTTCGATCGTGTGTACGGGGCATAAGTCTAAATTTGTATAATTTCGTTACAGTGTTTATTATTTACAAAAGTCTGTTTCCATATCTACCATGCCTCACTGTCATGTGTTACATGTGTATGTAGATGATAAGCTAAAATTGCTTTATGCATTCATATCCACATAAAGACATAAGCCTTATACTGTGCATAAACCTGAACTGTGTCCAAAGCAAAAATATTTTCCCTTTTATGTGCCAGTAAGCTGATTGGTTGCTATGGGCACCCAGTTCTTATTTTAAACACATTCATATGTGATAATAAAATGACATGCAGATGATTTTCAGAAACAATTTAAACTAGACCGGTCATGAAAGAACATAGAGGTTGCCATTACTGACATCTCCTTCTAAAAATGCAAGTTGCCTAGTTGTCATACTGACACACTGGGTGGAATTAAATAAATAGTGTTGCAAGCACATGCTTGCACCACTCTCCTAAACATAAAAAAATGGAGCAGATGCTGCTCCTAATCAGCAAAGGAGTGCAAACCCCTTTGTTAATTAGGAGCAATTATGTCAGGGAAATGTCAGGGAAACCGTATGCACGAAGATGTGCACTTCATAATAATTCTCGAGTGACAACTAGAGGTTCTTTAACTCGCGCACACGTGCACATGTGCATTAGCGTGAGCGTGCATCAATACTTGGCATTCACTTGCCTATTTAAAGTTGCTCCAGAGACCAAAAGATTGCTGAGTGCAGGAGAAATACTTTTTCTGTTCATCATCTTCTAACGTCTGTGACCTGATCCTGTGTTTGTTCCTGTGTATACACGGCTCGTTCCTGATACCTTGTTGCTGACTTAACTCTGCCTTTTGTCTAAAGTTCCTGTGCCTTCTTTGCACACCTGATACTGACCCTGGCTTAGCCCTGACTCTGCTCTGGATCCGATTCTGTACCTCTGCTGCTTGGATATTACTGAATTCTGCATACCTGACCAAACGAGATCCTGCATCCGCCTGCTCACCAGCTTGGTTGCTGCCTGCTGTTCTGCATCTGCTGCTGTGTGCCTGCACCTGCCAGTCCCCTAGTCTGTTTCTCCTATCCTGCACCTGCTGCCGTGTATCAGCATCGGCCAGTTCACGAGTCTGCCTGCTGCTTGGTACTTGCTGCAAGTACCTTCGGTCCAGGATCTTCAACCAGGCACCCATGCCACTCTGTGTCCTGTTTTACACAGTCACCACTTTTAGGAAAAAAAGGACAGGAGGTGTAAAGGAAAGCCCTCCCGTCAGCTCGGCCTCAACCAGGTACATGACAAATCAGTTCTTTGTTCTGTGGCTGTAATGGATGCAACACATGGCACAGAAAACAGAGAGCTGGAGCTGCTCTGCTCAACTCAGGGTGGGAGGAAGGAGGCGAGTTGTTAATCCTGCATGCTCTGCTCATGTAGTGTATTCACTGCACGATCAGAAGAGGACGTGAATGGTCTGCTAAAAGGAAGAACCTGGCAAGGATCTACAGAAATTTTCTATATGGAAAACAGCTGCACTTTCTCTGTTAATTAGGGGCAGACCCTGTGCCAGTTTCTGTTTCACTCTAGAATAGAAACTGGCATGGGTGGCGCAAATAGACCTGAAACAGGAGCATTAACTGGAAGTTAGTTAATGTGGCGCATGCCACTTCTGATACTTTTTTGTGCCATTATAATGGTGTAAGGAGCTTAGTTCATTTCACAGTCTCTCTTTATTACATATGACTTTTCTCCTATACTCCTATTAAGGCCACAAAAGGAAAAAAAAACAACTGAGAATTGGCCCTCTGGGGTTCTATTCCTAATAGAGGGCTATGGTGATTGCTTAGTACATGACTCTCTGGGGCATGTTTGCTAGTTCTCTATTTTTTGTGTTTCAGGTTACAAGCTGTCTGTGGTTGCTAGAAAGATTTACTTTGGTTGCTAGTCAGATCTTCAGTCAGTGCTGAGCTCTGGATTGGTGACAAATCAGCTGGCCAGAGAGTGCAAACTTTCACTTATATATCCTCTCCTATCACGAGGCAGTGTCCGCAGTTACCTCAGCTCTGTCATCTGGACTCACCTCTGGATTATCTTCAGCCTTCCTTTTGGATCTTTTGTTCTGCTCCCCTGTCCACCATCCCCAGTGCTCTGTTTTCCCCTCATCACTGTAAATCCTTATGGGGGGAGGGGGGGGGGTAATGTCGTCCATTGTGTGGGTGGACAGTGGTTGGTAAACTGTTATCTGCTTGGTGTATAATATTACTGCTTGAGTCTTGGTAACTAAGCATGTTGGTCTGTTTTGGTTCTCTTTAGTATTAAAGGTTAAAGTTTATCTCATAATTAAAATAGATTTTAACCCAATAATTGGGTTTTCCCACAACCTTTATTCATTTTTTTTTTTATTATTTAGGTATTTTATGGTGTGATAGGTGTTAACGGGGTGCATTTCACAGATATCTGTATAAAGCTGCTTCATTGTTCTGGGACAACGTTGCCTAGAGTGATGTAGCTTTGTCACACTGCAGTTCATGTTAGTTTTAGCTTGCTTCAGAAGGACATATTTCCTAAAGTTTCAAGTGAGATCATTTTATGAAGAGGGAGCTGTTTTTCAAATTCCCCTGAATGTAACTGGGAATTTGAAGAAGACACAAATTCACGTCACCTCGTGTCCATATTACATTAATAAATCGAGTCCAAGGTAAACTGTATGAGCTGTCCTCATTTACACAATATAACCTGATATCCTTTTAAATATATTGTATCAGTATCTTGCAAGATCCTTTTTCTGCAGTTTCTGTTTCATGCCTTGGAGGCTGAAGTGTCCATACATACAGCTAGTGTAATATTAGGACTAGGCAATGTGTGAGATTAGGTAATGCCTCTATTTGACAGGCACATGGGTGTGGGTGAGCATGAGCAGCCCTGAGTGTATTCTGGGCTGCTCACCTCCACAGTTGTCAAATTAGGATGAGAAGCTGTGTCCATGCAGGTACATGCATCCCCCTACAGTTACATGGGCTGCCTACACGCAGCACCTGGCAGCTCAAGCCACACAAATCCATAGACCAATAATGCTCTATGGCTTCAGCGCCTGTGTGAATGAGGACAATTGCTTTATTAGAAACATCCCCTCTTGCATGTTGTTTAAAGGGGTTGTAAAGGTTCGTTTTTTATTTTCTAAATAGGTTCCTTTAAGCTAGTGCATTGTTTGTTCACTTACCTTTTCCTTATATTTCCCTTCTAAATATTTTTTTTCTTTGTTTTCCTTGTCTGAATTTCTCACTTCCTGTTCCTCCTCAGTAAGCTGTTCAGTAAGCTGTTCTGGCTGACTCCACACCACTCGGATGACGGTGTGAAGTTTAGTGAGGAGAAACAGGAAGTGAGAAATTCAGACAAAGAAAAAAAAACATTTAGAAGGTAAATAGAAAGAAAAGGTAAGTGAACCAACAATGCACTAGCTTAAAGGAACCTATTTGGAAAATAAAAAATGAACCTTTACAACCCCTTTAACTAACCCTTCAAAATAAACAACTGAACTTTAGGAAAGGTGGGGATGCCAGAAACGTAATAAAGCATTTGTTACCCTAAAAAAATAAAATAAATGATCCTGTCCCTTTAAAGCATGAATAACAGCTCAGTGCTTGTGCTGTGTAATTTGGCCCCCTGATTTACCTGAAATACCTGGCTGATCCTGCCTGGTTCTGCCCCCCCCCTGTAAACTGACCACGGTTTATTATGGCTGCTGATCCCTGACCCCGTGGTCAGTTTACGTGCCTCTGTCATCCGCTCTCTCCTCTGTCCTCCTCTCCTCTGTCCTTCCTCCTCTCCCCTGTCTTCTCCCCCCTCCCCTCCCTGCCAGTCAGCTTGTGCCAGTGCCCCCACCCTCCCCTCCTGCTGCTGCTGAAAGAACTTTAGCATTTTCAGGCAATCCCTTTGTTAAATAATGCTATGTCTCCACTGCATGTGCTTCATTAAAAAAATGCCCCAGTATACCTTATTTCTGAGCGCTGCTCGGCACTCCGGTGACCAGCCGCCTCTCTCCCCCTCTCCTCCTCCCGACTGATGTCAGCAGGGGATTCTCAGCCCCTGCCGCTGTAGCTGTCAAATCAAGAGAGGGAACGGCGGCCAGTCATGTGAACAGTGGCGCTCCGAAATAAGGTATACAGAGGCATTTTTTTAAATAAAGCACATACATTGGAGACATTGCATTATCTAACACAGGGGATTGCCTATAAATGCTAAAGTGGGTTTAAGTCCACTTTAATGGTTCACTGTGTTATGTGAGGAAAAATTCCTGGTATAAACATATTCTTTACTTCCCTAGATATTTCACTAGACGATGAGGACTGGTCAGAGTTTAGGGATACATTCAAAACCTCTGTCATTGCCTCCTGAGACTGAATTATACAGATTAAAGTATTCCATCAGACTCACCTTACCCCGGCTAGACTATATAAAATGGGACTCCTGCCCTCGGCTAGCTGTTTTCGCGGCTGCGGCCAGGAGGCTGACTTCCTACATTGTTTTTGCTTGTGCCCGATAGTTCGAGATTTCTGGGAGGAGGTGGGTGTCTTTGTCTCCTCAGCGTTAGGCCTCCCAAACATTATTCATCCCAAGAACTGCCTTCTTGGCATTTTTGGGGACTTACATATTTCCACCCATGCCAAGAGACTGCTATGCATACTCTATCTTTATGTTAAGAAAGCCATCCTATTATCCTGGATGGGAGCACAGTCCTCTCTGAAGTCCCTTTGGCTGAAACTTATAGACGATGCTATCCCCCTTTATAAACTCACTTTTGAGCTCCGGAAACAGAATAAAACGTTCCATAAGATCGGGGGTAAATGGCTGGCTAGCCCGTTGACTCTCTCACAATGCATATAATTTATCCTTGTCAGACATTGCTAGGCCGTGCCCTGAAGATTTCAGGTGTTTGAGGTTTTTTTATTTTCTGTTGTTGGTCTGCCTCAGTGACTATATGCCTGCTCTTTTTCTCCTTTTGTGCATTGTGTTCAAATACTGCACTTAAAAATTTTATTTTTGTATACTCCTTTGTATTTGTGCAAAATTGATGTATGGGTAATACCTGACTGTGCCCAGATTGTCTGGGGCTAATGTGTTTTTTTTTTCTGTATGTCTATCTGTTTGTCTTGAAACTCAATAAAAATATCTTTAAAAAAAAAAAAAACATTCTTTATTGTCAAATGTTTGCTCCTGGTCCTGGTTGTTGGAATTGAATCATATGCGCAGCGATGTTTGGAGCCCTCTTGACTGGTTGACATGAAACCCATTGATGCTGGTGTGCAGCTCCCCTGTTTGACAATACAGTATATAACCCTCCAAAATAGGAATAAATAAAGTACAAATTATGGAAACAACATGCTTTCTAAAAAAAAAAGAAAAGAAAAAGAGCATAATTATCCTAAAAATAAATAAAGGGGGTCTTTAGTGCGGCCTCTGAAATCACTGAAGGGCTACCTATGATAACCAGTTAATGTAATGTTACAGAAAGCTGTCAGAGACCACAGACATGCAAACCTTGTATGTTAGGATTGTCCCTCATTTTGCATGAGTTCTAGGATGAGCAAACAAAGGAGAGGGGACAGGAGACAGCCCTGACTTGACCCCCTTGAAATTAAAAAGGGATCGGGAAACAACCTGTTGACCTTGACCAATGCAGACAGCCATCTATTTCAACTTGTTGTGCCCTAAACCAGTATGAAATTCCAGTTGACCTTGTCAAATGCCTTTTCAGTGTCAGTGGAAAGGTAACGATTCTTTATACTGTCAACTTGAGACACATTACATAAATTACTAGAGATCACAGCTATTAATGCCCACCTTTACAAATGCTTCCACATTTGTACTACCTACCTCTCCTTTATGCTGGATACACACTAAACAAATCTTGGCTGCTTCCTGAGAAAGTGACCAAAATTTGCTATGTAGGTGGTCCTGTCGGCCACCTCCAGCCCGACATCTTTCAATGGAGCTAGGTGGAAAGTTGTCAGTTGAACAGCTGCAGCATCAAGTTAGATTCAGCTGCTGTTCAGGTATTCTGCCAGTGGCGGCTGTCAGATTGCAATAGCCACAATGGGAGATTTCTCCATCCGCGCTGTATAGCATGGATGGGGGAATCTGTGTTACACACATAAAAATAACCTATGTGTGCATACCGAGCTTTAAATATAGTGAAATACGCAATTTAGTTTTTTCTCTCAGCAATGTCTCTATTATAAAAGGTCAAAGAAAAAAAAAGAAAATAAATAGACAGTATAGAAAAAGTAAGATAGTGTGAAAGAATAAAACCAAGCCATTTAATTACTAGAACCCAGTCCAAAGAATATTTTCCTTTGCTAGCCTAAATGAGACCCTAAGTAAGGAAAACATAGACTACTTCTTGAAGGGGCTCTGAGGGCTGCACAAGTGGCAGAGGGCCACAGGCCATTACATGAATTGATGATAGGGAGAAGTGCTTATTGTAAAGCGGATCCTCTGTGGTTGCACAAACAGGCAGCCAGCTGACAATGCTTATGATGTTTTAATGTACATAAACGGTTGTGAAAACTCCATTGCACCATTCACTAGCTTTTGAAATGCACTAAATAAATCCCTGAGGATCAAAGATTACTCCATTATATAGTACAAAATAATTTTCTCCATGTGATTTTATAATTACAGAGGATGACTAAGGAGGGGATTACCTAAAAATAAATACATATTCCAACTACACAAACCTACATTAATTTGAAAGAGCAAACTGTGTTAAGAGTAAATAAAATACAAATGACTGGGTCCTAGACATATGCATAGGCTTCACTGGACTTATACATAAGGTCTACCAATCATGGTTGGCCAATTGCAAAAACAACAAACTTGGCTAGTTATAATCGAGTAGTGTGGTGGTTAACAAACGAGGAGTCATGGGTTAGGAAGGTCAAGTTCTTAGATCTTCAGACTGTTTAGCAATAAAGGAATTGTTCTATTTAATTTGTTAAATATAGATTTTTCTCATTTGTGTTTTATTATAAAATGTACATAGTTAGGTATAAATGATGGCTGGGAATTTTGGGGCATTGTATTCATTTCAGGAACATGGAGATCTTAGATGCTATCAGAAACAGAGAACTATCCATCTACAGCTAGCTATACATAGTTTGGTTTGTGGATGCTACAACATTGATCAAATACTACATTTTGTGGACCCCTACCTAATTATACACTCTAAGTATGTCCATTCAGCGAGACCCTCATATTACACAGATGCTTTTAAGTTTCATTAAACAGGAAGATGAAAATCTGACTGCATGTGGTCACTTTAAGACTGGCCTTTGAATAGCAAGCCAGGAGCTCAGGACTTTACCATACTGACAACATATGACAACATTATACACAAAGGTATACCTAAACAGACAGTATTGATGTATTTATGACATTATATCAAAATCTTACCATAAAATCGTTGGTAAACTCGTCTGCATTTTCTTTTTTTTTCAGGTAACCATCAAGATATCGCTGAAGAACCTCCCTCTGCTCCATTTTGTGAGGCCAGCAAAAGAATATGGTCACATTAGGTCGATTTTAAATGAGACCACCATGCAGAAGCGAGGAGTGTGGTTAACAAACATCTCAGCAGAAAGAAACAACTATAAAGTCTTAAGCGGAAGCTATTACTGACAGCTACTTGTGGTCAAACAAGAAATCAACAGGGTCCTATAGCCTTCCACTTTTGCCAAAAGGCTTCATTATGTAAAAAAAAAACTTCTCATTTATAGTTCTATAGTTCATTTATAGTTCTAAAACAGCTGTGAAAAACCTACTACCACACTGAACATGTCTTTTTGCTGATAATATCTTTTTACCTTTTCCTCTTTCTCATCATAAACAATATGTTCATTGTTGACACTCATCAGTGAGAAATGACGCTATTGGATATACAGTGGGTACGGAAAGTATTCAGACCCCCTTAAATTTTTCACTCTTTGTTATATTGCAGCCATTTGCTAAAATCATTTAAGTTATTCTTGTTTCCTCATTAATGTACACACAGCACCCCATATTGACAGAAAAACACAGAATTGTTGACATTTTTGCAGATTTATTGAAAAAGAAAAACTGAAATATCACATGGTCCTAAGTATTCAGACCCTTTGCTGTGACACTCATATATTTAACTCAGGTGCTGTTCATTTCTTCTGATCATCCTTGAGATGGTTCAACACTTGATTCCATCTGTGTTTGATTATACTGATTGGACTTGATTAGGAAAACCACACACCTGTCTATATAAGACCTTACAGCTCACAGTGCATGTTAGAGCAAATGAGAATCATGAGGTCAAAGGAACTGCCTGAAGAGCTCAGAGACACAATTGTGGCAAGGCACAGATCTGGCCAAGGTTACAAAAAAATTCTACTGAACTTAAGGTTCCTAAGAGCACAGTGGCCTCCATAATCCTTAAATGGAAGACGTTTGGGACGACCAGAACCCTTCCTAGAGCTGGCCGTCCGGCCAAACTGAGCTATCGGGGGAGAAGAGCCTTGGTGAGAGAGGTAAAGAAGAACTCAAAGATCACTGTGGCTGAGCGGGGCTTTATGGCAGAGTGGCCCGACGGAAGCCTCTCCTCAGTGCAAGACACATGAAAGCCCACATGGAGTTTGCTAAAGAACACCTGAAGGACTCCAAGATGGTAAGAAATAAGATTCTCTGGTCTGATGAGACCAAGATAGAAATTTTTGGCCCTAATTCTAAGCGGTATGTGTGGAGAAAACAAGGCACTGCTCATCACCTGTCCAATACAGTCCCTACAGTGAAGCATGGTGGTGGCAGCATCATGCTGTGGGGCTGTTTTTCAGTTGCAGGGACAGGACGACTGGTTGCAATCAAGGGAAAGATGAATGTGGCCAAGTACAGGGTTATCCTGGACGAAAACCTTCTCCAGAGTGCTCAGGACCTCAGACTGGGCCGAAGGTTTACCTTCCAACAAGACAATGACCCTAAGCACACAGCTAAAATAACGAAGGAGTGGCTTCACAACAACTCCGTGGCTGTTCTTGAACGGCCCAGGCAGAGCCCTGACTTAAACCCAATTGAGCATCTCTGGAGAGACCTAAAAATGTCTGTCCACCAACGTTTACCATCCAACCTGACAGAACTGGAGAGGATCTGCAAGGAGGAATGGCAGAGGATCCCCAAATCCAGGTGTGAAAAACTTGTTGAATCTTTCCCAAAAAGACTCATGGCTGTTTTAGATCAAAAGGGTGCTTCTACTAAATACCGAGCAAAGGGTCTGAATACTTAGGACCATGTGATATTTCAGTTTTTTTTTTTTTATAAATCTGCAAAAATATCAACAATTAAATGATTTTAGCAAATGGCTGCAATATAACAAAGAGTGAAAAATTTAAGGTGGTCTGAATACTTTCCGTACCCACTGTATAAGAATACTATTTTATGTAAGTAAAGTATGTATGTATATGAGTAAGTATTAACAGCTATACATGATATTGATGTGAAATCCTCTTCTTTTTACTTTGGTAATAGTGATACAATTTTTAAATAGAACATATGGGTATAGGAAAATGTGAGTCATAACTTTTAAAGCCTAACAACAAGCCTTTTTTCAGCTTATACCAATTCACAGATGAAACAACAGGGACTTTAACTATATCCCCTGAGGTAGTTCACAGACACCACTTTATAAAATATTATTTTTATTATTCAAAAAATCCTTAAAATAGTTGTAAAGCCTAAACATTTTTTACCTTAATGCATTCCTTACATTAAGGTAAAAAATGTTTAGGTGTCAGCATACCCCCTCACCCCCTCTTTTACTTACCTGAGCCCTCATTCGGTCCAGCGCCGTACACGTCTGCAGGTCTTCTCTCCCCTCACTTCTGGATCTCTCTGGCTTGCTGGGGCATCGGGAGCCATTGGCTTCCAGTGCTGTCAATTAAACCCAGTAATGAGAGAGAGGGGGTGGGGATGAGTCTTGCTGTCTGTATCAATGGACACAGGGCTGGTTCAAGGATTTTTGACACCCTAGGCGAAACCTAATTTTTCCTCCACCTTAGCCCCACCCCTGACTCCACCCCCTTTGCCCTGCCCATGTATACCCAACCTTTTTAATTAAGTGCCCATCAAATGCAGTCCACCAGTGCCCATCAAATGCACCCTGACCATTGCCCATCAATGCAGCCTACCAGCACCCATCAAATGCAGCCTACCAGCACCCATCAAATGCAGCCTACCAGTGCTCATCAATGCAGCCTACCAGCACCCATCAATGCAGCCTACCAGCCCCCATAAAATTCAGCCTACCAGTGCCCATTATGAATGTTTGCTTGCTTTCATTCATTCGGGATTCGGGACACAGACACAGTCCTCCGCCGCTGCTGTGCCTCTGACACTATGTGCGAACGGAGCTGCGGCTGCCTGCTGATACTGAGACTTAGTTGCTCGCTGCAGAGAGAAGTAGGAACACCAGTGGCCGGGCACCCTAGGCAGCAGTGCACCCTAGGCGGCTGCTTAGTTTGCCTAGTGGTAGCACCGGCCCTGCTTCCTGCTTCCCATGGGGGGCACTGGACAAAGGAAAGGGGCCAGGAGCGCCGGCAGGGGCACATGAATAGTGGAGGTTTGTGTCCGCTCTGTGCATTTCCATTGCACAGAGCGGGTAAGTAAAGACTAGGGATGAGCTTCGTGTTCGAGTCGAACCCATGTTCGACTCGAACATTGGCTGTTCGGACGTTCGCCGAATTTCGAACATTATGGGTCGTTCGCGCCAAATTCGAGTGGCGCGTCACGGGCCATAATTCACTGCGGCATCACAGTGCATTGCTGGCTGATGATTGGCCAAGAATGCACTATGACCCGCATGCTTTGGCCAATCACAGCGCCGTCAGCACAGAGAGACATAATTGGCCAAATGAAGGGTGCCTTTGGCCAATCATGGCTCAGGGGAGTAGGTACACGCCCCACACTATATAAGGCCGGCCTTGTGTAGTGTGTTGCGGCGGCGGAGAGAGACAGATAGAGAGTCAGAGTGTCATTTCATTTCAGTTAGATAGAGCAGGCAGGCGATTGAGTTAACTCCTAGGATTTGTGTATAGATATATATATATATATATATAGATATATATATATATATACACTGTATTCAGTTTAGCTAGATCCGTTCCTGTTATTCTCTTCCTAATATACTGACAGGCAGGCAGTTGATTGTGGTAGCTGCAGTATTTTCAGTCAGTGTACTGTATCCTGTGTACAGTGTGCAACTAAAGCTAACTGCAGACAATTGCTGGTGTTCTCTCCCTAATAATACCACAGGCAGGCAGGCAGCTGCAGTATTTTCAGTCAGTGTACTGTATCTTGTGCACAGTGTGCAACTAAAGCTAACTGGAGACAATTGCTGGTGTTCTCTTTCTAATAATACCACAGGCAGGCAGGCAGCTGCAGGATTTTCAGTCAGTGTACTTTATCCTGTGCACAGTGTGCAACTAAAGCTAACTGCAGACAATTCCTGGTGTTCTCTTCCTAATAATACCACAGGCGGGCAGGCAGCTGCAGTATTTTCAGTCAGTGTACTTTATCCTGTGCACAGTGTGCAACTAAAGCTAACTGCAGACAATTGATGGTGTTCTCTTCCTAATAATACCACAGGCAGGCAGGCAGGCAGCTGCAGTATTTTCAGTCAGTGTACTGTATCCTGTGCACAGTGTGCAACTAAAGCTAACTGCAGACAATTGCTGGTGTTCTCTTCCTAATAATTCCACAGGCAGGCAGCTGCAGTATTTTCAGTCAGTGTACTGTATCCTGTGCACAGTGTGCAACTAAAGCTAAGTGCAGACAATTGCTGGTGTTCTCTTCCTAATAATACCACAGGCAGGCAGAGTTGGTAGAGTGGATGACCAAGCCGTCCTCATCCTCCTCATCCTCTCTCACCCAGCCTCAGGGTACTTTGTCAGCCAAAGCGGCCTCTTCCCTCGGCTCAATGGCATCAGTCACTCCTTCCCTAGCCCCACCATGTCCTCCTGAGGAGTCCCCTGAACTGTTTGACCACAGTGTTGGGTACATGCTGCAGGAGGATGCGCAGCGTTTTGAAGGCTCCGATGATGGTACCCAGTTTGAGGAAGGCAGTAACGTGAGCCCAGAAAGAGGGGGTGCCCAAGAAGGACAGCAAACTGGCAGTCATGTTCCCCCAGCTGCAGCATACTGCCAGGTTTGCTCCAGTGATGAGGAGGGAGGGGATGATGAGGTCACTGACTCTACATGGGTGAGAGGAGAGAGGAGGAGAAGGAGGAGGAGGCACATCTCCAACGAGGCAGGATGCCCTCCAGGGGCCAGCTTAAGGGCAGCACACCGACTGTATCACACCGCAGAGCTCCGCATGTGCAGGGCGCTGCTGTCTCTGCACGTTATTCCAAAAGTTCTTTGGTGTGGGCCTTTTTTGAGATGTGTGCAGCAGATCGCACCTTTGCTATTGGCAACATATGTCTGAAGCGTATCTCGCGTGGCCAAAACAGCAGCCGCTTGGGCACCACATGCTTGACCAGACATATGTCGACCTGCCATGCAGTCCGTTGGCAAGTGTACAGAAAAGACCCACACCAAAGAACAAAGCGGACCTCTCCTTGCTCCTCATCAGCTGGGATCTCCAACCCCACTTTACCTTCAGTCCTCTCAGAAACCTGCACTGAGAGGAATTAAGGTGTAGAATTAGGTGTGTCACTACCAAGTACTTGCGGGCAATCTGCTATCGGTACACCAACGTCAGATTGTACCAGGCAAATTTCCCTGCCCCAGCTGCTGCACCACGAAAGAAGTTCGCTCCCAGCCATCCACATGCCCAGCGGTTGAATGCTAGCTTGGCTAAATTGCTAGCACTTCAACTGCTGCCTTTTCAGTTGGTAGACTCTGCCCCCGTCCGTGAGTTTGTGGAATGTGCGGTTCCTCAGTGGCAGGTTCCCAAACGCCACTTTTTTAACGGAAGGCGATTCCGGCTCTCTACCAGCATGTGGAAGGCAATGTCTTGGCCTCGCTGGACAGGGCGGTCAGTGGTAAGGTGCATATTACCGCTCTCTCACGGTCCAGCAGGCATGGACAGAGGCGTTACCTATCTTTCACGGCGCATTGGGTGACTCTGCTGGCAGCCGGGAAGGATGCAAGACAGGGTGCAGTAGTGTTGGAGGTTGTTCCACCACCACGCCTCCAAAATGCTACTAGTGGTGATTCTGACACACCTTTCTCCTACACCCCTCCTCTTCTTCCTCCATGGCCTTTTCCTCTGCTGATTTGTCCTCGGAACCAGCGGTGCTCCGTAGGCGTTCAAGGGGCTACGCAAGTACGCAGGCAACAAGATGCCATGCGGTGCTTGAGCTGGTGTGCTTGGGGGACAGGAGCCACACTGGGGCAGAGATTCTGTCAGCTCTGCAGGGGCAGGCTCAGAGGTTGTTGACGCCACACCAGCTTAAGCCAGGAATGGTGGTTTGCGACAATGGCACCAACCTCCTCTCCGCCCTCCAACAGGGACAACTGACCCATGTGCCCTGTTTGGCTCACGTCCTTAACTTGGTGGTGCAGAGGTTCTTGGGCAGGTACCCGGGCTTACAGGATGTCCTGAGGCAGGCCAGGAAACTCTGTGTGCATTTCCGCCGGTCATATAATGCCAGTGCTTGGCTGGCTGACCTCCAAAAGGAATACAACCTGCCCAAGAACCGCCTAATCTGTGACATGCCCACCAGGTAGAACTCAACGTTGGCCATGCTGCAGCGGCTGCACATGCAGCAGAGGGCCATCAATGAGTATCTGTGCCAATATGGCACCAGGACAGGGTCAGGGGAGCTTGTTTTTTTTGCCACACCAGTGGGTCATGATCAGGGATGCATGCACTGTCCTGTCTCCATTTGAGGAGGCCACGAGGATGATGAGCAGTGACAGTGCATGTGTCACGTACCTGGCAGGAGTCTGATATGACGAGGTCGGCCTCCCTTGTATCTCCTACCCAAGCCCCACTGAAGGTGGAACAGATGGTGGCTAGGCTCAGGAGGAACATGAGTGCCTGGGAATGTTTCTTGTAGAACCTGCGATGGAAGTAGTAGGCTTGGTGGTACCAGCAGGACAGCAGGTGAAGAGCTGGGGTGGAACTCAGAAGATCAGCGGATGTTAAAGAGGAACTCCATCCAACTTGCAGGTTCAGGCTTAGTGGCTTGTCAGTACTTCCTATGGTCAGGAGACAGGAGAGCACTGGACACAGTAGAGCTGAGAAATAGAGAGCCAGCGCAGGTTTCCAGAGGTAGTGTCAGAGCCGGGCAGACGATGAAAGCGGAGTCGTTGAGATAGCTGGGTTCGGTAACAGGCGGGCTGCAGAGTACAAGGCATAAGCAGGAGGAAGGTCAGGTACAGGCCGGAGTCAGGTACTAGTAATCAAGTAAATCAGAGTCCAGAAGAAGAGTCAGAGGAAGTCGGGATCAGTAACAGGTATCAAGCAGGTAGTAAGCAGGGTTCAAAGGATCAGGACACAGCTGAAGACCAGTCAGCACTTGTAGAGAGTCAGAGCACCCTTTAAATAGACCATCTGCCGCTAGCTGGCATTAGGGATGCGCTCATGCGCGTGCATGCCGTTCGTTGCACATGCGCATTGGCGTTCTGGAAGTCTGTTGTCTGGGAACGTGCGCACGCATATGCGCCAGACGTGAATAAGCAGTTCCCTTACATTGCTCCCCTTTAAGGGCAGCCTCCGGATGCCCTTCAGGGCTCTTTTTTAAGGGTGTCGCTGAAAGAAGGCTTGTACCAGTCTTGGGGCATGTACATTGGAGGCTGGTTCCCAAGAATTTTCCTCTGGGCCGTAGCCTTTCCACTTGACAAGGAACTGTGTTAGGTTGTTCCTAACTCTGCAGTCCAATACTGTTTCTACTTCAAACTCCTCGTTAACCACTTAACGACCGCTCACTGTATATATACGTCGGCAGAATGGCACCGACAGGCACAATCACGTACAGTGTACGTGATCGCCTTTGTACAGTTGGGGGGTACGATCGGACCCCCCTCCTATATAGTGAGCGGCCGTTTATCGTTGGGGACCGATCAGAGATGAGGGGGTGACCATTCGATTTCGGCCACCTCCTCGCGATCGCTCCCGGCCAATGAAAATGCTTCCTCCACCATGTGATGTAAACACAGGCAGGAGGAAGTGATGTCATCTCCCTCGCGGCGGACTTTTCCATTCCGGCGCCGAGGAGAGAAGAAGCAGGTTAGTGCACCAACAGTCCACTGACACTTAGGTACACATAGGCACACATTTCACCCCCCAGTCACCCCCAGATCACCCCCCAGGTCACCCCCCAGCCCCCAATCACAGTGTCACTGATTGCAGTGATCATTTATTTTACTGATCACTGCATTTAGTGTCATCTGTGATAGTAAAAAGTTGCAGGGCAGTTAGGTTTAGGCCCCTTTAGGTCCAGGGTAGCCCCCTAACCCCCCCTAATAAAGGTTTAACCCCTTGATCGCCCCCCAGGTAACCCTTTCACCCCCTAACACAAGCGTCACTAAGCAATCGTATTTTCGATCGCTGTTTTTAGTGCCGGTGGTGCCCTAGATAGCCAGTTATTTATTTTTAGTTTTGCCGCAGGTTTTTAGAGCGTCAGGTACCCCCATATATTATTTTAACCCCCTGATTGCCCCTAGAGTTAACCCTTTCACCAGTGATAACCGTATAAGCGTCACTGGTGACACTGGTTGCCCAGTTAGTTATTTAGTTATTTAGGTAACCCATCAGGTTTTTATATAGCGTCGGGTACCCCCATATTTAACCTAATAAAGGTTTTAACCCCCTGATTGCCCCTAGTTAACCCTTTCACCAGTGATCACCATATAAAGGTTACGGGTGACGCTGGTTGGTTAGTTTGCTTTTTATAGCATCAGGGCACCGGCCGTATATAACCCAATAAAGGTTTAACCCCCTGATCGCCCGGCGGGTGAGATCAATTAGGTTTTAGCGCCAGAGAGGGTCTGCGTCGCCCCAGGCAGCGTTAGGTTAGTGCCAGTAACTCTAACACCCACGCGCAAAGCATACACCTCCCTTAGTGGTATAGTATCTGATCAGATCTATACTAGCGTCCCCAGCGGTTTAGGGTTCCCAAAAACGCAGTGTTAGCGGGATCAGCCCAGATACCTGCTAGCACCTGCGTTTAGCCCCTCCGCCCAGCCCAGCCCAGCCCACCCAAGTGCAGTATCGATCGATCACTGTCACTTACCAAACACAAAACACATAACTGCAGTGTTCGCAGAGACAGTCCTGATCCCTGCGACCGCTAACAGTTTTTTTTGTAGCGTTTGATACATTTGCTGACGACAGTCGGGTGCTTTTTTTCCTGTGAATCTTACTAGTGTACCCCTAAATTTAGAGCCCAAAATGGCAAGACGAAGGTACACTAGTAAAGAGGCCTACGAGATTCTGAGCATGACAGATAGTGAAGAGGAGGTCACGTATCTGTCAGATTCAGGCTCAGAATATCTTCCCGTAGAAGACAGTGACATCAGCGGCCCCACGTCAGATTGCTCTGACGACGAAGTTGAGGTCCCTGCTAAGGTCAGGCGTACCCGATCCCGATCTTCTGAGGTTGTTGAGGAGCAAGAACCGCAGGGCTCTCGTATCATGGAGCAGAGTAGTACTAGCGCCGCTATTCCTTCTGGTGAATTGGCAAGCACCAGCGGTCTAGTACAGCCTGGGCGTACATCCAGCACTGCAGTATCACTTGGTGACGTGGCGAGTCCCATAAGTGCAGTTCAAGCTGGCGAGGTGGCAAGCACAAGTAGTGTCCCACTGCCACCAATAAGAAGACAAAGGCAGGCCCGTCGTACCCATAGTGCTCTTCCTGCAGAATTCGCCTATCCTGATTGGGTCCCCACCAGTTCTGCAGAACCCGTACTTCCCCCATTCACTGCCCAACCCGGTATTCAGGTGGAAACAGCTGATTTTATGCCAATTGACTATTATTCGCTGTTTTTCACAGAAGATCTCTATAGATCTATTGTGGACCAGAGTAATTTATATGCTGGTCAATTCATCGCCGCTAATCCCCAGTTGCCTTCCATTGCCAAAGATTGGAAACCAATTACGGTTTCCGAATTTAAGACCTTTCTGGGCCTTTCCCTCAACATGGGCACACATAAATTCCCGTCATTGCATGCTTATTGGTCCACGCACCCAATTGACCACATGCCCGTGTTCTCTGCCTCCATGCCCAGGAAACGATACGAGCAGATTTTGCGGTTCATGCACTTCAACGACAATGAACTTTGTCGTCCACGTGGGGACCCTGAATACGACCGGCTCTATAAAATTCGGCCCCTCATAAACCACTTCAACGAACGTTTTGCAGCCTTGTTTATTCCCGATCAAGCTGTCTGCGTTGATGAGTCCCTGATTAAATTTTCTGGCTGCTTGGCTTTCAAGCAGTACCTTCCCAGCAAGCGTGCCAGATACGGGTTCAAGCTCTATAAGTGCTGTGACAGGGCAACAGGCTATGTATGGAGCTTTATGGTTTATGAGGGAAAAGATAGTCAGGTTGAGCCGGTCAACTGCCCGGATTACATAGGGAGCGCTGGTAAGATAGTGTGGAAATTGGTGTCACCCTTATTCGGAAAGGGGTACCACTTGTATGTGGACAATTACTACACGAGCGTGCCACTGTTTAGTCACTTGTTTGATCATCAGATTGGAGCATGTGGCACCGTGCGACCTAATCGCCGGGGCTTTCCCCAGCGGCTTGTAGATGCCCGTCTTAGGCTGGGGGAGAGAGCCTGCGTAAAGTGTAATAACTTGCTCGCTATGAAGTGGAGGGACAATAAGAATGTTTTCCTTCTTACCTCCCTTCATGCAGACACGACAGTCCAAATTCGTACGGCGACTGGTGTTGTGGAGAAACCCCTCTGTGTCCACGAATATAACAAAAATATGGGAGGGGTGGACCTCAACGACCAGTTGTTGGCGCCGTATCTAATTGACCGTAAGGCGAGACGCTGGTACAAAAAAGTGTCTCTATCCTTAGTTCAATTGGCTTTGCTGAACGCTCATGTGCTATACAGAGCTTCAGGCGGGACGTTATCTCTTCTAAAATTCCAGAATGAGATTGTCACAGAACTCCTGTATCCAGGCGGTTCTGCACCTCACCATCCCCTACCAAATGCAGTAAGCCGGCTGCATGAGAGGCATTATACGCATGTCCTCCCGAGTACCCCTACCCAACGAGCCCCCCAAAAAAGATGTCGTGTCTGTAGCAAGCGCGGATTTAGGCGTGACACCCGTTATTATTGTCCACTCTGTCCTGACAAACCTGGTCTTTGCCTTGGTGAATGTTTTGAACGCTACCACTCAAAAGTGAAGTTTTAGCGTAGGGTACAGCATTTCACAGACTAGGACACACTTACACAGGGTCTCCCAAGATGCCATTACATTTTGAGAGACCCGAACCATTACAGTTGTTAAAGTTACAAAAAAAAAGTGTAAAAAAAAAAAAAACGTAAAAAACAAAAACACAAAAAAATATACAATAAAAAAACCAAAAATAGTTGTTGTTTTATTGTTCTCTCTCTCTCTCTATTTTCTCTCTATTGTTCTGCTCTTTTTTACTGTATTCCATTCTGCAATGTTTTATCATGCTTGCTTTTCAGGTATGTAATTTTTTGTTTTCAGGTGCGCCATTCAACTGCAGCGCGGAATTATTTATCTTGACAGCAACAGCGTTTGCTCCCACGATACATAATGCCGTGACTCCAGTGCTGTAGGAGGTGATTTCACCACCACAGTTAAAAAAAAAGAGCATATATGCCGAAGCATGGGGGCAGCAGGGGCGGAGGAGCGATTTTGCTTCTAATGCCGCGTACATACGGTCGAAATTCCGACGGAGGCTTGCCCGTGGAAAAGTCCGACCGTGTGTACGCGGCATAACCTTTTATGCCGCGTACATACGGTCGAAATTTCGACGAAGGCTTGCCTGTGGAAAAGTCCGACCGTGTGTATGCGGCATAACTTTTTTGCGGGAGGATGCCCCCATGCTTCGGCATATATATATTTTAGGCACAGGTTGCGTTAAAAAAATGTTTTATTTTTTACTAGGTTTTGTTTTGGTATTTGCTTTGCAGGTATGGTATGGCAAGGTCTTACTGTTGTACTGTAATGTTACTTTGTTTTAATGTTAACCATCATTTGCTTAGCAGGTACGCCATTCAGTTGCATCGCGGATTTATTTATCTTGACAGCAACAGCGTTTGCTCCCACGATACATAAAGCCGTGACTCCAACGCTGTAGGAGGTGATTTCACCACCACAGTTAAAAAAAGAGCATATATGCCGAAGCATGGGGGCAGCAGGGGCGGAGGAGCGATTTTGCTCCTAATGCCGCGTATATACGGTCGAAATTCCGACGGAGGCTTGCCCGTGGAAAAGTTCGATCGTATGTATGCGGCACAACCTTTTATGCCGCGTACATACGGTCAAAATTCCGACGAAGGCTTGCCCGTGGAAAAGTCCGACCGTGTGTACGCGGCATAACTTTTTTGCGGGAGGATGCCCCCATGCTTCGGCATATATGCCCATCATTAGAAGTGGGTGGATGAAGGGAGGTATTCTAATGGTGGGCATACCCACCGATCAATCTCTTTTTTTCGTTCAGCCAACAGGCTGCATGAAAAAAAAGATTACAATACATGTCCAAAAAGGACCAGCAACGTACTGGTATGTTGCTGGACTTTGAATGTTTATACCAGAATGATGCCTGCAGGTTTAGGTATCATCTTGGTATCATTCTTTTCAGCCAGTGGCCGGCTTTCATGTAAAAGCAATTCTAGCAGATAATTAGCCTCTAGAATGCCCCCCCCGGATATAAACAGCGCCATTGGGAAATTGGGAAAGCATTTTATCACACCGATCTTGGTGTGGTCAGATGCTTTGAGGGCAGAGGAAAAATCTAGGGTCTAGAAGACCCCAGTTTTTTCAAAAAAAGAGTACCTGTCACTACCTATTGCTATCATAGGGGATATTTACATTCCCTGAGATAACAATAAAAATGATAAAAAAAAAAAATATGGAAGGAACAGTTTAAGAATAAAATAAAAAAGCAAAATAAATAATAAATAAAAAAAAAGCACCGCTGTCCCCCCCTGCTCTTGCGCAAAGGTGAACGCAAGCGTCGGTCTAGCGTCATATGTAAACAGCAATTGCATCATGCATGTGAGGTATCACCGCGAAGGCCAGATCGAGGGCAGTAATTTTAGCAGTAGACCTCCTCTGTAAATCTAACGTGGTAACCTGTAAAGGCTTTTAAATGCTTTTAAAAATGAATGTAGTTTCTCGCCGCTGCGCGTTTGTGCGAAATTTTAAAGCATGTCGTGTTTGGTATCCATGTACTCGGCCTAAGATCATGCATTCAAAATAAAAAAGTGTGTTTTTCCCCCAAAAAATGCGTTTGAAAAATCGCTGCACAAATACTGTGTGGAAAAAAAAAATGCAACACCCACTATTTTAATATGTAGGGCCTTTGCTTTAAAAAAATATATAATGTTTGGGGGTTCAACATAATTTTCTTTCAAAAAAAAAAATGTTTTCATGTAAACAAAAAGTGTCAGAAAGGGCTTTGTCTTCAAGTGGTTAGAAGAGTGGATGATGTGTGACATAAGCTTCCTAATGTTGTGCATAAAATGCCAGGACAGTTCAAACCCCCCCAAATGACCCCATTTTGGAAAGTAGACACCTCAAGCTATTTGCTGAGAGGCATGTTGAGCCCATTGAATCTTTTTTTTTTTTTTTGTCCCAAGTGATTGAATAATGACAAAAAGAAAAAAAAAATGTACAAAAAGTTGTCACTAAATTATATATTGCTCAAACATGCCATGGTTATATGTGGAATTGTACACCAAAATACATTCTGTTGCTTCTCCTGAGTACGGGGATACCACATGTGTGAGACATTTTGGGAGCCTAGCCGCGTACAGGACCCCGAAAACCAAGCACCGCCTTCAGGATTTCTATGGGTGTAAATTTTTGATTTCACTCCTCACTGCCTATCACAGTTTCGGAGGCCATGGAATGCCCAGATGGCACAAAACCCCCCCAAATGACCCCATTTTGGAAAGTAGACACCCCAAGCTATTTGCTGAGAGGTATGTTGAGTATTTTGCAGATCTCGCTTTTTGTCACAAAGTTTTAAAAATTGAAAAAAGAAAAAAAAAAAATGTCTTTCTTCATTTTCAAAAACAAATGAGAGCTGTAAAATACTCACCATGCCTCTCGGCAAATAGCTTGGGGTGTCTACTTTCCAAAATGGTGTCATTTGTGGGGGTTTTGGGCTATCTTGGCATTTTATGGCCTTCAAAACTGTGATAGGTAGTGAGGAGTGAAATCAAACATTTGTGCCCTTAGAAATCCTGAAGGCGGTGCTTGGTTTTCGGGGGCCCGTACGCGGCTAGGCTCTCAAAAAGTCCCACACATGTGGTATCCCCGTACTCAGGAGAAGTAGCCAAATGTATTTTGGGGTGCAATTCCGCATATAACCATGGCATGTTTGAGCAATATATCATTTAGTGACAACTTTTTATACATTTTTTTTTTCTTTTTGTCATTATTCAATCACTTGGGACAAAAAAAAAATATTCAATGGGCTCAACATGCCTCTCAGCAATTTCCTTGGGGTGTCTACTTTCCAAAATGGGTCATTTTGGGGGGTTTTGTGCTATCTTGGCATTTTATGGCCTTCAAAACTGTGATAGGTAGTGAGGAGTGAAATCAAAAATTTATGCCCTTAGAAACCTTGAAGGCGGTGCTTGGTTTTTGGGGTCCCGTACGCGGCTAGGCTCCCAAAAAGTCCCACACATGTGGTATCCCCGTACTCAGGAGAAGCAGCAGAATGTATTTTGGGGTGTAATTTCACATATGCCATGGCATGTGTGAGCAATATATCATTTAGTGACAACTTTGTGCAAAAAAAACAAAGTTTGTCATATTCCCGCAACTTGTGGCAAAATATAAAATATTCCATGGACTAATCATGCCTCTCAGTAAATAGCTTGGGGTGTCTACTTTCCAAAATGGGGTCATTTGGGGAGGTTTTGTGCTATTTTGGCATTTTATGGCCTTCGAAACTGTGATAGGTAGTGAGGAGTGAAATCAAAAATTGACGCCCTTAGAAATCCTGAAGGCGGTGCTTGGTTTTTGGGGCCCCGTACCCGGCTAGGCTCCCAAAAAGTCCCACACATGTGGTATCCCCGTACTCAGGAGAAGCAGCAGAATGTATTTTGGGGTGCAATTCCACATATAACCATGGCATGTGTGAGCAATATATCATTTAGTGACAACTTTTTGTACATTTTTTCTTTTTTTTTTCTTTTTGTCATTATTCAATCATTTGGGACAAAAAAAAAATATTCAATGGGCTCAACATGCCTCTCAGCAAATAGCTTGGGGTGTCTACTTTCCAAAATGGGGTCATTTGGGGGGGTTTTGTGCCATCTTGGCATTTTATGGCCTTCAGAACTGTGATAGGTAGTGATAGTGAGGAGCGAAATCAAAAATGTATGCCCTTAGAAACCTTGAAGGCGGTGTTTGGTTTTTGGGGTCCCGTACGCGACTAGGCTCCCAAAAAGTCCCACACATGTGGTATCCCCGTACTCAGGAGAAGCAGCAGAATGTATTTTGGGGTGTAATTTCACATATGCCCATGGCATGTGTGAGCAATATATCATTTAGTGACAACTTTGTGCAAAAAAAATAAAGTTTGGCATATTCCCGCAACTTGTGGCAAAATATAAAATATTCCATGGACTAATCATGCCTCTCAGTAAATAGCTTGGGTGTCTACTTTCCAAAATGGGGTCATTTGGGGAGGTTTTGTGCTATTTTGGCATTTTATGGCCTTCGAAACTGTGATAGGTAGTGAGGAGTGAAATCAAAAATTTGTGCCCTTAGAAATCCTGAAGGCGGTGTTTGGTTTTCGGGGGCCCGTACGCGGCTAGGCTCTCAAAAAGTCCCACACATGTGGTATCCCCGTACTCAGGAGAAGTAGCCAAATGTATTTTGGGGTGCAATTCCGCATATAACCATGGCATGTTTGAGCAATATATCATTTAGTGACAACTTTTTATACATTTTTTTTTTCTTTTTGTCATTATTCAATCACTTAGGACAAAAAAAAAATATTCAATGGGCTCAACATGCCTCTCAGCAATTTCCTTGGGGTGTCTACTTTCCAAAATGGGTCATTTTGGGGGGTTTTGTGCTATCTTGGCATTTTATGGCCTTCAAAACTGTGATAGGTAGTGAGGAGTGAAATCAAAAATTTATGCCCTTAGAAACCTTGAAGGCGGTGCTTGGTTTTTGGGGTCCCGTACGCGGCTAGGCTCCCAAAAAGTCCCACACATGTGGTATCCCCGTACTCAGGAGAAGCAGCAGAATGTATTTTGGGGTGTAATTTCACATATGCCATGGCATGTGTGAGCAATATATCATTTAGTGACAACTTTGTGCAAAAAAAACAAAGTTTGTCATATTCCCGCAACTTGTGGCAAAATATAAAATATTCCATGGACTAATCATGCCTCTCAGTAAATAGCTTGGGGTGTCTACTTTCCAAAATGGGGTCATTTGGGGAGGTTTTGTGCTATTTTGGCATTTTATGGCCTTCGAAACTGTGATAGGTAGTGAGGAGTGAAATCAAAAATTGACGCTCTTAGAAATCCTGAAGGCGGTGCTTGGTTTTTGGGGCTAGGCTCCCAAAAAGTCCCACACATGTGGTATCCCCGTACTCAGGAGAAGCAGCAGAATGTATTTTGGGGTGCAATTCCACATATAACCATGGCATGTGTGAGCAATATATCATTTAGTGACAACTTTTTGTACATTTTTTCTTCTTTTTGTCATTATTCAATCATTTGGGACAAAAAAAAATATTCAATGGGCTCAACATGCCTCTCAGCAAATAGCTTGGGGTGTCTACTTTCCAAAATGGGGTCATTTGGGGGGGTTTTGTGCCATCTTGGCATTTTATGGCCTTCAGAACTGTGATAGGTAGTGATAGTGAGGAGCGAAATCAAAAATGTATGCCCTTAGAAACCTTGAAGGCGGTGCTTGGTTTTTGGGGTCCCGTACGCGACTAGGCTCCCAAAAAGTCCCACACATGTGGTATCCCCGTACTCAGGAGAAGCAGCAGAATGTATTTTGGGGTGTAATTTCACATATGCCCATGGCATGTGTGAGCAATATATCATTTAGTGACAACTTTGTGCAAAAAAAATAAAGTTTGTCATATTCCCGCAACTTGTGGCAAAATATAAAATATTCCATGGACTAATCATGCCTCTCAGTAAATAGCTTGGGGTGTCTACTTTCCAAAATGGGGTCATTTGGGGAGGTTTTGTGCTATTTTGGCATTTTATGGCCTTCGAAACTGTGATAGGTAGTGAGGAGTGAAATCAAAAATTTGCGCCCTTAGAAATCCTGAAGGCGGTGCTTGGTTTCCGGGGTCCCGTACGTGGCTAGGCTCCTAAAAAGTCCCACACATGTGGTATCCCCGTACTCAGGAGAAGCAGCAAAATGTATTTTGGGGTGCAATTCCACAAATAACCATGGCATGTGTGAGCAATATATCATTTGGTGACAACTTTTTGAATTTCTTTTTTTTTTTTGTCATTATTCAATCACTTGGGACAAAAAAAAAAATATTCAATGGGCTCAACATGCCTCTCAGCAATTTCCTTGGGGTGTCTACTTTCCAAAATTGGGTCATTTGGGGGGGTTTGTACTGCCCTGCCATTTTAGCACCTCAAGAAATGAGATAGGCAGTCATAAATTAAAAGCTGTGTAAATTCCAGAAAATGTACCCTAGTTTGTAGACGCTATAACTTTTGCGCAAACCAATAAATATACGCTTATTGACATTTTTTTTACTAAAGACATGTGGCTGAATACATGTTGGCCTAAATGTATGACTACAATTGAGTTTATTCGATTTTTCTTATAACAAAAAGTAGAAAATATCATTTTTTTTCAAAATTTTCGGTCTTTTTCCGTTTATATCGCAAAAAATAAAAATCACAGAGGCAATCAAATACCATTAAAAGAAAGCTCTATTTGTGGGAAGAAAAGGACGCAAATTTCGTTTGGGTACAACATTGCATGTCCGCACAATTTACAGTTAAAGCAGCACAGTACAAAATTCTGAATTCACCTCTGGTCCTTTAGCTACCAAATGGTCCGGGGCTTAAGTGGTTAACTTTGATAAGGAGAGGAGGAGGAATTTCAGAAATCCGGTCAGGAAAGGGATTTGGTACCGTCGGTTTGAAGAAGGAAACGCGGAACACTGGATGAATCCTTAGGTTCTTGGGCAACACCAATTCAAACGCCACTGCATTAATCCTCCTTTTAACTGGGAAAGGGCCCAAGAATTTTGGACCAAGTTTCTTTGAAGGACAATTTAACCTAAATTTGCTGTAGACAGCCATACCTTGTCATCCTGTTCCAGATTCAGATTGCCTCTTCTCTTCCTATCGAATAATTTTTTATTGCTTGCCTGTATCTTAGTGATTGTATCCTGTAAGAGTTGATTGTTGAAACTGAGGACATTTAATCGGTCTTGTACAGCAGGTACGGAAGATTCGACAGATAGCTCCGGCAAGAAAGAAGGGTGATACCCATAATTGGCAAAGAAGGGTGACTGTTTGGTTGCTGAGTGAGTGGAGTTGTTGTATGAGAATTCTGCAAGTGGGAGGAGTGAAAGACAATCGTCCTGTGCAAAGGAGGAAAAACACTGCAAATACTGTTCAAGGGTTCGTTCAGTTTGGCCATTAGTTTGTGGGTGATATGCTATGGAGAGACGGAGTTTTATGTTTAGTGCTTCACATAGAGCCCTCCAGAACCTGGAAGTAAATTGAACTCCTCGGTCGGAGATGATGCTGTCAGGGATACCGTGTAACTTAACAACTTCCTTGATGAAGGCTGAAGCAGTCTCAGTAGACAAAGGAGTTCCTTCTACCGGTATGAAATGAGCCATCTTGGTCAGGCGATCTACAACAATAAAAATTGTGGTAAAGTCCTCTGATGGGGGAAGTTCTACAATGAAGTCCATGGAGATCATACTCCATGTTTTTTTAGGTACAGTTAGAGACTCCAAAAGACCCCAAGTTCTGGCTTTGTCCGATTTATTACGAAGGCATGTGGTACAGGATTTTACGTAATTCTTACAGTCCTGCATTAAATCTGGCCACCAAAAGATACGAAAAATTAAATCGGCCCTTTTGAAAATTCCGAAGTGCCCCGCAAGGGGGTGGTCATGACAACGTCTCAAAATAGCTAGTCTGAATCGTTCAAGGACAAAGATTTGCTCTTTATGAAAATAAAGGTCATTCTTCAGTTGAAGGGCAAAGTCCTGTGGCGGTTGATCCACCACATCTGTCTTTATTTGTGACATTAGGTCGTCTTGTAGAAACAGGAAGTTTTTTGCCGGAAGAATGGTATCAGGTTCCAAGGACACTACGGGACTGCTGAACATGCGAGATAAGGCATCCGGTTTGCCGTTCTTTGAGCCAGGGCGGTAAGTGATGTGGAACATGAAGCGAGAGAAGAACAATACCCATCTTGCTTGCCGAGGTCTTAATCGTTTAGCTGTTCTTAGATATTCAAGATTCTTATGATCCGTGAAGATGAGGATCGGATGAGATGCTCCCTCCAAGAGATAGCGCCACTCTTCGAGCGCAGCCTTGATGGCCAGTAACTCTCTGTCTCCAACATCGTAATTCCTCTCAGAAGGATTTAACTTTTTAGAGAAAAATGCCACAGGGTGAAGTAGGGATTTAGGACCCTGGCGTTGGGATAAAATGGCGTTGACTGCATTCTCGGAGGCATCTACCTCCAACACATAGGCCAAAGATGGATCAGGATGCTTCAGGATAGGAGCTGACGTAAACAAAACTTTTAATTGTTCAAAAGCCTCTTGAGCTTTGGGGGTCCAACAGAAGGGGACCTTCTGTCTAGTCAGTTGTGTGATGGGGGTAATGATACCAGAAAAGTCCTTGATAAATTTCCTGTAGAAATTGGCAAATCCTACAAACCTCTGAACTGCCTTCCTGTCTGTAGGAGCCGGCCATTCTAGAACGGATGTGACCTTCTGTGGATCCATGGAAATGCCGACATGACGAGACCTAAAAAGTGTACGATTTGCTTCTCAAAATCAAAGTTTTCGGCCTTGGCATAAAGGCGATGTTCACGGAGCCGACTCAGTACCTTCTTCATGTGCGTTCGATGGGATTCAATGGATTCAGAGAATATAAGAATATCATCTAAGTACACAATGACAAATAGATCCAGAAAGTCACAGAAGACCTCATTCACTAGGTGCTGAAAGGTAGCTGGGGCGTTACAAAGTCCGAAAGGCATGACCAAATACTCAAAATGGCCAAAGCGTGTCCGGAAGGCCGTCTTCCATTCATCCCCTTCCCTGATTCGGACTAGATTATATGCCCCTCTTAAGTCAAGTTTGGAAAACACTCGTGCCCCTCTCAGCCTCTGGAAAAGCTCAGGAATCAGGGGAAGGGGGTATCGGTTTTGGACTGTGATTTTATTAAGGTCCCGATAGTCAACACAGGGTCTCAGGGACTTGTCCTTTTTATCCACAAAGAAGATCCTGGCACCTGCAGGTGATGTGGAAGGTTGAATGAACTGTTTTTCTAGGCTCTCATTGATGTATGTACGTAGGGCTTCAAGTTCAGGCTCAGACAGAGGATAGATCCTACCAAACGGGATCTCGACCCCTGGTAAAAGTTCTATGGGACAGTCATATGTCCTATGGGGAGGAAGAGTGTCTGCACCCTTCTTGTTGAACACATCCTGATATTCATGGTAGGCAGCAGGAATCAACTTCAAAGTCTCTGGGTCTGGCTGTAAACTCAAGAGAGGAGTAGTATTAACCTTCCCTCCTGGAAAGCAGTGCCCTTGGCAGTAGTTGGATGAGAAGGAGACTTCTCCAGAAAGCCAGTTAATGTGTGGATTATGAGCTTTTAACCATGGGATGACAAGAATTACAGGGAACATAGATGACATTATGACATCCAGCCTGAGGAGTTCATGATGGCCTGAAGCAGTTTGGCAGAAAATAGGTGCAGTCTCTTGTGTAACGGGCCCATATTTGATGCCAGAGCAGTCGGCCAGATGAACCAGAAAACCTTGCTTCTTGGCACACACAGGGAACTGATGTAGGGCAACAAATGTGGAATCGACAAAGCAACTACAGGCCCCAGAGTCTATGATAGCCGATACAGAGACTGTCTTTCCGGATAACTGAAGCTCGACAGAAAGGAAGACATGAGAGCGATCTTTCCCAGGGAGATACATCATATGAGGCAGGTGATGACAAGGTCTGCTGGATTTTACTGGGCAAGTCCGTATAAAGTGGCAAGCCTCCCCGTAATACAGGCATAATTTAGCTTGCTGCCGCCGGAGGCGCTCAACAGAAGAAAGAGGGGGTCTACGAAAACTCCTATGGCAAGCCTTATACAGTCTTTTCCTTCTGGGGGGTGCAACAAATGAAGGAGCGGATATGTCAGAACTGGAAACCACAGAAAGACTTCCCTTGAGTTTTTCAGACTGTCTCTCCCGTAAGCGCCGATCAGTCTGGATGGTTAGGGTGATCAGGTCCTCTAAGGATTTTGGCACTCCCACTCTGGCAAGCTCATCTTTCAAGGTTTCAGAAAGTCCCAGGCGAAACTGATGACAAAGGGCGGACTTATTCCACAGGGTATCAGCACTCAGAACGCGGAAATCAGTCACATAGTCCTCCACTGGCCTTGTGCCTTGTTGTAACTTGCCAAGCTTGGATTCAGCAGTCTGACGGAATAAAGAGTCGGCATATAGCTGAGCCATGGCTGAGAAAAATGAGTCTGTGGTTGCCAGAACGGGGTCATGTTGCGCCCGGAGATGGTGGGCCCAGAAAAGTGGTTAGTTTAATAACAAAGTGATGATGAACCCCACCTTGGTGTTTTCGAAAGCAAAGGTTCGGGGTAACAGGGAGAAATATAGTTCACAGGAGTTCTGAAAGGTGCGAAATTTTCCACGGTCCCCGGAGAACCGTTCGGGAAGAGGCACCCTGGGCTCCGGAGGGGGAGTGGCCTCAGAACAGAAGAGTCAGTGACTGAGAAAGATGCATAAACTGGTGCAACATTCATCTCTCCTGGGAGTCACTGTTCAATGCGACTAAGGTCCCTCTGTAGATTCTGCACGGTATATGTTAGTGCAGAAATTGAACTGGCAATGTCCACTGGTGGGGAAACCTCCCTTTCAGACTCCATCCCACGCATGTGCATTGGGGTTCTGAAAGTCTGTTGTTGTCCGGGAACGCGCGCATGCGCACACGTATGCGCCAGACGTGAATCAGCAGTTCACTTACAGCATGCATCAGTGACACTGTCCCTCTTGTCCACCTGTTGGAGCACACACTGCATGGAATAATGGACAGGACACTTGAGGCAGAACAGAGGGAGGAAGAGGAGGACTTCCTTACCTCTCAAGGCCCCCTTTATCCAGACAGTGTTCCTGCTGGCCCGCCTATGACACAGGAAGAGGACGAGGAGGAGGATTGTGTCAGCATGGAGGTGGAGCCTAGCACTCAGCATCAGCAGCAGTCTTCAAGGGATCAATTACAGTCCCAAGAAACCCATGCACTTGTACGTGGCTGGGAGGAGGTGGCTGCGGATCATGTCATCCTTAGTGACCGAGAGGACGCCGGACCGAATGCCTCAGCAAACCTACTCTGCATGGCATCCCTGATCTTGCAAAGCCTGCGGAAGGATCCTCGTATTCTGGGTATCGAGGAGAGGGATCATTACTGGCTGGCAACCCTCCTTGATCCACGTTACAAGGGTAAGGTTGCGGACCTTATCTTGCCGTCCCAGAGGGAGCAGAAGATGAAACATCTTCGGGAGGCCTTGCAGAAAGGTTTGTGAAAAGCGTTCCCAGAGCCTGGGAGGTTACAAATTCCTGGTCCTGGACAACGTGTTGCAGAGGCTTCGGTCAGTCACAGAAGGAGTGGTGGAGACGGTGGGCGTCTGACCGATGCGTTCAGACAATTTTTTAGACCGCAGCCCCAAGGTATGATCGGTTCCAGCAACCATCGCCAGCGTCTGTTTTACATGGTGCAGGAATACCTAGGGGCAAGATCAGACTTGGACACCTTTCCCACCGAATATCCTCTGGGTTACTGGGTCTTGAGGATGAATCACTGGCCAAAGCTTTCACAGTATGCAATTGAGCTACTGGCCTGTCCTGCATCCAACGTTCTTTCGGAACGCACATTCAGTGTTGCTGGAGGCTTTGTAACCGATCACAGGGTGCGCCTGTCCACCGACTCGGGCGATCGGCTGACCTTCATAAAAATGAATCAGTCTTGGATCACCACCAGCTACCCAGCACCTGATGCTGATGTAACCGAATTATTTTTTGGGGAATGTCAGATCCCTTCAAGACTGCCTATGCTGATGCTGAGTGACTATCCTATTATGCTGAGTGACTATCCTCTTCCTCCTCAATGATCTTGCTGATAGCTTGTAAGAACGTTTTTAGTTCTGGGCACCTCCACCAGTGGCTAAGGCCCAATTTTTCTGCCCCTGTTTAACAGTGGCGTGTAATTACAATTTTTTGATGCAAAACTTTGCAGCAGGGCTCATTCCTGTGCTCCAACTAGAGTTTCTGTGAGGGGATGCAGTGTTGTGGCACCAGCACCAGTGCCTAAGGCCCAATTTTTCTGCCCCTGTTTAACAGTGGCATGTAATTACAATTTTTGATGCAATACTTTGCAGCAGGGCTCATTCCTGCGCTCCAACTAGAGTTTCTGTGAGGGGTTGCAGTGTTGTGGCACCGCCGCCAGTCAGTGGCTAAGGCTCAATTTTTCTGCCCCTGTTTAACAGGGGCGTGTAATATTTTTTTTTGCTGTAATACTTTGCAGCAGGGCTCATTCCTGCGCTCCAACTAGAGTATCTGTGAGGGTTTGCAGTGTTGTGGCACCAGTGCCTAAGGCCCAATTTTTCTGCCCCTGTTTAACAGGGGCGTGTAATTAAAATTTTTGCTGTAATACTTTGCAGCAGGGCTCATTCCTGCGCTCCAACTAGAGTATCTGTGAGGGGTTGCAGTGGTGTGGCACCAGTGTCTAAGGCCCAATTTTTCTGCCCCTGTTTAACAGGGGCATGTAATTACAATTCTTGATCTAATATTTCACAGCAGGGCCCATCCCTGCGCCCACCAAGAGTAACTGTGAGGGCTTACAGTGTTGTGGCAACACCACCACCACCACCACCACCAAAGGCCCAATTTTTCTTCCCCTGTTCAACAGGTGCATGTAATTACAATTCTTAATATAATATTTCACAGCAGGGCCTGTTCCAGCGCCCACCAAGAGTAACTGTGAGGACTTACAGTGTTGTGGCACCAGCACTACCACCACCACCACCAAAGGCCCAATTTTTCTGCCACTGTTCAACAATGTCATGTAATTACAATTCTTAATATAATAGTTCACAGCAGGGCGTTCCAGCGCACACCAAGAGTAACTGTGAGGGCTTACAGTGTTGTGGCAATACCAACACCTAAGGGCCAAATTTCTGCAGAGTACATAGGACAGGCCCCTACTTTCAAACATCCGACTTTCAAATGACTCCTACTTACAAACGGAGGGAGACAACAGGAAGTGAGAGAAAATCTACCCCTAGGAAGGGAAATTCTCTCCTGTAAGAGTTAATATGGGAAAAAGGTGTCTCCTCTCCACTGATGCTTTATCGCCAATCCTTGTTTCCCTAAAAAAAACAAATTTTCAAAATCCAATTGTCATTGGGACAAAAAGTGAGGTGAAATCTTCTGAACAGGTGCAAGGACAGCAAAACAAATGTTACAGAGGTGATAACCCTTCCCTATGTTTTCCAAAAAGCTTAAAAATAGATTTTTTGGCTGGAGCTACACTTTAAAAATGTACCAGTTCAAAAGTACAAACAGATTCTACTTAAGAACAAACCTACAGTCCCTGTCTTGTTTGCACCGCCTGTATACTGCTGTTCAGAGTATATAGGGCCTGGGGGCCCCACGCCTTTCCTTTTTTTAATTTGGGTGCAGGGTTCCCCTTAATATCCATACAAGACCCAAAGGGGCTGGTAATGGGCTGGGAGGGTACCCATGCCGTTTTTCTCAATGATTTTCATCCATATTGCCGGGACCCGGCATTACATTAAAGCCGCAAGCAGTTTTAAATGACTTTTATTCCTTTAGAAATGTCATTTTGTGCAGGGACTGTTCTAAACACAGGAAACACGTGCCACTTCACAGGCATACTATAGACATCTATTCAAAAAAATGACAAAATAGAAAATGACACCATGTGGTATTATTCAAATTATCATATGCGGTGCTCCTATCAATATTTAAATTGATACGGTTCACTATTGTCCCAAAGACAACGGTGTTTAAAGGTACACCAGGTGTATGCGATAAATCCTCAGGGCAAAGTTCGAATTATCACATGTAAAAATGATCACAATAACTTCTACGGAATGTGCACCTTCCTCCAGATCACTTCAAACAGGTGTTTCAAAACTCCCCATAGGGATTGCACTCACTAGAAATCAGAAGGTAACAGGCTCATACGAAATCCAAAAGGAAATCCAAACGAGAGATGTCTCCTGCGTGTGTCCTTTTCATAGAGATATTCAAGCTTTCTCCAAAGATGGTGTTATGAGGAGAGAGAGAAAACTCCACATAGTATAGTCCAGTTTAAAAAAAAACTTTATTTAAAAAAAAAAAATTAATATATATCTCTTTACGCAGCTTATTTCCATAAAAAAGACAATTTAAAAACGTCTTTAGCCAACAGCAGCCTAGGTTCTTGCTAATCTGATAACTTGATGTTTCACAAGCCAAAATCAGTGAGTAGCTGGGGAGAAGATGGTTTGTCCCGTGTTGTATCTGCCTTAACTCACCGCTCTTCAGTTCGTCAGGTGATACTTCCGGTTTCTCAACCCTGTAGCTTGGAACGCACGGCGTCATTCGTCACTTCCGGTTGCCGTAAAATCACGCTCTGACGCGTTTCGTCATTATGACTTTGTCAAAGGGCATGATCTTACGGCGCGGCATGTCCAGATTTATTATGCGGTCAATTAAGGCCGTTTAACTCATTGAGTGCTGCCTGCCTTGAGTTGAAACAACTCATGGTGCACACGGCAAGGAACAGCAATAGAGGACATATATAGACTATATACTATAGACACCCCCCAGGTACAATATTTAAAGGAATATTTCACTTATTGTTGCCGAGATGGTGTAACAACGTCGCATCACAGACTTGCTGACGTCTTCACTCCGTCTGATGTCACGCGGGGGCGGGAGTGTGGTTTACATAAGTCCAGTTGTTGACATTGGTGGTCACGCCCTGACGCGTTTCGTCACTTCCTGACTTCGTCTGTAAAGACTCTTCACCTAATCACTTACATCTGCTCCTGCAACACTACTGTTTTTGAGTATACCTCTATACAACATATATAGAGGACTTTCAAACTGGGGTTTGAGTGTAGCGCTGCTACAGTGGTATTACGGAGTCTGGTAATTTTAGAGTTTAATATTACTGTGTTTTACAAGTCCATCTAATATAACCAATAAAAGGGGGAAAAATTATAATCCTATATACACAATCTTATACCTTCAGTTGATCCAGAGGAAGGCAAAAACCCAGCAAAGTATGATTCAATTTGCTCCAGCAGGGGAAAAAATTTCTTCCTGATCCCCGGAGAGGCAATCGGATATTACCTGGATCAACTCACACATGCATTGTTACAGCCTAGGACAAAATCAAGAGGTGGGGGGGCGAAGGGGGAAAGGGGAGGGCCAGGAGAGTCAAAAAAGGGGGAAAAGAAAGAAAAAGAAAGGGACAGAGGAGGACAAAGTAGAAGGAGGGGGAAAGGGGAAGAAAGGGATTGAATCGAAAGGAGAGAGAAATAAAATAAAAAGAAAGGGGAGGGAAAAGAGGGGAGTAGAACTAAAAGCAAAACTTTTTTCATTTTGGATAAAGTTAGGGAGGGTTATATCCCCTGTCAGACTTTTTTGACTCACTGGGGAGATTTTGCCTTTACTGCTTGTCCCATAGCCAAAACAGGAGGAAATTCCTCCAAGGTGATGGAATCCCTGGCAATCACCAGAAGAGTTCCCCTTTATTCCTGTTCTGGTGACAGCATGAAATTTGGCATTTTCTTTCACTTTCATTCTTGGTGATAAAGGTTACCAGGACAAAAAGAGAGGGTGAATCTCCCTAAAAGAGACACAGACAGCAATAAGAACCTAAACACAAAGACAAGCAGCCTGCTGGATTCAGATTTTCTAAGGGCCAGTTCACACCATGGAAATGCAGTCTGGATGCGTTCCAGATGCTTTTCTGCATGCGCGTTTTTGCATTCCAGTGCATTTTTTATGCGCTTTTTTTGGTATGTTTTTGATGCAGTCCAATGCATTTTTCCCCTTCCCTTTTTTCTTAACCTTTAAAAGGGACATGTGTATTCCAGTGCGTTTAGGTGCGTTCTGGTGTGTTTTTTATGCGTTTTACAGCGTTACAGTACTGTCCATTGCAGGAAAAATGCAACATGTTCTACTTGTTTTTTTGGAACTGCAAGCACTGGTGTGAACTATGCCATTGGAAACCATATAACCTACTTTCCCTGCATTTTTAATGCAGAAAAAGAAATGCACTGGAGTGCATGTGGTGTGAACTGGCCGTAAGGGTCACTAAAATCATCACTGGGCAAACTGGCTCCGGTTCGGCAGCACTCCACAAAACAGGTACCCCCTTCAGGAACAGGTAAAGGTCCCAAAGTTGAGAATTCACATAGACACAGTTCAATGACAGCACCAAACAAATGTCCAAACAAATGTCCAAGAGTCCAAGGTTTTTAATGATAAAATATTTATAGCAGAAAAAATTCAACATGTTTGAACACACACCACTTCATCAGGGCTACAAACATGTACAAATACAAAGGTCATAAATATAAAAGTAAAAGGTCATGAATATAAAATGTAATATACAGTTGTAGCGCCACCCCCAGTTAAGAGAGCCGCTGGATTTGTTTGCGGGCCCTGAATGCAGCACCCCCAACCCCCGGCAATTTACTCGACCCACCCTGGCACAGTTATTCTAGGGTTATTCTAGTATCACGGTCTAACAGTACATGCACACAATCTATCTGTATTGTAAGGGTAACCTCTTTGCATAATGATAACACACTGATAGCAAGTGATGAAGTATAACGGTTTCTTTACTTTGAGTAAAAGGCACAAGGTTAACACATCACACATATATGTCTGCAGAGCCCTGCAGCAGAAATATAGTACACTTTGATAATGCAGGCTATTTCCCTTCTAGTGCAGCTATCTCTATCTATGCGCCCTTATGGCGCAGCAGCAAAAGTTCTAACTCCTGGTCAGGCCTGACTCAGATTTAACTCAGTCTCTATTAGGACGATTTCTTCGCATGCAACTTGACTGGTGGTGCACAACAGGAACAGTATTTGTAATCCAAAGGGGTGGACAATAAAGAACACTTCACCGGAGACTAACTCAACTCAATTCTGCCACTAGTCTCCAGAGGAACAGTAAATAAAGGCCGATGGGCCAAGGCAGTCTCTAGGCCTAAAAACAGTACAGCCTATAGGATTGAGCAAGTGCTCGCTCACCACTCCGGACGCGATCCCAGTCCGGGACTTCCACCTGCTGTGTCTACACACACAGCGTCTGCAACGGTCGGGTCTCCAATCCAACTGATGTAAGTAGTCAGCGAAGTCAGGTGTCACCCAGGTTTCGCAGTGGGGTGGAAGGCTCTCTGGAAGTTGTGCAAGGCCCAGGCTTCAGGCCCTGCACTGCAGCAGATCCGCACAGGAAGACCTGTTGATTGCAGCATGGTGTCCAAAGAGGCCGAGCTCAGCCTCGCCCTCCTCTTATATAGCCCCTCCCATCAGTCTCTGCGGTGGCTGAATGCACCCTGGGTGCCAAACGGGGTTCTGGGTAACGTAGTCCCGGGGCCTTAAAGGAGACCCCGCTACACAGTGTACAAGTAATACATTTAAAGGTAAAAGGGTATTTTACCTATTTGCATAAAATATCTGATTCCAGTAAATAGCAGTCTTCAAAGATAATAATATCATACACACCAGATACCAGCGGATAGTTAGAGGAGGTGGGGGATCCCAGCCAGAGTGAGCAAGTCAGAAATGACAACTCCCAAATTTCTGTCCTCAGGGGTTCTCTTTAGTTGTTTTACTAAAAGCCAGGTAACTAAGGAAAAAATTTATTTTGAAAAAACACAAGGTTTTACTACAACTCTTTTAGAAAAGCTATACAGTGAAATGTTTTGTGGCACACAGCTGAAGACACATTCTCCAGCTCCAACTTCCTGCATAATTAAAAATCAGCATATTGATTTCAAATTTGGAGACATAGAAGTCCCTATGAATTTCTAGTTAATAGGTTTACCTGTTTTCCTGCAATGGGTGAGCAGCCAACATGTGGTTCTTACATGAAATGTATTTATAGACTTACACCTCCAATACATCCTGCTAATTGATGGCACAGCATATATAATCCCAGGTTCAGGAAATGTCACAAAGTTTAGGAGAGGACCTTTTTTTTTTCCTGCCACCAGTCTATGAAAATACTTTTTTGGATTGTTAATGAAAAACAAATATGCAAATCAAGATTTAGACTTCACTTGCTCCATGACTGTTCCATGATAAGTACTAAAACCAGGGTTTTTTTTCAGGGGGAACTTGGTGGGACTCAGCTCCACCACCTCTGGCTCAGACCCCTTGTTGCCTGCTCACCACAATCACTTGTAAACACAGAAGTCTGGTTTCTGTGTTTACAAGTGACAGCTCTGTAATGTAATCCTGGTATTTAATGCCCCTTTAAGACCCTCCTACTGTTTTCGTGAAATTTGATGTGATTTGGAGTGTGTGTGTAGGGGGAGGGGTTTTGTGGGGCCGTGGTTAAGTTCCAGCACCTATTGTTTGAGAAAAAAAAGCCCTGACTAAAACCAAAGACAATCAGGCAACTAGCATTTTGAAAAGGAGATCAGCACAGAAAGTCTGATTAGTCTTACTAATGTGTTCAGTTTAAAGGGTTAGTTCATCTTTTCACAAACATGAAAAGCAGAACTAACTCACAACACTTTCCCCACACCCCCTGTCCCCACTTTACAACCTTAGATGATTATCATCTACTGTCCATGGCTTCCAGTGTAGCAGCCTGGGCATTAAAATACAAAAAACGCCTTACACAGCCAGAAGGCTGTGTAGTTTTATAAAGCTCCCAGTGGTGAGTGGGCCTTTGTCAGCACGGGCACGTGACTGTGATGACCAATGAGCATCTCTCTAATGCCTTGTACACACGATCGGAATTTCCGATGAAACAAGTCCATCTGACTTTTTTCCATCAGTGTTTAGAAATAGAACATGTTTTAAATTTGTCAGATGGAAAAAAAAAACAATAGGAAATTCCTATCGTCTGTGTGGAACTCCGACGGAGAAAAAACCCACGCATGCTCAGAATCAAGTCGATGCATGCTCGGAAGCATTGAACTTCATTTTTCTCGGCTCTTCGGAGTGTTTTACGTCACCGCGTTTTAGACGGTCGTAATTTAGTCTGACAGTGTGTATGCAAGACAGCTTGAACGGAATTCCGATGAAAAATTCCATCGGATTTTAGACCATCGGATACTCCGATCGTGTGTACAGGGCATTAGCCCTCTTTCTTACAAGGTGGCATCCCGGAAGAAGGAATGCTGCAGAAGAGTGCAATTTTCAAATGCACAGACCACTACACCCTTATCCAGGAGTGGTAGAAGATAATCATCCAAGAAGATGACTGCAGTGGGAACTAGGGGTATGGGGAGGGTGTTTAGTTAACTTTATATATACTGTAGATTATTTAGAACTTAATATAGATTTAGGTAATTTATTCAAGTTTTGTGAAAATGCAAACTCACCCTTTAATGCCCTCTTACCCAGCAGGATCTACTTACCTCCTTTGTTCTCCCCCTCACCTGCTTTATGTAGCGCAAAGCCGGGACTGGTCTAGGTGTTTGGTCCCAGGTTCCAATCCCTGATAGGCACACAACAGCCAGGCACACGGCAGTTAACAGTCACTAATGTCAGAGAACAGGCTGTACATGTTTTTTTTGTGGTTTTTAGCTTGTTAAAGAACTGGGCTAGGGTGAAGGTGAGCCTAGGGGTACTCTAATAAACTTAAAAAAAAAACTGAAATATAGGAGTCTAAAACTGATCTATTCATTCAGGGTAAGGGATGCCCCGTTAAAGTGAAGGTAAACTGGTACCAAACAGGGACTTCTCGACAGAAGTATAGACCTGGATGTACAGAGAAAAAGCTCTCCCAAATGAGGCCAAAGAAAGTCTCTAAGTCCAGAAAGCTGTGTCCTTAAAGCAGATCTTCAGTCATTTTTTCAACTTCCCATCTATTAAATCTTCTGCCCTTGTTGTTTTAACTTTGGATAGTAATTTTTTTTTTTCTGCCAGTAAATACCTTATACAGCCCACTTCTTCTTTCTTGTCATTAGGCTAGGCTCATGACATCATGCAGAGCTCTCTCTCTCACTCTCGTGAAAGTTTGGTAGGAAGGGAGCAGTTCCTTTATGGTTTCCTGGTTTACAAGGGGACAGCTATCTTATTGGATGCTGGCACCCCATGTGACTCTGGCATCCATCTTGGGTCAGGCAAAGTCTATTTAAGACGCTGGCTCCCAGGCTTTCCACACATTTTACGTGTGGCTAGAGTAGGGACAGGTCACACATCTGTCAGGGTCAGTGTTTAGCAGGGATGAGCCGAACACCCCCCTGTTCGGTTCGCACCAGAACCTGCGAACAGACAGAATGTTCGCGTGAACTTTAGAACCCTATTAAATACAATGGACTCGAACATTCGAAATCCAAAGTGCTAATTATAAAGGCTTATATGCAAGTTATTGTCATAAAAAGTGTTTGGGGACCCGGGTCCTGCCCCAGGGGACATGTATCAATGCAAAAAGAAGTTTTAAAAACGGCCGTTTTTTCGGGAGCAGTGATTTTAAAAATGCTTAAAATGAAAAATAAAAGTGAAATATTCCTTTAAATTTCGTACCTGGGGGGTGTGTATGATATGCATGTGAAGTGGCGCATGTTTCCCGTGCTTAGAACTGTCCCTGCATAAAATGTCATTTTTGAAGGAAAAAGAGTCATTTAAAACTCACTCGCGGCTATTAATGAATTGTCGGCTCCCGACAATACATAGAAAAGTCATTGATAAAAAATAAAAAAAAGCGTGGGGGTCCCCCAGAATTCAATTACCAGGCCCTTCATGTCTGGTATAGATATTAAGGGGAACCCCGCCGCAAATAAAAAAAAAAATGTGTGCCGTTCCCCCAAATATCCATACCAGGCCCTTCAGATCTGGCATGGATTTTAAGGGGAACTCCACCCCAAATAAAAAAAAAATGGCGTGGAGCCCCCCCCAAAAATCCATACCAGACCCTTATCCGAACACGCAACCTGGCAGGCCGCAGGAAAAGAGGGGGGGACGAGAGAGCGCCCCCCCTCCTGAACCGTACCAGGCCACATGCCCTCAACATGGGGAGGATGTCCCCATGTTGATGGGGACAAGGGCCTCATCCCCAAAACCCTTGCCCGGTGGTTGTGGGGGTCTGTGGGCGGGGGGCTTATCGGAATCTGGAAGACCCCTTTAACAAAGGGGACCCCCAGATCCCGCCCCCCCCTATGTGAATTGGTAAGAGGTACATTGTATACCTACCATTTCACTAAGAAAGTGTCAAAAAATTAAAAAAAAAACACACAAACTCCTTGGAAAAGTCCTTTATTAAAAAAAAAAAAAAAAAACATTCCAGCGGTGAAATCCAGTGTCCCGCGGCGATCCGATGTCCAGCGCTGTCCGTCATTGGCTGAGCCTGAGCGGACCTGATGGGGAACTTCCTCTGCAGTCTATTACATGTATAGTCCCGCCCCTTCTAAAGTTCCCCATCAGGTCCGCTCAGCCAATGACTAGGTGTAAGGCTGAGGACCTGATGCGGAACATGAGAAGGGGCGGGTCTATTCATGAATTACACAGTGAAGGAAGTTCCCCATCAGGTCCGCCCCCTCGGTATGTCAGACCCCGCCTACGTCATTGGCCTGAGCGGACCTGATTGGGAACTTCCTTCACTGTGTTCCCCATCAGGTCCACTCAGGCCAATGACGTAGGCGCGGTCTGACATACCGAGGGGGCGGGCAATAGCAGACCATGTATTGACGAATGTAGCAAAATCTTCCATTTGAAAGCCCCTCGCCAGCTGAGCGTTTACAAAGGATTCATGGAACGAGAAAGGCTTTACTGCCAGTGAAGTACTCAGCGCATTGCTTGCCAGCATGGGGCACTAGAAGTAAAAATCCAGTTCTTAATATTAAGGGTTTTATTGTGTTTTGCACATGGTGATTAAAGCCTTGTGTTATGTTCCCCTTTTCTTAATGCAGTTCTCCTTTCAGTGAAGGAAGTTCCCCATCAGGTCCGCCCCCTCGGTATGTCAGACCCCGCCTATGTCATGGGCCTGAGCGGACCTGATGGGGAACTTCCTTCACTGTGTTCCCCATCAGGTCCGCCAAGGCCAATGAGTGGACCTGATGGGGAACACAGTGAAGGAAGTTCCCAATCAGGTCCGCTCAGGCCAATAACGTAGGCGGGGTCTGACATACCGAGGGGGCGGACCTGATGGGGAACTTCCTTCACTGTGTAATTCATGAATAGACCCGCCCCTTCTCATGTTCCGCATCAGGTCCTCAGCCTTACACCTAGTCATTGGCTGAGCGGACCTGATGGGGAACTTTAGAAGGGGCGGGTCTATACATGTAATAGACTGCGGAGGAAGTTCCCCATCAGGTCCGCTCAGGCTCAGCCAATGACGGCCAGCGCTGGACATCGGATCGCCGCGGGACACTGGATTTCACCGCTGGAATGTTTTTTTTTTTTTTTTAATAAAGGACTTTTCCAAGGTGTTTGTGTGTTTTTTTTGTTTTTTTTTACACTTTCTTCGTGAAATGGTAGGAGTACAATGTACCCCTTACCAATTCACATGGGGGGGCGGGATCTGGGGGTCCCCTTTGTTAAAGGGGTCTTCCAGATTCCGATAAGCCCCCCGCCCGCAGACCCCCACAACCACCGGGCAAGGGCTGTGGGGACGAGGCCCTTGTCCCCATCAACATGGGGACATCCTCCCCATGTTGATGGCATGTGGCCTGGTATGGTTCAGGAGAGAGGGGGGGCCGCTCTCTCGTCCCCCCTCTTTTCCTGCGGCCTGCCAGGTTGCTTGCTCGGATAAGGGTCTGGTATGGATTTTTGGGGGGGACTCCACGCCATTTTTTTTTTGATTTGGGGTGGAGTTCCCCTTAAAATCCATGCCAGATCTGAAGGGCCTGGTATGGATATTTGGGGTAACTGCACGCATTGTTTTTTTAAATTTGCGGCGGGGTTCCCCTTAATATCTATACCAGACCTGAAGGGCCTGGTAATTGAAGTCTGGGGGACCCCCACGCTCTTTTTAAATTTTTTATCAATGACTTTTCTATGTATTGCCGGGAGCCGACAATTCATTAACCACTTAAGCCCTGGACCATTTGGTAGCTAAAGGACCAGAGGTGAATTCAGAATTTTGCACTGCGCTGCTTTAACTGTAAATTGTGCGGACATGCAATGTTGTACCCAAACGAAATTTGCGTCCTTTTCTTCCCACAAATAGAGCTTTCTTTTAATGGTATTTGATTGCCTCTGCGATTTGTATTTTTTGCAATATAAATGGAAAAAGACCGAAAATTTTGAAAAAATATGATATTTTCTACTTTTTGTTATAAGAAAAATCAAATAAACTCAATTTTAGTCATACATTTAGGCCAAAATGTATTCAGCCACATGTTTTTAGTAAAAAAAATGTCAATAAGCGTATATTTATTGGTTTGTGCAAAAGTTATAGAGTTTACAAACTAAGGTACATTTTCTGAAATTTACACAGCTTTAAATTTATGACTGCCTATCTCATTTCTTGAGGTGCTAAAATGACAGGGCAGTACAAAACCCCCCCAAATGACCCCATTTTGGAAAGTAGACACCCCAAGGAAATTGCTGAGAGGCATGTTGAGCCCATTGAATTTTTTTTTTTTGTCTTAAGTGATTGAATAATAACTAAAAAAAAAAAAAAAAAAAAATACAAAAAGTTGTCACTAAATGATATATTGCTTACACATGCCATGGTTATATGTGGAATTGCACCCCAAAATACATTTTGCTGCTTCTCCTGAGTATGGGGATACCACATGTGTGGGACTTTTTGGGAGCCTAGCCGCGTACGGGACCCCGGAAACCAAGCACCGCCTTCAGGATTTCTAAGGGCGCAAATTTTTGATTTCACTCCTCACTACCTATCACAGTTTCGAAGGCCATAAAATGCCAAAATAGCACAAAATCCCCCCAAATGACCCCATTTTAGAAAGTAGACACCCCAAGGAAATTGCTGAGAGGCCTGTTGAGCCCATTGAATATATATTTTTTTGTCCCAAGTGATTGAATAATGACAAAAAAAAAATACTAAAAGTTGTCACTAAATGATATATTGCTCACACATGCCATGGTTATATGTGGAATTATACCCCAAAATAAATTTTTCTGCTTCTCCTGAGTACGGGGATACCACATGTGTGGGACTTTTTAGGAGCCTAGCCGCGTACGGGACCCCGAAAACCAAGCACCGCCTTCAGGATTTCTAGGCACAAATTTTTGATTTCACTCCTCACTACCTATCACAGTTTCGAAGGCCATAAAATGCCAAAATAGCACAAAACCCCCCCAAATGACCCCATTTTGGAATATAGACACCCCAAGCTATTTGCTGAGAGGCATGGCGAGTATTTTACAGCTCTCATTTGTTTTTGAAAATGAAGAAAGAAAATATATATATATTTTTTATTTTTTTCAAATTTCAAAACTTTGTGACAAAAAGCGAGATCTGCAAAATACTCACAATACCTCTCAGCAAATAGCTTGGGGTGTCTACTTTCCAAAATGGGGTCATTTAGGGGGGTTTTGTGCCATCTGGGCATTCCATGGCCTCCGAAACTGTGATAGGCAGTGAGAAGTGAAATCAAAAATTTACACCCTTAGAAAGCCTGAAGGCGGTGCTTGGTTTTTGGGGTCCCGTACATGGCTAGGCTCCCAAAAAGTCTCACACATGTGGTATCCTCGTACTCAGGAGAAGCAACAGAATGTATTTTGGGGTGTAATTCCACATATGCCCATGGCATGTTTGAGCAATATATCATTTAGTGACAACTTTGTGCAAAAAAAAAAAAAAATTGTCGTTTTTTCCGCAACTTGTGTCAACATATAAAATATTCCATGGACTCGACATGCCTCTCATTATATAGCTTGGGGTGTCTACTTTCCAAAATGGGGTCATTTGGGGGGGTTTTGAACTGTTCTGGCATTTTATACACAACATTAGGAAGCTTACATCCACTCTTCTAACCACTTGAAGACAAAGCCCTTTTTAAAACTTTTTGTTTACATGAAAAATAAAATTTTTTTGCAAGAAAATTATGTTGAACCCCCAAACATTATATATATTTTTAAAGCAAAGGCCCTACAGATTAAAATGGTGGGTGTTGCATTTTTTTTTCTACACAGTATTTGCAAACGCATTTTTTGGGTTAAAAAATACACTTTTTTTAATTTTAATGCACTAAAACACACTATATTGCCCAAATGTTTGATGAAATAAAAAAGATGATCTTAGGCTGAGTACATAGATACCAAACACGACATGCTTTAAAATTTCGCACAAACGCGCATTGGCGACAAACTACATACATTTTTAAAAGCCTTTAAAAGCCTTTACAGGTTACCCCAGTAGATTTACAGCAGAGGTCTACTGCTAAAATGACTGCCCTCGATCTGACCTTCGCGGTGATACCTCACATGCATGGTGCAATTGCTGTTTACATATGACGCCAGACCGACGCTTGCATTCGCCATTGGGCAAGAGCAGGGCAGGACAGGGGTGCTTTTTTTTTTTTATATTATTAATTTTGCTTTTTTATTTTATTTTTAAATTGTTCCTTCCAAGTATTTTTTTTTTTTATCATTTTTATTGTTATCTCAGGGAATGTAAATATCCCCTATGATAGCAATAGGTAGTGACCGGTACTCTTTTTTTGAAAAAACTGGGGTCTTCCAGACCCTAGATTTTTCCTCTGCCCTCAAAGCATCTGACCACACCAAGATCGGTGTGATAAAATGCTTTCCCAATTTCCCAATGGCGCTTTTTATATCCGGGGGGGGCATTCCCTCCCACTGCTTGTAAAAGCAGTCCAGAGGCTAATTAGCCGCTAGGATTGCTTTTACATGAAAGCCGGCCGCAGGCTGAAAAGAATGATACCAAGATGATACCTAAACCCGCAGGCATCAATCTGGTATAAACATTCAAAGTCCAGCAACATACCAGTACGTTGCTGGTCCTTGTTGGACATGTATTGTAATCTTTTTTTTTCATGCAGCCAGTTGGCTGAACGAAAAAAGAGATTGATGGGTGGGTATGCCCACCATTAGAATACCGCCCTTCATCCACCCACTTCCAATGAAGGGCATACAAGCACCATTTATATATGCCGAAGCATGGGGGCATCCTCCCTCAAAAAAGTTATGCCACACACACATGGTCTGACTTTTCCACGGGCAAGCCTCCGTCGGAATTTCGACCGTATGTACGCGGCATTAGGAGCAAAATCGCTCCTCCGCTCTTGCTGCCCCAATGCTTCGGCATATATGCTTTTTTTATTTAACTGTGGTGGTGAAATCACCTCCTACAGCACTAGAGTCGCAGGGATCAGGCCTGTCTCTGCGAACGCTGCAGTTATGTGTGTTTTTGTTTTGTAAGTGACAGTGATCGATCGATACTGCACTTGGGTGGCCTGGGCTGGACGGAGGGGCAAAACGCAGGTGCCAGCAGGTATCTGGGCTGATCCCGCTAACACTGCGTTTTTGGGAACCCTAAACTGCTGGGGACGCTAGTATAGATCTGATCAGATCAGATATTGATCTGTTCAGATACTATACCACTAAGGGGGGTGTTTGCTTCACGCGTGGGTGTGAGCGTTACTGGCACTAACCTGACGCTGCCTGGGGTGTGACGCAGACCCTCTCTGACGCTAAAACCTAATTGATATCACCCGCCGGGCGATCAGGGGGTTAAACCTTTATTGGGTTATATACGGCGGGTGCCCTGACACTATAAAAAGCAAACTAACTAACCAGCGTCACCCGTAACACTTATATGGTGATCACTGGTGAAAGGGTTAACTAGGGGCAATCAGGGGGTTAAAACCTTTATTAGATAATATATGGGGGTACCTGACGCTATAAAAACCTTAGCGACAGTGGTGATAGGGGGTGAAAGGGTTACCTGGGGGGCGATCAAGGGGGTTAAACCTTTACTAGATAATATATTGGGGTACCTGACGCTATAAAAACCTGCGGCGAACCTAAAAAAAATTACTGGCTACCGATCTGCATCACCGACACTAAGACAGCGTTTAGAAAAACGATCGCTTAGCGACAGTGGTGATAGGGGGTGAAAGGGTTACCTGGGGGGCGATCAAGGGGGTTAAACCTTTATTAGATAATATATTGGGGTACCTGACGCTATAAAAACCTGCGGCGAACCTAAAAAAAATTACCAGCTACCGATCTGCATCACCGACACTAAGACAGCGTTTAGAAAAACGATTGCTTAGCGACAGTGGTGATAGGGGGTGAAAGGGTTACCTGGGGGGCGATCAAGGGGGTTAAACCTTTATTAGATAATATATTGGGGTACCTGACGCTATAAAAACATGCAGCGAACCTAAAAAAAATTACTGGCTACCGATCTGCATCACCGACACTAAGACAGCGTTTAGAAAAACGATCGCTTAGCGACAGTGGTGATAGGGGGTGAAAGGGTTACCTGGGGGGCGATCAAGGGGGTTAAACCTTTATTAGATAATATATTGGGGTACCTGACGCTATAAAAACCTGCGGCGAACCTAAAAAAAATTACCGGCTACCGATCTGCATCACTGACACTAAGACAGCGTTTAGAAAAACGATCGCTTAGCGACAGTGGTGATAGGGGGTGAAAGGGTTACCTGGGGGGCGATCAAGGGGGTTAAACCTTTATTAGATAATATATTGGGGTACCTGACGCTATAAAAACATGCGGCGAACCTAAAAAAAATTACTGGCTGCCGATCGGCATCACTGGCGCTAAGACAGCGATCAGAAAAATGATCGCTTAGCGACAGTGGTGATAGGGGGTGAAAGGGTTATCTGGGGGGTGATCAGGGGGTTAAACCTTTATTAGGGGGGGTTAGGGGGCTACACTGGACCTAAAACTGAATGTACTGACACTTTTACAGTCACAAATGTCACTGATTGCAGTGATCAGTAAATAAATGGTCACTGCAATCAGTGACACTGTGACTGGGGGCTGGGGGGGTGATCTGGGGGGTGATCTGGGGGTGTCTGGGGGGTGATCTGGGGGTGTCTGGGGGGGCCTGGGGGGGCGATTTATGTCCCTATGTGTCCTGGTGTCAGTGTAGTGTTGTGTGCACTGACCTGATGTCTTCTCTTGTACGGCGCTCGGTATATGTGAGCGCCGCACCAGAGATGACATCACTTCCTCCTGCTTCCTCTGCCTGACACAGACAGAGGGGGCATTTCCATTCGCCGGGAGCGATCGCGAGGGGGTGGCCGGAAACGAATGGCTGCCCCCTCATCCCGGAACGCTCCCGGACACTTAGCCACCGCTCACTGTATAGGAGGGGGGTCCGATTGGACCCCCCAACTATACAAAGGCAATCACGTATGCTCTACGTGATTGTGCCTGTCGGTGCCATTCTGCCGACGTATATATACAGTGAGCGGTCGTTAGGTGGTTAGTAGCCGCGAGTGAGTTTTAAATGACTTTTTTTCCTTCAAAAATGACATTTTATGCAGGGACAGTTCTAAGCACGGGAAACATGCGCCACTTTACATGCATATCATACACACCCCCCAGGTACGAAATTTAAAGGAATATTTCACTTTTATTGTTTCACTTTAAGCATTATTAAAATCACTGCTCCCAAAAAAAACTGCAGTTTTTAACACTTTTTTTTGCATTGATACATGTTCCCTGGGGCAGGACCCGGGTCCCCAAACCCTTTTTATGACAATAACTTGCATATAAGCCTTTATAATTAGCACTTTAGATTTCTCCCATAGACTTTTCGAATTTGCCGCGAACACCCCAATTTGTTCGCTGTTCGGCGAACGGGCGAACAGGCAATGTTCGAGTCGAACATGAGTTTGACTCGAACTCGAAGCTCATCCCTAGTGTTTAGCATCAGGGAGAGGTTCCTGAGGAGTAGGGAAAGTGCAGGGATACATCATCCTTCTTGCAAACCTCCCCACTTTGGTACAGACCAGCCAGGCCACATTCCATCCTTTGAGACAGATGCTGTTGGCTAGGCTTGTGCAATTTGTTTCGTAACGAATCAAAATTCGTCCGAATTTAGCAACTTTCGGACATTCGGAAGCATTCGAATTTCCGAACAGAGCAATTACGAATAAAACCAAATCCGAAATAAATTATACCGCAAAATAGCGAATGCCCGAAGGTCTTCGGCATAATTCGTTATGAAAAAAGTTACGAATGTACGAATCCATTCAAAGCACAATAACACTCACTCTGCTCTCTGCTTCTCCCTCACCATGCTGAACTCCCTCTCAAAATGGTGTACAGGGGGCGGAGGCTATAGCCGCATGAAAAAACGAAAGTAAAATACGAGATTTCGAATCCATTCGAAGCACAATAACACTCACTCTGCTCTGCTCTCTGCTTCTTCCTCACCGTGCTGAACCCTCTCAAAATGGTGTACAGGGGCAGAGCCTATAGCCGCATGTAAAAAACGAAAGTAAAATACGAGATTTCGAATCGTTACAAATAACCGCTATGTATTTAGAAAAGTACAAATCCATTCAAAGCACATTAGGCATAATAGGCAGCGTCGTTGTGAGAGAGACACGGAAAATTACGAATCAACGAACCCAAAAAAAGTTACGAAAGTAGGAGTTGTGTCCAGAATCAACGAAAAACAACGTACTCTACCGAAAGTACGAATTATAAAGCAACAAAAAATTCAATGAAAAATGTCGCTTGCAAAAATACGAATGAGTCCGAACACGAAAAATCCCGTCTAGCAAAATTACGAATGATTACGAATCAACAGGACCGGAAAGAAACGAACCGAAACGGAACGAATTTTTCCGTTGTGCACAAGTCTACTGTTGGCACACCCGAGACCTTTTGCTACTACTCATTGTTGTTACATCCTGTGAGTGCTCATGGTCAGGCTGGCTTCCTGTCGGGCTTGTTGTATTTTGACGAACTTCAATTACTATATATCTCTGTTCTCTGCACCTAGGCTCTGAGTGTTTTCTGTCGCTGCACCACACTGCATCTACCCACAAGTGCACCAAAAGTCCTGCATGCTGTATCTTATGTGGGACATAATAGAAGTCCATGGGGAACCGTGGGTACACTATGCTGCACCTGTGTTGCGGCCAAACTGGAGAGGGGTAATGTAAAAGCACACAACCTCTGGAGGAATCCTAGGGTTCCACAAAACCCTGGTTAAGAAAGCCTGATCTAACCTAATATACTTCTCATTATATGTTTTTTGACTTTCTGCACTTTCTGAGTTACTGGTATGTCTTGGGGCTAACCACATATGCAACTAGTGGAGGCTTAAACTATGCAATTGTTTTAGCCTTTAAAAAATGTTCATATTTTCTACTTTTTTTGTTATGCTTGCCAACAATACTAAAAATAAATAGTTCCCTCTATGCAAAATTCATGCACTTCAGTAAAACAATTTGCAAGTGGCAGAAATAGAACATTCAGCCTACGCACATTTTATAAGCCTCTCCCGACTATGTACAAACACAGTATGAAAAACAAACTGATTTTAGGCAGAGGTACATATTGTGAGGTACAACTCTCTGTCCCGATGATGCACAAGCAAGCAGCCATTATAAAATGCTCCTCTGTTTTATACATACACTTTTGTGAACGTATTATAGCACCATGCATTGCATTGTTTTTCTAACTTTCAAAATGAATAGTAAATTGTACAGTACTAAACAAGTCCTAATAAATTGAAGCTCACAAACTAGCATTTTCCTTTTCTCTATGCTACCCTATAATTGCAAATAATGACTAAGGAGGGAATTAAAACAAAATCAAATACAATATTTTATCCTGCACTATGCTGAAGCATATTCTTGTGTGATTTAGGATCCTCAGTTTTCCCAGGTTCCCACAGGACACATCACCAACACCTAAGCAAGCAGACCAGAAGTCCTAATCTAAGCTAAGTACCTTTTCTATTTTATATAACTGGTAATGTGTTCTTTCTGTTTTTACTTAGTAGTGTAATGCAAAGTCTGCTCTAACCTGAAGGTATGCTAATAACTTTGCCATTTTTCAGCACTGCTGCTGCACAAAATGCCCTTGATTTTCATAATTGACAATGTACTGTACTGTACTAATGCATTCAGCATTCAGTCACCATGGGGTTGATTTTCTAAAGCACCTTGTCGGCGAATGGGCTCATTCCCGTGCATGGCTGACTACTTTTAGACGGAGAAAAGATTTACTAAAGCACTCAGTCAACAAAAAGACACAAATGCAAATTTACTAACTGCCACAAAAACTTAGCGACTCTCTAAATGAGTGGCGGTGCATCCCCCTCTGTCAAGCCAGCCCCCTCTATGTAAAATGGATAGATTCATGCATAGCATAAATCTATCCATGGCCGCTGTAGCCACCCCCCTATTCAGGCGTCTGGCCCCTTTTCGGACGACGGGCGCCTGAATTACAGCTGCGGGGGGGTGTTTTTTTGAAGCACCTGATTGGAGCCATAGGCTCTAATAGGCTTAAAAAAAGGTGGACTTGGAGCGCAGAGCATTGTGCTTGCAGTCCACCCAGGTGTGTTAGAAAAACAAATTAATATTTGCTTTTCTAACACTGAACTGCCTCTCAGCCCATCAAGAGGCGTGGGTCTAATACCCATCACCTGATTGGCTGAAGGCACAGGCGCTCCGATTGGATGCCTAACGGAACAAAAGAAGAGATGCATGGAGGATGCAGGAGCCGTCGCCTGACCCGCTTCATGTCCCGCAGCTCGCTGCTGTCACCTGCTACCTGACCCGCCACCAGGATGGGGTAAGTGCTGGTCAGACAGCGAGGAGGGGGGTCACGGTGGCTGCATATGATGGGCACAGAAGCTGCATATTATGGGCACAGAGGCTGCATATGATGGGCACAGGCTTCATATGATGAGCACAGAGGCTGCATATGATGGGCACAGAAGCTGCATATGATGGGCACAGAGACTGCATATGATGGGCACAGAAGCTGCATATGATGGGCACAGAGGCTGCATATGATGAGCACAGAGACTGCATTTGATGGGCACAGAGGCTGCATATTATGGGCACAGAGGCTGCATATGATGGGCACAGAGACTGCATATGATGGGCGCAGAGGCTGTATATTATGGGCACAGAGGCTGCATATGATGGGCACAGAGACTGCATATGATGGGCACAGAGGCTACATATTATGGGCACAGAGGCTGCATATGATGGGCACAGAGGCTGCATATGATGGGCACAGGCTGCATATGATGGGCACAGAGGCTGTATGATGGGCACATGCTGCATATTATGGGCACAGAGGCTGCATATTATGGGCACAGAGTCTGCATATGATGGGCACAGTGGCTGCATTTTATGGGCACAGTGGCTGCATTTTATGGGCACAGTAGCTGCATTTTATGGGCACAGTGGCTGCATTTTATGGACACAGTGGCTGCATTTTATGAACACAGTGGCTGTATATGATAGGCACAGTGGCTGCATATGATGGGCACAGTGGCTGCATTTGATGGGCACAGTGGCTGCATTTGATGGGGCACAGTGGCTGCATTTTATGGGGCACCGTGGCTGCATTTTATGGGGCATTGTGGCTGCATTTTATGGGGCACTGTGGCTGCATTTTATGGGGCACTGTGGCTGCATTTTATGGGCACAGTGGTTGTAATTGATGGCACAGTGAGGCTGCAATTGATTGTTTGTTTGTTTTTCAGTATTTTTCTGAATTTTTCAGTTTGTTTGCGCCTCCCCAAAAATGTTGATAACCAGCTGCCACTGGTCTAAATTAGTTAGAACCAGGTGCACAGCAGATAAAAATTGTGTTTAAAACATGATATCAAGCAATTTATACTTCCTTTACATATGTTGAACATTTTAAAGAATAACTGCTTTAAAAGAATTCTAAATGTGTCTGTATAAAGTGATATAATTAAAAAAATCCAAACAAGCATTGACTTCATCTAGTTCAAACATCTCAGTAGTGGCACAACTGAGCATACTCAAACTAGGAAACCTAAAAAGTGCCTTCACTCTGTTGTTTTTTGCGACATACTATAGTAAATGCCTTTGTTCACAAACCTGGGAATGTCGTTAGAAAGTGTGAACCTGTTTTTTTTTTAAAAAAAGGGTTAATAAATAGGCTAACATTTATATATATATATATATATATATATATATATATATATATATATATATATATATATATGTAACAGTATACATCAACACTTGTAAATATAGGACTGTTACTATGCCCCCTAATTCAGGAATCTTTTGGGGCACAGGCTTCTTGAGGGGAGGAGAGCTGCTGACTACTTTTGTGTTAATTTACTATCTGCAGGATGGATTTGAATACCTGTCTGCCAAAGCGAATCAATGTGTCTGCTCTTCCTTAGTTCCCTGCTGTCTATCCTTACTTCTCTCCCATTCATTAGCCCCTTTTGGTTCATACTTCCGTCTCTCTTCTTTCTTAGTTTCCTCCTGCCCTAGCCTCATTTCTCCAACCTTTCTTAGTTTCCTCCTTATCGTCCTTTCTTCTCTCCTCTTCCTTGATTCCCTCTGACCCCTCCTCCCTAATTCCCCCTTCCTTAGTTCCTTCCTGCGATTTCCTTCCTTCTCCTCTTCCTTGGTTTCCTCTGACCCTTCTCTCTTTCTTATACCTTCATTAGTTCCATCCTGCCCATCTTGCTCATCCATCCATCTCTCCTCTTCCTTAGTCCCTTCCTGCCCTCTTTACTTTTTTTTCTTTCTAAGTTTCTAAGGGTGCAAATACACTTAATATGGTTTATTCCAATGTTAGGGAAGCATACAGAGCTGTTCCATTACCTAATCTTGGTCAGTCAGATCATACTGTATATCCCTCATTCTTATTCCTTTGTACAATCCAATTAGGCAGAGAACTGCTCCAGAGAGCAATGAAATAAGGACTTGACCAGATGGCTCTCTCGAGCAGTTGCAGGACTGCTTTGAGAAAACTAACTGGGACATTTTTGAACAACATGTAAAAACACGTACACTTAAACAGTACTGAGTTACATTAGTACTTGGGTAGACATCGTTACAGAAAGAAAGCGTGTCAAGGTTTATCCCAATCAGAAGCCCTGGATGACCAAGAGAGTACGTTGTCTTTTGAGAGAACGGGATAATGCCTTTAGGAATGGGGATAAGGTTAAGTATAGTGTTGCTAGAGCAAATCTAAAGAGAGGTATAAAAGAGGCCAAATTAGTTTATAAAAGTAAAATTAAAGAATATTTTAGAGGGAATGATGTACAGGAAGGTTGGAAAGGGATACAGAACATCCTAACTCATAGAGAGAACCCCCAACAGGGTGAAAATCTTAATATCGAACTGGCTGAGGAATTAACAGCTTTTTCTCACGTTTTGAAGTCGCAGTACCCCAGCAAACACAACTTTCAAGCTCGAGTATGTGAGATGCTGTACCTGTGGTATATGAACACGAGGTGCGTCAGGCATTCAAGTCCCTTAACGTTAGGAAATCAGCGGGTCCAGATGGGGTCCCAGGGAGGGTTGTTAAGGCCTGTGCCCACCAACTTGAGGGGTCTTTACATAAATATTTAATTGATCATTATCATTGGCTGCAGTTCCAACCTGCTTAAAATCTACTATTATTACTCCGATACACAAAAAAAGCAAATATAGATAGCTTGAAGGACTATAGGCCGATTGCACTCACCCCGGTAACAATGACGTGCTTTGAGGGACTGGTTTTACAACGTATCAAAACAGCCTTACCAGGTAGTTTTGACCCTCATCAATTTGCGTACAGAGCCAATAGAATTACTTAGGACGCTATTGCTCTTTTACTACATTGACTATAGTTCAACTTTCAACACTGTTGTCCCACATGTATTGGTGGAGAAGATGTTGAATCTGAATTCACCCCCATCCCTTTGCTCTGGGATAAAGGACTTCCTGGTATACCACCCACAGGTGGTCAGACTTGGTAAGCATGTTTCTTGCCAGAGTGTGGCTAGCATAAGTGTATCACAAGGTTGTGTACTGAGTCCCCTTCTTTACTGTCTATACACTTGTGATTGTGATCCTTACCTTTCTTCAAATAGCATCATCAAAATTGCAGATGATACCACCATAGTAGGTTGCATCACAAGAGGGGATGAGAAGCATTACAGGGAGGAGGTGGATAATCTAGTAGAGTGGTGTGAGGCAAATAATTTGTGCCTAAACACTGGGGAGACCAAGGAATTAATAATTGATTTTAGGAAGAGTAAGACGGACATGGTTCCACTCTACATCTACATCAGAGGAGAATTGGAGGCGCAGGTTCAGTTTTTAAGTTTTTAGGCATTAATATTTAATATTATAAAAACTATACTGGTCATTGAACGTGATAGCGGTCAGCAACGTTTATATCTCCTAAGACTTCTTAGGAAAAATGGCCTAGGGAAACACATCTTGGAGTCCTTCTATTGCTCCTCCATTGAAAGCGTGCTGACATATTGCATTTTAGCCTGGTATCCCAACTGCACATTAGCAGAAAAAGCTTATTTTCAGAAAATAATAAATGCTGCACAGAGGGTTGTTGGATGCAGATTAGCTTCTCTCGTTGTGTCAATAGGGCAGGCAAAATAATGAGTGACCCGTCCCACCCTGGAAACTATCATCTGGCAGGAGGTTCAGAAATATAAAGGTGAGGACGAAATGATTCAAGGAAAGTTTCTTTCCAACAGCTATCAAGGACTAAAAGGTCATTTGGAAAAATAGTATTTTACTATAGGTGACTTGGCTTGCTGCTGCAGTGGGGGTTCCATTTAGTTTTTTTTTATATGGGGGGTAATATTGCCTACATGTGTGTATGTTGAGGATGTTATATGTTTACATATGTGTGAAGCTTTTATAGAATTGCGTTGCAATGACAATAAAGTATTTATTTTATCATTAGTTTCCTCATTCCATTCTTTCTTCTTTCCCCTCCCTTAGTTCCCTCCTGCCCATCTTGCTCATCCTTCCATCTAAGGTAGGGTGACCAGACATCCCCGGTTTCTGGGGGCAGTCCCCGGATTGAGGACACTGTCCCTGGACCAAGCCTGTTCCCAGTTTTGTCCCCAGATTGGATTTGAACAGGGGGCTGGGGCAATTTCAAAGACAGTCAGTGCAGAATAATAAAAAAAAAAATCTGAATTACATACCCCCGCTCCACCACTCCTACTAGCCTAGGGGGGTGTATTTTTTTCATTATCTGTGCCCCTTTCTGATGATCATGTGCTGGTTGGAGAGGAGGGAATATTTCTTCTGTTTTGGGTTCATGCAAATTCAGCTCCGCTCGCAAGTTCTTCTGCCTTGGCTCAAGTCCCGGCCAGCTGCCTGCCTCCTTATAACCTTGCCTTCCCTGGCTAAGTGATCTTCCTCCGCTCACCACCCAGTAGTAGCCAGGGCCCGGAGAGTAAGACTTGACAGGCTGTGAGGCGGGCGGCGGCGGCGACGGGCAGAGAGTCGCTGATTACCGCCATTACTAGTATAAAAAAAAATATGTCCCCAGATTTCATTTTAAAAATCTGGTCACCTTAATCTAAGGTTGCCACCTCATCCCTTTAAACCCAAACACATATTAATTACACAGGTTCTGTGGCTGATTAAGGTGGTAATTAAACTCACTTGGTGCCTTAGGCTGGTTTCACACTAGTGCGACACGACATCTCTCCTACTTTGGATCCGACTTTGCCCTGCGACATGAAGCCGACATATGTCCGACTTTCAATGAACGGGGATCCGACTTGGATCCCCGCCAATATCAGGCACTGTGTTTGGTATGAATCTTGAGGGGGAACTCCAGGCCAAATTTTAAAGAAAAAACTGGCATGGGTTCCCCCTCCAGGAGCATACCAGGCCCTTGGGTCTGGTCTGGATTTGAAGGGGCGCCCCTACGCCGAAAAAACGGCGTGGGGGTTCCCCCCCAAAATCCAAACCAGACCCTTATCCGAGCACACAACCTGGCAGGCCGCAGGGGAAGAGGGGGGGACTAGAGGGCGGCCCCCTCCCTCCTGAACCGTACCAGGCCGCATGCCCTCAACATGGGGGGTTTGGTGCTCTGGGGCAGGGGGGCGACCTGCGGCCCCCCACCCCAGAGCACCCTGCCCCCATGTTGATGAGGACAGGGCCTCTTCCCGACAACCCTGGCCGTTGGTTGTCGGGGTCTGCGGGCGGGGGGCTTATCGGAATCCGGGAGCCCCCTTCAATAAACGGGCCCCCAGATCCCGGCCCCCCCACCCTATGTGAATGAGTATGGGGTACATCGTACCCCTACCCATTCACCTGGTCGAAAAAAATTGCAATAAAAAAACCACACAGCTTTTTAAAGTATTTTATTGCACAGCTCCGGGGGTCTTCTTCCGACTTCGGGGGTCTCCGGTGTCGTCGCCGCGCTCTCCGGTTCTTTCTTCTGCCGGGCCACTGCTAACTTCTTTAGCTCTTTTGCTAGCGGAGGCCCGGTCTTCTCCGTCGCCTTCTTCTTCTACCGCTCTCCGGTTCTTCTCCCGCTGGCCCCTCCACTAACTTCTTTAGCTCTTTTGCTAGTGGAGGGGCCGGTCTTCTCAGTCGCCTTCTTCTTCTCCCGCTATCCGGTTCTTCTCCCGGTTCTTCTCCCGCTTCTTTCTTCTGCCGGCCCCTCCACTAACTTCTTTAGCTCTTTTGCTAGTGGAGGGGCCGGTCTTCTCCGTCGTCGCCGTCGGCGTCTTCTTCTCTCTTCTCCTCCTCGATGTTGACGCGTCGCTTCCTCCCGCTGTAATACTGGCTGTCCGCTCCGCTCCGCATTAATATAGGCTTCTCATGACGTCACAGTCACATGTTCTGGGGCACATGGCCCCGGAGCATGTGATTGTGACGTCATGGGAACATGTGACTGTGACGTCATGAGGAGCCTATATTAATGCAGAGCGGAGCGGACAGCCAGTATTACAGCGGGAGGAAGCGACGCGTCAACATCGAGGAGGAGAATTGGGAAGAAGACGCCGACGGCTACGACGGAGAAGACCGGCCCCTCCACTAGCAAAAGAGCTAAAGAAGTTAGTGGAGGGGCCGGCAGAAGAAAGAAGCGGGAGAAGAACCGGGAGAAGAACCGGATAGCGGGAGAAGAAGAAGGCGACGGAGAAGACCGGCCCCTCCACTAGCAAAAGAGCTAAAGAAGTTAGTGGAGGGGCCGGCAGAAGAAAGAAGCGGGAGAAGAACCGGAGAGTGGTAGAAGAAGAAGGCGACGGAGAAGACCGGGCCTCTGCTAGCAAAAGAGCTAAAGAAGTTAGCGGTGGCCCGGCAGAAGAAAGAACCGGAGAGCGCGGCGACGACACCGGAGACCCCCGAAGTCGGAAGAAGACCCCCGGAGCTGTGCAATAAAATACTTTAAAAAGCTGTGTGGTTTTTTTATTGCAATTTTTTTCCACCAGGTGAATGGGTAGGGGTACGATGTACCCCATACTCATTCACATAGGGTGGGGGGGCCGGGATCCGGGGGCCCTTTTATTGAAGGGGGCTCCCGGATTCCGATAAGCCCCCCGCCCGCAGACCCCGACAACCAACGGCCAGGGTTGTCAGGAAGAGGCCCTGTCCTCATCAACATGGGGGCAGGGTGCTCTGGGGTATGGGGGCCGCAGGTCGCCCCCCTGCCCCAGAGCACCAAACCCCCCCATGTTGAGGGCATGCGGCCTGGTACGGTTCAGGAGGGAGGGGGGGCCGCTCTCTCTTCCCCCCCTCTTCCCCTGCCAGGTTGTGTGCTCGGATAAGGGTCTGGTTTGGATCTTGGGGGGACCCCCACGCCGTTTTTTCGGCGTAGGGGTTCCCCTTCAAATCCAGACCAGACCCAAGGGCCTGGTATGCTCCTGGAGGGGGAACCCATGCCGGTTTTTTCTTTAAAATTTGGCCTGGAGTTCCCCCTCAAGAGCAGCACAGCACAAGTCGCATGCCAAAGTCGGATCATGCAAGACTGCGGTCCGACTTTGATCCGACTTCAATGATAGTCAATGGGCTGAAGTCGGATCAAAGTCGGACCAAAGTAGTACAGGGAGCATTCTCAAAGTCGGACCGACATGTGTCGGACCAGTTAAGACGGCTCCCATAGGGAAACATTGATTTTCACACGTCATGCGACATGAGCTCCCAATGTCGGAGCGTTTGTCGCCCCAGTGTGAACCAGGCCTAACCTGCATTAAATTAGCCTTAGAACCTGTGTAATTCAGATGTGTTCGGGTTTAAAGGGATGAGGCGGCAACCCTACTTCCATCTCTCCTCTTCCTTAGTCCCTTCCTGCCCTCTTTACATTCTCTTCTTCCTAAGCTTCCTTCTTCCATCCTTTCTTCTTTTCCCTTCCTTAGTTCCCTCATGCCCACCTTTCTTCTCCCCTATGCCTCGGTTCCTTTCTACCATTTTTTTTTTTTTTGTCTCATCCTTTTTTTTACTCAAATTCACACAGGTGCATTTATGCACAAAGAGGAAGGATACTCCAGGGATACAACATATACAACAAATACAGACCAAACGATAACCCTGTGAAGACAATGAAAGATGGTAAATTGAATGCTCACAGGCATCAGATTTAGAAGCTAGCAAGTTATAGTATGCTTAAGAGCTTTCAGAGAAAAATGGTTTGCGTCTGAGTTGTTTTGATCTCCCTTTGAGTTGCTTAAGGAGTTGCTTTGAGCTGATGGTTAGTTATTTTAAATAGATTTGGCCTTTACATTTACATATTTCAATTTATATTGAAAGAAAATTAGCTCAATGCAGACAAATGCCTCAAACAGGAGCCCTTATTTTGGCTGCCGCATCTCTATGCATAGTTAAATATTTTTTAATATTAGGCTTTGTCTCCCTCCAGTGGTCTTGTCAGCTACGTATTTTATGATGCACAGTGTGTTAAGAGTTTTGCCTACACTCTAGAGCTGCACGAATAATCGGTAATAATCGAGATGGTGATTCTTTCCCCCTCACGATCTTAACAAAGCATTTTCCTGATTCTATGCAGAGTTCTCTGCTCAAGTCGACAGTCTGACATGTTTCACAACATTCTTCAACCGCTGAGCTAACTATAAACATTGTAACGTTTTGTTCTTTAGATCAAAGGAATGAACATTGGTCTGTAAATGAAGGAAGTTTAACCACTTAACCACTTACGGACTGCCGCACAGCCGATATACGTTGGTTGTTTGAAGAGGGATATCTCTGTTATCTCTGTTATAACCCAGGTATCAATCTCTGCAGTCAGCGGTCTGGTTTCCGATAATGGTGGTCTCTGCGGTGGATTCGCCGCAAGATCACCGTTATCGGCGACGGGAAAGGGGCCCCCCTCTGCCTCTCTCCCGTGCCCTCCGCTGCTTACCGGAGCCGTCGGTGGCGGCGGAGACAATCGGGTCCTCTTCCTGGCTGGGTATGGATACGAGTAAGGGGAAGATGGCCCCCACTCGTCTCCATACCATAGCAGGGCGGAAGCGACTTCAAAACGTCACTTCCGCCCATAGCTCTTAAAGGGCCATTTTTTATTTATTTTTTATTGCATTTTAGTGTTAACATGAGATCTGAGGTCTTTTTGACCCCAGATCTCATATTTAAGAGGGCCTGTCATACTTTTTGTCTATTACAAGGGATGTTTACATTCCTTGTAATAGAAATAAAAGTGACACAATTTTTTTTTTAAAGAACAGTGTAAAAAATAAAAGGTAAAATAAATAATAATAAAAAAAAATTTAAACGCACCCCGAGCTCGCGTGCAGAAGTGAACGCATACGTGAGCAGCGCCCGCATATGAAAACGGTGTTCAAGCCACACATGTGAGGTATAGCCGCGATCAGTTGAGCAAGAGCAATAATTCTAGCCCTAGACCTCTGTAACTCAAAACATGCAACCTGTAGAATTTTTTAAACGTCGCCTCTGGAGATTTTTATGGGTAAACGTTTGTCGCCATTCCACGAGCGGGCGCAATTTTAAAGCCTGACATGTTGTGTATCAATTTACTAGCCGTAACATTATCTTTCACAATATAAAAAGAAATTAGGCTAACTTTACTATTGTCTTATTTTTTAAGTCAAAAAAGTGTATTTTTTCCAAAAAAAGTGCATTTGTAAGACCACTGCGCAAATACGGTGTGACATTAAGTATTGCAACGACCGCCATTTTATTCTGTAGGGTGTTAGAAAAAAATGTATAATGTTTGGGGGTTCTAAGTAATTTTCTAGCAAAAAAAATTGTTTTTAACAAATCTCAGAGGCTCGGTCCTTAAGTGGGTAAAGACCTTTTTTCTGACACTTGGTTTCAAGTTAAAATCATTATTTTTTGCTAGAAAATTTACTTAGAACTCCCAAACATTATATAAAGTATCTCACAAAAGTGAGTACACCCCTCACATTTTTGTAAATATTTTATTATATCTTTTCATGTGACAACACTGAAGGAATGACACTTTGCTACAATGTAAAGTAGTGAGTGTACAGCTTGTATAACAGTTTAAATTTCCTGTTCCCTCAAAATAACTCAACACACAGCTATTAATGTCTAAACTGCTGGCCACAAAAGTGAGTACACCCCTAAGTGAAAATGTCCGAATTGGGCCCAAAGTGTCAATATTTTGTGTGGCCACCATAATTTTGCAGCACTGCCTTAACCCTCTTGGGCGTGGAGTTCACCAGAGCTTCACAGGTTGCCACTGGAGTCCTCTTCTACTCTTCCACAACGACATCACGAAGCTGGTGGATGTTAGAAACCTTGCGCTCCTCCACCTTCTGTTTGAGGATGACCCACAGATGCTCAATAAGGTTTAGGTCTGGAGACATGCTTGGCCAGTCAATCACCTTTACCCTCAGCTTCTTTAGCAAGACAGTGGTCGCCTTGGGGGTGTTTTTTTGGTCATTATCATGTTGGAATACTGCCCTGCGGCCCAGTCTCCGAAGGGAGGGGATCATACTCTGCTTCAGTATGTCCCAGTACATGTTGGCATTCATGGTTCCCTCAATGAACTGTAGCTCCCCAGTGCCAGCAGCACTCATGCAGCCCCAGACCATGACACTCCCACCACCATGCTTGACTGTAGGCAAGACACACTTGTCTTTGTACTCCTCACCTAGTTGTCGTCACACACGCTTGACACCATCTGAACCAAATAAGTTTATCTTGGTCTCATCAGACCACAGGACATGGTTCCAATAATCCATTTCCTTTGTCTGCGTGTCTTCAGCAAACTGTTTGCGGGCTTTCTTGTGCATCATCTTTAGAAAAGGCTTCTTTCTGAGACGACAGCCATGCAGACCAATTTGATGCAGTGTGTTGCGTATGGTCTGAGCCCTGACCGGCTGACCCCCCACCCCTTTAACCTCTACAGCAATGCTGGCAGCACTCATACGTCTATTTCCCAAAGACAACCTCTGGATAGTACGCTGAGCATGTGCACTCAACTTCTTTGGTCGACCATGGCGAGGCCTGTTCTAAGTGGAACCTGTCCTGTCAAACCGTTGTATGGTCTTGGCCACCATGCTGCAGCTCGGGTTCAGGGTCTTGGAAATCTTCTTATAGCCTAGGCCATCTTTATGTAGAGCAAAGATTATTTTTTTCGGATCCTCAGAAAATTCTTTGCCATGAGGTGCCATGTTGAACTTCCAGTGACCAGTATAAGAGAGTGAGAGCGATAACACCAAATTTAACACACCTGCTCCCCATTCACACCAGAGACCTTGTAACACTAACGAGTCACATGACACCGGGGAGGGAAAATGGCCACTTGGGCCCAAATTGGACATTTTCACTTAGAGGTGTACTCACTTTTGTTGCCAGCGGTTTAGACATTAATGGCTGTGTGTTGAGTTATTTTGAGGGGACAGCAAATTTACACTGTTATACAAGCTGTACACTCACTACTTTACATTGTAGCAAAGTGTCATTTCTTCAGTGTTGTCACATGAAAAGATATAATAAAATATTTACAAAAATGTGAGGGGTGTACTCACTTTTGTGAGATACTGTATATATTTTTAGCAGAGACCCTAGAGAATAAAATGGTGGTTGTTGCAATATTTTATGTCACACTGTAATTGCACACTAGTCTTTCAAGTGCAATTTTTTTGGAAAAAAATACACTTTAATGAATTAAAAAAAACTAAACAATAAAGTTAGCCCAATTTTTTTTTTATAATGTGAAAGATGATGTTACACCGCAAGAATCATGAGAGAATCGTGCAGCTCTAATACACTCACTTGACTACATGTTTGGACATGAATAAACATTGAAACTATAGAATTGCGCTGAAGTGCAATTACAATCAAACAGCCAGGCTGATGCATTTAATAGTGGAATTTCATTTATACAGGACATATTAAAGATCATTTTAGTATTAGCTCCTGCTAATTTGTGTTAACATACTGCCTGAATTACCAAAAATGAAAAGCCTTGAAGCATTGCTGCCGTGTTAAGACCCCTTTCACACTGAGCCGGCCATAGCGTCGGCAGTAAAACGCCGCTATTTTTACTGCCGACGCTATGGACCGATTTGAGGCGCATTTCGGCCGCTAGCGGTGCACATTTAATCCCTGCTAGTGGCCAAGAAAAGGTTAAAACAGCCCGCAATGCGCTGCTAAAGCAGCGCATTGCGGGCGGTATAGCCACGCTGTTCCATTGATTTCAATGGGCAGCAACGGTGGAGGAGTGGTAAACACACTGCTTGTTCACCGCTCCAAAGATGCGGCTAGCAGGACTTTTTTTACCGTCCTGCTAGCGCAACGCTCCAGTGTGAAAGCAATCTGGCTTTCACACTGGAGACAATGGAGCAGCTGTTTGAGGGCAGATTGCAGGCGCTATTTTTAACGCTATAGCGCCTGCAATACACCCTCAGTGTGAAGGGGTCTAACACGTAGTTTAGAAAAACCTTGTCATTTTCAGGGAAAGTGAAACGTAAAGCCATTGTAAACCCTCACTTTGTAAAATAACCCATTCATTTTAAAGGGGTTGTAAACACTCAAGGTTTTTCACCTTAATGCATTTCTATGCATTAAGGTGAAAAACCTTCTGTAGTTCAGCACCTCCCCAGACCCCCCCTTTTACTTACCTGAACCTGATCGTTCCAGCGATGGGGAGGAGCAGAGCAGCTCCAGAGGCTGTCTCGGGTCTTCATTGGATAGATTGATAGCAGCAGGAGCATTGGCTCCCCCTGCTGTTAATCAAAGCCAGTGACACAGGAGCCAGGAAGGCGGGGCTGAGTCCTGCTGTCTGTGTCAATGGACGCAGCAGCAGGACTCGGGAGCGCACCCGCACGAGTGCCCCTAGGAAATGCGGGTCTCTGTGGGGGCACTCGAGAAGAGGAGGAGCCAAGAGCGCCACTGGGGGACCCCAGAAGAGGAGGATCGGGCCCCTCTGTGCAAAACCCTTGCACAGAGGAGGTAAGTATAACATGTTTGTTATTTAAAAAAAAAAACCTTTACAACCTCTTATTGCCCGGGTTAACATATGAGCGGCCGCAGACTTGTGCCTGGGGTCTGGTGCGTTTCTGTTCACCGGTTCAGGTGCGATTCAGGTCAGAATTTTTGCCTGAATTCACAGCTGAACCAGACCCAAAATCGCACAGGACCCTTTGTCGATCTGCTCCGTGGCCGCCCCGGACCTGTGTAAACCAGCTCCACTGAGAGGCGGTAATACTCGTCTGTCATGCTAATTGAATGCGGTGGAAACAGCATCCAACCCGCACATATGTGAAACCAGCCTAAATGAAAGTCAAAACATTTGTGTATAGATATAAAAACATTATAAATACCTTTTTCCCCTTTTTTTTATTAGTGAACACATTCCCTCTGTTCTCAGCTGCACAAGAGCTAGGGGAGGAGAAACAGCAGTACACTGAGCTTCCCAGTGAAAGGCTGCGAGGGGGGGTCAGAACAAGTCTGATCATTGGAGGCGATCAGGCTGAGCTCCCAGCCAGCACAGCTAGAGAACTGACCACTGTGTGTTCTCCTGCTTAGTGTGGTCAGTTTTTAATAGGAAAGCAGAGGGAATGACAGGATCACCAGGGATTTCACACAAAGGAAACAATAAAAAGAGAACAGGATACTTTATCATACAAGTACATGGCACAGCAGGCACATGTCAGGAAGATGAAATGTTGGGTTTACATCTTATTTAAAGGATAAGTTCACAGTTTAGGGCAGAATTTCTGTTTTCATAACAAATAGATGCGTTTTCCAATGCCATTTCTGGTCCAGCCATCCCAATGTGCTTTGCTCTCACTTACCTTATCCACAGGAGGTTTAAAATTTTGTCAGTTTATTTGTATTTTTAAAAGGATTTTCAGATTTCATCACATCCTCAGCTTTCACCTCCTTTTAAGTCACAGAAGAGGATATGATAGGGTGTGTTCACCACTCATTACAATACCACCTTCTACCAACTTCCTATACAATCTGATTGTACAATTTCCTTTAGATTTCCCATCAGTTATGTAGTACAAGGGCATGTCTGATTTGATACAAATTTAATGAATTGTTCAGGTGTTTCCACCTTTTCTATAGTTCTGGTAAGTCGAAAGGAAAATGTACAGAGATTGTACAATAAGATTGCATAGTGTATGGTCATCTTTATACAATTACATGGGAGGGTGTGGAAAGAGACACTCACTTGTCAGGCCTCATTCACATGTCCACATAGCGAAGACTCACATTCATTTGTTTTGGGTGTTTTCACTCGTCACGCATAGGGCAGCCCATTCGCTTGAATGGGCTGCCCTACATGCAACAATCGCCGCAGAGAAGCTCCAGAACTTTGGTGTGTTTGCCGCACTTGGCGTGCCTTTAACATGTAATAACAACACAAGCACACTGCACATTTGTAGTGTTTCTGAAACGCACGGCAAAGCGCACATTTTCTGTGTGGTTTGCCATGCGTTTGGAAACACACAGATGTAAATGGAGCCTCATTGTTTATTTTTGCCTGCTGACGTTAATACAGCCCAGTCACCGCAATGCATCCAGTCTGTGACTAGACTATGAAAGAGAAGCAGTAGGCTGCAAAGTGCATCCTTCTGCTTTCTTTTTCTGTCAGTATGTATATTGCCAGCTGATGTACTGTACATACAACACATTCAGTTGGTTTTAAGTGCTGCCCCCCTCTCCCTGTCTGAGTTCTACTGTACAGAGTATTACAAGAGGTGGACACCTAGTCATATTTAAGTACTTACAATGTTTGCAATCAAAAAATATGTTTACCGATTTATTAAGGAATCGTTCTTTTATGTATCATTGAACCTTGGACAGAGTGAGGAAAATTATTCACTGCTCTGACTCATTCCCTTTTATAGGTGTAGCTTGAGCTATTGAGCACTGTGACGGACCACCTGGCACCCCACCTTAGTGTCTCCTCCAAGAAACACCTTCCTCCACTCTGGAACCACTAACAAGGTATTATAGCTGAGAATTGCACCCAAGAACTTGACGACACTAGCTTAGGTGCAAACAGGAACTCCTTTTATTGTATATTCCTACATAAATTCTACCACACAAAATCAGATAAGAGTTTGATCACATTATCCTAAACAATGCAAACTTTAAACAGTAATATCATCAGTACATCTAATGAACAGCTAGCAGCTAACAGTAACCTAAACAGTGATCTAATTAACAGTAAGCTAATCAACAGCCAGGCACCCAAGCTTTGATTAGTCCGGGAGTGTCCACCCCAGACAATCCAGCACTAAGCTCACAGATACACAAAGTACATTACACATGCTGTCTGTCAGGGGTTTGGCTTTCACTTCTCTAATCTGTCCACTACAAAAGTCATCATAAGATAAAAACTCATACAATGTTTCAGCAGTTTAAAAAAGTGGGATTCATTTAGCTTCATAGATTTCTTGAGGGAGATGGTTGATAAATATTTCTGTCCAAAGTGGAGGAGCTTCTCCAACCCAGTCTGCAGGAGGGCCACCATATTTCCTCTGATCATTAAAGGGGTTGTAAAGGTTCGTTTTTTATTTTCTAAATAGGTTCCTTTAAGCTAGTGCATTGTTGGTTCACTTACCTTTTCCTTTGATTTACCTTCTAAATGTTTTTTTTTCTATGTCTGAATTTCTCACTTCCTGTTTCTCCTCAGTAAACTTCTCACCATCATCCGAGTGGTGTGGAGTCAGCCAGAACAGCTTACTGAACAGCTTACTGAGGAGGAACAGGAAGTGAGAAATTCAGACAAAGAAAACAAAGAAAGAAAATATTTAGAAGGGAAATCTAAGGAAAAGGTAAGTGAACCAACAATGCACTAGCTTAAAGGAACCTATTTAGAAAATAAAAAACGAACCTTTACAACCCCTTTAACCTGTACAAGGTTAATATTACACCTTTCCATCCACTCCAGAAGGGAAGCTTTATTGTCTTTATTCAGATAATTAATTCAAGCCTTGCTCTCAGCGTTCATCGTGTCCATCATTAGAGAATGATCTAAACTGAGCTCTTTTCCTTGCTCTGACCAGGAGAAGCAACAAACTCCCCGGTCTCCTCCATGAGCCATAATCAGTGGGTAGAAGGCTAGCCTCTAGTCCCCTCCAAAAGCACTATAATGAAAAGCTTTTTACAACACCAAGAAGGGAAGAACTGAAAAACGGGTCAAAAAGAGCCTTATGCTTAACTTGTTGACTGGAAATAAGAATACAATATATTCATATTCAATACATAAGTATGTTTTACAAATAAACCTTTAACACGTGACAAAGTATTCCAAGAACAATAAGGATTAACTAAAGAGACAGTACAACATATACGTTTGCCTTGAGGTAATATTTTAATAGTTAAAACTTCAGACTGATATACTGTATTAGATGAGGAAAGAGTTACTAGGGTGAGTCAATGAGCTGTGTAATCAAACAACCCTCAACCCCAAAAAACAAAAAAAAAAAAACCTTTAAAATATAAAAATAGCCTAAATCTCCACCTGCTGGCTCGATAGCAGAATGCAAAATATTTATATGTTATAGTACTGACTATAATAAATACAAAAATGTAGTATGCACTATGCATTCTCTTTTAATGACAGTGTTTAAAGTGGTTGTAACACAAAAAAAAACATACTCCTGTCCCTTTAAAGCATGAGATATAGCATAGTGCTTTTGCCATGTCAATTGTCCCTTTCTATGTTGTACAATACCTGGTTGATCCTGTGATCGACTGACCGATTCTTCCTATGACCAATCCTTTCTTGGATCAATTGATCCTTCTTTCCTTCCTTTCTTCGATCCTTGCTTGTTTCGATCAATCCTTATTTCTGATCTTTGATCCTTCCTTCATTATTTTTCAGCTAGTAATTTTTTGCAATGTTGATTATCCTTTTCCATATAATATAATACCTGGTTGATCCTGCCTGTTTCTGTCAGTAAACTTATTTTCCATTATCCTGCTCTCTCTGCAGCAACTGTATCTATTTCTGTGGTCTGTGTAAAACTGATGCTCTCCCCGCCCCTCCCCTCTTGAAACTGAAACTAAACCAGCAGAAGGATATGAGCCCCTCCCACTGAAGTCTCTCTGCTTGGGAGGAAGACCCAAGAAAAACATGTGACTACACAGAAGAACTGCTGAGAAAAGGTATTTAGAGATTATATTGCTGAAAAAAACCACACTGCCATTACTATTGCCACATAAGAGAACCTGTTATGGAAGTTTATTGTGGAGAGTTTACAACCACTTTAATATAATTTACTGTATACTATGAATAAAGTTTATTATATAACCCAAAATCAATAAAGAAGAACCAAATTTTTCCGGATGTAAATGTTAATAGGGAGATGTACAATATATACCCGGGTATATGTGCACAATTTCACTAGGACTCATATCTGGCTCTTTGCTGATATCTGTTTGTACTTTGAAGAGATGTACTGTTATTATTCTTTTCTTATATAAAGCTTGTATCATTTATATACTGGTGTGCATCTATATGCTTATGGTAAATGTTATATTCTGGGTGCAGTAGGTCTTCTGCCAGCAATTATTTTGATCAAATTACTGGTTAATTTTCCAGAAAGGAAATCCCTTCTGTTCACACAGGCCCTGTCCTAGGTGGAGGACTGACAACTTTATTATCAATCCCACTCTTTCATTTATCGAAGGGTCTGGCTCACTAACTGTACTTACAGGTTTAGCACAATATCCTGTTTGTTGAGGGCCATGTCTCATAGCCTCCACATAGGCAGAGAAATGAAGGAACATGCAGAGCTGTACTGTGAATAGACAAGCTCTCTGCTTATCTACCTCTTAGCTCCCTCCCTGACACAAATTTTCAGCTGCTGTTATCTCGTTTGTCAGAGAACTTGTCAGAAGTGACTCTGCTGATAACAGAGGAACGGAGCAACAGAAAGAAACAGCACATAGAGCTTTGCAGAGAGATAAGTAAACACTACAGATATATGTGCTTAGGTCAAATTTCATAAATGGGGTTTACAACCACTTATACATGCACATTGGGGCACTGCAGAACGATATGTTGAACTTAACGGGAAATTGTTAGCAGCTGAATAATGCAGACTCTGCTATGACATCTGCAAATTTGATTGTAAAAGATTATACTGTAATAAGGCAAAAGCCTTTGCTGATCTTAATATTTAAATTTATTAATGGTTAACACATTAGGGGTTATTTACGAAAGGCAAATCCACTTTGCACTACAAGTGCACTTTCAAGTGCAGTTGCTGTAGATCTGAGGGAGGCATGCAAGGAAAATAAAAAACAGCATTTTTGCTTGCACATGATTGGATGATAAAATCAGCAGAGCTTCCTCTAATTTCAGAGCTTCTCCTCGTTTCTACTGTGATCTACAGCAACTGCACTTACAAGTGCACTTTCAAGTGCACTTGCAGTGCACTTGTAGTGCAGAGTGGATTTCCCTTTAGTAAATCAACCCCATTGACAACACTTCCACTTAAAACATATTAGGTGCTGTATGATATATTGTTGATTTAATATTAGGGCTATGTGCTGAATACAGGATGTAACAAATAGCACAACTCTGTTTATCATTTCATATTTTCATATAATATTATTATATGTATTATTTTTGGTAATTATGTAGATAAAGATGATATAGGAAAATAAAATAATTTGACTATAACAATACAATTAAAGAAACATATAAGCTTTTCAGATGATACTCAGCTCTTATTAGACCAAATAGGTCAAAAACATTCAACCTGCCCAACTTTGTGTTGGCTTTAAGCCACAAATCCAAAAGGTCATTAACACACACATACACTATATTGCTAAAAGTATTGGGACACCTGCCTTTACATGCACATCCCAGTCTTAGTCCGTAGGGTTCAATATTGAATTGGCCCACCCTTTGCAGCTGGGAAGGCTGTCTACAAGGTTTAGGAACTTGACTGGCCTGCACAGAGTCCTGACCTCAGCCCAATAGAACACCTTTGGAATGAATTAGAGCGGAGACTGCAAGTCAGACCTTCTCGTACAAAATGAGTGCCTGACCTCACAAATGTGCTTCTGGAAAAATGGTCAAACATTCCCATAGACACACTCCTAAACCTTGTGGACCGCCTTCCCAGAAGAGTTGAAGCTGTTATAGCTGCAAAGGGTGGGCCAACTCAATATTGAACCCTACGGACTAAGACTGGGATGTCTATAAAGTTCATGTGTGTGTAAAGGCAAGCGTCCCAATACTCTTGGCAATATAGTTTATATATACACAATGGGTATAGAAAAGAATCACCCCCCCCCTTAAAAAAATCAAATTTTGTTGCTTTGCAGCATGAAATATAGACAGATCCAGTTTTTGTTTCATCCAGCTGTATTTACTCAGTGCAACTTATAACATCCACGTGAATGCTATAACACCAACATGTCAAAAAAATGTTTACAAAATTCAAAAACAGAATCACTGAGTTGGAAAAGGGATCACCCCCATCCTAAAAATTACTTGTGCACTCAATCAGGTGTAGCTAATCACCTTCTCAATGGCACACAAAGCCATTTGACTTTCAACTGTGATTAGCTGTGGTTATTTTGATTAGCTCAGCATGAAAAGAGCTTTCCTAGAGCAGTCCCTGGTAGTGCAACTGAAGAAAACACTCAACTATAGGTGGTAAGACACTATCCACCAGGATCTCCAGGATAAAATTGTCGATAGGCACAAGTCAGGAGATGGATACAAAAAAATTAAATACAGCTGGATAAAAAGAAACTGTGTCTGTTATCATTTCAGCCTACATGATTATTTTAAAGGGGGGTAATCCTTTTCAATATCCACTGTGTGTGTGTATATATATATATATTTATATTTATATATATTTATATATTATTATTATTTTTTTGTACTGGTCACTGCTTATTGATTTAGGACTTGAAAGAGGCAAAGGTTGGTCCAATGCCGGTGGTAAAAATGTGTGACGTTTTCTTGAAGTGTTCCTTGAGGACTGAAAGGGAACTAAGGGTTTCATTTGTACTAAAACATCTGGGACTGCAGGCTCTGACAGCCATCATTGGGAGGTCTGATTCTGATCTGGATGCAGGTTCTCTCATTTTATGATCTGCAGGGGACAGGCTGTTGGGAAGATCACAGAGTCTATAATACTGATTTCATGCTCCAGCTGCCATACTGGTAAGAACCTTGTGGTTGGTAGCTGTATCCAAACAATGTTCTTGGGTACCACTGAGACCTTCTTAGAGGATTGCATTGTTTTATTATCCACCCAAATGTTGGCTTATACCTTCACAGGCACCAAGAGCTGATATTATTAGATTTAGGGACACCAAAAGTTAACATCATATATTTCCAGGCATCGGGGTTTGGCATCATACATTCCCTGTTGTCAAAGTTTGGTAAAATGATGATTTGTTTGTGGATCTCTTGGGATATTTTGCTCTGTCAATTTGCTTCAGTATTTCCAGTTTTTTTCTTGATCACAGCTGCATATAAGTCTGTGCTGCCATCTTGTGGTTTTGATTGGTGTGACTTGGGCTTGATCTCAGCATATGTAGTTTGAGAGTCAGAGTTTACGAGCGCATCATCTGCCTTTTTTCTTCCTTTATTATGCTTCACGTCTGTATATATAATTCCATCATCTTGTTTTGAGGGTATCTGCATACAAATACAAATATAATAGCATGTTTATTTGTATTAATTGTAATATATTTTGTCTTGTCTAAGGTCTCTATTAATCAAGGCTTTTGCCCAAGATTTACACAACTTCAACAGTAAATTTACCCATTTTCACATAAGAAAATGGGTGAACCTTGATTAAAAGTCGCGTGAATATTGGGTAAAAACATAGATAAACAGACTCCCAAGTGTAAAAGCACACTCACTTGAGCCAGTTCACACTGGGGCTTCACATAGGGTTCAATATTAAGTTGGCCCACCCTTTGGGGGCGACTCGGCAAGGCGATCTCAAGACGACTTGAGAGGTGACTTGCAAAATGACTTCTGTATTGAAGTCAATGCAAGTCGCCCTGAGTCGCCCCCAAAGTCGTACAAGAACCTTTTTCTATGTGGGAGCGACTTGCGTCGCTCCTATTAGAACAGTTCCATTGAATAGAGCGGAGCGCGACTTGTCAGGCGGCTAAGTCGCCTGACGAGTCGCCCCCTATGTGAACCGGCAATTTCACTTGACATTGATACAGTAATTTAATACAATGTTATTTTTTGAAGAGAACATCATCTAGGGAATTAACTAATGCCTTGTTTCCACTGAACGGAACGGTTCGGGTCGGTACAGAATGGAACGGTTTGAATGGTCCGGTCTATTCTGGTGAGCGTTTCCACTGCAAGTCGGACCGTCAGGGACCATTCAGGGTTTAGAAAAAATGCCTTGCGTGTCCGCCAATCAGTGGAATGTATTGTAGCTCCGCCCTAACCGAACCGTTCCATTTTCTATGGCCCCACATCTGAAGCAGGACCCAGAATGGTGCGGTACGGTTCGGTTTTATGGCACGCTTTTATAATGGAAACACCCAAAATAGCGAACCGTACCGAACCGTACCGAACCGATCCGCTCAGTGGAAACGAGGCATAAGCTTCCTGTGCCAGAAAACTGGTTCAAAAATGGTCTGGAGTGGTGTGTGCCACATTAAGCAGACAACGTTGATTTAGTCTTTGTTTTATACTGTTGTGCCCTTTCCTTTGCTCTTTGATATCAATAAAAAAGAGTTTAGATTATAAAAAATAAAAAATAAAAAATCACCAAGGTTTTGCCAGATCCTATTTTAGCAAGAAGTGGTGGAGTGGTGTGTGCCACATTAAGCAAACAACGTTGATTTAGTCTTTGTTTTATACTGTTGTGCCCTTTCCTTTGCTCTTTGATATAAAAAAAAAAAGAGTTTGGATTATAAAAAATAAAAAATAAAAAATCACCAAGGTTTTGCCAGATCCTATTTTAGCAAGAAGCTAAGGAGAACGGTGGGCTGGCTGTTCCCAGCCTATTCTTATACTATTCGTCAGTGCAGCTCCAGTATCTAACGAGGTGGGATGAGGATCTGAGCACCGATCCAATTAGGAAAATATTATCTACAATATTTTTAGGTAAAAAGCTGATAGACTGTTTAGAGGTGGATGAATTTAGCATCGCTATACAATACCCCACATTAGTCATGATAGATTAGATATGGAACAGGATTAAAGATCGCTGTCATTATAATGGGTATACTGATTACACTCAAATTTTTCACAATTTAAATTATCCTGAATTATTAAAATCGCAGGGATTTATTTATTGGTCAGAATGAGGTTTAGTGTATATTCCGCAGTTATATGATGGTCAACATTTGAAAAATGTTCACACCTTTACAGGAGCAATTTGGCTTGCCACTAAAAGTTTTTTTCAATATTTACAGCTCCGCCATGCTATTCAAACACAGTCAAGCTTAACCTCTTGGGATTATATTACACCCACAATTCTTGACCACCTGCTGACCGCCTCCTGTACTTATACGTCGGCAGAATGGCACATACAGGCACATCCACGTACCTGTACGTCCCCTTTAACTGCCTGACGTGTGGTCGCACGCGCGCCGCCGGTGGTGCGCTCGCGACCCTGCTGCCTTCCCCGTGAGTTGGACCGCAGGTCCTGCGGACTCGATCGCTGCGGGGGTCCCCGCGATCGTCTCACTGAGGTAAAGAGCAGGGAGATGCTTGTGTAAACAAGCATCTCCCCCCTCTGCCTAGTGACAATGACACGGATCTCGGCTCCGTGTACTCGGAGCGGAGATCGGTGTCATGTGACACAGAGCCCATTCCCCCTACAGTTAGAAACACAATGCAGGGAACACTTAACCCCTACAGCGCCACCTAGCGGTTAACCCCTTCACTGCCAGTGTCATTTTTACAATAATGCATTTTTATTGCACTGATCGCTGTTGACAATGGTCCCAAAAATGTGTCAAAAGTGTCCGATGTGTCCGCCATAATGATAAAAAATGACTGATCGTCGCCATTACTAGTAAAAAAAATTTTTTTTTATAAAAATGCCATAAAACTATCCCCTATTTTGTAAACGCTATAACTTTTGCACAAACCAATCAATAAACGCGATTGCGTTTTTTTTAACAAAAATATGTAGAAGAATACGTATCGGCCTAAACTGAGGAAAAGAAAATGTTTTTATATATTTTTTGGGGATATGTATTATAGCAAAAAGTAAAAAATATAGAATTTTTTTCAAAATTGTTGCTTTATTTTTGTTAATATCGCAAAAAATAAAAACTGCAGAGGTGATCAAGTACCACCAAAAGAAAGCTCTATTTGTGGGAAAAAAAGGACGTCAATTTTGTTTGGGAGCCACGTCACACGACCGCGCAATTGTCAGTTAAAGCGACGCAGTGCCGAATCGCAAAAAGGGGCCTGGTCTTTAACCAGCCAAAATGGTCCGGGGCTTAAGTGGTTAACCATGCCTAGTTGCAATTTCTGAGTGGGAACAAACAACAAAGCTTTATAGTGCATTGCTACAGAAAATTATTTTTGCCCTTCACCCCTCGGTTTTGGGTGGCGGTACACATACGCCATTACAGTGGGTAGAGGAATTCACGTATTTGGGAATAAAAGTGCGCAATACTTTGGATACTTATCTAGAGGATAATTTAGTGTCCTGATTTCCAAATTTGCGCGTAAGTGTCAGACCAGGCGCACTCTGCCGTTATCACCTGTGGGTAGGGTGAATTTTCTTACTTTTTTTAGGAACACCCCAGTCCCTGTGTCTAAGGCGACTTTTGTCAGGCTGGATAGTATCATTACTTCATTTGTATAGGCGGGTAAGATCCCTAGATTGGCTAGAACAACTCTTTAGTTACCTCTCTCCAAGGGAGGCCTAGCCCTCCCCAACCTGCTACTGGGCTGAGGTACTGGTAACGGTTCGCTGATGGTTCAGTCAGTCCACTCAAAACCCGGCAACTACATTTGAGGCGACCTTGCTAGGCTCCTACACTGCATTGACTAATCTAGTTTATCGTGGACATAAGGAACATTAGAGGGTCACTGGACCTATGCGCACTACGCTTCCTGTGTGGGTCCAAGCTAGGGGGCTATACAGTATCTTGCAAAAGTAAGTACACCCTTCACATTTTTTGTAAATATTTTATTATATATTTTTATGTGACAACACTGAAGAAATTACACTTTGCTACAATGTCATGTACTGAGTGTACAGCTTGTATAACAGTGTAAATTTGCTGTCCCCTCAAAATAACTCAACACACAGCCATTAATGTCTAAACTGCTGGCAACAAAAGTGAATACACCCCTAAGTGAAAATGTCCAAATCTGGCCCAATTAGCCATTTTCCGTCCCCGGTGTCATGTGACTCGTTAGTGTTACAAGGTCTCAGGTGTGAATGGGGAGCAGGTGTGTTAAATTTGGTGTTATCTCACTCTCTCATACTGGTCACTGGAAGTTCAACATGCCACCTCATGTGCATAGATTGAGGGTTTCCTGCATTGTAGTGTACCTCCACGTATCTCCTAAGCAGTAGTGTGTTTTTCCTCTGCCAGTGCAGGAAGGTGTGCAATTACACACCTTCTCGCACCCACTCAGATTACCAAGGCTGGTCATTTTTCAGTTGATTGTTTATTTGTTTTTTTATTCTGTGATTAATTAAAAATTAAGCTAATGTGAACACAGTGAGTGTCCTGCCTTCCACAAGATGGTGCCCTTTGTACCTGCCCAGTAAGATTGGCTATTACAGCGCACCATCCTGTGGTAGGCAGTGCATTCACCTTTTTTTTAATCTGTAAAAGTTAAAAAAGTCAGTGAGTGCTCTTTCTGACACAACATAGTGCACTTTGCACCATAATAGCCAACTTTACTGAGGAGGTGCAAAAAGCGGCCTCTCCTTGTAGGTAGGCATCACACTCACTTTGCACCTATTCAGTTTGGACACTAATACTGGACAATAGCCAACAGCGTTCATAAAAACTGGGAGAAGGAAAAAACTGAAATCAGGTTAGACCTGATAAAATACAATTAAGGATGTGATTGCTTACTAGGGGCAACACGTTTTTCCTTTTTCTAGTATTTATAATTTTGGCGCAATTTATTTTATTTAAAAATACTTTTACTTAGTACCTGCTGCTGAACCCCCCCTCAGAACAAAAAAATATCTATGGCCCTGCAGGAGAGTGTGCTTAGCTGAAAAAAACAAGCCTCCACTCCTCCCCTTCTGATGACTCCTGGGATGTATGACATCATTTGCCTAGTCAGGAAACCAGGAAGTAACTGAAGAAATGTAACAAAAAAAGTTTAAAACAAGTAAATATGATATACTTTCCTATCACTTTACTAATGCTAGCAGCATGAGTATTAAAAATAATCAATGTTGATTGGGAGAGTGAAGTTCCACTTTAACGTGGAGTTCCACCCAAAAGTGGAAGCCCTGTTGATCTACTTCTTTCCCCCCCCCCCCTCCGGTGCCACATTTGGCACCCTTCACTGCCAGTTTCCCTTACCATGAATGGCGGCGGCAGCACCCAGGAGCCGATCCAAAAATCGACTGGGGTGCCGACATCGCGGGCTCCCTGGACAGGTAAGTGTCTATATATTAAAAGTCAGCAGCTGGAATATTTGAGGCTGCTGACTTTTAAATTTTTTTTTCCCCAGGCAGAACACCGCTTTAACAATGGAACTTGTGCCCTTATAAGAGTAATTCCAGCAAAAAATTATTTAAAGCTAAACTAAACCTGACTATACTTTGCAGTTGAGGATGGTGCCATCTTAGCCTCTATTTAGATATGGGGTTGCCATGGTGCTACACATTTGATCAGCTATGGCACCAGCTATATGAGGATTTGAAAAGCTGTTTGAGAACTGACATAATCACACTGGCAATTGTGTCAGCTATCACCAGAGGCATGCCTTGAATGTAACTGTTTTGGAAATCAGTTAAATCAGTGGGTTTAGGTCCACCTTAAAGCTGAACATGAGTCTTTTGTCAAATATACCTGTAGCACCCTCTTAAGGTAGGATGCTAGATACATTTAATTGTTGACTTCTTCTGTAATTAAGAGAGCAGTAATTGTTTGACCTGGTCTGCTCAGGGGTTTTACAGGCTGGGAGCTTGATTGCTGTTCCCTGCCTTTGGAAAACACTTCCACAGCTTAGAGTGGGAGACTCAATATGACCAGCCTGAACATTTTTCAGGTTCCAGCCAATCCCTAAAAAGTAGTGTCCAGAAGAGGGCTTAAATTGTGAAATAGTCTAAGAAACTGGAGAGCTGGCTTCCTTCTGCTTAGGATGGTCTCAGAGCCAGAAGGGTTGCTGCTCTAAGGTATCACAGCTGCTTTAGAAGCCTCAGCAGTTTCATTGCTGAGGACCTGGATGGACTCTGCTAGAAGTTGATTACAGAATCTGACCACAAGGGACCTGGTCTGGAGAGGTGCTTTCTCACTCACTGAACCGTGTCCCTAGGGAAGTTGGAAAGTGGCACGTGTCCTGGGTAGTGATGAGCCGAACACCCCCGGGTTCGGTTCGCACCAGAACCCGCGAACGGACCGAAAGTTCGAACGAACATTAGAACCCTATTAAATACAATGGATGCGAACGTTCGAATTCTAAAGTGCTAATTATAACAACTATTATGCATGTTATTGTCCTAAAAAGGGTTTGGGAACCCGGGTTCTGCACCAGGGGACATGTATCAATGCAAAAAGAAGTTTTAAAAACGGTCGTTTTTCGGGAGCAGTCATTTTAATGATGCATAAAGTGAAAAAAAAAAAAGTCAAATATTCCTTTAAATATCGTACCTGGGGGGTGTCTAAAGTATGCCTGTGAAGTGCCACGTGTTTCCCGTGTTTAGAACTGTCCCTGCACAAAATGACACTTCTAAAGGAAAAAAAAGCCATTTAAAACTGCTTGCGGCTTTAATGTAATGTCTGGTCCCGGTAATATGGATGAAATTCTTTAAGAAAAATGGCATAGCTACCCCATGACCCCCCCCCCTACCCCAGCCCATTACCAGCCCCTTTGGGTCTTGTATGGATATTAAGGGGAACCCCGCACATAAAATAAAAAAGGCCCTATATACTCTGAACAGCCCTATACAGGCGGTGCATACAAGACAGGGACTGTAGGTTTGTTCTTATGTAGAGTCTGTTTGTAATTTTGAACAGGTACATTGTTGAAGTGTAGCTCCAGACCAAAAATCTATTTTTAAACTTTTTGGAAAACATAGGTAAGGGTTATCACCCCTGTAACATTTGTTTTGCTGTCTGTGCCCCTGTTCAGAACATTTCACCTCACTTTCCGTCCCAATGACAACTGTTTTTGAAATGTGGTGTTTTTCTTGAAACAAGGATTGCTGATAAAGCATCAGTACAGAGGAGACACCTTTCTCCCATATTTATTCTTACAGGAGAGAATTTTCCTTCCTAGTGGTAGATTTCCTCTCACTTCCTGTTGTCTTCTTGCGTTTGCAAGTAGGAGTCGTTTGTAAGTTGGATGTTTGAAAGTAGGGACCTGCCGTATATACTCTGCAGAAATAGGCCCCTTAGTTGTTGGTGTTGGCACAACACTGTAAGCACTCACAGTTACTCTTGGTTGGTGCTGGAACGCCCTGCTGTCAACTATTATATCAGGAATTTTAATTACATATAATTGTTGAACAGTGGTAGTAAAAATTGGGCCTTTGATGGTGGTGCTGGTGCCACAACACTGTAAGCCCTGACAGTTACTCTTGGTGGGTGCAGCAATGGGCCCTGCTGTGAATTATTAGATCAAGAATTGTAATTACATGCCCCTGTTGAACAGGGGCTGAAAAATTGGGCCTTAGGCACTGGTGGCACAACACTGCAACTCCTCACAGATACTGTACTTGGAGCACAGCAATGAGCCCTGTTGCAAAGTATTGCTTCAAAAATTGTAATGACACGCCCCTGTTAAACAGGGGCTGAAAAATTGGGCCTTAGGCACTGGTGGCACAACACTGCAACTCCTCACAGATACTGTACTTGGAGCACACCAATGAGCCCTGTTGCAAAGTATTGCTTCAAAAATTGTAATGACACGCCCCTGTTAAACAGGGGCTGAAAAATTGGGCCTTAGGCACTGGTGGCACAACACTGCAACTCCTCACAGATACTGTACTTGGAGCACAGCAATGAGCCCTGTTGCAAAGTATTGCTTCAAAAATTGTAATTACACGCCCCTGTTAAACAGGGGCTGAAAAATTGGGCGTTAGGCACTGGTGGCGGCACCCATAAACAAAAATGATCTTACAAGCTATCATCATCAATCGTATCATTGAGGACTCGGAGGAGGAGGATAGCCAGTCAACATAACAGCACAGGCACTCAGCATCAGCATCAGTCTTGAAGGGATGTGACATGTTAAAATCAATTAGTCTGTTATATCAGCATCAGGTGTGTGGTAGCTGGTGGTGATCCAAGACTGGTTCATCTTGATGAAAGTCAGTCGATCAACCGAGTCGGTGGACAGGCGCACCCTGTGATCCGTGACAAATCCTCCAGCAGCACTGAATGTGCGTTCCGAAAGAACGCTGGATGCAGGACAGGCCAGTAGCTCAATTGCATACTGTGCAAGCTCTGGCCAGTGATCCATCCTCAAGACCCAGTAAGCCAGAGGATTTTCGGTGGGGAAGGTGTCCAAGTCTGACCTTGCCCCTAGATATTCCTGCACCATGTTTATCAGACGCTGGCGATGGTTGCTGGAACCGATCATACTTTGGGGCTGCGGACTAAAGAATTGTCTGAACGCATCGGTCAGACGGCCACCTTCCCCACCGCTCCTTCTTTGACTGGCCGAAGCCTCAGCAACTCGTTGTCCAGGACCAGGAGTTTGCAACCTCCCAGTCTCTGGGAACGCGTTGCACAGACCTTTCTGCAAGGCCTCCCGGAGTTGTCTCATCCTCTGCTCCCTCTGCGACGGTAACATAAGGTCCGCAACCTTACCCTTGTACCGTGGATCAAGGAGAGTGGCCAGCCAGTAATGGTCCCTCTCCTTGATCCGAAGAATACGAGGATCCTTCCGCAGACTTTGCAGGATCAGGGAGGCCATGCAGCGTAGGTTTGCTGAGGCATTCGCTCCGGAGTCCTCTGGGTCACTAAGGACGACATGATCCGCAGCCACCTCCTCCCAGCCACGTACAAGTCCACTGGTTTCTTGGGACTGTAAATCATCCCTAAAAGACTGCTGCTGATGATGCTGAGTGCCAGCCTCCACCTCCATGCTGACACAATCCTCCTCCTCCTCCTCCTCCTCCTCCTCCTCTTCCTGTGCGATGGGTGGGACAGAAGGAACACTGTCTGGGTAAAGGGGGCCTTGAGAGGCAAGGAAGTCCTCCTCTTCCTGCCTCTGTTCTGCCTCAAGTGCCCTGTCCATTATTCCACGCAGCGTGTGCTCCAACAGGTGGACAAGAGGTACAGTGTCACTGATGCATGCACTGTCACTGCTCACCATCCTCGTGGCCTCCTCAAATGGTGCCAGGACAGTGCATGCATCCCTGATCATGCCCCACTGGCGTGGAGAAAAAAAACCAAGCTCCCCTGACCCTGTCCTGGTGCCGTAGTCGCACAGGTACTCATTGATGGCCCTCTGCTGCGTGTGCAGCCGCTGCAGCATGGCCAACGTTGAGTTCCACCTGGTGGGCATGTCACATATAAGGCGGTTCTTGGGCAGGTTCAACTCCTTTTGCAGCTCAGCCAGGCGAGCACTGGCATTATAAGATCTGCGGAAATGCACACAGACTTTCCTGGCCTGCCTCAGGACATCCTGTAAGCCCGGGTACCTGCCCAAGAAGCGCTGCACCACCAGGTTAAGGACGTGAGCCACACAGGGCACATGGGTCAGTTGTCCCTGTCGGAGGGCGGAGAGGAGGTTGGTGCCATTGTCGCAAACCACCATTCCTGGCTTAAGCTGGCGTGGCGTCAACCACCTCTCGGCCTGGCCCTGCAGAGCAGACAGGACCTCTGCCCCAGTGTGGCTTCTGTCCCCCAAACACACCAGCGCAAGCACGGCATGGCATCTTTTTGCCTGCGTACTTGCGTAGCCCTGTGAACGGCTACGGAGCACCGCTGGTTCATAGGACAAACCACAGGAAGAGGCCATGGAGGAAGAAGAAGAGGAGGGGGTGGAGGAGAGAGGTGTGTCACAACCAGTAGTAGCATTTTGGAGGCGTGGCGGTGGGACAACCTCCAACACTACTGCACCTTGTCCTGAATCCTTCCCAGCTGCCAAAAGAGTGACCCAATGGGCCGTGAAAGAAAGGTAACGTCCCTGTCCATGCCTGCTGGACCATGAGTCAGCGGTAATATGCACCTTACCGCTGACCGCCCTGTCCAGCGAGGCCAAGACATTGCCTTCCACATGCCGGTAGAGAGCCGGAATAGCCTTCCGTGAGAAAAAGTGGCGTTTGGGAACCTGCCACTGAGGAACTGCACATTGCACAAACTCACGGAAGGGGGCCGAGTCTACCAACTGAAAAGGCAGCAGTTGAAGCGCTAGCAATTTAGCCAAGCTAGCATTCAACCGCTGGGCATGTGGATGGCTGGGAGTGAACTTCTTTCGACGGTCCAGCAGCTGGGGCAGGGAAATTTGCCTGCTAGAATCGGACGTCGGTGTACTGCTAGCAGAGTGGGCGCAAGTACTTGGCTGTGACACACCTAATTCTACACCTTCATTCCTCTCAGTGCATGTTTCAGAGAGGACTGAAGTTATAGTGGGGTTGGAGATCCCAGCTAATGCGGTGCAAGGAGAGGTCCGCTTTGTTCTTTGGTGTGGGTCTTTGAGGTAGGCTTGCCAACGAGCTGCATGGCAGGTCAACATATGTCTGGTCAGGCATGTGGTACCCAAGCGGCTGATGTTTTGGCCACGCGATATACGCTTGAGACATATGTTGCAAACAGCAGCTGTGCGATCTGATGCACTAGCCTCAAAAAAGGCCCACACCAAAGAACTTTTTGAATGACGGGCAGAGGCAGCGCCCTGCACAGGCGGAGCTCTGCGGTGTGATTCCGTCGGTGTACTGCCCTTACGCTGGCCACCAAAGGGCATCCTGCCTCGTTGGAGATGTGCCTCCTCCTCATCCTCCTCCTCCTCCTCTCTCCTATTAGGCACCCACGTGGAGTCAGTGACCTCATCATCCCCTCCCTCCTCATCACTGGAGCCAATCTGGCAGTATGCTGCAGCTGCTGGAACATGACTGCCAGATTGGTGTCCTTCTTGAGCATCCCCTCTGTCTGCTCTCACGCTACTGCCTTCCTCTAGCTGGGTTTCATCATCAGACCCTTCGAAACGCTGGGCATCCTCCTGGAGCATGTACCCAACACTGTGCTGAAACAGTTCGGGGGACTCCTCAGGAGGAGGACATGGTGGGTCTAGGGAAGGAGTGACTGATGATTTGTCTGACATTGATACCAGGGAAGACGACGCTTTGGCAGCTGCTTTTCCAGTACCCTGAGCCTGGGTGAGAGAGGATGAGGAGGAGGAGGAGGGCTTGGTCATCCACTCTACCAAGTCTTCGGCATGATGTGGCTCAACATGTCCAGCTGCCGAAAAGAAGGACAAGCGTGTCCCATGGCCATGTGCTGATGACAATGCACCGCGTCCACGACCAGCACTGTTGCCCCCAGACACAGAGCCTGCTTGCCCTCTTTTATTGCCTCCTGACTGTCTGCCTCTCCTTGTTTGCCTTCCAGACATTCTAATAGATGGCCTGCAGGGAGATGGGAAAAAAGCAATAAGGGCTACCTTCAGGTGTCCTTCTCTGTCCCTTGAAACAAGGACTTTCACAGTGAAAGAAACTGACACTCTCCCTACCTACAGTTTTCTGTCCCTAGAAAAAATGTTTTTTTTAAGCACAATATAGCACAAGGACAATTCACTCACTGTCCTTACAGGTCCCTGGAAACAAGGACTTGCAGAGTGAAAGAAAAAAAACACTCTCCCTACCTACAGTTTTCTGTCCCTAGAAAAAATGTTTTTTTTAATCACAATATAACACAAGGACAATTCACTCACTGTCCTTCCAGGTCCCTGGAAACAAGGACTTGCAGAGTGAAATAAACTGACACTCTCCCTACCTACAGTTTTCTGTCCCTAGAATAAATGTTTTTTTTAAGCACAATATAGCACAAGGACAATTCACTCACTGTCCTTACAGGTCCCTGGAAACAAGGACTTGCAGAGTGAAAGAAAAAAAACACTCTCCCTACCTACAGTTTTCTGTCCCTAGAAAAAATGGTTTTTTTAAGCACAATATAGCACAAGGACAATTCACTCACTGTCCTTACAGGTCCCTGGAAACAAGGACTTGCAGAGTGAAAGAAAAAAAACACTCTCCCTACCTACAGTTTTCTGTCCCTAGAAAAAATGTTTTTTTTAATCACAATATAACACAAGGACAATTCACTCACTGTCCTTCCAGGTCCCTGGAAACAAGGACTTGCAGAGTGAAATAAACTGACACTCTCCCTACCTACAGTTTTCTGTCCCTAGAATAAATGTTTTTTTTAAGCACAATATAGCACAATGACAATTCACTCACTGTCCTTACAGGTCCCTGGAAACAAGGACTTGCAGAGTGAAAGAAAAAAAACACTCTCCCTACCTACAGTTTTCTGTCCCTAGAAAAAATGTTTTTTTTAATCACAATATAGCACAAGGACAATTCACTCACTGTCCTTCCAGGTCCCTGGAAACAAGGACTTGCAGAGTGAAATAAACTGACACTCTCCCTACCTACAGTTTTCTGTCCCTAGAATAAATGTTTTTTTTAAGCACAATATAGCACAAGGACAATTCACTCACTGTCCTTACAGGTCCCTGGAAACAAGGACTTGCAGAGTGAAAGAAAAAAAACACTCTCCCTACCTACAGTTTTCTGTCCCTAGAAAAAATGTTTTTTTTAAGCACAATATAGCACAAGGACAATTCACTCACTGTCCTTACAGGTCCCTGGAAACAAGGACTTGCAGAGTGAAAGAAAAAAAACACTCTCCCTACCTACAGTTTTCTGTCCCTAGAAAAAATGTTTTTTTTAATCACAATATAACACAAGGACAATTCACTCACTGTCCTTCCAGGTCCCTGGAAACAAGGACTTGCAGAGTGAAATAAACTGACACTCTCCCTACCTACAGTTTTCTGTCCCTAGAATAAATGTTTTTTTTAAGCACAATATAGCACAAGGACAATTCACTCACTGTCCTTACAGGTCCCTGGAAACAAGGACTTGCAGAGTGAAAGAAAAAAAACACTCTCCCTACCTACAGTTTTCTGTCCCTAGAAAAAATGTTTTTTTTAATCACAATATAGCACAAGGACAATTCACTCACTGTCCTTCCAGGTCCCTGGAAACAAGGACTTGCAGAGTGAAATAAACTGACACTCTCCCTACCTACAGTTTTCTGTCCCTAGAATAAATGTTTTTTTTAAGCACAATATAGCACAAGGACAATTCACTCACTGTCCTTACAGGTCCCTGGAAACAAGGACTTGCAGAGTGAAAGAAAAAAAACACTCTCCCTACCTACAGTTTTCTGTCCCTAGAAAAAATGGTTTTTTTAAGCACAATATAGCACAAGGACAATTCACTCACTGTCCTTACAGGTCCCTGGAAACAAGGACTTGCAGAGTGAAAGAAAAAAAACACTCTCCCTACCTACAGTTTTCTGTCCCTAGAAAAAATGTTTTTTTTAATCACAATATAACACAAGGACAATTCACTCACTGTCCTTCCAGGTCCCTGGAAACAAGGACTTGCAGAGTGAAATAAACTGACACTCTCCCTACCTACAGTTTTCTGTCCCTAGAATAAATGTTTTTTTTAAGCACAATATAGCACAATGACAATTCACTCACTGTCCTTACAGGTCCCTGGAAACAAGGACTTGCAGAGTGAAAGAAAAAAAACACTCTCCCTACCTACAGTTTTCTGTCCCTAGAAAAAATGTTTTTTTTAATCACAATATAGCACAAGGACAATTCACTCACTGTCCTTCCAGGTCCCTGGAAACAAGGACTTGCAGAGTGAAATAAACTGACACTCTCCCTACCTACAGTTTTCTGTCCCTAGAATAAATGTTTTTTTTAAGCACAATATAGCACAAGGACAATTCACTCACTGTCCTTACAGGTCCCTGGAAACAAGGACTTGCAGAGTGAAAGAAAAAAAACACTCTCCCTACCTACAGTTTTCTGTCCCTAGAAAAAATGTTTTTTTTAAGCACAATATAGCACAAGGACAATTCACTCACTGTCCTTACAGGTCCCTGGAAACAAGGACTTGCAGAGTGAAAGAAAAAAAACACTCTCCCTACCTACAGTTTTCTGTCCCTAGAAAAAATGTTTTTTTTAATCACAATATAACACAAGGACAATTCACTCACTGTCCTTCCAGGTCCCTGGAAACAAGGACTTGCAGAGTGAAATAAACTGACACTCTCCCTACCTACAGTTTTCTGTCCCTAGAATTAATGTTTTTTTTAAGCACAATATAGCACAAGGACAATTCACTCACTGTCCTTACAGGTCCCTGGAAACAAGGACTTGCAGAGTGAAAGAAAAAAAACACTCTCCCTACCTACAGTTTTCTGTCCCTAGAAAAAATGTTTTTTTTAATCACAATATAGCACAAGGACAATTCACTCACTGTCCTTACAGGTCCCTGGAAACAAGGACTTGCAGAGTGAAATAAACTGACACTCTCCCTACCTACAGTTTTCTGTCCCTAGAATAAATGTTTTTTTTAAGCACAATATAGCACAAGGACAATTCACTCACTGTCCTTACAGGTCCCTGGAAACAAGGACTTGCAGAGTGAAAGAAAAAAAACACTCTCCCTACCTACAGTTTTCTGTCCCTAGAAAAAATGGTTTTTTTAAGCACAATATAGCACAAGGACAATTCACTCACTGTCCTTACAGGTCCCTGGAAACAAGGACTTGCAGAGTGAAAGAAAAAAAACACTCTCCCTACCTACAGTTTTCTGTCCCTAGAAAAAATGTTTTTTTTAATCACAATATAACACAAGGACAATTCACTCACTGTCCTTCCAGGTCCCTGGAAACAAGGACTTGCAGAGTGAAATAAACTGACACTCTCCCTACCTACAGTTTTCTGTCCCTAGAATAAATGTTTTTTTTAAGCACAATATAGCACAAGGACAATTCACTCACTGTCCTTACAGGTCCCTGGAAACAAGGACTTGCAGAGTGAAAGAAAAAAAACACTCTCCCTACCTACAGTTTTCTGTCCCTAGAAAAAATGTTTTTTTTAATCACAATATAGCACAAGGACAATTCACTCACTGTCCTTACAGGTCCCTGGAAACAAGGACTTGCAGAGTGAAATAAACTGACACTCTCCCTACCTACAGTTTTCTGTCCCTAGAATAAATGTTTTTTTTAAGCACAATATAGCACAAGGACAATTCACTCACTGTCCTTACAGGTCCCTGGAAACAAGGACTTGCAGAGTGAAAGAAAAAAAACACTCTCCCTACCTACAGTTTTCTGTCCCTAGAAAAAATGGTTTTTTTAAGCACAATATAGCACAAGGACAATTCACTCACTGTCCTTACAGGTCCCTGGAAACAAGGACTTGCAGAGTGAAAGAAAAAAAACACTCTCCCTACCTACAGTTTTCTGTCCCTAGAAAAAATGTTTTTTTTAATCACAATATAACACAAGGACAATTCACTCACTGTCCTTCCAGGTCCCTGGAAACAAGGACTTGCAGAGTGAAATAAACTGACACTCTCCCTACCTACAGTTTTCTGTCCCTAGAATAAATGTTTTTTTAAGCACAATATAGCACAAGGACAATTCACTCACTGTCCTTACAGGTCCCTGGAAACAAGGACTTGCAGAGTGAAAGAAAAAAAACACTCTCCCTACCTACAGTTTTCTGTCCCTAGAAAAAATGTTTTTTTTAATCACAATATAGCACAAGGACAATTCACTCACTGTCCTTACAGGTCCCTGGAAACAAGGACTTGCAGAGTGAAATAAACTGACACTCTCCCTACCTACAGTTTTCTGTCCCTAGAATAAATGTTTTTTTTAATCACAATATAGCACAAGGACAATTCACTCACTGTCCTTCCAGGTCCCTGGAAACAAGGACTTGCAGAGTGAAATAAACTGACACTCTCCCTACCTACAGTTTTCTGTCCCTAGAATAAATGTTTTTTTTAAGCACAATATAGCACAAGGACAATTCACTCACTGTCCTTACAGGTCCCTGGAAACAAGGACTTGCAGAGTGAAAGAAAAAAAACACTCTCCCTACCTACAGTTTTCTGTCCCTAGAAAAAATGTTTTTTTTAAGCACAATATAGCACAAGGACAATTCACTCACTGTCCTTACAGGTCCCTGGAAACAAGGACTTGCAGAGTGAAAGAAAAAAAACACTCTCCCTACCTACAGTTTTCTGTCCCTAGAAAAAATGTTTTTTTTAATCACAATATAGCACAAGGACAATTCACTCACTGTCCTTACAGGTCCCTGGAAACAAGGACTTGCAGAGTGAAAGAAACTGACACTGTCCCTACCTACAGTTTTCTGTCCCTAGAATAAATGTTTTTTTTAAGCACAATATAGCACAAGGAGAATTCACTCACTGTCCTTCCAGGTCCCTGGAAACAAGGACTTGCAGAGTGAAATAAACTGACACTCTCCCTACCTACAGTTTTCTGTCCCTAGAATAAATGTTTTTTTTAAGCACAATATAGCACAAGGACAATTCACTCACTGTCCTTACAGGTCCCTGGAAACAAGGACTTGCAGAGTGAAAGAAACTGACACTCTCCCTACCTACAGTTTTCTGTCCCTAGAATAAATGTTTTTTTAAGCACAATATAGCACAAGGACAATTCACTCACTGTCCTTCCAGGTCCCTGGAAACAAGGACTTGCAGAGTGAAAGAAACTGACACTGTCCCTACCTACAGTTTTCTGTCCCTAGAATAAATGTTTTTTTTAAGCACACTATAGCACAAGCACAAAACACACTGACACTCTCCCTACCTATCCTTCTCTTTCCCTAAACTAAAGGAATCCAGGTTAAGCAAGAAAGAAATAACAGTCACTGTCCCTGCCTATGCTGCTCTATCCCTGCTCCGGAACACACTACACTAGGCCGCCGTGCTGGCGGCCTTTTATAGTGTGGGGCGTGTACTAAACACCCTCAGCAATAATTGGCCACAGACATCCTGCCTGTGGCCAATCATTGCTCTCCTCGCTGCCGGCGCTGTGATTGGCCAAGCATGCGGGGTCACAGTGCATGCTTGGCCAATCACAGCGCCTGGATGACACTGCGATGGCGTAGTGCATTGTGGGCCGTTCGCGTCACTCGAATTTGGCGCGAACGGCCCAAATCGTTCGATCTTCGTCGAACGATCGAACAGCCGATGTTCGAGTCGAACGTATGTTCGACTCGAACACGAAGCTCATCCCTAGTCCTGGGGAATGGGAACTGATCCCTCTGACTGTGTAGCATTTTGGAAAAATTGTACTGGGTATGCATCAGTGCGAGGTAACCAGATGCCAAAAAGACTTGCCCCATGGTCTTCAGCTGTGAGGTCTTAGACTGTTCAACAGTCACTATTACTCAGGGAGAAAGCCTCATACACACGGGTGGAAATCTCGTTGGGGAAAAAAACGTTGGTTTTCCCGACGAGATTCCCGGCAAGCTTGCCTTGCTCGCCGATTGTACACACGGCCATTCAAAAGAACCGCTGTTATTTTGAATGGCAAGAACGCGGTGACGTCATCGACTACGACGAGCCTGCGCTTGTCACATTTGATGCTGTCGCCGCCATCTTGCTACACCCTACACTACCCTTGTATGCTACCGCGCATGCATCAAAGTCTTTTCGAGCATGCGCAGGTTTACCATGGACAGGCAAGCATACACACTCACGGTTTTCTCGTCGGGAAACAGGCCGATGAGAATCCCGATGGGAAAATAGAGAGCAGGTTCTCTATTTTTCTCGTTGAGATTCCCGGCAGTTTTTCCGACGAGAAACCATACACACGACCGGTTTTCTCTGCAAAAAGCTCTCCCAGGCCGTGTGTACGAGGCTGAAGACTGTGCCCTGATCCCCTTTCCTTTCAAAGTTCTATAAGCACTGCACCTAAAAAAAGACAACCCCATGACTGATTTATTGGAGCTAGAGTGTATGGAATGGTGCTTGGGTGACTGGCAGCCTCTGTACTGTTAGGGAAGATCCAGCTATTACCAGCGGCCCCTTCAGGGATAGTGCTACATACCTATTCATCATCCCCTAGATCAGTGTTTCTCAACCTTTTTTCAGTCAAGGCACCCCTTAAAATTATGCACAATCTTGAGGCATCCCATTCTAAAATATGAAAAACTAAAAAAACGTTTTACATAACACAGCAACATTCACACGCAGGGCACGAATGCGAACGCTCAAGGTGATTTATTTTTCCAAAGCAAATACATCAATGCACACTGGTGCTGACTAGTACACCTATGTTTCTCTTCTCCCTCAGTTTCTCTCCCTGACTCAGTGCCCCCAGTGCTGACAGAAAGGGACAGGGGAGGGGCAAACAAGGATGCTGTGTAAGCGCCTGACAACCTCCTTAACAACCAATGATGTCTTTGGTTGTTAGAACCCGGCAGCAAGAAGGGAGCATTTAACTTGCAGTGTAGGATGGCTCCATTGCACGGATAAATTGTACAGCAGTCTGGAGTAGGGCTTTAATCAACACCAAAAACTATCCAGAAAATATCAATGTTGTGTTAATGTTAGAAAGTTCACTCCATATGCCCTAATTAGGGATGAGCTCGGTGTTCGAGTCGAACGCATGTTCGACTCGAACATCGCCTGTTCGGCGAAACCAGAACTATGTGGGCCGTTCGCGCCAAATTCGTGTGAAGCGAACGGCCCACAATGCACTGCACCATCGAACAGCATTGCCGGCGCTGTGATTGGCCAAGCATGCACTGTGACCCCGCATGCTTGGCCAATCACAGCGCCGGCAGCAAGGAGAGCCATATTTGGCCACAGGCAGGATGC